>AP025054.1:16690420-16799928 GCA_036186865.1 Eustoma russellianum | reverse complement strand
CCCCTAGGGTAGTCTCCCCATCTTGAAAATTTTCTTTTAAGTGCTTGAGAGGGTGTGAGACATCATGGTGACAAAGTTTTGCTTGCTTGGCATCATTCCATTGGACCATCATTTAGTCATTGCTTACTTGTCATCTTTTGATTGGCTCAATGTTGTCATCATTTTGATGACATGGATATTCTGAAAAAAACACTAAATATATGCCAAATAATCAATTATTAAATCATGCCATAATAGTCACAATTTGTCATAAAATGTGAGACACAAAAATCCTTCCTTCCTTCTCAAAACAATCGGCCACATCAAGGTGTTTCAATGCTGAAATTTTCAGCATTAACCACATAAAATAAATCTGGATTTCTTCCATTTTTCTTTGAATTTCTTCCATAAAAATTCATCCATTATTTAAGGTAAATCTTGCTACATGATGGAGAATGAATTTGGACACAATAAGGGTGTCATATTCGGCCACAACCTTTTCACACATGCTGAAAAATTTCAGCATGTGTGATATGAAGAATATCACACTTAATACAATTCAAATCATTTCCATAACTCCTTTGATTTATTCCTTAATGAAAAAATTGACAATTTATCTTCCTTAACAATGAAGAAAACGGCCACAAGGTGTGTGACATGCTGAAATTTTCAGCATGTGACATAAGAGAGGTGTATGTTGAAAACTTACCTTTTGTAGCTTCTCTCTTTGATTCATCAACATTGTATGATTGATTCTTGACCAATCAACATGCCAACAAGGCTCCACATGTGCTCCATCTCAGCTGGAATGACGTTTTGAAAGTGTATATACATGTGCTGAAATTTATTTTTGCTAACTTTGAAAAATAGTGCACATTTAATAATACACACATGTAATATTCCAATCAGCCCTTAATTTAATTTTCTAGAACACTTTAAGATGTATATTATATGTAAAAAGTGTCTAGATACGTGCCACATCATGTTCAAGAAAAACGTTCCATGTCAAGTGCGTAGAAAACCGAATTTTCGATATTTATCGATTACCCGATTTTTCTCTAATTTCAATTCCAACTTTTGCACATGCTATATATATTATGTTATACATAATATATATAATATATACTTTAATTTTCAGCACTTGGCTGATTTAAAGTGGTACCATAAACATGTGACAAAAATAAAATTGGAATCTTCACATTTTGGCCTAAATGTGGGATGATTTGTGTGTGCCAACATGGAAAGTATTTTTGTCTCAATATACAGTGTATGGCACGAAATTTTTAATAAATTTTGATGTATATGGGCTGGCCATTTATTTATGGCAAGTACGTGACACGTTGGCGAAGTTTCGGTATCGCCCAATACGACAAATTTCGGTTTAGAACCTTTTATCGTGTCGTGTTTAATTTGTCATCACCATATCTTATATCATATGATATAAGATCTGAATATACTCATAAATATGAGTTAAGTAATAATGGTGTGACGTAATCATACGTTCGTAAGATATATAACGTGTCGATAGTACGTTGGAATAAATGTGTATGTGCCTTTTAAAAAAAATCTGAAAATACATATATATTATGTATATATGGCGTGTGAAATTGATGTGGGGAGGAGGAGAGAACTTTCCTTCCATAGCCATGTTGCCTTCATGTCTTTTCCAAATGCATCTTCCTTTAATGAACTACTTAGTTTATTAAACTAAGTACTTCACTTAATGAACTACTTTAGTTCATCAATTGTGGCACCTGAAAATAGTATAAACTCAACAAATGTTCGCCATATGATGTAAGCTTTAAAGCTTCATGGCTCGTTAGTTGGGCAACATAATATATAAGCTAAATAAGGCAAGTTATCATGCATACATGTACACTTGTGTATATATATATATATATATCCAACGTTTATATATATATATATACATATATATATATTCAAATTTCTTTATTTTGAAATCACTCAAACCCTCATATTCCTACAATCTCCCCCTTTTGATGATTTTCAAAATAACTAGTGTACATGATTTAAGTGTTATCTCTCCCCCTTGAATTATGCACAGATTTGAAATTCTCTCTCCCCCTTAAATCATGCTTCTCTCTCCCCCTTTATTTTGGAAAGTTAATCAAAAGATTCCTGTCAAAAAGGAAAGTGAATCAAATGATATTGCATTAAATCACATCAACAGGAAGCATGCCTAGTTTAGAACGAAGAGATTCAAATGTGGCTTGATTTAAGGCCTTTGTAAATATATCCGCTACTTGTGATTCTGTGCGTACGTGATCTATGACAATATCACCATTGTTAACGTGATCACGAAGAAAATGATAGCGAACTTCTATATGCTTAGCCTTAGAGTGTAATACGGGGTTCTTAGACAAATTTATTGCACTCATACTATCACAATATATAGGAATTTTATTTACGGTAATTCCAAAGTCCGAAAGTTGTTGTTTTATCCACAACAACTGTGTGCAACAAAGGCTAAGAGCCATATACTCAGCCTCAGTAGTGGACAAAGCAACACTTGCTTGCTTTTTGGAAAACCATGAAATAAGGGAATTTCCTATGAATTGGCAAGTTCCGCTCGTGCTTTTTCTATCTATCTTGCAGCCACCATAATCTGCATCAGTGTAAGCATGTAAGTCGAATGTAGAGTCCTTATCATACCAAATACCTAAGGTGGGCGTGTGCTTAATATAGCGGAATATTCTTTTTACCGTATTTAAGTGTGACACCTTAGGTTGACTTTGAAAACGAGCACACATGCATACGCTAAACATAATGTCAGGCCTACTAGCAGTTAAATATAGTAAAGAGCCTATCATAGATCGATATAATCCATTATCAACGTCTTTACCATGTTCATCTTTGTCTAATTTAATAGTAACACTCATAGGCGTGGGGGATGGTTTCAAATTTTCAAAATTGAACTTCTTGATCATGTCATTTACGTACTTAGCTTGGCTTATATGAATGCCTTTACTCGTTTGCTTAATCTGCAAGCCAAGAAAATAATTAAGTTCACCAACCATAGACATTTCAAATTCAGCTTTCATACAATTTTCAAAATCTTTAACAAGTCTATGTGAGGTAGAACCGAAAATAATGTCATCTACGTAAATTTGAATAATAAGTAAATCTAATTTTTCTTGTTTCAAAAATAGTGTACTATCTATAGTACCACGTTTAAAATTATTTTCTAAAAAAAAAGTAGCAAAACGATCATACCATGCTCTAGGCGCTTGCTTTAGTCCATATAGTGCCTTCTTTAGTTTGTACACGTGATCAGGATGTTTTAAATCTTCAAAACCGGGTGGTTGCTTCACGTATACTTCTTCTTGTATAAACCCATTTAGAAAAGCACTTTTGACGTCCATTTGATACAATTTGAAATCTTTCATGCAAGCAATAGCAAGTAAGAGTCGTATGGCTTCTAAACGTGCTACGGGTGCAAATGTTTCATCGTAGTCTATTCCTTCTTCTTGGTTATATCCTTGAGCTACGAGTCTTGCTTTATTTCTAACGACCTTTCCTTCTTCATTCATTTTGTTCCTAAATACCCACTTTGTGCCTATTATTGTCTTATCTTGTGGTCGTGGCACTAAATCCCATACATCATTTCTAACGAATTGATTAAGTTCGTCATGCATAGCATCAATCCAAGATGAATCACTCAAAGCATCATGCACATTTTTAGGCTCAATTTCAGAAATCATAGCATGAAATTCATTTATTTCATCCGAAGTGATTCTTCTACGTGGTCGCACACCGTGAGTGATGTCGCCTATGATGAGATCATGTGGGTGATCTCTATGCCATCTTGGTTGATTATTTTCTAAGTTATCATGCATTTCTATATGATCATGCATTTCTAGTGTTTCATTCATCTCATGCATATCAAAAGAATCATTTTCTTCATCCAAAACGGGTTTCAATTCAAAATCATCATCATATTCCTTTTCTTTATCAATCTCTCCAAATTCATTGAATTTAACATGAATAGATTCTATGATTTGTCTAGTGAGAGGATCATAACATCTATATGCTTTTGAATTTATGGAATACCCAATAAAAATGCACTCAATCGATTTGGATTCAAATTTATCTAAGTTATCTTTTGTATTCAATACAAAGCATTTGCATCCAAACACACGAAAATAATCTATCTTAGGCATGCGATCATTCAAAATTTCGTAAGGCGTCTTGTTTATTTTCTTTCTTATAGATAGGCGATTTACAATATAGCATGCACAATTTACGGCTTCCGCCCACAGAAATCTAGGCAATTTATTTTCGCAAAGCATGGTTCTAGCGATTTCTTGTAGTGTGCGATTCTTTCTTTCTACTACTCCATTTAATTGTGGAGTTCTAGGTGGCGAAAACTCATGTTTAATTCCTTTTTCTTCACAGAATGAAATCATCTCTTTATTTTTAAACTCACCGCCTCTATCGCTTCTTATTCTTTTCACATTTACGCCGTATTGATTTTCAAGTTGTTTAATTAATTTAGCGATTTCTATGGCGCTATCATCCTTATGTGCAAGAAATAAAGTCCAAGTATAACGAGAAAAGTCATCAACAATTACACATGCATAGTGACGCCCACCAAGGCTTGTAGTACGACTAGGACCAAACAAATCGATATGCAATAGTTCTAGTATTCTAGTCGTGCTTATCTCATTTTTAGGCTTAAGTGACTCACGTGTTTGTTTGCCTTTTATGCAAGATTCACACAACTGAAAGTTGTCTAAATCAAGCTTAGGCAATCCCCGTACTAGGCTCTTTCGTTGCAATTTTTCTAGTGTAGAAATACCTATGTGTCCTAAACGTCTATGCCACAAATTCACATTGGGTTCATTTGACATAAAACATTTAACTTTGGCATCTACTACATCATCCATAGATAGTGTGAATATATTTCCTTCACGTTTTCCTTTTAAAACAGTTTCTCCATTTTTATTTATTATATTACAGTAAGGGTGAGTAAAACACACATTGAAACCATTGTCAACAAATTGCGAAATACTAAGAAGATTGTAAGATAAGTTGCTTACCAAAAACACGTTGGAGATTTGAAGTGTATCCGGATTTCCAATCGTACCTTTACCAATGATCTTGCCTTCATTGTTGTCTCCAAAGGTCACGGATCCGCCTTTTGTGACCTTCTTTAATTTGGAGAATAGGCTCGGGTCACCTGTCATGTGCCTCGAGCAACCACTGTCAAGGAACCACTTTATTGATGTGTCTTTTGATGAGTGGTCTCCCTGCAATGTAAAAAGGTGATTTAGGTACCCTTTAAATTTTGGGTCCTTTCGAGTTAGTTAATCACCTTTTAGTAAAGGTACCTTTCGGTACCCATACTTGGGTGATCCTTCTCGGTCTATCAAATGGCAAGAAAGTAGATGAAGGTGCGATATAGTATACATGTGGTGCATGTACTTTGGGTCTTTGCCCAAGGACTCCACTGTACTCATTGTATGAAGGACGTTTGTGATATGTCCTTGTGTGTGTGTGCGTAGTACGTGGATGATATGTATTTCGTGTATGCATTGATCTCTTCTTTTCATATCTATATGGTACAACGTTATATTTCACATGATATGAGGGAGTGGGGCGTGTGGAAGGGGGTGCTTTTTGCGTCATCTTAGACGCCACTTGATGCTTAGGGGTGTCTACCTTTTTAGACACAACAAACTTGGTTGGTTTGGTTGATACTTCGTTAGTATCAACGTACCCCAATCCAGTTTTGTCACTGTCATGCTTTTGCGATAATATGATGCGATGCAGCATGTTTGACCCTGTATCGAATTGTTTCATCATTTTCTCTAAATCTGTATTCCTTGATTTCAAATTTGAAATATCGGATTTCATTTCATTATTTTGAGAAGTTAATGATGAGATCTCGGTTTTTAATGCAGTGATGGCACATGAAGACTCTTTCTTTGAATCGCTTAATTGAGCGACAAGATTCTCGTTAGAAGATTCTAACAGTTTCTTGTCTTCAATTAAACGTTTCTTTTCTTTTGCGAGAGTCTTAGTAAATTTATGTAACTCAAGATATTGACTAAATAGATCATCGTAAGAAGGTTCAGAGTCAGAGTCAGAGTCAGATGATACCTCATTAGACGTCTTTGAAGCGAAGCAAACTTGAGCGGTCTCCTCTTCGGTCTCAGATTCAGAGTCTGATGAGTCACTCCATGTGGAGGCCTTTAGTGCACGTTTCCTTTGTTTAGGATCTGAGACGGGTCTATTTTTGTTCCGCTCCTTGTCAGGGTACTTATTAGTTTGCTTTTCTTTGTTTGGGCAGTCATATGATAAGTGTCCGAGTTTGCCGCATTCATAACATTTAATGTCCTTATCATTTGACTTGTTTTTATTTCTCTTAGATGTAGTGCCCTTGTTTTTATTTCTAAATGATTTTCTCATGAATCTTCTTAGTCCTTTAGCCAATAGAATTAAGTCATCATTATCCGATTCGGAATCACTATCTTCTACGTGATCGGAGGGAGGGGAGACGTATTCATTTGATTTGAAAGCAATTGTCTTACCTTGTTTGGTTGATTCCGATTTCCGAATAATGAGTTTGTTTTCATACACTTTTAGTGAACCAATGAGTTCTTCCATTTTTATTGACTTAGTCTCCTTGCTTTCTTCTATGGCAGTCACTTTAGGATCCCATTCCGAAGGGAGGCTCCGTAGGACTTTCTGTACTTTTTCCTGCGTTGTAAAAGCCTTACCAAGAGACTCAAGAGAGTTATAGATATTAGTCAAACGAAGATCCATATCAACAATTGACTCATTAGGCAACAACTTGAAAGACTCAAGAGTAGACATAAGCATATTGATTTTAGACTCTTTTACTTGACTTGTGCCTTCGTGTTTCATTTCTAAGATTCTCCACATTTCTTGTGCACTCGAACAATTGGACACATAACTAGACTTACTCTTACTTAAGCCATTTAAGAGTAATTGCATGGCCTTAGCATTCATACTCAGTTTCTTTTTGTCTTCACTAGTATAGTCTTGTCTCGTTTTAATCACTTCTAGTGTGACTCCATCTACAATGGACAATTTAGATGGGACATATGGACCATCTTCAATTATTGACCAAAGGTCTATGTCTATAGCCATAAGAAAAAGTTTCATCCTAAGTTTCCATTGAATAAAAGACTCACCGTCAAAGAGTGGAGGCCTTTGGATCGACATACCTTCTTGTTCGGTTTTGAGATTTGTGGATGCCATCTCACTGAATCGTTGGATTCCTTGTCGTGAGTATTCCTGCTCTCTGATACCACTTGTAGGATCTGCAAGGCACCACTAGAAGGGGGGGTTGAATAGGTGGTGCGGAAAATATGGTTTTTAAAATTTCTTTAAACCTAACCAATTCAAGTTCTGAAAACAGATTCTGTTTTCAGGACCAGTTTTAAAACGTTTTAAAAACTAGGTTAGAGGTCTCCAAAAATTATGAAATTTTGAGAGAACTTAGCCTCAGATGTTGTGAGGGTCCCCTAAAAATTTCAAATCAAAATTCAACCTTTAACCCCTTCAAAAACCGTTGGCACTCAGATTGTGCAAATCTGCCAGAACCGGTAGATGGTTTTGAAAAATTAATTCCTATTTGTGTGAATGTCCAAATGATCTGAAAATTTGACCAATAACTCTTCACACACTGTATTTAAATGGGTTGAAACAGTTTTTGAAAATTCTTTTGGGAAGTAGGTCAAATACACCCAAAGTCTCAACCTTTGCAAGTCTGAAAATCAGACTGCACTAGTCTCAGAACTTTTGATGTTTGAATGACTTATACTTGTCCAAAAGGGTTGAAACTTGTGCCAAATTAACCCTAGAACGTTTATGTATGTTTCTAGAAATTTTTATAATTTTTAGAAAACGTTTACTATTTTTGCGAACGTCAACAATATAAGTAAACAGAGCAGAAACTGAAACGTAAATGCAGAAAGTAAATTGCACCAAGAATTTTATACTGGTTCGGTTATAAACAACCTACTCCAGTCTTCAAGGAACACCTTCCTTGGTTCACACTAATTTCACACACGCAGTACACCTTACCGCAGGGTTGATAGAGTTACACCTTAACTCCAACCCTTTACAAACCTTGTATTGTGAGTACAATTTGCACGAATACCACCACCTCGCTAGAATGAAGATTGATCACACCTTGATCAATCTTTTACAAAGATGTATGAATGGTGGTTTCTATGAAGCCTATTCAAGAATGAAAGAAATAAAGTACAATAGGCTTTTTACAAGAGAAGAAAGAAAGAAAGTGTAGGAGAAGAAGGCTTTTGCACTTTGATCACTTTTGAATGTAATTCTTGGTCTTGTTTTTGTTTGTTCTTCTCTTCTCCTTATAGAATGTCCAGGCCGTCCCTCTAGGGTAGTCTCCCCATCTTGAAAATTTCCTTTTAAGTGCTTGAGAGGGTGTGAGACATCATGGTGACAAAGTTTTGCTTGCTTGGCATCATTCCATTGGACCATCATTTAGTCATTGCTTACTTGTCATCTTTTGATTGGCTCAATGTTGTCATCATTTTGATGACATGGATATTCTGAAAAAAACACTAAATATATGCCAAATAATCAATTATTAAATCATGCCATAATAGTCACAATTTGTCATAAAGTGTGAGACACAAAAATCCTTCCTTCCTTCTCAAAAAAATCGGCCACATCAAGGTGTTTCAATGCTGAAATTTTCAGCATTAACCACATAAAATAAATCTGGATTTCTTCCATTTTTCTTTGAATTTCTTCCATAAAAATTCATCCATTATTTAAGTTAAATCTTGCTACATGATGGAGAATGAATTTGGACACAATAAGGGTGTCATATTCGGCCACAACCTTTTCACACATGCTGAAAAATTTCAGCATGTGTGATATGAAGAATATCACACTTAATACAATTCAAATCATTTCCATAACTCCTTTGATTTATTCCTTAATGAAAAAATTGACAATTTATCTTCCTTAACAATGAAGAAAACGGCCACAAGGTGTGTGACATGCTGAAATTTTCAGCATGTGACATAAGAGAGATGTATGTTGAAAACTTACCTTTTGTAGCTTCTCTCTTTGATTCATCAACATTGTATGATTGATTCTTGACCAATCAACATGCCAACAAGGCTCCACATGTGCTCCATCTCAGCTGGAATGACGTTTTGAAAGTGTATATACATGTGCTGAAATTTATTTTTGCTAACTTTGAAAAATAGTGCACATTTAATAATACACACATGTAATATTCCAATCAGCCCTTAATTTAATTTTCTAGAACACTTTAAGATGTATATTATATGTAAAAAGTGTCTAGATACGTGCCACATCATGTTCAAGAAAAACGTTCCATGTCAAGTGCGTAGAAAACCGAATTTTCGATATTTATCGATTACCCGATTTTTCTCTAATTTCAATTCCAACTTTTGCACATGCTATATATATTATGTTATACATAATATATATAATATATACTTTAATTTTCAGCACTTGGCTGATTTAAAGTGGTACCATAAACATGTGACAAAAATAAAATTGGAATCTTCACATTTTGGCCTAAATGTGGGATGATTTGTGTGTGCCAACATGGAAAGTATTTTTGTCTCAATATACAGTGTATGGCACGAAATTTTTAATAAATTTTGATGTATATGGGCTGGCCATTTATTTATGGCAAGTACGTGACACGTTGGCGAAGTTTCGGTATCGCCCAATACGACAAATTTCGGTTTAGAACCTTTTATCGTGTCGTGTTTAATTTGTCATCACCATATCTTATATCATATGATATAAGATCTGAATATACTCATAAATATGAGTTAAGTAATAATGGTGTGACGTAATCATACGTTCGTAAGATATATAACGTGTCGATAGTACGTTGGAATAAATGTGTATGTGCCTTTTAAAAAAAATCTGAAAATACATATATATTATGTATATATGGCGTGTGAAATTGATGTGGGGAGGAGGAGAGAACTTTCCTTCCATAGCCATGTTGCCTTCATGTCTTTTCCAAATGCATCTTCCTTTAATGAACTACTTAGTTTATTAAACTAAGTACTTCACTTAATGAACTACTTTAGTTCATTAATTATGGCACCTGAAAATAGTATAAACTCAACAAATGTTCGCCATATGATGTAAGCTTTAAAGCTTCATGGCTCGTTAGTTGGGCAACATAATATATAAGCTAAATAAGGCAAGTTATCATGCATACATGTACACTTGTGTATATATATATATATCCAACGTTTATATATATATATATATATACATATATATATTCAAATTTCTTTATTTTGAAATCACTCAAACCCTCATATTCCTACAATCATACACGGAGAAGCAAGTGTAAATAAAATAAGTAAATAACATAATATAAAATAGCATGCTTCTCTTCGCAAATAAATTTACCTTTTGCCCTTCCTGTACAATCAAGCAAAGAAAGCACATGCAACTAAGTCATCGCACACAAGAGTCAGTACAATCAAAAAAACAGTGATGCAACTTTTCAAATTAATGAATGCAACGACTTGACAACCCTTTGTCCTTTATTTTTTTTCCATTTCATATTCCATTTTTCATTTCTCATATTTCATTTTCCCTTTCTCATCTCATAAGCGATTACTCCTTACGGTATCCCCATCGATATCCATTTCCATTTTTTATTTCATTGCCATTTTCCGATATCATAGGCAATTACCCTTTACGGTATCTCTATCGATATCCATTTCTGATATCCATATGCGGCTACCCCTTACGGCATCCATATGCGATATCCATTTCTGATACCTCTATGCGGTTACCCCTTGCGGCATCCATATCCATTTTCATTAATGCAATGCAATGGGCATGACGCTTATCTTACAAGTGGCTTATATAGCAAGACTTACATTTTTGGTTCCCCAATAGTCAATATGTGTCCAGACGGCCTAGCTCCTTACAGCAAGTCAATATGTACCTGGACTGTCCAATTAGTGGTCAGTATGTGTTCGAGCGGCCTAGCCCCTTACAGCGTAGTCAATATGTACTCGAACGGCCCGTTTGTTTGGAACCAAACCCAACTATATAATATATTTCCTTTGTAAGGGTGACTTTTCTAAAAACATGAATTTTCGCAAACACTTTTCCATTTACCATTACACTTTTCTATTTATCACTTTAATTCTGTTTCATTTTCATTTTATTATCCATGTATAAGTATGCCTACGTATATGCCCGCGTCCATACACGTGCACGTACACGCTTATACTTACACGTCTCATCCTCGGCCCACTTTTCCTCTACCCCCTAACCAACTCACCTCAACCAATTGTATCCATTCGGCCATCATGTAATATTCCACACAAACTTACAATTCAGTTACATTTATATAAGTATGCATATACATATATATATGAAATATAGATGTAAGACATACCACACGTTATATACATATATATACGACATAACAAATGTATTATCATATATATAAAAATGTCACAAGTCCAACTATGTTTGGCATCATTTCGGACAATACCTAAACCAAGCAACCATCAAATTCCATATCATGCATTCTTACCCAATTGGCCACATATATATACATAATCAATTTCCTATAATTAAATCCTAGGGGAGGCATGCATAATACTATATGCTAACCCCCTGTTGGCCGAACCCATTTTGTCCACAGAATCGAATTTCCTCCAGCCCCTACACTCCCACATCACTTATGCATAATTATTGTACATTCGACCCTTTTACCTAATTTTTACCAAAATTCACTAATATACGTATACGTCCTTCTTCATTAGGTTGTGGAAATCTAGTAGCTTTTAAAGAATAGTGTTTACTAATTCTGCCGGTCTGGTTTTTCATAAAAGGCCTATTGGTGGTGAACTTGCAGTTAACTTTGGAGTTTGAACTCTGGCATGGTAATATGCATTCGTATTAAACTAGTAAATCTCTAACACATTCTAAGGCACTTCATTGGTTAAGGTTAAAAGGATTGATCTTTCCGAGGATGCGTCAACTGTCATAACATATAAATATACATCAATTTATGCAAAACACAATTATGTATGCATGATCCAATTTGATAATCATAATAACCTTAGAAAAACATAGCAAATATAGCAAGGGTAATTGCCTCTCGCTTCGATTACACGTAATACGTGAAGAACCGGAATGAAGAACGGATGAAAATCACTTGCTTTTTGCTCCTATGGGCTGGCGGCCGATGTGTTCTAGGGAGAAGGGGCTGCCGTCGTTTATTTTTTTGTTGAATGGGAATGGTAGGAGTTGTGTTATGTGTGCATAGATATAGATGTATGTTAGGCGGTATTCTAGTTTAGTTAGGACTTTAGGTTGCATAGGGTCTAGCTTGTTTCTTCTCTTAGTATACTTAGGATTCTTGGTTTTTTACTTCTCTCTTTTTTTTCCTATATGCCGTGTGTATATATGATATATATGTAGTAATAATATTTTTACTTATTTTATTTTTTTCCTCTTTCCCTTAGGACTCGGGTTATAACAGAGTGGAGTGTTGCAAGGAGAAGGGGTCAAGAGGACTCAGGGAGGGTGGGGGCTGAGTCCAGATGTGGTTATTTAGGAATAAGAGGTATGAAGCTGTGGTTATTTAGGTAGGATTGAGGAGAGATTTTTTAGAGAGGATCTAGACTCGGTTTTGATACTTAACTTCATGAAATAATTATACGTGGAAGTGTAAAAAGGAACCAAAAAAAAGGTCTTTGTACTTGACTTTGAGCCACTAAAGTTAATCATTCCACTTATCCTGAAAGCATCAGGGTTTGTAGAGGAATGAAAGCATCGTGAACGTTTGACTGCATTGGCATGGGTGCCTGGACTGGTGGCAGCTGTATTTATCTTTAGGGGTGTACTTGCTGTGCTTCCGTCGGTTTTTGGACAGATACCAAACCGGACAGTTCGAAACAGTTTTAGGCTTTGGTTCTAGTTTTTCCCGGGTTTTCAAAACTCAACCTGTCCACCACATTGTGTTACAATTTATAATTGAAACATGCAATGAAAGTTGAGCAATATTTGAGCCGTAAGTGGTTTCGGAAATGATAACTAATAGCCAAATCATCTCCTCAAGCGCAAAATATAACCACAAAACACTTAAAATTGGACTAAAATAACACGCGATGCATCTGTCATCTACTCCACGCATATAATTACACAACAGAAACCATGAATATCATATCTCCAAGAACTTTTTGCGAATGAAAAAGCACACATTAAAAGAGATCATCATCATCGTCTGGAAGCTGCTCAGCTGTTGCTTTAGCAATTTCTCTCTCATGTCTAAAGAAACAAAGAAGTCCCATTAGTTCCAACGAAACAAAGAAGTCCCATTAATTCCAATACGCAAAAGCATTCATCTAAAAGAAACAGCCAAATAAATAAATTACACCAAAGCATTTAAGCAAATATCCTGATATTTATAGGTACCAAATTGCATGTACTATCTCAACCAAAGCATTTTAAACAAGCCAAGCTCCTACAAGTATTTTCAGGAAACCTGATTTGCAAGAGCTACTAGAATCACGAGAACCTGTAGCGCCCCGTTCCCGAGCCCTAACATCGGGAACAGTGCACCCGCCGTATCTCACTAAGGAGAATACAAAGCGTCGAATCAATCTCTTACTTGTCAAAAAGACGTAGAAATTTTCTTCTCGCAGAAGCGAAATTCGTAAATTAAATTAAACTCCAATAGTCGTCATTACATTGCTGAATAGAAATTCTGATAATAAAAGTAGCAAAGAAGTCTGTCACAAATCCTCAAAGTATAATAAGAACAAAACGGCTGCAGAGTTCCCTCATATCCTATCTGCAGCTCCCAACTGGCCCACTCCACTACGTCCGTCCCATCCTCAACAAAGATGTGCTCGTAGCTCTCATCCGGCTCACCTGGAAAGTAGGAGTGAGTGACAAAAATTACTCAGTAGATGCCCGCCTCAAACAAATACAAAACGTACATACCGAAATGATATAACCACATAGCACATAAATATAAGATAACCACATAGCACATAAATATAAGATAAAACCACATAGCACATAAATATAAGATAACATGCATAAGATAAAGTAAATGCGGTAAGTAAAGCACTCCACATAAAATGCGCAAGTACGTGATGCATGCTCAACCAACTTGTCACACGCAACGAGGATCATGTCACACATAATGCCGATATTCATACCGTGCAATGCACGAACCCGAGTCCTACTAAGTGGCTGCAGGCCGTACACCCCACAGTCACCATACTGAGTGTGCATGGCCGCGCCACCGCACACCATCCTGAGTGTCGTGGCCCCGCCACCGTACACCATCCTGAGCGCCCATGACCCGTACGTCATGACCTGCCATCAATGCAATGCACGTGTCATGAATGCAATAACACAATCGTCTGGGGCCCGTACGCCCATCCTCACAAACTTCGGCACTCAATATTTGGTTTTGTAAATTTTACAAATATTGGAAAGTTATTATTTAGCATTACCCTTATTTTTCCTTAGCTTGTATTAATTTTCTAGAATTTCTACTAATTTTCCCTGTTTTCCCTATTTAATTCTATTTATTACTAATTATTTTTAATTAAATATATTTACCAAAATTCAGAAATTAAGTGGAAATAATTTAATTTTAACCTTTTATATTTTCTGCAATTTATTTAGAATTTTCTGATAAATAAATATATTTTTCTAGAATTTTAAACTAATTTTAATTAATTATTTATCATTTATTCATTTCAGAAATTAATTTCAGATTTTTTTTTATATTTTTCGGGTTTGGGCCGGCCTGCTGGCCTGGTCCGGTCCGCTGGCCATCCGGTCCGGTCCGGCAGCCTGGCCGGTCCAACATCATTTTCCTTTTTTATTTTTTTCTATTTCCTTCTAACCTCTATAAAATCTTCGTTTTAACTCCGATTAACCTCAAACCAGTTGCGTTGGACTCGTTATAACGCGACGCAACTTTTGAAGGTGGACACGTCATCGCATGTCCGGACGCGCCGTTAGGGGCCACGCGTGGGCCCCACGCGCCACCCTCTGAAACACGTCCATCAGACCCTTTTTTCCGACTTTCAACCAAATCCCAACCTATTTCAGGATAGATGAACATATTCTAATGTCAAAACGCAAATTTTAAAGAACCCTAGTGTGAAAATATTCAATCTTTTGATTTCATTGAACGGTGTTTCCAATCCGAATCACAACTACCATCAATTTCAATACATACGCACATACACATACAACCATAAACAACACATCTCATGCTTTCACATATAAAACAAGACAAGATTCACATATTGAACAAATAAAAACAACGAATCACATTAATATACCATTAAAGCATGCATGAATCATACCCGTTTGAGGGGGGAAGAGGCATCTACCTTTTTGGCGAATTAACTACGCACGATTTCTTCTTTCCCTCCTACACGTGCACCTCACGGTTGACCAGCTAGGGCCTCTTTTTTTTTCTTTTTCTTTTTTTTCTTTTTCTTTTTTTTTTCTTTTTTCCTTGATGTTGCCGCTGGGATGAGTGGGTATATATTATTGCAGACTCAAATATACATATACTAAAAAGGATAAATAATCTGAGCTGCACAAAGCAAAATACCTAGAGTCAAATTGATTGACGAGGACAAAATCCAACCTTTAGAAAAATGTCGAGTATATATAATTCGGCCCGTAATAGTTGACATCAGTCAGCCCTAGAGGGTCAACGTCAGCCATACTTGGACCAAGTACACAGTCAAGTTGATGCAGCCCAGGGGACACAGGACGTCTCTTCGGCATCGACAAAGACCTTAGGACAGCATCGACCAAACATCTCCTGGGGCAACAAAGGCTAGTCATCTCGGCGTTAACCTCTGACACAACATCGGACGCAATGGTCACAACGGCCCCAGCAACAGTCTCGGCCATACCCAGCGGGTCGGCCATTATGGTGTCCATGGCATTTCACCTCTGCTCGGCCAAGGAGACACCTGCCAGAGAAATGCCTACTAGCGAGCAGCTTATGTAGCGTCTTGTCCCGAACCCTAGGGTCAGAACCGGTACACTCTCCGTATTCCACTAAGGAATATACAAGACGTCTGTACGAATCTCTGCACTTATCAAAACGACAGAGTATTCGATGGCGGAAGCAAAATAAATCAACTCAAACCCTAAATCGAAAGTAAAATCCATAAACCATAAATAGTCAACATAAAGTCAAAATCCACTAAACGACATCGTAAGATGCGTAAAATGAAATCCCTAAGCTAAGTCCTCAAATGAAATAATAATAAAATAAAACTTCTCCAATTTCCGATCCTCAGTCATCACCCACTCTCTAAGAATTCCAATGTGCCCACTTAGAGTCTTCTCCAACCCATATGTAGTCGTACCCAGAATCGTCTGCAATAAAACATAACGAACGGTGTGAGCGAAAAAAAGTCACTTAGTAGGTACCCTGCCTGCATCGGCCCTATGAGATCATACCGCTAGGACAGTAGTGAAATACATATAGGTATAGACAATTCACGATTTCACAAATACGTATAATGGTCATGACTTCTTAAAGCAATCAAACATATAAACATGCGAGATGAGCGTGAAATGCATGTCACATACGTGATGCATGATATCCCTACGTTCTCAGAAGCATGCATCATATCGTGCAATGAATGATCCCGGGACCTAACAGAACAGAATGGAACAGGACAGATCAGATATGCGACTTATGTCTCGCATACCCTAAAAGAACAGAGATGCAATGTCGTGATGCATGAATGCACAGAAATCACATACAAATCCTTTCTTCATTTTATTTTCTTTTTCTTTTTCCTTTTTTCCTTTCCTTTTCCTTTTCTTTTTCTTTTTCTCTTCTTTTTTCCTTTTCCTTTTCTCAATTTCTTCGACTTTCCTGCTACGATTCCAAATTCTTCCTTTTTCTGATTTCGTTTCAAACTTCCCCCAATTTCCCCCCTCACCCCCCTCACCCGCTCCCCTCTCTCCCTCACCCCCCCGACCGCCATTTCCCCAGCCCCTCCTCAACCTACACCCCCTCAGCCCCCTCCCAACTGCACCCCACCTCAGCCCCCACTCCCTCACCCGCACCCCTTCCATCCGAACCCCCCCTCAGCCCCACTCCCTCAACCGCCACTAGTACGGCAGCACGTGGCCATAAGCCACCACCACACGCCACGTTCCGCCACCACCAACACCTCCAAACCACGTCTGATATTTACATATACATCAAAAGTGCAATCTTTTTATATTAACCATACGAAAATAACATCATACACACACACACACACATATATATATATACATATATATATATATACATATATATATACGAAAATAACATCATATATATATATATATACGCGATCATATATACGAATATACAATTTATCACATACATATATAATCAATTAATCAAACATCTATAAAAGTACAAATACATATGCACGATCTCGGTTTTGTAAAGAAATTAATGATTGTACAATTTTTCATACAAAGGATGTTAAGGAGGCACCTACCTTATAATTAACAGTAATTCACTGCGCAGTTGGAAGGCTTGATCAAGGCGGTGATGCTCCTCTCTCCTAAAACCGGCGGCCCTGGGTTGAAGCAAGAAGAAATCGTTTGTTCTCTTGTGTGACTGGTGACTGCTTTTTTGATGAGTGGGGAGGGAGAGGAGTTCATGTGATTAAATAAAAATTTGATTAAGGTTTAGGGAAAATTTTCATAATCAAATTTGGTTTACAATTTAATTAAACCTAATGACCCTTTTGCCCATCTTAAAAAAAGGATATAACATTCTCCCCCCTTACGAAAAGTTTCGTCCTCGAAACTTGTGTGTTACGTAATCAATAACTTAGTATAGTCCTACATAATTCATTTACCTAGATCATGACCGAAGTTAGTATCCCTTGTGTATTCTGATATTTTACCCATTTCACTTCCTCGATACGTGACTAAGTCATCAAATCATTCAGTGTGTATATACACAAGGTGATCTTTAAATCCATTGTCCTCCGCCTGATAGATCGTAACCTATTCTTTTTATAGTTCTTGAATCAACCTTAAGGGTGTCACCATTATACTGGTTTCATAACTTTATCATCGGTCTATATCGTACTTATATTTGCTATCATAAGCAACCCTCTAAAATCGGTTCCTAGGTGTAGTACAATCTTTAACTTAACGCCTTGTTCATAAGACTCATCCCTGAAGCTGTATGTATTTCTCGGAATGCATTGTACTCTAGTACAATTTAATTTAGTCATCACTAGCATCTCACAAGATCATCTAGTCCTTATAGGGTTCAGTCCTTACTTAATCCTCTATAATTAGTGCTTACAAACTTCCACTTATACCACTTGACGTGTATCATTCAACTTATTGCATTCTACAATATCGGATTCTTAAACTTATCACATATGATCCATCTCCTAGATAATTAACCATACTAACATCCTTTGTGTATGCCAATATGGCAACCGTTACCCTTCCTTAACACAACCAAGTCTTCAAAGTCAGTTCTTATATACTTACGAACTAGCTTTACGATCATGCTCTTAATTTCTCCGAGATATAGTCGTAGCCTAGTATACAAAATATGTGTATGGACATATTTTCCTTTAAGTTAAAAAAAAAGTAGCTTACGTAGCTATAATTTTGAATATAGCTTTAATTATTGAAAATACTAAACCTTCTAATTTTTTTAAACACAAATCCCAAAGTATCATAGATTTGTTTTCGCAATGCAATAACTTAAATGACTATTTTAAAAACGATGATATAACTTGTTCGCAAGGCATTTTAGTAAAATTGCGTCAAAACAGTTGAAAACTTAATAATGTAAGGTTTTATGAAATGATTTGAATACGGTACATTCTGTTTTCAAAAACAAGTATATATTTTGAAAGCTAGTTTTATTTTTATTTTTTATTTTTTCCTTCACAAAAGTTAAGTAAGTTCATCGCAAGCGGATAAATAACTTCGAAAACATTTACACGGTTAAACTGCTTACGATATAGATAGTCGTCAAATTAAATTAATTTTGACTAAAAAAATCGATGCAACAAAAGTGGAAATTTGAAATATTCTGTAAGAAATATATATAAACACATCATTTTTGAAAGAACAACAATATTTTAAAAGTTTTCTCCTTTTCAAGGCCGTCAGAAGAATTGAAATTTTTATTATGCTGATTTACAAGTACGAAAAAAACTTAACCTCGTAAAGTTTAGTAGACTATATAACGAAATGTGACTTAATAAGGTATTTTTGAAAATAAAATGTCTTTTAAAGTCCCTGTAAAATATAGCTATAACTCGATGTACGTGCTTATAAAATATTTATCTGCTAGAGAAATAATAGTCCAATATTTCGTATAATTTCTATAATCCATCCTTATTTTCAAAAGAACAATCCATATATGTATCGTTTCTTATAAGTCTAACCTTTGCCTACTATGATAAAATCCGTAACTTAAATTGTCCAATCCTAGCATGGCACACTAAATATTTATCGAGAGGTGTTCTAATTCACCATGCTTCCGAGCGCCATACTGATCCACTGTATTTCTTTACTTGGTTATTTGAACTGCTAATTATCCTAGTTAAATCTCATCTGAACAAGCAACCACTACTGGTTCATGCTTACTCTATTTCAATTCATGCCAACTAGATTCAAACCAAATGTTCCGATGTCAACACTTAACCCACAATTTTGTAATGATATAGTATTCCAAGGCACATACTATAGTCGATTCTCGCGCGTTCGCTATTGTTCAATGCCTCTAATAAGGCTAATATCGTTGATCTATTTTGATTACCCTACATTCAACATCTTAACCCTAGACTATAAATTCAGTTGTACAATATCTTTAACTAAACTCTATTGATTGTAACGCTAATTGTTATTTAGTTTCTATCATTCTATTATAAATCATCTCTTAGTATTTATCATACTATTATAATTCATTTCTTAGTAGCTATGGTCCTAACTTAGACCCAAGGCTGCTCTGATGTTACCGTCCAAGTAGAGATACAGACCCACTTTACTTTACCCTAATGGTACTGAGTACCATGTTGCAGGTATGGTAAGGCAATCCGAGTTACTGCCTGACCTATTAATATGTCAATTAACGTTTGTAGTAGGGTATTCTGGTTAATCAATTATATAGTACTCAACTAGGGTTTCTAAGATCACGACTTAGAGAGTTATTGATCAACCTTAGATAAAGGAGAATTGTATGGGATACCCTAGGTATACGTGTTTCAAAACCGATCGGATTCTTAAGTTTAGGATCATAACTTATTTCTAGGATCGTTCTTAGCATCATCATTTCTCAAGTCTAAGATACGTCTTATTTCCAAATCATAATTAGTGCAGAATCAACACTTATCACTAAATCAGTACTTATGTCTAAAGTCAACTCTTAATCGAGATTGTTACTTATGTCCAAGATCGTGACCTATGTTCAGGATCATCGCTTATAACTGAGATCAGTACCTATGTTCATGATCGTCGCTTATGTTCAAATCGTCACTTATGTCTAAGATTGTGACTTAGAGGCAAAATCGTAACTTATTTTCTAATATCATGGCCTAATTCTATATTTCCGCCATGGATCTAGAGCCATGCTTCGAAGATCTTACTGTTGGCATGTAATACCTCTTGAACTCATTCTGAAATTAGATCCAAGTGATCAGCGGTGTCAGTTGTGCTGTGCCACCACTCCTCAGCATCCACTTGTAGAAGAATCTCAAGTCTGAATGCAGTGTTGGAGCTTTTGGCTGTCGATGTTGTTGCGTCACAGCTTGGGCCATGACCAGTAGTGTGTCGGTCAGGGCCTGGGGAAGCACGACCTGCGGTGGAGCCCCACTCTCAAAGTGGTTCCCGTTGTCGTTCCTACCGTTCGCTTCTCAGTGAGATGTTTGCTATGTCAAGGAAAATTCAGTTTTTTTTGTCAAGGGCATTTCAGGAAATATATAAACTTAAGAAACAAAAAACAGTCAAATACAGACAAATAAAAACAAAAAACACCAACCGTGCCCCTAGTCCGATCATCACATATTCTAAATCAAGCCTATTCTAAGGTCAAAATTAGTCTCAGATCATAGCTTATGTCTAAAATCAAACTTAATCTAAGATCAAACTTACATCTATAATCAGAACTTAAATCTATAGTCATCTCTTACATAAGATCATTTCTTAATTCTACGTTTTCCGCAGTAGATCTAGAGCCTCAGGCTCTGATACCACCTGTACCACCCCGTCCCGAACCCTAGGGTCAGAACCGGTACACCCGTCGCATTCTGCTAAGGGATATACAAGGCGTCTGTACGAATCCCTGCACTTATCAAAACGACAGAGTATTTGATGGCGGAAGCAAACTAAAATCAACTCAAACCCTAAATTGAAAGTAAAATCCATAAATCATAAATAGTCAACATCAAGTCAAAACCCACTAAATGACATCGTAAGATGCGTAAAATGAAATCCCTAAGCTTAGCCCTCAAATGAAATAATAATAAAATAAAAATTCTCCGATTTTCGATCCTCAGTCATCAGCCAGTCGCTAAGAATCCCAATGTGCCCACTTAGAGTCTTCTCCTGTAGCGACCCGTACAGAGCCCTAGTACTCGGAACGACTCACCCGGCCGTATTTCGCTAAGGAAAATATAAGGCATCGAAATCGATACAAGTACACGTCAACAACGTGACAGAAATCGATGTCAACGGAAGTCTAAATAAATCTCGAAATCATGATAAGTAATAAATGTTGTACAAATATCTAGGTCAAACTAAATCAATACAATGTCTGACATGAAATAAACGTCTAAATCTCCACAATGTTCGAAAACTGTAAAATCATAAATCTTCTAACCCCAACCTCAGAAAATATCCCCAATGGCCATGAGCAAACCAGCTATCTCAGTCCAAAAATCCCCGATGTATAATAGCTTGTAAACCTGCTCATCTGAAAAATATAGGATGATGTAGTATGAGCGACACTTTGCCGAGTAAGTAACCTCACTATACTTACCATAGGATCATGCAAGGAGAAGCAAGTGTAACAATAATGAATAACAATGCATAAAATAGCATGCTTCTCTTTGCAAATAAATTTCCTATTATGCCCCTGTGACAAACAAGCAACAAGGTCAACAAATGGACCCAACAAAGATATACAATGAAATAGACCAATAACCAAGTCAAACCAAACGATAGTCAATCAAATGTTAGTCCAAGTCCAAAATCAATGATGCAATTTCCAAATCGATGGCGATGCAAAGTTCGATAGCAAAGTTCCAAAGTTCCTAAGTTCCCAAGTTCCAAAACCAAATGTGATGTTCCATACAAAACGATTTGATCGAATAAAACGATTCGATCAAATGTCCAAATCCAAATACGATATTCGGTTCCAATCGGTCCAATACCAATTGTCCAAATCCGGATTAACCGGTCCAAAATCCAAATATCGAATCGATTTTCAATACAAAGGTCATGACACTTTCCTTACAAGTGACTTATATCGCAAGACTTAAGAATTGATCCCCCAATTGGTCAAATGTGTCACAGGCGGCCTATCAAAATAGTCGAATGTGCCTGGACGGCCCAATTGGCAGTCAAATGTGTCCGAGCGTTCAATATACCAAAATAGCCAATATGCTCGGACGGCCCGACTGGCGGTCAAATGTGCCCGTGCGCTCTATATACCAAAATAATCCATATGCTCGGACGACCCGTTTGTTCGAAACCAATCCAACTTAACGATATATTTAACAAGTAAGGGTGAATTTTCCAAAATATGCAATGCACGATTTGAACGCGATTTCAAATGTCAACGTTTCCAAACGATTTCCAAATACTTTCCAAAAGCAAATAATTTTTTAAAATCATTTTCCAGAATCCAAAAGTTAGTCAAACTACGTTCAGATAAACAAATTCGTACAGCAACTATACAATTTCTCCACTTCTGCACCATTAATTATTTGCACATACAAACAATACAAATTCTTAAGGAAATTGTATCTTCAGAAAGAAAACAACACAGCCCCCTCCCTTTTCCCTTTCGGCCAACAGCAACAACAATTTCTATCCATTTAGCTTATTCAATTGTATATTAATCATGCAAGTGGCACCAATTTCATTTGCTAATAAATACCACACTGATTACTCACTGGAATTTAAAAATTTAGTATGGATTTTGCAATAATCAACAATACCATCTTTGTACACCACAAAACATATTCTTATATACAATTATAAACACGGTTCCATATACATAAATCTAAATGATATAAAAGTCGCTTTTCTTTTCCATGCCAATTTCAGCCACTGTCCATTTACTATACCATATATCACAATTTTATATATATATATATATATATATATATATATATATATATATATATATATATATATATATATTCAAATGTCACATATATACATTAAGCCATGCGAAAACTATGCACACACATGCACTGGCCACTGGCCCTTTTTGCAAAATGGTTATTCACGTATGCACAGCAGACATGTTCTTACAATTTCAATTTACATTTCGTCCAGTGGCCCTCCCCTAGGCAAACTAAATAATTTTATACAAAGCCTGTGCATACCTGCCGTCAACACATATACATACATATGAATAGATTCAATAACTTATACAAACAATTGTAAACATACAGATCCAAAGATTTACACTAAAATAAATTCATAGCTTTTGCAAAAACATAGCAAGTATAGGTAATTTACTTACGAACATGTATATACATTCATCTATTCAACCACATATAAGAATGCATGATCCAAAGTTCATACCAAAATAACGTATAGATCTTTCGCAAAACAGAGCAAGTATAGGGAGATTACTTACCTTGATTCGTATACTCTATCATAAACAATTGGAATTTGGAACGGATCAGTAACAAACTTTCTTTTTTTCTTTTCTCCAAAGAAACCTTCGGTTGTTTGAACAAAAGCTTGGCCAAGAAACCTTTTTTTGTTTGAGATGTGTTTCGGCTCCAGGAATATTGCTGGAAAAATGGCTAGGGTGGAAACCTATTTAAAGTGAGTTTCGAATTTTTTTATTTTTATTTGGGACATGGTCAAAATCGCTGGAGTGGGAGAGGTTTTTTTTTGCAGGCTGGATTATAGGCCATTTAGTGGGGGAATTGATACCCCCCACGTTTAACGGTTTCACATGTAGCAATTTTTTTGTTTTTAATTAAAACTATTTTCCTTTTCTCTTTTTTTAGCGGTTGTAACAATCTACCCCATTTACAAAAAGTTTCATCCTCGAAACTTGCATTTTGCGTAATCACAACTTAGTATGGCTCTACATAATCAATTTACCTAGATAATGACCGAGCTAGGTATCCCCTGCGTATTTCGATATGCTACCCATTTCACCTTCTCGTCACATGTCTAAGTCCTCAATATCATTCTTTGTATACCAACAAGGTAATTTTTTTAATCCATTGATTTATGTTTGTCAATTCATAACTTAATCTATCTATGGTTCACAATTCAACTTGAAGGGTATCGTCACCATACCGGGCTTCATAACCCAATTGTCGGTCTATATCGTACTTATATATACTTTCATCAGCAACCTTTTATAATCAGCGGTTACGTATACTACGATTTTGACTTAACGTCCTAGAACTAATCACTTAAACCGTATATATCTTCAGAACACGTCTTATTCTAGTATGATTCAACTTAGTCATCACTAACACCCTACAAGATGATCAAGTCCTTATAGGGTTCAATCCTTAATTTACTTCTCCCATAGTTATAACTTAGAACTTTCCCTATGCAATCCTGTGTGTTCATGTCTACTTGTCTCTATATATTGTTATGCTTAGTAGCGATACTACGACTTATTGAGGCAATCATAGCTTGTCTTCGCTTATTCTATATTCTAAGATTCAACTTAATTGATTACAAATTTAACCATCTTAGGCATACTAATCCACCACGCTTCCGCACGCTACTCTGATCTATATTACTTCCTTACTTGGTTATTGCAACCGCTAAATTTAATCCAATTAAGTCCCACATGAATAGCAACTACTACTTGTTCATGCTTACTTTATTACAATTCAAGCCTACCGAATTCGACAATACTTACACATTTATATATTCATCTTAATTTCTTATCGACACTGATATCATCCCTTTGTCTTAATAATTCTAAGATTTACCTTTTTACCCACCGTCTAATTCATTTTGCGATTTTCATCATTTGTCTCGACTATTTGCTTACTAGCACGGTGCCCATCAAGTTTAGGGGTTTCAATACACAGTTAGACTGACACAGGCATAATCACTAAGATTCCAAATTAAAATTACTAATACTTGTAACCATGTCGTGTAGGCCCCTAGGGCTGTCTCCGGAGCATCCTCCTTGGTTCAGGGCAATTCTTGTTTAGATGGCCCACCTTGCCGCAATTAAAGCATGCTCCTACCTTCTTCCAACATTCTCCAATGTGTTGGCGGTTGCATGTAGAGCACGTAGGAATCTCACTCTGTGAATTAACTATGGGTTGTTGCTTCTGCGGTTGATCTTCCTGACTCATCTTTGGCACCTTAATCCGTTTCCCAGATCTACCATCGCTGGTCTCTTCTCGGCACTTCTTGCTTTTCTCCTCTGCTGCCACCCGCTGCAGATCAGCCTCAACTCGGTGGCATGCTTCCAATAATTCCCCGAAATTTCTTGAATTAGCATTCACAATACCAGATCAAATACGAGAGTTGAGCCCCGTCTCAAACTTTAGCATCTTCAACCTAGTGTCTGCCATAGTAGAAGGGACAAATCGCCCTAGAGCATGAAATTTTTCGGCATATTCTGACACCAACATGCTCCCCTGAGTCAGAGCCTGAAAAGTTGCCATCTTCTGAAGAATCGCATAGGCTGGAACACAATACTTCCGGAACTCATCTCGGAAGTGATGACATGTAATCGGATGGGGTAGGTTCAGCATAGCTCCGTTCCACCACTCCTCAGCCTCTCCCAATAGGAATGGTGTAACAACCTCAACCTTAATCTCCTCCGGCACCTGTAGTCGCAGGTTGTTCTTGACCTCCTTCAACCATGCTTCAGCTTCATCAGAACCAGTACTTCCCTTAAATATTGGAATATGAGCCTTCTTTATCTCCTGATAGAAGAATCGAAGGCCCGTCTGTGGTGGTGGAGGAGGTGGCGGTGGCTGATTTTGGTGCTGCTGCTGATGGGCCAGTAGTTGCACTATAGCATTCAGTGCATCAGTCAACGCCTGAGGCACTGTGCCCTGATTAGTGTCGTTGCCATCATCCTTATGATCTCTCCTTGGTGGCCTGATGCTGTAACAATATAGTTATGCACAATTTACCAACATTTATAAACTCAAAATAATTAACCGGAAATTACCATGGTAGAGTAAGGGTAAACGGAAGACGAAATTTAAACTTACCAAAAGAAGCAATTAAATGCCTAGTATAACTACCTATGCGTGCCTCACCCGATCATCACTTAATTCTAATTTCTGAAACTTAATACTAAAGTCAATACTTAGTATCAAATGCTTAAGTATAGAATATTCACTTATGGACAAAATCGTAACTTAACTTTTAAGATCATGGCTTAAATCTACGTTTTCGCCGTGGATCTAGAGCCATGCTCTGATACCAACTGTAGCGACCCGTCCCGAGCTCTAGTACTCGGAAGGACTCACCCGTCGTATTTCGCTAAGAAAAATACAAGGCATCGAAATCGATACAAGTACACATCAACAACGTGACAGAAATCGATGTCAGCGGAAGTCTAAATAAACCTCGAAATCATGATAAGTAATAAATGTTGTACAAATGTCTAGGTCAAACTAAATCAATACAATGTCTGACATGAAATAAACGTCTAAATCTCCACAATGTTCAAAAACTGTAAAATCATAAATCTTCTAAGATCAACCTCAGAAAATATCCCCAATGGCCACGAGCAAACAAGCTATCTCAGTCCAAAATCCCCGATGTATAATAGCTTGTAAACCTGCTCATCTGAAAAATATAGGATGATGTAGTATGAGCGACACTTTGCCCAGTAAGTAACATCACTATACTTACCATGGGATCATGCACGGAGAAGCAAGTGTAACAATAATGAATAACAATACATAAAATAGCATGCTCTCTTAGCAAATAAATTTCCTATTATGCCCCTGTGACAAACAAGCAACAAGGTCAACCAATACACCCAACAAAGACATACAATGAAATAGACCAATAACCAAGTCAAACCAAACGATAGTCAATCAAATATTAGTCCAAGTCCAAAATCAATGATGCAATTTCCAAATTGATGCGATGCAAAGTTCGATAGCAAAGTTCCTAAGTTCCCAAGTTCCAAAACCAAATGCGATGTTCGATACAAAACGATTCGATCAAATGTCCAAATCTAAATACGATATCCGGTTCCAACCGGTCCAATACCAATTGTCAAATCCAGATTAACCGGTCCAACATCCAAATATCGAATCGATTTTCAAAAAAAGGCCATGACACTTTCCTTACAAGTGACTTATATCGCAAGACTTACGAATTGATCCCCCAATTGGTCAAATGTGTCACAGATGGCCTATCAAAATAGTCAAATGTGCCTGGACGGCCCAATTGGCGATTAAACGTGTCCGAGCGTTCAATATATCAAAATAGCCAATATGCTCGGACGGCTCGACTGGCGGTCAAATGTGCCCGAGTGCTCTATATACCAAAATAATCCATATGCTCGGACGACCCGTTTGTTCGAAACCAATCCAACTTAACGATATATTTCCTAAGTAAGGGTGAATTTTCCCAAATATGCAATGCACGATTTCAAAGCGATTTCAAATGTCACCGTTTCCAAACGATTTCCAAATACTTTCCAAATGCAAATAATTTTTTAAAATCATTTTCCAGAATCCAAAAGTTAGTCAAACTACGTTCAGATAAACAAATTCGTACAGCAACTATACAATTTCTCCACTTCTGCACCATTAATTATTTGCACATACAAACAATACAAATTCTTAAGGAAATTGTATCTTCAGAAAGAAAACAACACAGCCCCCCTCCCTTTTCCCTTTCGGCCAACAGCAACAACAATTTCTATCCATTTAGCTTATTCAATTATATATTAATTATGCAAGTGGCACCAATTTCATTTGCTAATAAATACCACACTGATTACTCACTGGAATTTAAAAATTTATTATGGATTTTGCAATAATCAACAATACCATCTTTGTACACCACAAAACATATTCTTATATACAATTATAAACCCGGTTCCATATACATAAATCTAAATGATATAAAAGTCGCTTTTCTTTGCCATGCCAATTTCAGCCACTGTCCATTTACTATACCACATATCACAATTTAATATATATATATATATATATATATATATATATATATATATATATATATATATATTCAAATGTCACATATATACATTAAGCCATGCGAAAACTATGCACAGACATGCACTGGCCACTGGCCCTTTTTGCAAAATGGTTATTCACGTATGCACAACAGACATGTTCTTACAATTTCAATTTACATTTCGGCCAGTGGCCCTCCCTTTGGCAAACTAAATAATTATATACTAAGCCTGTGCACACCTGCCGTCAACACATATACATACATATGAATAGATTCATCAACTTATACAAACAATTGTAAACATACATGATCCAAAGATTTACACTAAACTAAATTCATAGCTTTTGCAAAAACATAGCAAGTATAGGTAATTTACTTACGAACACGTATATACATTCATCTATTCAACCACATATACGAATGCATGATCCAAAGTTCATACCAAAATAACGTATAGATCTTTCGCAAAACACAGCAAGTATAGGGAGATTACTTACCTTGATTCGTACACTCTACCGTAAACAATTGGAATTCAGAACGGATCAGAAACAAACTTTCTTTTTTTTCTTTTCTCCAAAGAAACCCTCGGTTGTTTGAACAAAAGCTTGGCCAAGAAACCTTTTTTTTTTAGATGTGTTTCGGCTGTAGGAATATTGCTGGGAAAATGGCTAGGGTGGAAACCTATTTAAAGTGAGTTTCGAATTTTTTTTATTTTTATTTGGGACATGGTCAAAACCGCTGGAGTGGGAGAGGTTTTTTTTACAGGCTGGATTATAGGCCATTTAGTGGGGGAATTGATACCCCCCACGTTTAACGGTTTCACAAGTAACAATTTTTTTGTTTTTAATTAAAATTATTTTCCTTTTCTCTTTTTTTAGCGGTTGTAACATCTCCAACCCATATGTAGTCGTACCCTGAATCGTCTGCAGTAAAACATAACGAATGCTGTGAGCAACAAAAACGTCACTCAATAAGTACCCTGCCTGCATCGGCCCTGTGAGATCATACACGCTAGGACAGTAGTGAAATACATATAGGTACAGTAATACGAAAATAGACTGTCCACGTTTTCACAAATACGTATAACGGTCATGATTTCTTAAAATAATCAAACACATAAACATGCGAGATGAGCGTGAAATGCAATGTCACATACATGATGCATGATAACCCTATGTTCTCAGAAACATGCATCATATGGTGCAATGCATGATCCCAGGACCTAACAGAACAGAACTACACAGAACAAAACAGATATGCGACTTACGTCTCGCATACCTTCACAAAACAGAACAGAAGAGAGATGCAATGTTATGATGCATGAATGTACAGAAATCACATACAAATCCTTCCTTCATTTCCTTTTTCATTTTCTTTTTCTTTTCTTTTTTCCTTTTCCTTTCCTCTGTTTTTTTGACTTTCTTTCTGCGATTCTAAATTCTTCCTTTTTCTGATTTCATTTCCAACTTCCTCCAATTTCCCCCTCACCCGCTCCCCTCTGTTGAGAAAAAGGGGTTTGAGTGATTACAAAATGCATGATTTAAATAATATGTACTAATGAAATGCATGACACGTTTTATGACTTGACATGTTTTTGCATGAAACCTGCCTTATATGTTTTATATATAATCTTGTCGTACTAACGAGCCATGAAGCTTTAAAGCTTATGTCAAATGGCAAACATTTGTTGTGTTTGAACTATTTTCAGGTGCCACCATTAATGAACTAAACTAGTTCATTAAGTAAAGTACTTAGTTAAATGAACTAAGTAGTTCATTAAATGAAATCATATTTGGAAAAGGCACAAAGGCAACAAATTGAAGAATGGAAAGTCTTCTTCTTCCCTCTCAACCACATGCCTTTATATATATATATATATATATATATATATATATATATATATATATATATATATATATATATATATTTGGAAAGAAGATTTTATTAATTGAAAGCCTCATTTATGGCAGAGGAATACCCTATTACAAGAAAGTGTAAATACATCATCGAAATCAAAAAAATGAAAAAGCCAACGTATAATGGCGTATCTCCAGTCGTATATGATATGCCACATTAAAACCTTGCCAAGAAAAACCACCCTTGTGGATAAAAACTTGGTGAAGGAAAAGCGTACATATTTACACAACGTTCATTGATACTTAAGAGCTGAATAATATGAGGTAAATACAAGGAAACAATCGGCCCATAATAGATGATTTGATATCTTGAAGGTGGTGGAGTCTGATGTCCGTTCCAAAATGTCTGGGAATGAGCAGTTGGTGTCCAGTGTACCTCGCCAAGCAACAAAGAAGCAGATAAAACAATATGTTGTAAGTCACAGACGTAAAAGCAAAATACAGCACCATACATACCGCACCCGCCCTGGTTCGAGTGAAACCAGGGCGGTATTTTCGTATGTGGCAGTAGCACAACAACGGATGCATAAGAAGCGAAAGTCCAGGCCGCCATCTTGACTGTAGACGAGATGAACTTGGATACAGGGGCCGCAACCTCATGATCACCAATGTCCATACCGAGAGAGCATGTGCGAGAAAAGAGACATACATTAACACATGTAAATATGTGATTCATAAATTGTAAGGCTAAGAGAAAGTCCCACATACCCAGGCTGCCTGTATTCCGAGGAATACAGGCAGAGCGATGTAAATTTTGCCAATCCATTTGGAAGACTGAGTTAGTTGTGGCGCAAGTGAGCTGTGGAAAGATCTAATGCCAATGAGCCTTTTGCTAAAGGCGGGATGGTACTCGAGCTGTAGATATGATTTGCTGGATTCAACATTGCATCTTGCGCTAGATAATGTGCCATCATATTTGCCTCGCGATATACGTGTAGAAAATCCAGTCGATGCAGGTGAATGAGCGTGTGCAATAGGCGCAAATGAAAATTACCGTTTGGCAAAATTGGGCGTTGTATCCTGGATATGAGTTGAGCACAATCCGTCTCCAGAATGATTGTTCTATACATCGGAAGAAAGAACAATAGACCAAAAACCGCCGTTTGTATTTCTGCCTGCAAAGGTGTGCAAAGTGGTAGGCGAAAGGATATCGCCCCAATGTAGGCACCGAGATGGTCACGGAGAACAGCGCCACCCGCACTGTATACTCTTCCTACCACAGCATCTGTGTTGAGCTTGTATTTACCCATTGGGGGCTTATGCCAACGGACTAAAATAGGCCGGGGTGGTCGTGGGACAGAAAACCAATCATATGTTGGTAGAAAGGCAGTTGTTAATTTGGATCCCGCCATCTTTTTGCTCCAAATATTGATATCCGATAAGATGGAGGCCCTCAATGTATCGTGTGAGAATGATTTGGTCTCCGTATATTAAGGATGCAAATCTCTCCAAATATTATATGCAATAATCGAAGGAATAACCAACCTTAAAACTCCCGATAGGGTTGCGGTCGAAGATCGATACCACCAGGCAAGCAGGTACTGTCTAAGGCATAACGTATTAGTTGGGAGAGGACAGTGCAGTTCACTAGCAAAATAAATCCAAATAGAGCGGATGTGGGCACAATAGAGGAAGATGTGATCCACCGCTGCTGAAGAACATTTACAAAACGGGCATTGCGTTGGCCGAGCAGTTATGTAGCTGCCAATAAAATCCTGAAAAGGCAATGCCGAATGGAAATACCGCCATAGGAAAAGTTGAATAGTAGGAGAATGGTGTTTTGACCAAATAAAGTCCGGCGATAATAATGTTGGTCTAGCCGGACGCAATTCATCATAAGCCGATTTCAAGGTGAATTCCCCCGATGATGATGGAAGCCAAATAAGATGATCTCCCTGCCCTGTCGTGTGATCCGTGCAAAAAGGGTGGATACGACATATGGTTTTCCAAATAGGTGAATCAGTAAGCCTTGGAATATAGTCACCACGTCTGCCGTATTTTGCATGCAACAACTTACTCCATAGAGTTGTATTTCGATGATAAGCCCACCAAAGTCGACAGTGGTATGCTTTTTGTAGCGAATTCAAATCTCTGAGGCCCAATCCTCCTTCCGTACATGGGTGAAGAAGAGCAGGCAATGAGACCCAGTGTTTTTTTGCTCCCCAGAAAAAAGATGACATTCTTCGATGAATGGCGTGTATTACTGATTTTGGTAAAGAACCCACAGCTATGATATGTAAGGGCAACGATTGGATAACAGAGCGAAGTAAGACTAGACGACCAGCAGAAGACAGTAAATGCAAGTCCCAACCCTGAAGGCGAGCGTCTACATGCTAGAGCAAAGTTGTGCAGTATGACGAGCGATTAATACCTTTATGCAGATATGATCCAAGGTAGCGGAATGGAAGACTAGAGCAGCGCATATGTAGAATGTCCGCCAGCCTGTGCTTCTGAGGAGCCGATAATGAGGATGATGGAATTAAATCGCTTTTCTGGTAATTGACTTTTTGCCCCGAGGCATTCTCATACTGAGTTAAAAATAGATGAAAACGTCTAAGATTCCGTTGAGTGCCTTTAAGAAATATCAGTAGGTCATCCGCGTATGCTAAATGTGAAATTGTGAAAGGGATTCGGCCAAGATTGAAAGACTGTATGGTGCCTGATGCCACTTGTGCTTTTAAGCCCCTGCTAAAACCCTCAGAAGATAGTATAAAAAGCAACGGAGAGAGGGGATCACCTTGTTTAACTCCCCTATATGGACGGAATGAAGATGTGAGCTGTCCATTAATCAAAACCGACAGTGTTGTGACTCGTAGATGATTCAGTATAATTCGGGAGAAAAAATTAGAGAAACCAAATTTCTGCAGGACTCTTTCTAGATAATCCCAGGACACCCTATCAAAAGCCTTCATCATGTCAAGCTTCAGGCAAAGCTGTGATCCACCCCGGTCGAGCATGTGAATCATCTCACGGGCCAGTAACACCTGTGTGGAGATGTCTGTACCTGGGAGAAAACCTGTCTGTTCGGGAGATATTAACCTGGGTAGGAGCGTATTTAAACAGGAGGCGACAATGCGCGTGCAAACCTTGCTTAGAAAATTTGTTAAACAAATGGGACGAATCATTGAAAGTTGATGGCGACTGCTTCTTTGGAATCAAAGTGATTACTGCGCTAGCCATCACCGAAGGCTGAGGGACGCCTAGAAAAAACTCTTGCACTGCCTTATGTACATCTTGATGTATTATAAACTAGCATGCACGATAAAACATACCATGAAAACCATCTGGACCAGCTGCACTTTGTGGGTCTAAGTGCCAAACCGCCTCTTTGACTTCGTCCTCCGTGGGTAACTGGGTGAGGAAAATATTATCTTCATCTGCTAAGATACATGGAATAGACTCTAGGATGGTGGCATGATTAAAGGTTGCCTCTTTAGCGAACAATGACTTGTAGAATTTAACTGCTTCTTCCTGTATTTCATCTGGTGTGGTGCAGGAATGCCCGTCGGTTCAGGTTACTTGCTGAATGCGAAGGTGTAGCCTTCGACCCTTAACAACAGAATGATAGTACCGAGTATTCGCGTCACCTTCTTGTAACCATCGTACCCGTGCTTTTTGTTTCCAATAGTGTAATTCATACTTGGCAGCTTGTTGATATTCAGCCTTTGCCTAATGATATTTCATTCGACTGTCTTCCGAAGGAGAGGCATCCCAAATGCTCTCCGCTTGAGTCAGACTAATTTCTGCCTGCATGAGGTTAGTGAATATATTGCCAAAGATTTCCTTGTTCCAACGTTGAATGTCCTTCCGTAATCGAAACAGCTTGTCATAGAAACCGTACATGCCACCTGTGTTAGGATAGGATGTCCATGCATTCTTCATATATGGAAGAAAATCCGGATGCAATAGCCAAGAATCCAAAAAACGAAAAGGGCAATTGGATGGTGGTGTTTGTTGCCGACAGCTGATAAGTAGTGGAGAGTGATCAGATGGAGCACGTGTTAAATGAGAGAGCTGCATATTCTCAAATAAATCCTGAAAAGACGAGTTGATAAAGAGCCAATCTAATCTCCTGCGAACGCGCCCAAGACCGCGACCATCAACCCATGTGAAGCGTGGGCCTTGGAAGGGCGGGGCGATTAAAGAACATGCCTCAATGCAGTCGTTAAAATCCTGTAACGAAACGAGTGATGGACGAGATCGTCCATCATGGTCTTCAAGAGTTCGGAACGTATTAAAATCCCCACCGATAATCCAAGGGAAAGTAAGATCTGCCGAAAAATCACACAAAGAATGCCACAAGTGACGGCGTAAAGAGAGAGCATGCTTGGCGTACACAACTGATAGGACGAAAGTCAGCTGTAGAGGCTGATAAAGAAGTGTAAAATGCACCACTTGCTCTTGATCTTGTACAGAAACCAAATCAAAAATTGAGTCTCTCCAGAAAAACCAAATGCGCTCTGACTAAGAGAAATAATGATGGGAGTATCCTAGGGTTAAAGCAAAGCGAGTAATATTAGATGGCGAATGCTTAGGTTCAATCAAAGCAAGTAATTGAAGATGATGTGTATGAATCAAATGTTGTAAACGCGGCATCGAGGCACGCATGCCTCGTAAATTCCATATTAAAAGATTCATTGAGTCAAGTTAGAAACACTTCCCTGGATGACACGAGATGCACTACGAGTGAGAATGGTAGAAGGAGGAAGCGGAGGCAAATCTTTTTTTGACCGACGTTTACGACGCGGAACCACAGGTATAAATTCTGCCTCCGTAGTATCCTGCAATCTGGAAATGAGAGCATCCTCCTCTGGAGATGGCGGAAGGAGCTCCATCCTTCGCACCACCTCTTCTGGAATGTACTGAACAGATGACGGTTGGGCGACGTCAGGAATATCATTGTCAGAGGTGTGACCCATCTCTATGGGCTCTTCGGAGTGGTGATCCAGTTCTGTGGTATCAGCGATTACATTCAACTGAGTGTTTCTGTCATGAATATGATCTATAGTCTGTACATTTGTGGGTAGATTGCTAGGAGTGGGTTCTTCGGGTATCTCCAAGGGAAACTGCACCCCAGTATTTTCCTAAACAGCAACAGCGGGCTCTTGGAGTCTGGGTTCCGTAGATAGTAGTGATGGCTCAATAGCAGATGGCATGGAAAGCTTCTTTTTCACCGGAGTCCAACGCTTGGCTGGCGGACGTGGTGGTGGTGGCGGAGGGGGAGGAGGGACTGCAGACGTGGCGGATGTCGTACAGTTGCCAGTGATATGTCCCAATCGACGACAGACCGTGCAAAACTGCGGAAGGTCTTCATAAACCACCGATTGTAGTATTAATCTATCTTTGGCCTGCAGATAAATCTTCTGTGGTAATTCCTGAGAGACATCCACTTCAACACATATCCTCGCTACGGAAGGACGCAGACCGTCTGTGGTTACGGCATCTAACTTCATAGGCGGGCCAATAAGGCGCACTATCTCAAACAGGGCTTCACGGCGGTGAAGGTGAACAGGGAGTGCCGGAAATGCAATCCAAATTGGAACAATGGGTACATCAGCTGCCGGATCAAAGTCGATAGTCCATTTCGTTATGCGCATATGGCAGCCAGAGATTTGCCATGATCGCCGGTAAAAACACCTCAAATAATCAGCTTCGTTCCGGAAATTCAACAAAATGTGCGATTGATCTAACAGTGTTATTCGTAAATCATGATGAAAGCCGATTTTTTCAAAAACCTCACGAATCACCTTTAATGATGGGCGTCCATACCAAAAAGTACCTACCAAAGAAAACCTGAATGGGGCGGCCAGGGCATCAATCTCCGAATCTTCAAAAGTGATCAACGGTAGTCCTTTATAACATGATTCCGTTTTCGGGGCAATGTAAATCGCCTGTGCGTTGCCAGCCCCGGATACAATGTCAGCAAATGACGGGGATGACGCTGCCATGAAGAATGCAGGATTGCAGACCGTGTGTATGAGGAGCGAAAATAACGATGCAGTTTGTGGTTGGCCTGATGATCGTGAATATGGGTGTCGGTGACAGAGAGAATAGAGCAGTAACCGAAGGACGGCGGCGGCGGATCATTGCGGCGCCGCCAGCGTGAGGGGGAATCGCCAGAGCATCGTCCGAAAATTTTTCACCGTGTATATATATATATATATATATATATATATATATATATATATATATATATATATATATATATATATGTATGTATGTATGTATATATATGTATATATCTATATATATGTATATATATATGTATATATATATATATATTTAATCGTAAATTTTTGTTTTATTGATGTAAGCCCTCACTTGTGGCGGAGGAAAACCATATTACATGAGTACATCATCAAATGTGAAGAGAAAGTATAGTGCTGTTATAATTTGTAACCTCCAGTCATATATGATATGTCGCATTAAAACCTTGCTAAGTAAAACCACCCTTGTGGATAAAACCTTGGCAAAGGAAAAAGCGTGCATATTTATATGAGGAGTAGCTAAATGAAAGTAATAAGGCTGTGTAATAAAGGGTCAGAAGGTAAAGATCCGGCAGCTAAATGTATTGTGTCTGCAAGCTTCATGTTTCAATGTCCTCCAGTATAAATGGTGTCTTCGAGCAGTATCTATCCTCCAGCAAGTTCCAGGCAACAACATGCACATGTTAAAAAGCAAAGTAATAAGCAGTTTATGTAGTGTCCAATTGTGATAAGATGTGAGTGATGAAGGTGGACTACCCGTGTTGTCTGTATGCAATGATACAGACAACCATCCAACATGACATGGTGAAAGTAATACGAAGAAAATGCATACCCAGGTTGCCCATATCTTGGGTTGATATGGGCAACAGACTAGATCAATAGCTGTAGAACAAATGTCATCCATGTCGAAGGTTTGGAACGTGATCAGTCATCACTATTGCACGTACTAGAGGTTGAAGATCTTGGAGACTGCTGAATTGAACGAAGTATTGACGGAACTGACCGTACTGAGCTAGGTAATGATCTTCTTTATTGATCTCGCGTGGGATGTATGCAAGCGTGACAAATGACGAAGTGAGTCGAGTATGTAGAAACCGTGCTAAAGTATTCGTTTGAGTTTGAGTATGTGTCGAAAAACTCTGTGCGTCTGTCTCAACTTCCATATGATATCCAAATCTGACAAAGTATATCATTGCCAATACTGTCGCCTGTAGCTCTGCCATGTTCGGGGATGTAACAGGCAAAGGAAATGAGATTGCTCTGGTAACTGCACCATTGCAATCTCTCAATATTGCTCCTGCTGATGCTGAAGATCGCCCATGCGCATCATCTACATTTAATTTGTGTCGCCTAGAAGGTGGTAATAGCCACCGGATGATCTTGCATCGTGGAGTTGATAGAACCAGAATGAGGCCTAGTTGAGCCAAAGAGGGATCTGGCACAATGAATTTCCTCCCTTTGTGGTCCAATGTCCGAATATATGTAGATCTTCTAATTTGTTGTATCACCAATCCACTAGACCAGCGTCCCTTGCCAAATATAATGGACGCATAAGATTTCCATATTTCCCACATTATGAAGCCATGAGTTATAATGCGAAGTTGTCCCTTTAGTGATTTTCCTTGTGTAGATATCGACCATTCTAATAAGTGTGTGCGAACACTGCGAATTTCCCATTGGTCCTTCAAGACAAGATGCAAAGTATCTCCATATAGGTGATATCTATGGACATTTAAGGAACACATGATCATTAGTGATTAAATCCACCAAACAAAAGGGGCATCGAGTTGGGTATACTGCTGCAAATGTGGCAAGCTTCTTGGGTGTTGGTAGAGCCCCGTGATAAAATCTCCAGAGAAAAAGTCGTTGCTTCGGGTATATAAGCTTGTGCCAGATAAATTAGTGTAAAAAAAGTCGAACACTAGCTTGTCTCACCTGTGTATAAGCGATCTTTAAACTGAATTCTTCATTTGGCATGCCTGGCCATTCAATGGAGTTAGCATTTATGGTAGTTTGAGTGAGGCATAGGGGGTGTATGCGGCAGATTCTCTTCCAAATGGGCGAGTCTGTTATGCGCTGTGTGTAGTGTGGTCTCCCCCCATACTTAGTGCGAAGGAAGGTGCTTAAAAATGTATGTTTCGTTTGATATCTCCACCATAGTCGACAAAAATATGCAGTCTGTAGATCATCCAGTCGCCTAAGACCCAAGCCTCCTTCTTTTATAGGTCGAAAGAGCTTATCCGCAGCAATCCATGCATGCCTTTGGTCACCATCCTGGGCTCCCTAGAAAAATTTCGTCATCATGCGGTGTAAAATATTGATTGTGCTAGATGGCACCAATGAAACTGCCAGAAGATGTAGTGGAATGGCAGAGAGGACGTGCTTAATCAGTATTAATCTTCCTGCATGGTTTAAAAATTTGTTCTGCCACATATGTAGTTTGGTCTGGAAAGTAGAAATCAATTGTAGATAGTGGCTTGTGCGGGCCTTTCCTTTGAATAGTGATATGCCCAAGTACTTAATAGGCAATGAGATCGCTTGCATTTTAATTGCGTTTTCCATTTGTCGTATCTCTACGGTGTGAAGGTATGCTGGCGCTACAAACTGCCTCTTTTGGTAGTTGATAGCCTGTCCCGTAGCTTGTTGATATAGCTGCAGAAACTCCCAAAATTTTTTAAGATTGCGGACACTACCATTGACAAAAATCAACAAGTCATATGCGAAGGCGAGATGAGATATGTAAGTACGTGCTCTGCCCAAATTGTATGGTTGAATAGCACCTTGCGCTATCAAATTATTCAAGCCTCTTGAGAAGACTTCTGAAGCAAGAATAAACAAGAGTGGTGATAATGGATCACCTTGCTTGACACCATGAGTAGGTTGAAAAAATCCAGATGGAATCCATTGATGAGAATTGAAATATATGTCCCTTGGAGATGGTTGAATATGAAGTCGATCAGCCATTGTGAGAATCCAAATTGCTGAAGGAGTTTTGTTAAGAAGTGCCAATTTACTCTATCAAAAGCCTTCATCATGTCTAGCTTGATCATAACATTTGCCCCACGTACTTTTTTGTCTATAAGATGGACCATTTCCTTTGCTAACAATATGTGATCCGAAATATCTCGTCCCTTTAAAAATCCTGCTTGTTCATCAGATATTACCTTAGGCAGAATTGGTTGTAGCCTGGTTGCTAGTATTCTTGTTGTAACTTTGGAGACAAAATTTGCCAGGCTAATCGGTCTAAAGTCAAAACTTTCGTGGTGCAGTTTTCTTTGGAATTAATGTGAGTAAAGTGCTGCCCATTGCCTTTGGTAGCGGAATACCCAAAAAATATTCTTGTATGGCCTTTAAGACGTCATCTTTGACAATTTGCTAGCATGATCGAAAGAATTGTCCGTTATAGCCGTCTGGTCCTGGAGCACTCTTTGGATCTAATGACCATACTGCTTCTTTGACTTCTTGTAATTGTGGTAATGCACTCAGCATTTCTTTATCCTCTGTAGTTACCAGTGTTGGGATCACATTTAAGAGCTGTTATGCATCTTCAATTTGTTCTACTGTAAACAGTTGTGTGTAATAAGCTACGGCCTGTTGCTGGATTGATTCTATTGTATCACAAAGTATTCCATCTTCAGTATATATAGAAGTGATGGTCTTTCTGTGGTGTCTATCTTTCACTATACTATGAAAATAAGAGGTGTTGGCATCACCCGCATTCATCCATTTTAGCCTGGCCCGTTGCTCCCAGTATAACAATTCTCTTTTTGCTGCTATTTTATACTGTGCCTGGGCTTGCTGATAATGTTGACGATTCTCTGGTGTAGGTTGCGTATCATATATTCTCTCTAATCTGGTAGCTTCTTGTTCTGTTTCTTGCAGCTTATCAAAAATGTTACCAAATATGGTTGTATTCCAATTGCGTAGGTCTTTTTTTCAAAGATTGTAATTTATCATAGAGTCCCCGCATTCCCCCTCTTGTCTCGTAAGATTCCCGTGTTGTTTGCACATATAGAAGAAAATCTGGATGATCTAGCCATACATTCTGAAAACGAAATGCTCTGGGACCATGTTGTTGCTGTTGTACACTTTGCAATAGTAGAGGTGCATGATCAGACGTGAGTCGTGATAGATGTTTGACTTGTAGAGATTGAAATCTTGTATTGTATGATTCAGAGCATAAAATACGATCTAGCCTTCTTCTAACCACGCCTAATCCTCGCCCATTAGACCATGTATACATAGGGCCATCATATGGTAGATCAATTAGAGAGCACTATGAGATACAGTCATTAAATTCCTCTAGAGAAGAAATAGCTGGAGTCGATAGTCCAATGTGTTCATCAACTGTACGAAATGTGTTAAAGTCTCCTCCTATCAACCAAGGTTCCGTATGTTCGTCTTGATGATGTTGTAGAGCTTACCATAAACGTCAACGGTCTGTAATTGTGTGCAAGCCATATACTGGGGTAAACCAAAATATAAAATCTGCTTCAGTCATATAGAATTTATAAAAGGAGCAATGTTCAGAGTGATATGAATCTAGTAGCCGGAGTGAAGATGCGTTCCATAGCACCCATATCTTCTCATTGCATATTGAGTCAGCATTAGTGTAAGACAGTTTGAGTCTAAATCTGCCTAATTGAGAGTCTGGCTTTTTTGGTTCAATAATTGCTAGCAAATGTATTTTGTGAGACTTAAGAATCCTCTTCAAGCGTACTAGTGAGGTGGTTGAACCACCTACAATCCATATTAAACAATTCATTGAGAGTTTTGAGAGTGAGAGTGTAAAGAGCGAGTGATCCTTCCTGTCGATGGCTGATATGTGCTTATCATCTCTTGCTTTGTACGAAGGCGTCTTGATTTTGGATGAGGGGACCCAATATCAACATTATTCAGCTCCTCTATAGGTCGGATATCTTGTCCCCGGATGTCCATTATTCGTTGAAATTCAACCGACGAAGCTTTTAGTCCTGCCTTTCGAGCTTATGTTCCTGGTTCTTCATTTATAGATGTGGATTGTAACATTGTTGTGTGAGTGTCTGCTTCCTTAGATCCTGGAGATTGAATGATCTTTGTATCTGAAACTGTAGCACATAAGGGATTGTCATGTTCCTTGTCAACTTGTTCCAAAGAACCTCCTACATTTGGCAGTGTTGTGTTGGGCATATTTTCTTGTAAATTTATTTGGCATGTTGCTTCCTGGATTGCCTGTGTATTATTCTCAGTATGATGTGAATCCAATATTTGTGTATCTGAGGGTGTTATATCTGATGGTAGAACAGCAGAGCATCAAATTCCTCTTTAGGTTCTTCATTCCCAGTATTTTCCTCATTAGTGGTCATATTGGGATGTGTTATTGCCTGCACTTCTATATTCTTGTGAGGAGGATTATCTCCAATTGGTAGGCTTGTCATTGATGTATGTATCTGATCCTTTTGCAGCAATTATGTGGTGAATTGTTTTGGTGTCCATCTCTTAGAATGCTCAGCAGGAGGTCTTGAGGGTGCCTCTGCTATGTCTTCTATGGCTTTACCAGTTGTTATCAGTGGGGAAATCTTTTGTTCATATCCAAGTGTCCTGCAAGCAGTGCAAAATGATGGGACATTCTCATATTCAACTGACGGGTAAAATTCATTGTCTCCTCCCTGGATATGCAGTTTTGATGGCAGAGGTTTTGATATATCCAGTTCCGAACATAGACGAACAATAGATGGGCGCAATCCTTGTGAAGTAGCAGAGTCCATCTTTAACGGATATCCAATCATATGAGCAATGTCCCACAATGCGGATTTGTTTTGGAGATACAGGGGCAAGCCTCGAATGGTGACCCATATTGGAACAATTAGTTTATCAATATGTGGATCAAAATTAGGTGTCCACTTTGTCACTCGCATCAAGTATCCATTCAACGTCTATGTACATCGTAGAAAGCAGCGTTGGTAATCCTCCACATTTGAAAAAGTAATTACCACATGCTTCTCATCTAGTAAGCCTAATTTGGGTGTAGATTTGAATCCAATGCCTTCCAGGCAGTTGGCTAACTGTTTCATAGTCGGTCTACCGTGCCAAAATGATCTAATGAGTGTGTGTTGATAAGGAATTGAGTAGCGTGATACCTCTTCAGTGGAGAACTTGATTGATGGAAACCCCTTAAATTGGAGAACTGGGCGTGTTGATGATGATGGTGGCGGTTCCAGATTTTTGGATAAAGCCTGGAGAAAGGATGGTTGACAATACAAATCCTCGAGCAATCGCTACCCAAATCAGTAACGCTCGATGAGTTCATGATCGCAGAGTAGATCGCTAGAGCCGCCAGCCATTTTCATATATAACATCCATACATATATATATATATATATATATATATATATATGTTCAGATTTTTTAAAAAGGCACTATACACATATATTCCAACATTCTACCAACATATTATATATTTTATGAACGTACGTTAACGTCACACCACTATATTTACCTCATATTTATGAGTATATTCAGGTCTTATAGCATATGATATAAGTCATGGTGATGACAAAATTATTACGACACGTTACAAGGTTCTAAATCAAAAATTGTCGTATCGGGTGAATACAAAAACTTCGTCAACGTGTCACGTACTTGCCATATATAGATGGCCAGCCCCTACACTTCAAAAATGACCAGAAATTTTCTAGTCTACATGTTATATTCATCCATGAAATCATTCCATGCTAGCACACACAAATCACCCTCAATTAAGGCCAAATTGTGGAGATTTTAAATTCAACATATTAAGCACATGGGGCGCCACTTACTTCAGCCATTAGAGCTTAATTTTCTAGTTATTCTATGTATATTATGTGTGACATTATATATATAACATGTGCAAAAAGTATACAAGGTTGATGACATAAAGGAGGAAGCTACACAAGGTAATATTTCAAACTATGTCACATTTGTGACACATGTTGAAAATTCAGCATGTGTAATTTAAGGCTGGCGAATTTTTAAGCTTAATGGTGACTTATTTAATTTTTCAATTTAAATGGATTGATTTGATGATAAAATTGAAGTATTTTGAATGTGTCTTGAATTGTGCACATGCTGAAAAATTCAGCATGTGTAGAATGAGGTGGCCGAATTTATGGATGTAAATGATGATCAATTTGTCTTCCAAATTATGTGGGATTGATTGTAAGACAATTGACAACATTTTTATGACTAACTGGCACATGTTTTAAGTGATATTTTTCAGATTTATACAGTCATCAAATGATGACAAGTCTCATCCAATCAATAGTGCCAAGTAAGCAAGGCCTTAATGATCATCCAATGAAGTAGTGCCAAGTAAGCAAGTGAATGTCACAATGACGCAAGATATTCTTCCAAGGACATAAAAGATAATTTTCAAGAGGAATAAAAAGAAAAGGGGGCGGCCACAACTAGATAAAACGAAGAAGTAGTGCAAAATACAAGACAAGTCTCACAAGTTCAAAAGTGCAAAAAGAGTCTTCTATTCTATTCTTCTTCTACACTTCTTTCTTCTCTTTCTCTCTCAAAGCCTATTGTATTCATATTCATACATATTGTGTAGGCTTCATATAAACCACCATACACGCCATATTGTTGTAAAAGATTGATCAAGGTGTGATCAATCTTGCATCTGCTTGGTGGTGGTGTTCGTGATCATTGTAATCGCTTACAAGGTTTGTAAAGCGCTGGAGTTGGTGTATAACTCTATCAACCCTGTGTGGTAACGTGTTGTTTGTTGTTTTGTGATTAGTGATAACCGAGGAAGGTGTCCTCGAAGACTGGAGTAGGTTGATTTAATCGAACCAGTATAAAATTCCTTGTGTTCTTTACTTTTCAGCACTTACTTTCAGTTTCCAGCACAGTGCATCATTTTCATCACGTTCTTAAGAATAGCAAACGAACTTCAAAAATCACCAAATTTCCAAAAATATAGACGCACGTTTTAAGGTTCATTTGGCGCAAGTTTCAACCCTTTTGGACAAGTATAAGTCATCCAAACGTCAAAAGTTATGAGACTAGTGCAGTCTGATTTCGAGGCTTGCAAAGGTTGAGACTTTGAACGTATTTGACTAACTTCCCAAAGGAATTTTTCAAAACTGTTTCAACCCAATTAAATAAATATAGAAAGCGGTTTGTCATTAAATTTTCAGATCATTTGGAGTCACTGTTTAATCAGAATAAAATTTTCAAGTCAGACTACCGTTTCTGGCAGATTTGCGCAATCTGGCCATTAACGACTTTTAGAAGGGTTAAAGGTTGAATTTTGATCTGAAATTTTTAGGAGATACTCAGAACATCTGAGACTAAGATCTCTCCAAATTTCAAAATTTTTGAAGACCTGCAACCTATGTTTCAAGACGTTGCAAAACAGGTCCTGAAAACAGAAACTGTTTTCAGAAGTTGGGTTTTTGGATTAAAAAAATTTAAAAACCAAATTTTCAGCACCCACTATTCAACCCCTATCCCTTCTAGTCGTTCCTTGCAGGTCCTACAAGTGGTATCAGAGTGCAGAACACTCACAACAAAAAGATCCAACGATCTAAGTGAGATGGCAACCACAAAATTCAAAACCGAATAAGAAGGTATGTCTAGTCAAAGGCCTCCTCTTTTTGACGATGAGTCTTTTATTCAATGGAAGTTGAGAATGAAACTTTTCCTTATGGCTATTGATATTGATCTATGGTCTATTATAGAAGATGGTCCATTTGTTCCATCAAAATTATCCACTGTAGATGGTGTCACACTAGAGGTTGTAAAACCGAAACAAGAATACACTAGTGATGATAAAAAGAGACTAAGTATGAATGCTAAAGCCATGCAACTACTTTTAAATGGGCTAAGTAAAAGTGAATCTAGCTATGTGTCTAATTGCTCTAGTGCTCAAGAAATATGGAGAATTCTTGAGATAAAACACGAAGGGACTAGCCAAGTAAAAGAGTCCAAGATTAATATGCTTATGTCCACACTTGAGTCTTTTAAATTATTGCCAAATGAGTCTATTGTTGAGATGGATTTACGATTGGCTAACATCTATAATTCTCTTGAGTCTCTTGGCAAAGCTTTCTCTACGCAGTAAAAGGTCCAGAAGGTACTATGAAGTCTTCCATCTGAATGGGACCCTAAAGTCACAGCAATAGAGGAAAGTAAAGAAACCAAATCAATAAAAAATGGAGGAACTAATCGGATCTTTAAAGGTATATGAAAACAAACTCACTTTAAGAATTTCCGAGTCTATTTCTAGAAATAATAAGGCTATAGCATTAAATCAAATGAATACGTCGTAGATGATAGTGACACAGATTCCGATGATGAGGATTTAATCACGATGGCTAAAAGATTAAGAAAATTTTTGAGAAAATCGATTAAAAATAAACATAAGTCTACTTCATCAAAGGATCATAGAAATAAAAATAAGGAAATAAAGTGTTATGAATGTGGAAAACTTGGACACTTGTAATATGATTGTCCGAACAAGAACAAACAAACGAACAAATACCTTGACAAGGATTGGATCAGAACTAGACTCGTCTCAGAACCTAAACAAAGGAGAAGAGCTTTCAAAGCCTCCACTTGAAGTGACACATTCGACTCTGAGACTGACAATACGGAATTTACATCTAAGGCATCAAATGAGGTATCTTCCGACTCTGATTCTGATTCTGAATGTTCTTATGGAGATTTATTTAGTCAATATTTAGAGTTGCATAAGTTTTCAAAGACTCTTGCAAAAGAAAAGGAACGATTAATTGAAGACAAGAAGTTGTTAGAATCTTCTAACACGAACCTTGTTTCTCAATTAAACGATTCAAAAGAAGAGTCGGCATGCATCATCAATGCATTAAAATCAGAGATCTCATCATTGACCACGCATAATAATGAAATGAAATCCGAGATTTCAAACTTGAAATCAAGGAATGCGAATTTAGAGAAAATGGTGAAACAATTTGACACGGGAACAAACATGCTAGATCACATCATTTCTTCACAAAAGCATGATAGTGACAAAACCGGACTAGGATACATTGAGAAAAATGAGTCACTAAACAAACCAACCAAATTCATTCCATCTAAGAAAATAGATGCATCTAAGACATATGTGGCATCTAAGAAAACGCCTAGACCTTCCCCTATGACATCTCCTCATGCTTCATCTTCATATCATACGAGATATAATTTTGCGTCGTACAAATATGAAAAGAAACCATCAATGCATACAGGAATTCATTTACCAAAAATACATCTAGATTACGCCCCGTGCATGCAAACAAAAATGTTAATCAAAAACAAACATCATACTATGTGCATGATGGCATTCTTGGCCAATGGCCAAACGGATTTGTACCAAACGTCTATTATATTATATCTTCATCTCCTCTCTTACCTTTTGGAAGACCTAGAAAGGTCACTCAAATTTGGGTACCAAAAGAGACATTTTCAAAGGGTTGAATAAATAACCCTTACGAACGCACTTTTGATATTGTTTGACATGCATGATTTTTAAATTGCTATCTCCATCTTTACATGCTCTTTTGATTTTCTTTCCAAAATAAAGGGGGAGAGAATGCATGATTTAAGGGGGATAGAGAGATTGATTGCACAAATCAAGGGGGAGAGAATTCAAAATTCAAAATTTGAATTTGTGCACGATTGGAGGGGAGCAACAAAATTTAAATCATAAACTTAGGTTATTTTGTAAATCATCAAAAGAGGGAGATTGTTGAGAAAAAGGGGTTTGAGTGATTACAAAATGCATGATTTAAATAACGTGTACTAAAGAAATGCATGACACGTTTTATGACTTGACACGTTTTGCATGAAACCTGCCTTATATATTTCATATATAATGTTGTCGTACTAACGAGACATGAAGCTTTAAATCTTACGTCAAATGGCAAACATTTGTTGTGTTTGAACTATTTTCAGGTGCCACCATTAATGAACTAAACTAGTTCATTAAGTGAAGTACTTAGTTAAATGAACTAAGTAGTTCATTAAATGAAGTCATATTTGGAAAAGACACAAAGACAACAAAATGAAGAATGGAAAGTCTTCTTCTTCCCTCTCAACCACACGCCTTTACATATATATATATATATATATATACACATATATATATTCAGATTTTTTAAAAAAGGCACTATACATATATTCCAACGTACTACTTACACGTTATATATTTTACGAACGTACGTTAACATCACACCACTATATTTACCTCATATTTATGAGTATATTCAGGTCTTATATCATATGATATAAGTCATGGTGATGAAAAAATTATTATGACACGTTACAAGGTTCTAAATCAAAAATTGTCGTATCGGGTGAATACCAAAACTTCGCCAACGTGTCACGTACTTGCCATATATAGATGGTCAGCCCCTACACTTCAAAAATGACCAGAAAGTTCCTGGTCAACATGTTATATTCATCCATGAAATCATTCCATGTTGGCACACACAAATCACCATCAATTAAGGCCAAATTGTGAAGATTTCAAATTCAACATTTTAAGCACATGGGGCGCCACTTACTTCAGCCATTAGAGCAGAATTTTCAAGTTATTCTATGTATATTATGTGTGACATAATATATATAACATGTACAAAAATTTTGAATTCAAACGGAGAAAAATTGCATAATCGACAAAAGTCAAAAATTCGGTTTTCTACAAACACGACACATGGAACATTTTTGTCATGACATACGACATGTATCTAGACAATTTTTACATACTCTATACATTCTAAAGTGTTCTAGAAAAATCAATTAAGGGCTTATTGGAATATACCATATGTGTATAATTATTGTGCACTGTTTTATAAAGTTTGCAAAAATAAAATTCAGCACATGTGCAACCATTGTCACACGCCTACTACAGCTTTGATGAAGCATATGTGGAGCCTAGTTGGCATCTTGATTGGCCAAGAATGAAGTATACAAGGTTGATGACATAAAGGAGGAAGCTACACAAGGTAATATTTCAAACTATGTCACATTTGTGACACATGCTGAAAATTCAGCATGTGTAATTTAAGGCTGGCCGAATTTTTAAGCTTAATGGTGACTTATTTAATTTTTCAATTTAAATGGATTGATTTGATGATAAAATGGAAGTATTTTGAATGTGTCTTGAATAGTGCACATGCTGAAAAATTCAGCATGTGTAGAATGAGGTGGCCGAATTTATGGATGTAAATGATGATCAATTTGTCTTCCAAATTATGTGGGATTGATTGTAAGACAATTGACAACATTTTTATGACTAACTGGCACATGTTTTAAGTGATATTTTTCAGATTTATACAGTCATCAAATGATGACAAGTCTCATCCAATCAATAGTGCCAAGTAAGCAAGGCCTTAATGATCATCCAATGAAGTAGTGCCAAGTAAGCAAGTGAATGTCACAATGACGCAAGATATTCTTCCAATGACATAAAAGATAATTTTCAAGAGGAATAAAAGGAAAAGGGGGCGGCCACAACTTGATAAAACGAAGAAGTAGTGCAAAATACAAGACAAGTCTCACAAGTTCAAAAGTGCAAAAAGAGTCTTCTATTCTATTCTTCTTCTACACTTCTTTCTTCTCTTTCTCTCTCAAAGCCTATTGTATTCATATTCATACATATTGTGTAGGCTTCATATAAACCACCATACACGCCATATTGTTGTAAAAGATTGATCAAGGTGTGATCAATCTTGCATCTGCTTGGTGGTGGTGTTCGTGATCATTGTAATCGCTTACAAGGTTTGTAAAGCGCTGGAGTTGGTGTATAACTCTATCAACCCTGTGTGGTAACGTGTTGTTTGTTGTTTTGTGATTAGTGATAACCGAGGAAGGTGTCCTCGAAGACTGGAGTAGGTTGATTTAATCGAACCAGTATAAAATTCCTTGTGTTCTTTACTTTTCAGCACTTACTTTCAGTTTCCAGCACAGTGCATCATTTTCATCACGTTCTTAAGAATAGCAAACGAACTTCAAAAATCACCAAATTTCCAAAAATATAGACGCACGTTTTAAGGTTCATTTGGCGCAAGTTTCAACCCTTTTGGACAAGTATAAGTCATCCAAACGTCAAAAGTTATGAGACTAGTGCAGTCTGATTTCAAGGCTTGCAAAGGTTGAGACTTTGAACGTATTTGACTAACTTCCCAAAGGAATTTTTCAAAACTGTTTCAACCCAATTAAATAAATATAGAAAGCGGTTTGTCATTAAATTTTCAGATCATTTGGAGTCACTGTTTAATCAGAATAATATTTTCAAGTCAGACTACCGTTTCTGGCAGATTTGCGCAATCTGGCCACTAACGACTTTTAGAGGGGTTAAAGGTTGAATTTTGATCTAAACTTTTTAGGAGATACTCAGAACATCTGAGACTAAGATCTCTCCAAATTTCAAAATTTTTGAAGACCTGCAACCTATGTTTCAAGACGTTGCAAAACAGGTCCTAAAAACAGAAACTGTTTTCAGAAGTTGGGTTTTTGGATTAAAAAAATTTTAAAACCAAATTTTCCGCACCCACTATTCAACCCCTATCCCTTCTAGTGGTGCCTTGCAGGTCCTACACCCTCTCTCCCTCAGCCTCGACCCCCACTCCCTCAACCCCTCCTCAACCCGCACCCCCTCAGCCCCCTCCCAACCGCACCCCATCTCAGCCTCCCACTCCCTCACCCCCACCCCCTCCAGCCGAACCCCCCCCCCCCTCAGCCCTACTCCCTCAACCGCCACTAGCACGGCAGCACGTGGCCATAAGCCACCACCGGCCACGCGCCGCCACCACCAACACCTTCAAACTACGTCCGATATTTGCATATACATCAAAGTGCAATCTTTTTATACTAACTATACAAAAATAACATCATACATATATATATATATATACGTGGTCATATATGAAAATATACAATTCATCACATACACATATAATCAATTAATCAAACATCTATACAAGCACGAATACCTATGCACGATCTCGGTTTTGTAAAGAAATTAATGATTGTACATTTTTTCATACAAAGGATATTAAGGGGGCACCCACCTGATCATTAACGGTAATTCACTACGTAGTTGGAAGGCTTGATCGAGGCGGTGGTGCTCCTCCTCTCTCCTAAAGCCGGTGGCCCTGGGTTGAAGCAAGAAGAAATCGTTTTTTCTCTTGTGTGACTGGCGACCGCTTTTTTGATGAGTTGGGAGGGAGAGTAGTTCACGTGATTAAATAGAAATTTGATTAAGGTTTAGGAAAATTTTGCATAATCAAATTCGGTTTACAATTTAATTAAAACCTAATGACCCTTTTGACCCTCTTAAAAAAAAGATATAACATTCTCCCCTTTACAAAAAGTTTCCTCCTCGAAACTTGTGTGTTACGTAATCAATAACTTAGTATAGTCCTACATAATTCATTTACCTAGATCATGACCGAACTTAGTATCCCTTGCGTATTCTGATATTTTACCTATTTCACTTCCTCGATATATGACTAAGTCCTCAAATTATTCAGTGTGTATATACATAAGGTGATCTTTAAATCCATTGTCCTCCACCTGATAGATCGTAACCTATTCTTTCTATAGTTCTTGAATCAACCTTAAGGGTATCGTCATTATTGCTGACTTTATAACTTAATCGTCGGTCTATATCGTACTTATTTTTGAAAGAACATCAATATTTTAAAAGTTTTCCCCTTTTCAAGGCCGTCAAAAAAATTGAAATTTTTATTATGCTGATTTACAAGTACGAAAAAAAATGTTAGCTTCGTAAAGTTTAGTAGACTATATAAAGAAATGTGACTTAATAAGGTATTTTCGAAAATAAAATGTCTTTTGAAGTCTCTGTAAAATATAGGTATAACTCAGTATACGTGCTTATAAAATATTTATCTGCTAGAGAAATAATAGTCTAATATTTCGTATAATTTCTATAATCCATCATTATTTTCAAAAGAACAATCCGTCTATGTACCGTTTCTTATAAGTCTAACCTTCGCCTACTATGATAAAATCCATAACTTAAATTGTCCAATCCTAACATAGCATAATAAATATTTATCGAATTAAGATATTCTAATTCACCATGCTTCTGAGCGCCATACTGATCCACTGTATTTCTTTACTTGGTTATTTGAACCGGTAATTATCCTAGTTAAATCTCACCTAAACAAGCAACCACTACTGGTTCATGCTTATTGTGTTTCAATTCATGCCAACTAGATTCAAACCAAATGTTTCGATGTCAACACTTAACCTACAATTTTGTAATGATATAGTATTCCAAGGCACTACTATAGTCGATTCTCGCACGTCCCTATTGTTCAATACCTCTAATAAGGCTAATATCGTCGATCTATTTTGATTACCCTACATTCAACATCTTAACCCTAGTTCCTTTGTACAATATCTTTAACTAAACTCCATTGATTGTAACACTAATTGTTATTTAGTTTCTATCCTTCTATTATAAATCATCTCTTAGTATTTATCATACTATTATAATTCATTTCTTAGTAGCTACGGTCCTAACTTAGACCCCAAGCATGCTCTGATGTTACCGTCCAAGTAGAGATACGGACCAGCTTTACTTTACCCTAATGGTACTGAGTACCATGTTGTAGTTATGATAAGGCAACCCGAGTTACTGTCTCACCTATTAATATGTCACTTAACGTTTGTAGTAGGGTATTCTGGTTAATCAATTATATAGTACTCAACTAGGGTTACTAAGATCACGGCTTAGAGAGTTATGATCAACCTTAGATAAAGGAGAATTATATGGGATACCCTAGGTATACGTGTTTCAAAACCGATCGACTTCTTAAGTTTAGGATCATAACTTATTTCTAGGATCGTTCTTAGCATCATCATTTCTTAAGTCTAAGATACGTCTTATTTCGAAATCATAATTAGTACATAATCAACACTTATTACTAAATCAGTACTTATGTCTAAAGTCAACTCTTAAGCGAGATCGTTACTTATGTCCAAGATCGTGACATATGTTTAGGATCATCGCTTATAACTGAGATCAGTACCTATGTCCATGATCATCGCTTATGTTTAAATCATAACTTATGTCTAAGATTGTGATTTAGAGGCAAAATCGCAACTTATTTTCTAATATCATGGCCTAATTCTATATTTTCTGCCGTGGATCTAGAGCCATGCTCCAAAGATCATACTGTTGGCACGTAATACCTCTTGAACTCATTCTGAAATTAGATCCAAGTGATCGGTGGTGTCAATTTTGCTGCGCCACCACTCCTCTGCATCCACTTGTAGAAGAATCTCAAGCATAAATGCGGTGGTGGAGCCTGTGGCTGCCGATGTTGTTGCACCACAACTTAGGCCATGACCAGTAGTGCGTCGGTCAGGGCCTGGAGAAGCACGACTTGCGGTGGAGCCCCATCCTCAGAGTTGTTCCCAGTGCCGTTCCTATCGTTCTCTTCTCGGCGAGATGTTTGCTACGTCAAGGAATTTTTTTTTGTGAATGGCATTTCAGGAAATATATAAACTTAAGAAACAAAAAACAGTCAAATACAGACAAATGAAAAAAAATAAAAACCAACCATGCCCCCAGTCCGATCATCACTTAGTCTAAATCAAACCTATTTAAAGGACAAACTTAGTCTCAGATTATAGCTTATGTCTAGAATCAAACTTACATCTATGATCAGAACTTAAACTATAGTCGTCTCTTACTATAGCGCCCCGTCCCAAACCCTAGGGTCAAAACCGGTACACCCGTCGTATTCTGCTAAGGGATATACAAGGCGTCCGTACGAATCCTTGCACTTATCAAAACGATACAGTATTCGTTGCGGAAGCAAAATAAATCCACTCAAAACCCTAAATCGAAAGTGAAATCCATAAACCATAAATAGTCAACATCAAGTCAAAATCCCTTAAACGACATCGTAAAGTTCGTAAAATGAAATCCCTAAGCTAAGTCCTCAAATGAAATAATAAATAAAATAAACTTCTATATTTCTCGATCATCAATCTCCACTCAATCTCTATGAGTCCCAATGAGCCCACTCCGAATCCTCTCCAATCCATATATAGTCATACCTTGAATCGTCTGCAAGAAAACATAACGAACGGTGTGAGCGACAAAAGCGTCACTCAGTAAGTACCCTGCCTGCATCGGCCCTGTGAGACATGCTAGGATAGTTGTGAAATACATATAAGTACGGTAATATGAAAATAGACTGTCCACGTTTTCACAAATACTTATAACGATCGTAACTTCTTAAAACAATCAAAACACATAATCATACGAAATGAGCGTGAAATGCAATGTCACATACATGATGCATGATAAGCCTAGATTCTCGAACACATACATACTATCGTGCAATACATGACCTCGGGACCTAACAGAACGGATTGGAATAGAACGGAACAGATATGCGACTTAGGTCTCGCATATTCTAATAGAACATAACAGAACAGATATACGACTTAGGTCTCGCACACCCTAACAAAACAGATATGCGATTTAGGTCTCGCATACCCTAACAGAACAGATATGTGACTTAGGTCTCGCATATCCTAACAGAACAGAACAAAACAGATATACGACTTAGGTCTCGCATACCCTAATACAATGTCGTGATGCATGAATGCAAAGAAATCACATACGGAATCCTTCTTCTATTTTCCTTTTCTTTTTCTTCACTTTTTCCTTTTTCCTTTCATGCTCTCAGGTATTGTCACCCAGCGATTCTTCTGCCCCTTTGAATTCCAAATTCGTTCCCCCACCTTCCAACCGACACCCTCTCCCCCTCCCTCAGCCCACCCCCAGCTCACCACCCCCTAGTCGCACCCCCAGCCGTACTCCCTCCCCTCCAGCACACCCCTCTCCCTCAGCCCCCCAGCCACACCCCTCCCTCAACCCCCCTCTCAGCCGCCCTCTCTCCTCAACCACCACCAGCACGGCAGCACGTGGCAATAGCCCACCACCACCGGCCACGCGCCGCCATCACCATGCCTCCAAACCGATTCCGTTATTCACATATGCATCAAAAAGTATCACCTTTTCATATTATTCATACGAAAATAACATTATACTTATATATACATACGCGATCATATATTCGGATATGCAATTCATCACATACACATATAATCAACTAATCAAGCATCTATACAATTGCAATCACTGATGCACGATCTCGTTTTCATAAAGAAACTAAATGTTATAGTTTTTACAATCAACAGATGCTAAAGGGACACCTACCTGATAATTACTATGCGTTGAGGAGCGTGATTCGAGTGGCGATATTCTTCTCTAGCCTCCCTAAAAGCGGCAGCCTTGATTGGAGCAAGAAAGGAATCGCTCTTTTTTTCTTTCTATGGATGGCGGCCGAATCGTTTAGAATGGGGAGGGAGTAGGTTTACGTGTTTAAATAGAATTTGATTAGGGTTTAGGGAAAATTTTCCTAATCAAATTAGGTTTAGTAATTAATTAGTCCAAATGACCCTTTTGCCCTTAATTAAAAAGTAGGATATAACATTCTCCCTCCTTACAAAAAGTTTCGTCCCCGAAACTGTGTACCTTAGTCGAAGTGTCGAGGACACATCTCCCTTATCTGATCTTCGAGCTCCCATGTGGCTTGTTTCTCAGAGTGATTACTCCATTGGACCTTCACATACGGAATAACTCGGTGCCTTAGAACTTGCTCCTTGCGATCCACGATCCTTATAGGAACCTTTTCGTACGTTCATCACTTCTCACTTTCAATGGTCGCGCCTCTAAAATAATGCTAGGATCAGAAACATATCTTCTGAGCTGGGACACATAGAATACGTTGTGCACTTGCGACAACGCTGAAGGCAAAGCAAGTTGATAAGCCAGAGTTCCAATCTTTTCGAGCACTTCGAAGGGCCCCACATATCGAGGGCTCAACTTACCCTTCTCTCCAAATCTCATCACCCCTTTAGTAGGCGAAACTCTGAGATACACCTTCTCTCCCACTTCAAACTCCAAAGGTTGTTTCCTCAAATCAGCCCAACTCTTACTCTGGTCTTAAGCTGCTTTCAATCTCTGACGACCAATTCCAAACCAGTAATGGCTCTCTCACCAACCTCATCCCAATATAGTGGTGACCTACACTTTTGTCCATATATAGCCTTAAAAGGTGCCATCCCAATAGCACTGTGATGACTGTTATTATAAGAAAATTCAATTAGCTTCACTATGACATCCTAGTTTCCCTTAAAATCCAAAGTTTATGCTCGTAACATATGCTTGAACGTCTGAATAGTCCTCTCGGACTGACCATCGATCTGGGGATGAAATGTCGTACTCAGTCTCAACTCGGTACCCATAGCCTTCTAACAAGCTCTCCAAATTCGGGATGTAAACCTCAGGTCCCAATTAGATACTATACTCACAGGAACGCCATGTAAGCTCACAACACTATCCACATACAAGGTCACCAGCTTCTCCAAGGGCATCTCCATCGATATCGGAAGAAAGTATGCAGACATAGTGAAACGATCAACGATTACCCAGATAGTATCATTGTTATTTCTTGTTCCGGGGAGTCCAACTACGAAATCCATGGTGATGTGCTTTCACTTCCACGTGGGAATCTCTAACGGTAACATTAGACCTCTGGGTCGCTGATGTTCTGCCTTTACCTGTTGACACACCAAACATCTCTCTATGAATTCCGCGATGTGTCTTTTTATACCAATCCACCAATAGTTTCTCTTCAAGACATTATACATCTTGGTGGCTCCCGGATGGGTAGAAAAATCTGGTATTATGGGCTTCCTTTAGCACCTCCCTTCTAAGATCCAAATTATCGGGCACACATAATCTTCCTTCGAACCAAAGACTCCTATCTCCTAACAACTGAAATCCTTTGACCTGACCAGTAGACAACCTCTGTTTGATATCTTGTAAAGCCTCATCATCAACCTGCGGTTCTTTAGTTCTCTCAGCCAACATGGGCGTAATGGTTAGAGTGGCCAGAACATTTGCTGTGGAGTCAACAATATCCAAATCAAACTCTGCAATCTCTCTCTCCAACCGAGTCTGCCGGGCGTGGTTTGATTTTCTGCTCAGTGCATCAGCCACTCGATTAGCCTTGCCTGGATGATAATTGATCGTGAGATCGGAATCCTTAATCAACTCCAACCAACGGTGCTGTCTCATATTAAGTTCCTTCTGAGTGAACAAGTACTTTAAACTTTATGGTCCTTGAATACTTGGCATTTCTCTCCATAAAGGTAGTGACGCCAGATCTTCAAAGCAAACACTACTGATGCCAACTCTAAATCATGGGTCGGATAATTCTGTTCATATGGCTTCAACTGTCTCGATGCATAAGCTATGACTCTTCCTCCTTGCATCAACACACGACCCAGACCATTCTTGGAAGCATCACTGTATACCACAAATTCTCCTTCCCCGGAAGGCTATGCTAATATGGGCGTGGTCGTCAACCTCTTCTTTAACTCTGTAAAACTCTTCTCACAATCAAGAGTCCACTCAAATTTCGTTTTCTTATGAGTCAAACGGCTCAGAGGCACAACAATAGTCGAGAAACCCTCTACGAACTTCCTATAATAACCGGCCAACCCAAGAAAACTCCGCATTTCAGTCACGTGTGTTGGCCACGGCCACTCGGTAATCGCCTCAATCTTCTTGGGGTCCACTAATATACCTTCCTCAGACACCACATGACCCAAGAAGGATACACTTCGTAGCTAAAACTCGCATTTACTAAACTTTGCAAAGGGCTTTTTCTGTCTCAATATTTCCGAAATAGTCCTCAGATGCAGCTCATGTGTCTCTTCATCTGGCGAGTATACCAAGATATCATCATGAATACCACCATAAACTTATCGAGCTGATCTCTGAATGTGGTATTCATATGCTGCAGGGGAATTCATGAGTCCGAAAGGCATCACCAGAAACTCATAATGTCCATATCGTGTTCGAAAGGCCGTCTTCGCAATATCGTCGGCATTGATCCTCAGTTGATGATATCCTGTCCTGAGATCAATCTTTGAGAATATCCTCGCACCCTGAATGAATATAAGAAATTCTCAGTTCACAATAAAGGTAATTCAAGTTCTTTTGAAATAAATCATACCTTTAGCTGGTCGAAAAGATCCTCAATTCTTAGAAGGGGATACTTGTTCTTTATAGCAATCTTGTTTAGTTCTTGGTAGTCAATGCACATTCGCATACTACCGTCCTTCTTTTTCACAAATAGAACAGGTGCACCCCATGGTGAAGCGCTGGGTCGGATGAACTTTCAATCTAGCAGGTCTTGCAATTGTTCCTTGAGTTCCTTCAACTCGGCAGGGGCCATACGATAAGGAGCTTTAGATATGGGTTCCGCCCCTGGTACCAGCTTAATCTCGAACTCTATCTCACGATTGGATGATAAACTGGGTAACTCATCACGGAAGACGTCTTTGAACTCTTTGACCACTGGTATCTTGTCGATAGAATGTACTCCGACGCTAGGATCCACAACATAAACCAGAATACCTTTCGTAGAGCTTATATGCCTGAGCCGCTGTTAGGTAGATCTTTTGTGGCGCCTTCTTAAACTTAGGACTTCCTTGGAAAACAAGCTCCTTTCTGGCTGGGTCATTGATAATAACCTATTTTTGATGACAATCGACGTTGGAGTGATAACGAGCCAATCAATCCATCCCAAGAATTATATCAAAGTCACTCATTTGGATGAGTATAAGAGTCGCGTAAAAAATCTGATCTTCTATCTCTAATTCGCAAGCTGAGAACTGATGATGTGAAACAATTACTTGGTCTCCGGCGGCTGACACCCGATAAGGAGTCTCTAATCGTTCAGGGCATTTTTTAAGGTTCTTCACAAATTTCCTAGCGGCGAATGAATGGCTTGCGCATCTATTAAATAGTACGTTCGCTGGGACTTTGTTTACAAGAATTACACTTAAAGTTCACAGAGTCACACAAGTATAACATATGCAAGTATAATCAACAGTTAGGAAGAAAGACACAACTGAAATGCGTAAATCCTAAAAATACATGTCACTACTTCATTTGAACCTTGCACGTCTGCATCCGTCATAGAGTGAACTCAGGCATTCGTCCGAGGCTTGTTGGGCGATGGCAGTCTCGCCTCGGGATATGGCGCTGACTTCATATCTGAGCAATCTCTGATAACATGGGCATTCCCCAAGATGGAGCTTGTTGCATTCTTTGCACCTCGGCGTGTCTTGTGGAGGGCGTGCATACTGCTGATCATCCCTCGGTAGAGGTGGTGGTCTAACTAGCTGTCTAAAAGGGGGTCGCCGGGCAATCTTCATCCATCTGCCTGTACCACTCCCACTGACCTTCTCTCGAGGTCTCTTGTTCCTATCCTGCGCTGCGACTCTCCTGAAGTCGCCCTCAACCCTGTAACATGCATCAAGCATCTCCTTAAAAGTCCTCATGCCCGTATTTACAAATGCGGACGGATACGAGAGTCTAATTCCTCCTCAAACTTAAGCATCTTCAGGCGGTTATCTGACATAACCGAAGGCACAAACTTCCCCAACGCATGAAATGTGTCAGTATACTCTTTCACTGTCATCTTCCCCTGCTGCAACTTGTCGAATGCCCTCATCTTCTCAACACATCAATCTCGGGCACATAATACTTCACGAAAGCCTCAAGAGCTGAGCCCAGGTGAGAGGTGGCTGCATACGAGGAACCATGCCATCTCACCACTCACTGGCCTTGCCACTAAGCAGTGGAGTGGCCACATCAACACGAATCTCTTCAGGTACCTGAGTCAGCCTGAAGCATTTCTCCATCTCTGCTAACAATGTTCCGCACCCTCCGGGTCAGAACTTCCTACAAACGTCGGAGCATGTACCTTCTTCATCTCGCTATAATAGAATCAAATCCCATGCTGTGGTGGTGGCGGAGGAGGTGGAGCCTGTGGCTGCTGATGCTGCTGCGCCACAGCTTGGACTATGACCAGTAGTGCGTCGGTCAGGGCCTAGGGGAGCACGACCTACGGTGGAGTCCCGTCATCAGAGTGATTTCTTTTGCCGTTTCTACCATTCTCCCTTCTTGGTGGCATTTTGCTATGAAAAGGAAAATCGTCAGTTTTGGTTAAGGGCATTTCCAAAATATATAAACTTAAGAAATAGAAAACAGTCAAATACAGATAAATAAAACAAAAATAGAACTCAACCGTGCCCCAGTACAATCACCACTTATTCTAAATCAAACTTATTCTAATGTCAAACTTAGTCTCAGACCACAGCCTAATCTATTATCAAACTTAGTCTAAGATCGCACTTACATCTGTGATTAGAACTTAAATCTATATTCATCTGTTACGTCTAATATCATTTCTTAATTCTACGTTTTTCCGTAGTAGATCTAGAGCCTCGCTCTGATACTACCTGTAGCACCCATCCCGAACCTTAGGGTAAGAACCATTACGCCCGCTGTATTCCACTAAGGGATATACAAGGCGTCCGTACGAATCCCTGCACTTATCAAAACAACACAGTATACGTTGCGGAAGCAAAATAAATCCACTCAAAACCCTAAGTCGAAAGTAAAATCCATAAACCATAAATAGTCAACATCAAGTCAAAATCCCTTAAATGACATCGTAAAGTTCGTAAAATGAAATCCCTAAGCTAAGTCCTCAAATGAAATAATAAATAAAAATAAACTTCTCTATTTCTCGATCATCATTCTCCAATCAATCTCTATGAGTCCCAGTGAGCTTATTCTGAATCCTCTCCAATCCATATATAGTCATACCCTGAATCGTCTGCAAGAAAACATAACGAACGGTGTGAGCGACAAAAGCGTCACTCAGTAGGTACCCTGCCTGCATCGGCCCTGTGAGACCATACATGCTAGGATAGTTGTGAAATATATATAAGTACGGTAATACAAAAATAGACTGTCCAGGTTTTCACAAATACGTATAACGGTCATAACTTCTTAAAACAATCAAAACACATAATCATGCGAAATGAGCGTGAAACGCAATGTCACATACATGATGCATGATAAGCCTACATTCTCGGAAATATACATACTATCGTGCAATGCATGACCCCGAGACCTAACAGAACGGATTGGAACAGAACGGAACAGATATGCGACTTAGGTCTCGCATATCCTAACAGAACATAACAGAACAGATATGCGACTTAGGTCTCGCATACCCTAACAAAACAGATATGCGACTTAGGTCTCGCATACCCTAACAGCACAGATATGAGACTTAGGTCTCACATATCCTAACAGAACAGAACAGATATGCAACTTAAGTCTCGCATACCCTAATGCAATGTCGTGATGCATGAATGCACAGAAATCACATACAGAATCCTTCTTTTATTTTCCTTTTCTTTTTCCTTTTCTTTTTCTTTCCTCCGTCAGTTCCCTTTCTATTTTCCCTTTTTCTATTTATCCTTTTCTATTTTCCTTTTCTTTTTCTTCACTTTCTCTTTTTCCTTTCATGCTCTCAGGTCTTGTCACCCTGCGATTCTTTTTCCCTTTTGATTTCCAAATTCTTTCCCCCACCTTTCAGCCGACACCCTCCCCCCTCCCTCAGCCCACCTCCTAGCCGCACCCCCAGTGCACCCTAGCCCCACTCCTCTCAGCCACACCCCTCCCCTCCAGCGCACCCCTCTCCCTCAGCTCCCACAGCCGCACCCCCTCCCTCAACCCCCCCTCTTAGCCGCCCCCTCTCCTCAACCATCACCAGCACGGCAGCATATGGCCATAGCCCATCACCACCGGCCATGCGCCGCCATCACCATGCCTTCAAACCGATTCCGTTATTCACATATGCATCAAAAAGTATCTCCTTTTCATACTATTCATACGAAAATAACATTATACTTATATATACATACGCAATCATATATTCGGATATGCAATTCATCACATACATGTATAATCAACTAATCAAGCATCTATACAATCACAATTACTGATGCACGATCTTGTTTTTATAACGAAACTAAATATTATCGTTTTTACATTCAACGGATGTTCAGGGGGCACCTACCTGATAATTACTACGCGTTGAAGAGCGTGATTCGAGTGGCAATATTCTTCCCTAGCCTTCTAAAAGCGGCGGCCTTGATTGGAGCAAGAAAGGAATCGCTCTTTTTTTCTTTCTGTGAATGGCGGCTGAATTGTTTAGAATGGGGAGGGAGTAGGTTTACGTTTTAAATAGAATTTGATTAGGGTTTAGGGAAAATTTTCCTAATCAAATTAGGTTTAGTAATTAACTAGTCCAAATGACCCTTTTGCCCTTAATTAATAAGTAGGATATAACACTTACGTCTAAGATCATTTCTTAATTCTACGTTTTCCGCAGTAGATCTAGAGCCTCAGGCTCTGATACCACCTGTAGCGTCCCGTCCCGAACCCTAGGGTCAGATTTGGCACGCCGCCGTATTCCGCTAAGGGATATACAAGGCGTCTGTACGAATCCTTGCACTTATCAAAACGACAGAACATTCGATGGCGGAAGCAAAATAAATCAACTAAAACCTAAACCGAAAATAAAATCCATAGACCATAAATATTCAACATCAAGTCAAAATCTCCTAAATGACATTGTAAGGTGCATAAAATGAAATCTCTAAGCTAAGTCCTCAAATGAAATAATAATAAAACAAAACTTCTCTAATTTTTGATCCTCAGTCATCACTCAGTCTCTAAGAATCCCAATGTGCCGACTTAGAGTCTTGTCCAACCCATATGTAGTCATACCATGAATCGTCTGCACTAAAACATAACGAACGGTGTGAGCGACAAAAATGTCACTCAGTAGGTGCCCTGCCTGCATCGGCCCTGTGAGATCATACACGCTAGGACAGTAATGAAATACATATAGGTACGGTAATACGAAAATAGACTGTCCACGTTTTCACAAATACGTATAATGGTCATGACTTCTTAAAACAATCAAACACATAAACATGCGAGATGAGCGTGAAATGCAATGTCACATACGTGATGCATGATATCCCTACGTTCTTAGAAGTATGCATCATATCGTGTAATGCATGATCCTGGGACCTAACAGAATGGAATGAAACAGAACAGAACAGACATGCGACTTACGTATCGCATAACGTAACAGAACAGAACAGAACAGAACAGAGATGCGATTTCGTGATGCATGAATCACAGAAATCACATACAAATCCTTTTCTTTTTCCTTTTCTTCTCCTTTTCTTTTTCTTTTTCTTTTTCTTTTCTTTTTTCCTTTTCCTTTCCTCAGTTTCTTCGACTTTCCTGCTGCGATTCCAAATTCTTCCTTTTTCTGACTTTGTTTCCGACGTCCTCCAATTTCCCCCTCACCTGCTCCCCTCTCTCCCTCACCCCCGACCCCCACTCCATCAGCCCCTCCTCAACCCGCACCCCCTTAGTCCCCCTCCCAACCACACCCTGCCTCAGCCCCCCCCATCCCTCACCCACACCCCCTCCAGCCAAACCCCCCAGCCCCACTCCCTCAACCGCCACTAGCACGGCATCACGTGGCCATAACCCATCACCACTGGCCACATGCCGCCACCACCAACACCTCCAAACCATGTCTGATATTCACTTATACATCTAAAGTGCAATCTTTTTATACTAACAATACAAAAATAACATCATATATATATATAGACACACACACGACCATATATACGGATATACAATTCATCACATACATATATAATCAATTAATCAAACATCTATACAAGCACAAATACCTAGATGTACAATTTTTTATACAAAAGATGTTAAAGGGCACCTACCTGATAATTAACGGTAATTCACTATGAAATTGGAAGGCTTGATCGAGGCGATGGTGCTCCTCACTCTCACCTAAAGTCGGCGGCCCTGGGTTAAAGCAAGAAGAAATCGTTTTTCTCTTCTGTGACTGGCGGCCGCTTTTTTGATGAGTGGGGAGGGAGAGGAGCTCACGTGATTAAATAGAAATTTGATTAGGGTTTGGGAAAATTTTCCTAATCAAATTTGGCTTACAATTTAATTAAACACTAATGACCCTTTTAGGATATAACAGCTTAGCTGTGCAATTCAATACGTAGCGCCATATGATGGCAATGCCAAGCAGGACACCGACGAGACAAGACACTTGGTGCACTCCTATAGCTCCTCAACATGCATTGACTGTATCATGCAAAAGAGGCAAATTGCATCTAAAAAAGATCAGTTCAATCAATCAAGCAAAAAACACAAAATATAGGATAGGTTTCTCTATCATTGCAACACAAAAACATGGTTAAACCCATAACTGACTTAAGCGTCGGTGGGTTTTTTCCTAGAGTAACAACTCTAAGACCTCTAACGCTGTTTAACTTGTGCAAAATTTTGGCAACATTTTTGTTATTAAATCATCTTTGATTCAAGTGAAGATCCGACTTCACCATCTGTCGCTAGAAGGAGGGCCAACTAGGACTTAATTCACATCTTTCTTTGTTTAAACTAGCATAACATCCCTTAAAAATGGTTAAGAATTCCCAATATGAAGGTGAAGAATATTCTCGCCACCAGAGGGAGAGAGACAGCCCCAACCATCCGTTAGAGCAGGCATTCGATGGCAGGTCAGGCGTCCATATGTTGCTCAAGGAGTCATCCCTGAGGAATATGATCAAGCCATGGAATATGTAGCTCAAAATATGGGTGTCTTTCGGTCCTTGATTGAATAAATCAATAGCAAGGCTCTAGAGGCCTAATATGCCACCCAAGACCTTTCTTATGCCTATTGAGAAAGGCAAGATTTCAAGAGTGATCTTTTTGACCAAGGGATGAATTTATGGCTGATGCAAAGGGTAAAGGTAAAAAACCCTATAATGAACCTTTACGCCCAGTGAAGAAGCCTTTGGGAGTGAAGTCACGTCACTCTAAGCACGTGCAACAGGTGTTGTTGCTTTATTACGCTTGAGGTGATTTTGAGGATGAGTTATCCTCAAACAGCCTAGTATACGCAGGCAGTGCATGAATCCTTTTTTTGAAGAGATTGAAGAGTATGCGACACCTATGATGGCACTTCCAACCCCACGGATCATCTATTCCAGTTTTAGACTATGATAAGTTTGAAGAAAGTTCCTGAATCGCTGAGGTACAAAACGTTCCTTTTGTATCTAAGGGGAAGGCCAAGAGATGGTTTCAAGATTTTCCCTGTTAATCAATATATTCTTTTTGACAACTAGCCCAAAGGTTTAAAGCACGATTCGTGTCCCGCAAACCTTTCGTTAAGAACTCTTCATATTTGATAACTCTGAGGCATAAGCTGGATAAGTCAGTTTTGCAATACATCTGGCGTTTCACTTATGAGTCCCTACAGGCCAGGGATCATAATGATGGAGTAATGGTAGCTTTATTCACCAATGGACTAAGACCATGTTGCCTTTACTCCCAACTAACCCAGGATAACCCTAAGTCTCTAAGCACATGTTTGGAAAGTCAATCAATTCGCCTAAGGCAAAGAAGCGAACACGTTAAAGAGGGAGTTTGAATTAGCCTACCAAAACTGAGCCAAGCCAAATCTAAAAAAGAGGCCCACAAAGATCATAGGGACAAGTGCAAATCATTTAATGCTTGAGAGGTCGAGGTAAGAAAAGTTTGTCTTTACTTGCCTCAAAAGGAAAGATTCTTGGTATTCTAGAGAAAGATAGGCTGAGTACGGATTCATGGAAATTGTTGGGATTGAGATAAAAAAGAATCCCAAGTTGTACAACAAATATTATAAAGATATTAGCCATCACACATAAAAATGTAGGCAGCTGGCGTGCACAAATGAGTGTCTAATTGAATAGGGTCATTCACATCTGTCTTATGACCCGAGGTCACGATTACACAATCGGCTACATTTTCGCCGACCCCTCCTGAAGTAAAATGCCAGGAAGACACACCACACTAGCACAAAAAGAATGATGATGAGGAGGATGAAGAGTCTGATGCTGCAGTTCTGCCTTAGTTAATTTGATAATTTTTATGGTTTATGATGGATTTTGCTACCAAGGTTAAGATTAGAGTCATGGATGGTTGAAACTTCAAGCAACTCGCCCTCAAAAACACGTAGTTGTCACACGAGCAGACCTACGGTCTAGATGACCTAATTCCCCTGAACTATGACAACAAAGGCTTGGTGATTGACATCTTTGTCAATCTTGCGTCTAATAACACTATGGAGGTGTATTGAGTTTATGTTGATACGGGCAGTACAACCACTGTGATGTATCATAACATCTTTCAACAGCTGGAGCTATAGGACAACCAACTGTGCCCTGTACTAACTCCATTATTTGGATTTTCTAGTGCGGTAGTGTAGCGAGCAGACCTGGTTACATTGTCAGTTACCTTTGACAAACACCCCCAATGTCGTAACTTGTGGGTGTATATTGTCATTATAAAAGAAAGGTCAGCGTAAAACATACTCCTCGGTAGGGAAACCTTAATGTGTTTTAAGGCAACGATCTCACCATTGCACGTCAACTTAATGTTTCTGTCACGAGCCAGGGTGGTGACTAGACATAGAAATCTGCAGGTGGCTCAAAATTGCTACGTTGTAGCAGTAAAATGTCTATACAAAAGGTTAGCCTTGATGGTATTGTCCCTCCAACTGAGGAGAAACTATAGTCAGACGACACATTTCAAGATTTCATTCTAGATTTCGCACGACCAGAGAGCCTGAATAGCCAAGGACATGTCAGGCATCCCAATAACTCTTGTTGAGATCGAGCGTTAATCCCATTGAATAGAAGAAACGAAACTTTGCTCATGAGAGAAATAGAATAATAACCGAAGAGATCGACAAGCTGCTTGCCTTCAAGTTTATAATAGAAGCCTTCTATCAAATCTGGCTAGCCATTTATATGGTGGTGACAAATCCTGATAAATCTTGAAGGATGTGTATTGATTACACTGATTTGAATAAAGCTTACGAAAGATTAAAAGGTTGGTGGATTCAATAATTGGACACGAGGTCTTTGACTTTCTTGATGCTTTCAAAGGTTATCATCAAATAGTCATGGCTAAAGATGACCAAGACAAAACCTCCTTAGAGCCGGAATTCTGATGTGTATATCAAAATGATGACGTCCAAGGAGCAATAATGCATGAATCACAAATGCAAGAGGGATGGAAAGAGAGGAAGCTTGTCCATGGTGTCACCAACACCAAATATTGTTCGAAGGAGTTGATTCAACCAGGCATGAAGCATTCGAAGATTTGGCAAAGGCATTCCGACTCAAGATAAAAATTCCAAACTTAGTTGCATCTTCCTACGCAGTAAGTTTGAAGGGAAGTATAGATAAATAGAGACTATGGTGTATAAATTTAAGCATGAAGACCACTTATTTAATACATGTACATATATTTGTATGGTAACAGAAAAATGGGACAAAGGGCATATATGTATGTAAAGTGCAGGGATGCCCATAAAAAGGCCCTTTACCGCGGTCTTCATCAAGCAGCCCGAGACCCCCAAAAAATGAATTCTCTGTTCTTCAGCTGCACTTTCGACCGTTGCATTCTAATCGTTGGGAGCATAGGACTTTTTAGATTTAAGTCTTGAATGGAAGATCTCCTTCCACAGGGTGTGTATATATAGTCTGGCGCTTGCTGTAAAATATATGTAAGAAAGAGGCAATAAATGGATTTCTTCTTCTTCATTTAGTTTCATTTCTGCATCAATTTGTTTCATTCATTCTTTCAGTTCTCTTCCATTATTTGATTTGTTATTTGGGTTTGAATTCTAACATGGTATCAGAGCCATGGAGGAGCTTCCTCAGTTTATACTCTGTCTACTGCTGTTTTTTGGTTGCAGAGTATATGCTATTTTTTATGGACATACGCCAAAGGTGTGACGTCCACAACCTGTTCGACCTTATTTCCGACAAGGTGATATGGTTGATTATGCTGATAGAAGGTGTTATTGCTTCTTGCTATTGTTGATTGGTTATAGTGGTATGGGTTCATCATTCTCCTCTATGTGTTCTTCATATCTAATTCTCAGGTGTTTCAACCTCCTCTTGCCCTTCATATTTGTATGAGTTTTTCCGTGTTAAGCTATCTTGTTGTGCTATGTCCTCTAAATGTTTGATAAAATGTCTGTGTAAAGCTTTTTTATATCTGTTATGATCTCTCAATATGTTTAATCTTGGTACTGCCTCACATATCAAAGTGTGCTGCATATGAGGTACTTTGTAAAGATGTCATGATTCATTTATTATCTGATATGGTTAATCTTGTTTAGTTTCTTGTGCTTAATAGTTGTATTGATGTTATTGTTCATTGTAATATGTTAACGTGTCTAGTATCACTTGAGAGGGAGCATGTGTTATGATTAACAGTATGTTATGGGCAAGTGATCCCTAGCGAGTGATCTCTGGGCATCCATGGTCAAGTTCCCTATTATCGTGTTAAATGTTTCTCTGCAATATGATGAAATGTTTTATGACTCTCACATCTGTTGTGTCTTCATGTCAATTCTTGTTGATAAAACTAATGTGTCTAATTCTTTTCAGTAGAGCTGGCATTTCTACGTTTGCATATTTCATGATCCTTCATCTGTTGGTTGGAGTGTCATTTTGACCTTGGTCTGAGAATGTTTAAAGTCATGATGAAATCCGTTGAAGCTTATGCTTATCTTGAAAGAATGTTTTTTAATCAAATTGATGTCTTAAACCTGTGTGTTCCTTTATCTGTTGGATAATTTATGCATACATTGTCTGTTTTCTAAGATCATGAATCAGTTGTCAATGTGTAATAAGTCAGACTATTATTGATTTATTGTGTGTAACCTCACCTTGCTAAGTGTCTTCCTTGTGTATTCTGTTTACTTTATGTCCTCATATGGTTAATCCCTGTTTTCCTTGGAATATCTTGAAGGGAGGGAATATAAATGATTTTGGTATATGTCGAGTTGTCACCTGCTGTTTATATTGTTTATGTCATAATCTGTTGAGGTGGTTGTTTATCTTGGTCGTGTATCAATATGGTGGGTATCTTATGATGATGTTTGGTTAGCAATGTTCATGTAAATAATTGGAACGATGTTTGAGTCCTTGATTCTTCAAAGGCCTATTTTGGTTGTGTCCCCTGTTTTTGTTGTTATCTTGTGAATCGGGTGCATCTAAAGGTCATCATGATTGATCTTGAACATGTGGTATATTTTGTTAAGTGCAATATGATTTGTCAAAATGATGTTGAGGAAATGTGGCTTTTTGTTGTTTAAAAATCTTAAGAGCTTGATTATGTGATGCTTTAATATGCTGTGATCACTGAAGTTTGAATTTATCATTTGTTATATGTTAATCTGTTGCTAGTGGTGAAGAATGTTATGTCAAGTGGAAAAATAAATGTTGCTTGGGAAAGTTAAGTTGTTGGGAGCATCTTGCATGTCGCTATAAGGCATTTGTTATGGCATCCTGTTTGTTATAACCTCATGTTTTAAAAAAAAATATTCAAAATAACTAAATTCTATCCTAAACCATTAGTCAACCATATCCTTAACTTTCCTCACCCATCATCCCACTCTTCACTCCCTCAAATCTCTCATTCATAACTCTCTCTCTCCCTCCCTACAATCTCTCATTAGAATTTGACAAACCCTAATCTCCACCCTCTCTCTCTCTCTCAAAAAAAAATCGGCTGCCTCCCTTTCCCCTTCTCCCCATCAAATTTCGGCCATAAGAAGGAAAAGAGAAAAAGAAGGATCTTTGATCCAAGGTTCAAGAGGAGGAGATCACAACCCTAACAAGAGCACCAACATCTCTCGTATATATATCAATTCTTGCTAGGATTGAGGTAGGTGCATACTATTTATTCCCTCAAAACGGTATGAAGATTGCATAGGCAAAACGGTATTTTCTTTTATGTGTTGTTCTTTTATTCTTGATTTAATCATGATCTTATTGATGTGTTCCAACGTGTTTATTCTCTGTTCATTGATTCTTGATTTCATCATGATCTTGTTGATGTGTTCTCCTCGTGGTGATATGATGTCTATATATGTGTATGGAAATATGGGTGAGTGAGAATGGTTGAATGGTGTTGTTGAATGGACTGCAGAAATCGCAGAATGGAAATCCTGGAAAACGGTGACATTGATCGATCGATGTCAGAGGATGATGTACATCGATCGATCGATGTACAGCGGGTGAGAGATCGATGTATCCTAGATGGACATCGATCGATCGACGTCAGCTGAGTGAGAGTTCGACGTGTCTCAGTTAGACGTCGATCGATCGACGTCAGGGGATGACGTCCAACTTGTTCTTTTCCTTTATTTCTCTTGCATCCATGGCACGTGCATTTGCATGAGGTATACTGCGTCTATAGGGCGTGGGTACCGGGATGATATACTGTGTCTATAGGGCATGGGTGTCATGAGACATACTGCGTCTATAGGGCGTGGGTGTCCAAACGGTAAGTGGTGGCTAGAGACCATGACGGCCCGGAGTTCTCTTGCATGAGGTATACTGCGTCTATAGGGCGTGGGTGCCGGGATGATATACTGTGTCTATAGGGCATGGGTGTCATGGGACATACTGCGTCTATAGGGCGTGGGTGTCCAAACAGCAAGTGGTGGCTAGAGACCACGACGCTGGATTTAGGCCCCGGGAGCATGCATCGCATATAGGTCTAGGAGCATATTGCATGACATGATTCTCGTTGCGTGTGACACGTTAATTGAGCATGCATCACGTACTTGCGCATTTTTGTGTGGAGTGTTTACCTTTCTGTATGAGTTATGCTATCTCGTTTTTTTATGTGCACGTGCTGATATCTTTTTGGGTATGTAAGCTTTGTATTGTTTTGTGAGGCACCTACTGAGTGATTACCATCACTCACCCCCTACTATTCCAGGTGAAGCCGATACGAGGTATGACTATATCTTCGTTGAGGATGAGACCGATGCCGTGGAATGGGCTGAGTGACTCGTGGCTACGATTGCAGCGAGTGTGGAGACGGGCTGGTTATGATATTCTTGGGGTGGCACGGACATTTCTATTTTTCAGTACTACTTTGAAACATTTTCAGACTTTTAAATTCAGACATTGACTTTGACTTTATGGCCTGGTCAGCTTAGTAATAATGTCTTTATTTTCTTGAGATTCGTTAAATCCAAGTTAGTATGGTGTTTTATCGTTTCCGCTATAAAGAAAAAAAAAATTTCTATGTCAGCACTAACGTGTAACAGGTTGGTGTGACGCTTTGTATTCTTTTTAGTGAGATACGGCGGGTGCACCGCTACCGAGGCTAGGGCTCGGGAGCGGGGCGCTACAGGTGGTATCAGAGCCCAGACTTCAGATATGCCTCGGGAACGTGAAATTAGTTAATCACCTCTAGAATAAGTGACAATCTGTTTTCAATGAGATTTTAACTTAAATAAAATGAAGTAGACATAAGCTGTGATTGGGTTTCGGGTGGTGTGTGTCGTTAGTGAGTATACGTGATAGATTACCGTTTTGACCTCCACTTTTATACTTCTTACGATACTCTCAAGTCAATTTTGTATAACAGGTTTTAACCATCTACAGACAATGCCACCACAACGTGAACCATCAGGGAATGGTGGACATGACGGAGACGAGCGTCAGGGGCAAAGGGCGATCCCCCAAAACCTTGCGGATATGCTGGCCAACCTGACGGCATTAATAGCTCATCAGCAGACGCAGATGGCGCAACAGTACACGCAGATGGCACAACAACAGGCGCAGATCGCCCAGATACTTCAGCAAACTCAGCAGCAACAGCAACAACAACCACCACCATCACCCCTACCGCAGCAAGGCTTGAGGTTTTATTACAGGGAGATGCAGAACTCCCGGATACTGATGTTCAGGGGTACCACTCGGCCTGAGGAAGCCGAGATCTGGCTCAAAAATGTTACCGAACAGATAAGGCTTATACAGGTGCCTGCGAATCTGAAAGTGGAGACAACAACCCCGTTTCTGGAAAGGGAAGCGGAAAGATGGTGGAATGGGGTGAAGCGCAGATTGACACCACCGGTGACTTGGGAGCAATTTGTGGAGGAATATAAGAAGCACTATGTTCCAGGCAGCGCTATTCAGAGAAGGATGGCAGAATTCCAGATGCTGACACAGGGGTCCATGGCAGTTGATCAGTATTCTGAGAAGTTTCACGAGCTGGGTCAGTATATGTCCTGTATCATGGACAATGAGGAGGTTAAGATGCTGAAGTTCAGACCAGCTTGAGTTTTCGCATCCAACAGGCTATTGTTTGTGCGGAGGCCACAACATTTGAGGGGCTACTGGAGTTGTGTAGACGTGTTGAGAGGAACTTGGATAGGGCTGCTGCACTGGAGAGACTTAAGAGACCCCGTGAGGATTTGCATGCGAGCAAATCAGGAAGATGGCTGAAGGTGCCTCGACGCCCTCAGTCCGGGCAACCGTTCCGACCAGAGAGACAGCAGGGTACAGTGAGTCAGGCACCGATGATTGAAGGACCAGTACCGACCAATGCGTAGCCAGTGAGAGCTGTGGCACCTGCCTCACAGTGTACACTGTGCGGACGTTTTCATCCGGGGCAATGTTGGAAGGCGCAGAGGGTGTGCTATAATTGCGGGAAGCAAGGACATCTAGCTAGGGAATGCTCTGCACCGGCTCAGGTGAATCCGCAGACTCAAGCACAACAGGGAGGACGAGGTCGGACCAATGCTCGGGTCCATACGATGACGGATGCAGAGGTTGAGGAGTCGGGCGACGTGGTTACCGGTATATTTATTTAAGTATTTAAATTCGAGGTTAAATTAAATTCTATGTATTGTTATTGCATGTTGTGTGCTAAACCTTGAATGTGTTAGGTGTGATTTTAATTAACAAAGTACCAGCCAATGTTCTGTTCGATAGTGGGGCGAGTCACTCGTTTATGGCGAAGAAATTTGCCAAGAATCTGGATGTTCTCCCCGAGTGGCTTGAGACTCCCTACCGTATACAAGCCGCTGGCGGCCAAGTACTTGTGTCCCATCATCATTACAAGGGATGTGAATTGGAGATTAACGATCTGCAGTTCTCTGCGACCTTGATACCAATCCAAATGCACGACTTTGATGTTATTCTGGGCATAGACTTCTTGGCAAAATATCATGCCACTATTGATTACCGGCAACTCCAGGTCCGCATGAAGACACCGGAGTTGTGGGAAATTACCTTTCAAGGGAACCCTAAATTGAAGAAGACACCCCAAAAGCTTTATCTGACTGCGGCTCAGGCGTTTCGAGCACTAAAGAAAGGAAGAGAAGGATTTTTGGTTTTCTCAATAGGTGCCGAGCAGGAGGTTCCGCAGATCGACCAAATTCCTGTTGTAAAAGAATTTACAGACGTCTTCCCCGAGGTGCTACCAAGACTACCCCCAGAAAGAGAAGTAGAGTTCGAGATCAATCTTGTATCCGGTGCTGAACCCATTTCCAGGGCACCATACCGCATAGCTCCAGCAGAGCTCAAGGAGTTGAAGGAGCAGTTACAGGAACTGCTGGACCGTAAATTTATTCGGCCCAGTGTATCACCTTGGGGTGCTCCAGTCCTGTTCGTGAAGAAAAAGGATGGGAGGATGAGATTATGCATAGATTACCGGGAGCTCAATAAGATCACCATCAAGAACAAGTATCCATTACCTCGAATCGAGGATCTCTTTGATCAGCTACGGGTAATGATAAGTTGGAGTTATAATTTAAACTTTTCGGTTACTCGTTAAATTGCACCACTAACGAAATTTCTTCCAGGGGGCTAGAGTATTTTCCAAAATCGATTTGCGATCCGGTTATCACCAGTTGAGGATCAAATCAAGGGATACAGCAAAGACCGTTTTCCGAACACGTTATGGCCACTACGAATTTAATGTTATGCCTTTTGGATTAACTAACGCCCCAGCCGCTTTTATGGACCTAATGAACACAGTCTTTCGGAAACAATTGGATAAGTTCGTTGTAGTGTTCATTGATGATATTCTGGTATACTCCCCGGACGAAGAGACTCACACTGAGCATTTGAGGGAGATTCTAAAGACCCTTCGGAGAAGCAAATTGTATGCCAAGTTCAGTAAATGTGAGTTTTGGTTGAAAAGCGTAGCCTTTTTGGGTCATGTGGTCTCCGAAGAAGGGATTTCTGTGGATCCAAAGAAGGTAGAGGCGATCACCGAGTGGCCTAGGCCCACTAATGTGACTGAGGTAAAGAGTTTTCTCGGTCTGGCAGGGCACTATAGTAAGTTTGTCGAAGGCTTCTTATCTATTGCAGTGCCTCTGAGCCGATTGACACAGAAGAAGTCGAAGTTTGAATGGACCGCCGAATGTGAGCAGAGCTTCGCCGAACTAAAAAGGAGACTGACCACATCCCCTGTTCTTGCTCAGGCCTCCGCGACGGAAGGGTTCGTCATTTACAGTGACGCTTCTAAGAATGAGCTAGGTAAATGTATATAATTTCAAGTTGATCTTGTATACAATTAAAGATGTGGTCTAACTTTTGTATTTCAGGATGCGTATTGATGCAAAACGGCAAGGTCATTGCGTATGCTTCGAGACAGCTAAAGCCCTATGAGCAGAACTATCCGACCCATGATCTGGAGCTAGCAGCGATGGTGTTCGCACTGAAAATCTGGCGCCACTATTCATAAAAGCCTTAAGTATCTGTTCACGCAAAAGGAGTTGAACATGCGCCAGAGGAGATGGTTAGAGTTATTGAAAGATTATGATTTGACCATCAGCTATCATCCAGGGAAGGCCAATCGAGTTACTGATGCCTTAAGTAGGAAATCGAGCCATGCTCGGCAGGCGACTCTAGAAAAGGAAATGACAGAGTTTGACTTGGATCTTGTGGATTCTACTGTTGATGTTCTTGCGGCACTAATTATCACTCTAACTTTGGTAGATCAGATTAAGGAAGCACAGAAAGATGACGCCGCAATAAGGGATATCCGAGAAAGAATGCTAACCAGCCAGGTATATGGATTTCAGGTTCATGATGACGGCAGTATGTGGTACCAAGGAAGGTTGTGCGTACCGGATGTTGAGAAACTCGAAGGAGTTGTTGAAAGAAGCACATAATTCGAAACTGTCTATCCACCTTGGTGCTACGAAAATGTATAATGATTTGAAGAGACATTATTGCTGGAATGGCATGAAGAGGCACATTGCTGAGTTTGTGGAAAGGTGTCTTGTTTGCCAGCAGGTTAAAGCAGAACATCAGAGACCAGGTGGACTGATGCGACCACTAGAGATACCCGAATGGAAGTGGGAGCATGTGACAATGGACTTTGTGGTTGGACTTCCGAAGACAAGAAATGGGAATGATGTGATATGGGTAATCGTGGATCGATTGACTAAGTCTACTTATTTCTTACCTATCCCTATCGGACTTACAATGGAGTGGTTGGCAACTATGTACATCGACAATATTGTTTGTCTTCATGGAGTGCCAGTCAGCATAGTATCTGATCGAGATCCGAAGTTTACATCTCAGTTCTGGACAGCCTGTCAGAAGAAAATGGGGACTGAGTTACGATTGAGCATTGCTTTCCACCCTCAGACCGATGGTCAATCTGAGAGGACCATTCAGACCCTGGAGGACATGCTGAGGGTGTGCGCGTTGGATTTCAAGGGGAACTGGGATAGCATGCTTAAGTTGATCGAGTTCTCCTACAATAACAGCCATCACAGTGCCATAGGCATGTCACCATTCGAGGCCTTGTACGGACGTAAGTGTAGGTCACCGATTCACTGGGACGAGGTTGGTGAGCGTGAGTTGACGGCTCCTGAGATAATTGAGCAAACTAAAGAAAAGGTGAAACTAATTCGTGAATGTCTTAAGACGGCTCAGGATAGAAGCAAGAGTTGGACCGACACGAAGAGACGACCTTTGGAGTTCGAGGAAGGAGAAAAAGTCTATCTCAAGGTGTCACCCATGAAGGGTGTGACACGTTTTGGAGTTAAGGGGAAGTTGAAGCCTCGTTTTATTGGACCTTATGAGATCCTCGAGAGGGTTGGAGACTTGGCCTACAGACTGGCACTACCCCCGATGCTAGCTCAGGTGCACAATATGTTTCATGTCTCACAGTTGAGGAGGTACGTATCCGACCCAAGTCATGTATTAGATGCTCAACCACTTAAGATCAGGCCCGATGCTTCCTATGAAGAGGTATCGATCAGAATTCTGGACCGGAAGGATCAGGAGCTAAGAAGGAGGATTATTCCCTATGTCAAAGTTTAATGGAGCAACCACCGAGAGAATGAAGCGACATGGGAACTAGAAGAGCAAATGCGCGACCGCTATCCCCACCTCTTTGAGTAAGGTACGGCAAGTTTCGGGGTCGAACCTTTTTGTAAGGGGGTAGGATGTTATAACCGCATGTTTTAAAAAAAATATTCAACATAACTAAATTCTATCCTACACCATTAGTCAACCATATCCCTGACTTTCTTCACCCATCATCCCACCCTTCACTCCCTCAAATCTCTCATTCATAACTCTCTCTCCCCCTCCCTACAATCTCTCATTAGAATTTGACAAACCCTAATCCCCTCCCTCTCTCTCTCAGAAAAATCGGCTGCCTCCCTTTCCACTTCTCCCCATCAAATTTCGGCCATAAGAAGGAAAAGAGAAAAAGAAGGATCTTTGATCCAAGGTTCAAGAGGAGGAAATCACAACCCTAACAAGATCACCAACATCTCTCGTATATATATCAATTCTTGCTAGGATCGAGGTAGGTGCATACTATTTATTCCCTCAAAACGGTATGAAGATTGCATAGGCAAAACGGTATTTTCTTTTATGTGTTGTTGTTCTTTTATTCTTGATTTAATCATGATCTTATTGATGTGTTCCAACGTGTTTATTCTCTGTTCGTTGATTCTTGATTTCATCATGATCTTGTTGATGTGTTCTCCTCGTGGTGATATGATGTCTATATATGTGTATGGAAATATGGGTGAGTGAGAATGGTTGAATGGTGTTGTTGAATGGACTGCAGAAATCGCAGAATGGAAATCCTGGAAAACGGTGACATCGATCGATCGATGTCAGAGGATGATGTACATCGATCGATTGATGTACAACGGATGAGAGATCGATGTATCCCAGATGGACATCGATCGATCGACGTCAGCTGAGTGAGAGTTCGACGTGTCTCAGTTGGACGTCGATCGATCGACGTCAGGGGATGACGTCCAACTTGTTCTTTTCTTTCTTTCTCTTGCATCCATGGCACGTGCATTTGCATGAGGTATACTGCGTCTATAGGGCGTGGGTACCAGAATGATATACTGTGTCTATAGGGCATGGGTGTCATGAGACATACTGCGTCTATAGGGCGTGGGTGTCCAAACGGTAAGTGGTGGCTAAAGACCATGACGGCCCGGAGTTCTCTTGCATGAGGTATACTGCGTCTATAGGGCGTGGGTGCCGGGATGATATACTGTGTCTATAGGGCATGGGTGTCATGGGACATACTGCGTCTATAGGGCGTGGGTGTCCAAACAGCAAGTGGTGGCTAGAGACCACGACGCTGGATTTAGGCTCCGGGAGCATGCATTGCATATAGGTCTAGGAGCATATTGCATGACATGATTCTCGTTGCGTGTGACACGTTAATTGAGCATGCATCACGTACTTGCGCATTTTTGTGTGGAATGTTTACCTTTCCGTATGAGTTATGCTATCTCGTTTTTTTATGTGTACGTGCTGATATCTTTTTGGGTATGTAAGCTTTGTATTGTTTTGAGAGGCACCTACTGGGTGATTACCATCACTCACCCCCTACTATTCCAGGTGAAGCCGATACGGGGTATGACTATATCTTCGTTGAGGATGAGACCGATGCCGTGGAATGGGCTGAGTGACTCGTGGCTACGATTGCAGCGAGTGTGGAGACGGCTGGTTATGATATTCTTGGGGTGACACGGACATTTCTATTTTTCAATACTACTTTGAAACATTTTCAGACTTTTAAATTCAGACATTGACTTTGACTTGTATGGCCTGGTGAGCCTAGTAATAATGTCTTTATTTTCTTGAGATTCGTTAAATCCAAGTTAGTATGGTGTTTTATTGTTTCCGCTATAAAGAAAAAAAAATTCTATGTCAGCACTGACGTGTAACAGGTTGGTGTGACGCTTTGTATTCTCCTTAGTGAGATACGGCGGGTGCACCGCTACCGAGGCTAGGGCTCGGGAGCGGGGCGCTACACTGTTTAAGTATAAGCCTTAGTTGCCTTTGTTTATTGGCCGGTTATAAGCTGTGTGTCATGTTTATAGTTGGTCAGCCATAAGTCGAGTGCCATTAAGTTCAGTGTTGAGACCCCGTCAGTTGACTGAAAGGAAAGGAAGGAGAGTTCCTCAAGGAATGAGGCCCTTTCTGCTTCTCAAGGGAGGATGGACTTTACCTCAACAATAACCTGGATGTATTTCCAGCATTGTTGAGGCCGTAGTTGCCATTGTTGTTGTGGCCATTGTTGCAATTATCATTTGAATGAGCAAGAGTCCTTCTAAGCTATGAACATGAATAATCTAGAATTATTCCTCTGAGTCATAGACATGAATTCCTCTGAGTCATTCTGTTTAAGTTTGAATGAACAAGAGTCTCCTTTTGATATGGACATGATTAATTAATCCTCTGAGCCATGCACAAGAACTCCTCTAAGTCATTCCAAGTATTGTTGAAGCCTGAGTTGCCATTGTTATTGTGCTGGATGTGTGTTCCCAACTGGCCTGAGTTGCCATTATTATTGTTTAATGTCATACATATCCTTATTATCTCTTGTAAGATATTGCTTCCTAAATATAAAAGTTGTGATATCAAGAATTGATGGAGATTGAAATATGTCTTGAAGTTACTGAATGGAGGTGTTAAAAAATTGCAGAAAAGTGCTTTTTCCAGGAAAAAAATAGTTTGGAATGTTGACTTGTGGATGCATGGAAACGATTAATATTATGGTATAACCTCCTATGTGCCTCAAGTTGTTATAGCATGAGTGTTCTGTTAGTACGTTCTTGTATTGCTATTTTTAACTAAGACAAACTATTCTCTCTTCTGCATAACTACAGAAGATGCTCTTAATTACAAGATGGTACAAAAATATATTCATTTACATGATTTGTGATCTCATTATCCTTCAAGTAAAGCTGAAGAACTGACACCAAAGGTACACAAAGCACAAGACAGAACTATTCCCAGTAAATAAAAGGTAAAGGAGGATATCCAACCTCAGGAGGAGGCCTTAAGGGTGAAGATAGATTTCCCCATGAACTGGCCATGTCCTCACCAAAAATGTTGGTCATAGGTGGCTGAGATGTTCCACTCCCAAGTGGTGCAAAACATTGTATATGATGGTATGTTGTATCTCTTCAAATCTTTCTCTGGCTAATATGTTTTGTAGCTATCTTCATATGTTGAATATTATTCATGATTGTTCTCCATGCGCAATATGCTTCCATATATTTATTTGTGATTGTTGTTTGAATTAACCAGGTTCTAAAGGAAGGTTGCTGGATCTCTTGCTCCATTGTTTCTCTCTATTTTTTTCTGTGCTTTATTTCTTCTTGCTCTTCATCGTTTTAGTTGATCTCGTGTTATGTTCTTGATATTTATAGCATTGTTGCTGCACTTGATAAGTATTTGATATCTTTCATATGCAAACCCAGTTAAACAAAGAAATGCCTAGAATTAGTTTCCTTAACCATCAAGGCACACAATCTAGAAATGCTTAAATGCATTAGCATCAGCTTTTGATAGCACTCTTATACCTAAAGAAGAAAATCTATTTGGTGATGGACAGTGGGCGCATATGTGCCGAATGTGTGCATTTTTTAACATGGATGATGAATTGAGTCACATGGTGTTACCCAACATGTATTACCAAAAATAAAAGATTGTATGCTCACACTTATTGGAGATTGTTCAGAAGCATGTGCAGATCCCAGGAGCTCGAAGACAAAATGGAGTCATACCAGGAGCATTGTTATTTCTTGTGCAGGTCACCCTCAAGCATAGCCAGCACAGTTGAGGAACACAAATCACTCATATACTAACGTCTTATTGCAGGATCAACTAATCATTTCTTTGCGAGAACATAAATTTTACACTCATTTTTGTTGCAGGATCAACGACGGTTCTTCTACAAGAATTGTACAGATCAGTTTTCTTTTCTGTACCAACTTTTTGCAGGTATTGCAGGAGCAGTTTTTATACTAACACAACTTGCAGGTCTTCCTAGGGCATAAAGGAATCGATAGAAACTTGAAGGGCAGCAGAAAAAGAAAAGGGCCAACAACACCAGGTATTGTCCGAAGGAGTTGATTCAACCAGGCATGAAACATTCGAAGATTTGGTAAAGGCATTCTGACTCAAGATGAAAATTGCAAACTTAGTTGCATCTTCCTACGCACTAAGTTTGAGAGGGAGTATAGAAAAATAGAGACTATGGTGTATAAATTTAAGCATGAAGACCACTTATTTAATACATGTACATATATTTGTATGGTAACAGAAAAATGGGACAAAGGGCATATATGTATGTAAAGTGCAGGGATGCCCATAAAAAGGCCCTCTACTGCTGTCTCCATCAAGCAGCCCGAGACCCCAAAAAAATGAATTTTCTGTTCTTTCGACCGTTGTATTCTAATCGTTGGGAGCATAGGGCGTTTTAAATTTAAGTCTTGAATGGAAGATCTCCTTCCACGGTGTGTATATATATAGTCTGGTGCTTGCTGTAAAATATATGTAAGAAAGAGGCAATAAATGGATTTCTTCTTCTTCATTTGGTTTCATTGCTGCATCAATTTGTTTCATTTATTCTTTCGGTTCTCTTCCATTATCTGATTTGTTATTTGGTTTTAAATGCCTACAGTTATGGCCGAAATATCGTGATAGGGCATTTTGTGAAAACCCTGAAAAATTAGCGATTTCCCAAATTTGGAAAGTCTACTTATCATCTTCTAACAAACATTTTAAATATCTAAACACGTCTAAAATGACTTTAAAACATATTGCTAAAGATTAAAGCCATATTGGCCGAAAATAAGGTCACGCAAAACACCATAGATGTGCTTCCTCCCTCTCCATTCTGTTGCACATCCTCTTTATTCAATTTAACTCCTTTGACCTCATCGTTCCCTCTCCGCTCAAAAGGATTCGATCTCGATTATAAGCCTGCATTAAATAGAGAAGAGAATTTTAGCCCCATACATGCTTGTAACATAAAAACAAAGCATGTAACGAATATAGACAAACATGAATAGTTTATTCTAATTCCCGCTTGGATCAAATAAGGTTGAAAGAATCTCAAACTTAAAAAAAATACTTCCCTTTAGCTTCAACCTTTTGATGAACTTTGATCACTTTTTGTTAACAAGTTTTGGATGAGAGAATAGAACCTGCATCAATTCCTTACAATACACAAAAGATAACAATACAAAGCACGACTTTAAGCACATCATGGGTTCTTTCATATCAAAGCTCTTATATGGGGAGCCATAATTTGCATCATTTTCAAGTGACTTGTTATGTAGCTATAGCTCGACGAATGTTGGTTGGCTTATATTCGATCGATTTGTGCAATCTGTGGAAAATGTTCAATTTGAAGAAGCAGAATTGGAAAGTTACCTGGAAGAGGGACTATAGGATGAAATATGAGATTCATCTTCAAATTTTGACTCTTTAAAGTGATGGAAAAGTACATATTCAAATACAAAATTTTGTCAAAGATGGCATGTGATATCTTAGCTCTTCCAGCAAGTGCAGCTGCATCTGAGTCTACTTTTATTGCTGGAAAGAACCATTAGTCATTATCGAGCCTCTTTATCTAAAGAAATTGTTCAATCACTTATATATGTAGGTGATTTTGTAACTAGGCTTCATGGGATGAAGAAAAAGTCGAGGGTACTATGTGAAACATTTGCTTGTGTAGTACTTTTCTTTATCCAATTTTCATTCATGGACATGTTTTTTTTTTGGTAGGTTGATGAAGAATCTATTGAGATCCCTTTGGCACAAAACGATAAGATGGAAGGTCAATTTTTACAATTTTTTTTCAATATTATTGTTCTGATGATTTCTTTATAAGTTCACCAGGGGCTCTCAGCTACCAATTAGGTGCCTATTATTGTTGCTGTTAGAATATACATATGTTTATATCTAGCTGACGCTCTTTCTTTTAGAATTCGATATCTATTGTGAATTTTGCCTCATTTTCAGGCTTCTTGATGAACTCTTTCTTTATGTAAGGGGAAGTGTAAGGAAGTTGTGGCTGGAAAGGACAAAAAAGGGTGATATTCCTCTGTATACAGCGAAACAGAATGTAGATTCTGGTGTTATGGAGAAGAAAGGAGTTGGAAATTTAACCATTTGATGCTTTGTCACTTGTGCAATTTATATGCTTTGGAAAATTTTCATTTCTGAGAACTATCATACGAAATGTTGGTAGCATAACGTATAAGTTGATAGGTGACATACCTCATTGTTTTATATTAATCCTATCCAATGGATCGCAAACCTATTTCTTGGTGGACTATGAAGGTGCATTCTTTACTGATATGTTCGGTTTTTTAATTAGGGAGCACTTCCTGATATGCATAAAATGGTTCCTCCCCCCTCCCCCCCCCCCCCCCCCCCCCCCCCCTTGTATTTCTGGCTACATGTATCATACATACAAATTACTATTTTCTTGTAACAAATTTTCTGTGAGTATTTGACTATTGATCTTCTGTTTTTCTTTGTGATTGATGTTAGCAGGTACTCTTGCAACAGGTACTACTAACTGTTTGCTAAAGAGAGTCGAGGGAGCTACTGTTGATCTCTCATTTTTGTGGTTACATTGCGTTTGTGGTGCAGATCATGATGGCTGTAGGTAAAGAGAAGCAAATGTACTGCTGTTAGGCTATATTTTGAGTTATGCTAGCATAACTGGTGCATAATGCTGTTTTTTGTCGCGTTAGGTTGCATTTATGGCTCAGATGGTGGTTTTTTGGTTAAAATATAAAAAATTTCATTTAACAAATGATCAAAAATAGAATCAGTACATTTACAATTTCACCGGACATGCCCACAATGTAGAATATACAATCACCAAAATCATACTCTAAATGTCATTAACATGCATTGCTAGTAACAATTCTATGAGCTACATCCCGAGCTATGGTTATTTGATCCTCAAAAATTCTAAGATTTCTGGCTTGCCATAGGAAATATGGTAGCCGCAAAAGATGTCTTAATATATTTAGTCCTTTCACTTCTCTGCCTAGCATGTTTTCTTGTCCAATGGAGTAGCGCATTCAAACAAAAGAATTTTAGCCTAATGCCAATCCAACTTAATACTTTCTCCCATACATGTCTTTCTAACGAACAATCACACAGCAAGTGGTCACTTGTCTCAGTGGAAACTCCACAATTCGGACATAACAAATCTGAAAACACAAAGTGTAATTTGTCCTTGTTGGTAGCCTATTAAGGGCTGCCAGCTAAAATATGAAGCATTGCTTAGGAGTGCTCGAAGTAGCCCGAACAGTCAAAGTCCATCTAACCTTCTCCCCTTGTTTCTGAAAATTTCATACGCCATTGAAGTGATGGAGCCTCTGTTAGCTGCCCATTTGCCCACTTCATATTCACAGATTGAGATGTCACCGAAGTGATCAATTAGGATGTCTCTGATAAGCATTAATTTCTTCATGAAAACTGAGTGTGTGGTCTTGACTTGATGATACCATATCCCATTCTGAAATCTATAGAAGTGGTATATCTAATACATCCAAAGTGAGTCTTTCTTACTCTGTATGTTCTATAAGTGCTTTAGCAGAAGGGCTTTATTCCAAGCCTTGAGGTCAAATATGCGCAAGCCTCCGTTTTTTGGTATGCACACATCTGTCCATGCAACCCATGTTTTCCTTTTTTTTGGTCACCTTGCATTCCCCATAGAAAGTTCCTTGCTATTCTTCGTAACATTTTTTAACGCTTGAAGGGATAGGGAGAACACCCATCTAGAAGGCATGGACCCCTTGTATCACTCCTCTAATCAACTCAATCCTCCCTGCATAAGACAGTGTCTTGATCTTCCACATGCAACCGTAGTCTGCTATCCGCTTTAGGACCCTCCAAAATGTGCCATTTGAAGCGCTTGTCCATCAATAGGCACCCCCAGGTAGCAAAATGGGAATTGACCCTGAGCGAAACCTGTCATTGCACTGATATACTCTTTCTCATCATTTCTTAATCCGACTAAGAAGATTTTGGACTTGGCAACATTGCATCTCAATCCTGAAGCGTCTCCAAATTCTTTCAGGATACCCAACAATCCTCTAACTGAATCTCTTTCCCCTCTTGAAAACAAAAGCAAGTCGTCATCAAATGACAAGTGTGATATTTTATGCTTATCACATTTAGAATGATACTTATAGTCAGGTGATTATGGATTCCCTTGAACATTCTTGATAAGTACTCCACCCCTAACACAAAGAGAAACAGTGAAATCGGGTCTCCTTGCCTTAGTCTCCTTTCTCCCGTAAAATAACCTTCCATAGATCCGTTGATGGATATAGAGAATGATGTGGTAGTGACACACTCTAAAATCTGACCAATAAATTTAGGAGGGAATTTCAGACCCAATGTCTTCTAAAAACTCTATGAGATCAAGTCAAAGGCCTTTTTTATGACGACCTTAATCAAACACATGAGAGCTGCATTCTTCTGTCCATAGTTCCGAATTAGCTCTTGAACTAACAATATGTTCTTCGCCATTATTCTCCTTTGAACAAATCCAGATTGGGCCTTATCAACAAGTTTCCCCATAACATGTGACAATCTAGTCGCTAAGATTTTTGAAATTGCTTTGTAAATCACATTACATAATGAGATAGGCCTAAAATCACCAACTTTTCTAGGACTATTCATTTTGGGAATCAACGCAATGATTGAATGGTTGAGTTATTTCAGAAGCCTACCATTCTCAAAGAATTCCAAAATAGCTTCCGTTACTTCTTCCCCTACAATCTCCCATGCCTTGAGAAAAAAGTGAGAATTGAACTCATCCGGACCTGGTGACTTCTCCTGGAGAAAATAGCCCTTTTAACCTCCTCAACACTTACAGGTTGTATTAGGAGGTTCGCTCTAGTCTGGTCTAGCAAAGGTCCTTGATTCAAAATTTTGAATCTGATAGTGGTCGTGACTTCTTTGGAACCCAAAAGGTTTTTATAGAAAGTAAGAAACTCTCCTGCAATTTCAGACCATGTGGTGGCAAAGATTTCATCCATTCTTTCTATTGAGATTATCCTTCCCCTTGTTCTACTTCTTTTCACGCAAAGAGTAGAAAAATTTGGTGTTTCGATCCTTAAGTCTTATTGACAAACCTTTTGCTAAATGAGAGTAGTAGCTCCTTTCCAATTTTATCAACCTATTCGTAAGTGTCCTTTGTACTCTTATAGATTCCTGTAGCTGCTCATCATCACGTTCCCCTTGGAATTTCATCTGCATTTCTTCCAGAAGGGCTTTGGCTTTAGCTAACTCTTTCCGAAATGTGTCAAAGTCCTTGGCATTTAGTTGCTTCAACGCATGTTTTAGCAACTTCATCTTTCTGCATAGCAATTCATTCTCCATGCGTCCTTAACCAATCTCAAAAATCCGGATGCTTGGTCCACATGTTGAGAAATTTAAAATTCACCCTAGGCCTCATTTCCACACTATCCATGAAAATGATTTCTGGGGAATGATCCGAGACACATCTAGAAACAAGGAAGTGTGAAATAGAAGAGCTGGGACTATCAGTTCATACATCACTACCAAAACATGGTCTAATCTGTATTTTTAACCCTTCCATTTGTCCATGTAAACTTACACCCTGAGTAGTAGAGTTCAACCATGGAACATTTCATACAAAAGTCCGTTGGATCTGTAAGCTCATATGTGGAAACCTCTCTACTGTTAATTTTTTCATCCTCCGTAAAGACTATAATGAAATCTCCCACTACAACCCATGGGAGAGAGCATGTAGTGCTGAATTGTTCCAAAAATGACCACATACTCCTTTCCACCCCTCTGTTGTATCCATACACAAAAGAAAGTATCATTTGTTTACCATCCAAGGAAGTAATCACACAGTTATTGTTATAACCTATTTTTTAATTAAGGATAAAAAGGTCAATTGAGCCTAATTAAATAGAAAACCTAATTTGATTAGAAAATTTTTCCCTAAAACCTAATTAAATTTCTATTTAAACTACGCTTAGGTTTCTCCCTCCCCTCACTAAAACGTACGCCGCAGAGAAGAAAGCAGTGACACTTTCTTGCTCCTAAACCAAGCCGCCCCTTTTAAGGAGGAGGAACCACCACTCAATCACGCTCTTCAACGCGTATCAATTACCAGGTAGGTGTTGGGTGCAGCAATTGTCCCGTGGCGTAGGCCGGTGGGCATAGGCCGTGTGGGCCAAGTCACAGTCGAATGCCGTAGGCGCTTTTGTGTTGAATGCACTATAAGGCTAAGGTATGCGCATCTCTAGTCACCAATTGGTTTTGGGAGAGATGGTAGCGCCTGAGGTCCTAAAAGTGGTATCAGAGCGAGGTCACGGGTTCGATTCCCAGCAGGAGCAATTGCTGAGGGGGAGATAAATAGTTGAGAAATATGTTTGGATAATTTTCAAAGTCATGATTTTAAGTGGCGAATACTTAAAAATGTCATACATGGTGTTATATGTGTAAAAGTTGAAAAAGTTGACATCGATCTCTCAGGTTGTTGCACATCGATCGATGTCTAGGGTTTTTAGAAATAATTTTCTAAAATGTGTTAAAATGATTGTTTTCATTTGTACATGATTTATACATGTTCATTATGTGATTATTATGTATTTTTGGTGATTATTTTTGTCTTGTGACTAACATGCCTTGGAAGTTTCTACAACTTACCAAAAAGGGCAAAATTGGTATTTTGAGTTTTGTAGGAACATGATATGGTGGAAATATTTCAAGAGCATATTCTTATACTATTTATCATGACAAAGTTGATATCATGATTATTTATGACCATCCGGGTCATTTCTTGAGTTTTCTTACACCAGGGGTATTTTGGTCATTTTACCCCCAAGGGTATTTTTGGTATTTTCACTCAAGGAATCTCTTGAGTATATTATTATCTTCATTCTGGAGCTGTGTTATTATTATTTTGAAGATAATATGGTGATCTTATATCTTATTCTCTCAACCGATGATATTATTGACTATAGCTGGATATGTGACGATTTGAGATGTCACATTCTATTTTTTCTCGAAGACCCTCTTATATATGTTATAAGAGAACATTTATCATCATTATTCAAAGATATTAAAGGTGTCAAAGGTGTGGAAATGATCTCAACATATAAGAAGAAATATTGGGAAATTTCGGTGTTACACGTTGACATAATCTTGTCAAGTGTTATCTACTTATTTCTTCTTCAAAAATCTGAGTTGCTACACTTATATATATGTGGAAAAACGTGATTTATAAGGTGGATATGATGTGGAGTTCATTTTGTGAGTTGGAGACAAGTGGACCAACCAAAAAGGAGCTAGATATTTCAAAAATATACCCAACGGTTATGTGCTTTTCTTGGGTATTTTCAGCAGATTTTTGGAAGTCAAATGGAGCTCTCATATGCCCTATTGTTGTGCTTGGAGTTGAGGATAATTTGGTGGTATTATCCTTTCTTATTTTATTAAAGAAAAACAAAATTATTTTTGGAAAATCCATAAGTAGCCAACGGCTACTTCATCACAAAATGGAGCTGAATTTTTGACTTTGAAATGGTATTCCCACATGCCTATTTTCAAGACTAGAAGTTGAGGTATTCTTGTGGCATTATCCTTCTTATTATCTACATTTTACAAAGGATAATTATGACTTGCCAAGGTGGAAAATTTCGGCCAACATGACATTGCCAAGGTGGACCAATCATTGTGTTTTATTTTGCCAAGTGTACAAAGCCAACCAATGATGATAAGACATTTGGAGTTGATGATGAAGATGATGACACATTGGCATTCTTATCTTCAAGGCTCAAATCACACTATAAATAGAGGCATTGGTGAAGAAGATGAAACACATTTGAAGCTCACAAGCATTCTATAGCTTTCATATTCATCTTCTTGTTCTTGTTGTTGTATTTTGTTGTAGCAAAGTTGTTCTTAATATTTTGGTGAGCTACAAGCCTCTTGAACTTCATTTGTAAGATTGATTAGCCATCTTTATAAGGCTACATCAATAGGTGTTGGAGGTATTGCAACTAAGTGTTGCTTAGAAGGTGATTATCCAAGTCTTGAGTAGGGTTGGTGTATAACCCAAGGATCAAGCTTGGCTCTTGTTGTAAGGTGTTCATATCATAGTGAAATCCAAGGAAAGGTGTTCCTTGGGACTGGAGTAGGTCACATTGACCGAACCAGGATAAATCCTCGGTGTTCTTCTCTTGTTTCTTTATTTCTGTTTTCTGCCCGTTTTTGACTGCAGTTTTCACCCAATTTCACACAATTTGAAAAAATAGCTAAACATTTTCAAAATTCGTGATTTTTGGTGGAGTTATACTTCAGACTGTTAGCTTTCATTTGCAACAAGAATCACTTGATTTGAGCAAGTAAAAGTTAGTCTTTCAGTCTTTGCAAGATAACTGCTCCAATCTGGCTGCAATCTGACCAGTTTTGAGAAAAGTTAAATTCTGTATTTTTCAAGAATTGTTTGAGGTCAGGGCCTTTTGGAAACTTCATCTACACATCCTAAGGAGTGTTTTGATATAAAGATCAACCTTTTTGGTTGAGTATTCAAAGAGAAACACTATTTTCAAAATCAGCAACATTCTGTCTAATTCTGTCCAGATTGACCATCTAAATCTTTTAATTTGTTTGAAGGGTCAAACGATCTTATTTTTGTCTGATTTTTGGACAGAGTCTTGTTAACTCATAGAAGTTTAATTCTGGAAAGTTTCATAATTTTTGGAGTTGTGTACAATTATTTGTGAATTTTTGAAAAACGGGTTCTGAATCTGAGTTGGTCTCAGATTCTGTTTTCAAGAGGATTTTAACAAAGGGTTGTAGTGTAATTTCCGCTAACCACTATTCACCCCCCCTCTAGTGGTGTTCATTGCAGGTGCGCGGTCCAACATTTGGTATCAGAGCCAGACCAACACCACTCAAAAGAAGCAAGATTCAACACCGTACGAACAATACAAGGCCAAGAAACAACAATTCATAATATACTGCTTGTCTCAAATCAAAGGTACATACTATGGCTATTGTTTCTCACAAAGGTGAGTTGGAAGGTATGTCCACACAACGCCCTCCTCTTTTTGATGGCAATAATTTTGTTCATTGGAAACTAAGAATGAGGCTATTCTTAATGGCTATAGACATCGATTTATGGTCTATAGTTGAAGATGGGCCGTACATTCCAATGAAAGTTGTACAAGTTAGTGGAGTAACTCAAGAGGTTGAAAAATATAAAAGTGAATGGTCATCAGATGATAAAAAGAAAATGTCCATGAATGCTAAAGCTATGCAATTACTTTTGAATGGACTTACAACTTCTGAAGCAGGATATGTGTCAAATTGCACAAGTGCACACGATATGTGGAAATCACTTGTATTAAAGCATGAAGGTACTAGTGGTGTTAAAGAGTCAAAATAAACATGCTTATGACTGAATTAGAGACTTTCAAAATGTTGCCAAACGAATCCATAACATCTATGGATTTGAGGATTACTAATATTTTCAATGCCCTTGAAGCTTTAGGGAAGTCATTTTCGAACAATGAAAAGGTTCAAAAGGTGCTACGAAGTCTCCCTGCTGAATGGGACCCAAAGGTGACTGCAATCGAGGAGACAAAGTCAATCACCAAGATGGATGAATTGATCGGGTCTCTTAAAGTCTATGAGGTAAAACTGAACCAACGAAAGTCTGAATCGTCTAAGTCATCCAGTAAGTCAATAGCCTTCAAAACAACTGAAACACATGCTAATAACGATGATAGTAATAGTGATACTGAATTAGACGATGACTTGATATTGATTGCTAGAAAACTTAGAAAGTTTTTCAAACGCCCAAATAGGAATAGACAACATAATTCTTCTTCTTCTTCTTTTTCTCAATCTAAGAAAAATAACACAAACAAATGGTATAATAAAGAATTAAAGTGTTATGAATGCGGTCAAAAAGGACATATTTCATACGATTGTCCAACAAAGAAAAATAATAATAAAAACAACAATAATAAACAAGCCAAGGACAAGGAAGCTCAAACGTCAAAGACAAAGGAGTCTAAGGCAAGAAAAGGGAAACGAGCAATGAAGGTGAGCACATGGAGCGACTCATCCGACTCAGAATCCGAAACTGAGGAAGCTCAAGTGTGCTTCGTATCCAACGAGGTATGTTCTTCTTCTGATAGTGATTCTGATAGTGACATGACATTTGATGAAATGTATGAAGAATTCCTACGAATGCATGCTCACTGTAAGAGGCTTTCTAAAGAAAAGAAGAAACTAGTTGAAGAAAATGACAAGTTGAAGACGTCCAACTTGGAATTTTCCGATCAACTAGAATCTCTTAAACAAGAGTCTACTAATACTCTTGATTCTTTAGAGAACAAAATTGAATCATATAGGAAAGATGAACAAAAGTTACAAATGGAAAATAAAATGTTGAAATCCAAGTTAGAAAGTTGTGAAAATGAAATAGTGCAACTTAAGTCTTCTAAATTTACCTTAGAAAAAATGATAGAACAATTTAAATCGGGTGCAAATATGTTAGATACACTTATCTCATCACAAAAGTATGGCAATGATAAAACCGGCCTAGGCTATAAAGAAGAAAACGAAAAAGTAAATGAAAAGACTAAGTTTGTTTCATCTAGTACAAAGTTGCCATATAATACAAAATCAACTTTGCCTGCTACATCTTCTTCTACACCTTCTTCTACTCATATCAAGGCAAAAATACAACACAAACCCACCAATATGCACACGCATAAACATACATCTAGGCCAAATTTTGCATCTAGACAACCTAGAAATCATGCCTACATGTATACAAATGCAACTAGACCAAATAAAATGCATCCAACTTTTTATGAACCTAAGCATAAGCAACTCTCATACAAGTCTTATAGAAATACACATGAATATACATATAGAGCACCATATAAGAAACAAAATCGCATGCCTTATACACATTATAAGATTCGGTCATCCTATAATGATTATCAACCATGGCGCAACATGTATAACAATGCATCCTCACTTATGTGGAATAATCATCTATATGCTTATCCTTCTTACTTTAACCATGCTAAAAATGTGCCTAGAAAGTATATTCAAGTTTGGATACCTAAGGGTTATCTAAACAAGAATAATGCCCCTAACATTCAAGGACCCAAATAAAGGGTACCTAAAACTTTGTCTCCATTGTAGGAAAAATGCAAGGAATGCAAGAAAGAGGCAAAGTCAAAGAATCTAAAAACCAAATGGTTTTTAGATAGTGGATGTTCGAGGCATATGACGGGCAACCCCAATCTATTCACCGAACTTGAACATATTGATGGTGGAAAGGTAACATTCGGTGACAACAACAAAGGAAAAGTTGTTGAAAAAGGAACAATCGGGGACCCAAACACATTTCAAATACGAAATGTGTTACTAGTAAGCAATCTCTCTTATAATTTACTTAGTATTTCTCAACTTATAGATTGTGGTTATAATGTCTCTTTTCTTCCCAATTCTTGTGATATAATAAATAAAAAGGGAGAAATAATATTAAAAGGAGATAGAGATGGCAATATTTATACCCTTACCTTAGATAACATGTTAGATGCTAAGGTTAAGTGTCTAATATCACATGACTTAGATATAAATTTATGGCATAGAAGATTAGGCCATATAGGAATTTCAACTATTAGGAAATTGTCTAAGAAGAATTTAATAAGAGGTATGCCTAAGTTAGACTTAGATAATTTTCAAATGTGTGAAACATGTATTAAGGAAAAACACATTAAAGAAACCTTAAAACCGAAACATGAAGTGAGTACTAGTCATGTACTAGAATTGCTTCACTTAGACTTATTTGATCCAAGTAGGACAAGAAGTCTAGGTGGACACTACTATTTGTGTGTCATAGTAGATGATTACTCACGCTACACATGGACATTGTTCTTAACACACAAAGACGATGCTCCATTAGCAATCGAAACCCTTATCAAGCAACTTGAAAACATTTACGAAGAAAATGTCAAAGGAATTAGAAGTGATAGAGGTGGAGAATTTAAAAATAAAGACGTAACCAAATTTTGTGAACTGCATGGAATAAAACATGAATTCTCACCACCTAGAACACCACAACTCAATGGAGTTGTTGAACGTAAAAATAGAACGATTCAAGAAGTTGCTAGGACAATGCTGTGTGAAAATAAATTACCTAAGTATTTATGGGCTGAAGCTGTTAATTGTGCATGTTATATTATAAATAGGCTCACTATTAGAAAGAAATTAAATAAAACACCTTATGAATTGCTAAACAATAGACAACCTAAGATAGATTATCTTAAAGTATTTGGATATAAATGTTTTGTGCTGAACACTAAGGATAATCTAGATAAATTTGAACAAAAGTCTATTGAATGCATATTTGTTGGGTATTCAACTAACTCAAGAGCATATAGGTGTTATAATCCTGCATCTAGAAAAATAATTGAATCCATACATGTGAAATTCAATGAAAATGCATGCTTTGAAGTTAGTGATAAACATCAACATAAACAAGAAACAAATGTTGAAAATATGTTTGATGATGATGTATTACTTGAGCCTGTACTTGATCATCTAGAACCAACTCCCTTTGAACAAGATATGCATGAACCCTTAGATGAAATAAATCAAGAGAATTTGCAATTGGAAGATAATATAACTAATGATCTAATTACATATGATAACGTTCACACTAATGAAACGTTTGAACAAGATGAGGGTGAACCTAGTCAATCTAGGAATTGGTGGTACCCTAGAGAATTAATCATTGGGGATCCAAGTGTTGGGGTTAGAACACGTAGAAACATAAGTCAACTTGAAGGACATAGCTTAGTCTCACACATAGAACCTAAGAATGTTAAGGAAGCCTTAGGTGCCATATCATGGATAGATGCTATGCATGAGGAATTAAATCAATTCACAAGGAACAACGTGTGGAACTTAGTCCCTAAACCTGAAGACAAGTCTATCATAGGAACTAAATGGGTCTTTAGGAATAAAATGGATGAACAAGGAAATATTACAAGAAATAAGGCTAGACTAGTCGCACAAGGTTATAATCAACAAGAAGGAATAGATTATGAAGAAACCTTTGCACCCGTTGCACGACTAGAAGCAATTAGATTGTTACTTGCGATTGCAAGTCTAAGTAACATTAAACTCTTCCAAATGGATGTCAAGAGTGCATTCTTAAATGGATACATCCAAGAAGAAGTGTTTGTCAAACAACCCCCTGGATTTGAAGATCCAAAGAATCCTAACCATGTTTACAAGCTTAAGAAAGCTTTATATGGTTTGAAACAAGCTCCAAGAGCTTGGTATGATAGATTTGCAAACTTTCTTATTGCGAATAATTATGAAAGGGGAACCATAGACAACACATTATTCCTAAGAAGAAAAGGTAATGATTTGTTAATAGTTCAAATATACGTAGACGATATTATCTTTGGTTCAACTAACCCTACCTTAGTAAAAGACTTCGAAGAATGTATGAAGTCAGAGTTTGAAATGTCAATGGTAGGAGAGTTGAATTATTTCTTAGGACTCCAAATCAAACAAACCCCTCAAGGAATTCACATTAGCCAACTTAAGTATGTCAATGATATGATTAAGAAGTTTGGCTTTGAAGATTTGAAACCTACAACTACCCCCATGAGTGTTAGTACCAAACTCGATAAGGATGAAAATGGTAAACCTTTTGATGACACACTCTATAGGTCTATGATTGGCTCATTGTTATACTTAACTGCATCAAGACCTGATATCATGTTTAGTGTGTGTATGTGTGCTAGGTTTCAATCTTGTCCTAAGGTATCACATTACAATGCAGTGAAAAAGATATTTAGATATCTTAAGCATACACCTCACTTAGGACTATGGTATGATAAAAATGCTAAGTTGGAATTACACGCATATAGTGATGCTGATTATGGTGGTTGCAAGTTAGATAGAAAATCCACTAGCGGCACATGTCAATTCATAGGAACCAATTTGATCTCTTGGTTTTCTAAAAAGCAAGCTAGTGTAGCTCTTTCTACCACTGAAGCCGAGTATATTGCTTTGAGTTTATGTACTACCCAAATACTTTGGCTTAAACAGCAACTTAGTGATTTTGGCATTAAAATGAAAAAGATTCCAATTTTCTGCGATAGCACAAGTGCAATCAATCTTTCCCGGAATCCGGTGCTTCATTCTAAGGCCAAACACATTGAGGTGCGATACCACTTTCTTCGCGATCATGTTCAAACTGAGGACATAGTGATAAACCATATAAGAACTGATCACCAAATCGCCGATATCTTTACCAAACCCCTTAATCAAGCCACGTTTGAAAACTTACGAGCCAAGTTAGGTATGATGACTTACGACACCATTGTATAGTTCTATCTTTTGCATGATTTGCAAAATAAAGGGGGAGATAGCATAAGCACATGATTTTAGATTTTAGTTGCTAAGTCATCATTTGGTATGAAATGATAAGTTTCAAATATAAGTTAAGAGTTAAGTATAGGTTAAGGGGGAGAGTATGAGTTGAGGGGGAGCAACATACTATTTAAAAGTTGAAAACATTTGGTTAAACTTTTTAAATTTTTGGTTATAAGTTGTGACATTAAAATCATGTTAGGTTATTTTGAAAATCATCCAAAAAGGGGGAGAATGTTGAGAAATATGTTTGGATAATTTTCAAAGTCATGATTTTAAGTGGCGAATACTTAAAAATGTCATACATGGTGTTATATGTGTAAAAGTTGAAAAAGTTGACATCGATCTCTCAGGTTGTTGCACATCGATCGATGTCTAGGGTTTTTAGAAATAATTTTCTAAAATGTGTTAAAATGATTGTTTTCATTTGTACATGATTTATACATGTTCATTATGTGATTATTATGTATTTTTGGTGATTATTTTTGTCTTGTGACTAACATGCCTTGGAAGTTTCTACAACTTACCAAAAAGGGCAAAATTGGTATTTTGAGTTTTGTAGGAACATGATATGGTGGAAATATTTCAAGAGCATATTCCTATACTATTTATCATGACAAAGTTGATATCATGATTATTTATGACCATCCGGGTCATTTTTTGAGTTTTCTTACACCAGGGGTATTTTGGTCATTTTACCCCCAAGGGTATTTTTGGTATTTTCACTCAAGGAATCTCTTGAGTATATTATTATCTTCATTCTGGAGCTGTGTTATTATTATTTTGAAGATAATATGGTGATCTTATATCTTATTCTCTCAACCGATGATATTATTGACTATAGCTGAATATGTGACGATTTGAGATGTCACATTCTATTTTTTCTCGAAGACCCTCTTATATATGTTATAAGAGAACATTTATCATCATTATTCAGAGATATTAAAGGTGTCAAAGGTGTGGAAATGATCTCAACATATAAGAAGAAATATTGGGAAATTTCGGTGTTACACGTTGACATAATCTTGTCAAGTGTTATCTATTTATTTCTTCTTCAAAAATCTGAGTTGCTACACTTATATATATGTGGAAAAACGTGATTTATAAGGTGGATATGATGTGGAGTTCATTTTGTGAGTTGGAGACAAGTGGACCAACCAAAAAGGAGCTAGTTGGCAAAAATGCCAACTTGGATATTTCAAAAATATACCCAACGGTTATGTGCTTTTCTTGGGTATTTTCAGCAGATTTTTGGAAGTCAAATGGAGCTCTCATATGCCCTATTGTTGTGCTTGGAGTTGAGGATAATTTGGTGGTATTATCCTTTCTTATTTTATTAAAGAAAAACAAAATTATTTTTGGAAAATCCATAAGTAGCCAACGGCTACTTCATCACAAAATGGAGCTGAATTTTTGACTTTGAAATGGTATTCCCACATGCCTATTTTCAAGACTAGAAGTTGAGGTATTCTTGTGGCATTATCCTTCTTATTATCTACATTTTACAAAGGATAATTATGACTTGCCAAGGTGGAAAATTTCGGCCAACATGACATTGCCAAGGTGGACCAATCATTGTGTTTTATTTTGCCAAGTGTACAAAGCCAACCAATGATGATAAGACATTTGGAGTTGATGATGAAGATGATGACACATTGGCATTCTTATCTTCAAGGCTCAAATCACACTATAAATAGAGGCATTGGTGAAGAAGATGAAACACACTTGAAGCTCACAAGCATTCTATAGCTTTCATATTCATCTTCTTGTTCTTGTTGTTGTATTTTGTTGTAGCAAAGTTGTTCTTAATATTTTGGTGAGCTACAAGCCTCTTGAACTTCATTTGTAAGATTGATTAGCCATCTTTATAAGGCTACATCAATAGGTGTTGGAGGTATTGCAACTAAGTGTTGCTTAGAAGGTGATTATCCAAGTCTTGAGTAGGGTTGGTGTATAACCCAAGGATCAAGCTTGGCTCTTGTTGTAAGGTGTTCATATCATAGTGAAATCCAAGGAAAGGTGTTCCTTGGGACTGGAGTAGGTCACATTGACCGAACCAGGATAAATCCTCGGTGTTCTTCTCTTGTTTCTTTATTTCTGTTTTCTGCCCGTTTTTGACTGCAGTTTTCACCCAACTTCACACAATTTGAAAAAATAGCTAAACATTTTCAAAATTCGTGATTTTTGGTGGAGTTATACTTCAGACTGTTAGCTTTCATTTGCAACAAGAATCACTTGATTTGAGCAAGTAAAAGTTAGTCTTTCAGTCTTTGCAAGATAACTGCTCCAATCTGGCTGCAATCTGACCAGTTTTGAGAAAAGTTAAATTCTGTATTTTTCAAGAATTGTTTGAGGTCAGGGCCTTTTGGAAACTTCATCTACACATCCTAAGGAGTGTTTTGATATAAAGATCAATCTTTTTGGTTGAGTATTCAAAGAGAAACACTATTTTCAAAATCAGCAACATTCTGTCCAATTCTGTCCAGATTGACCATCTAAATCTTTTAATTTGTTTGAAGGGTCAAACGATCTTATTTTTGTCTGATTTTTGGACAAGTCTTGTTAACTCATTGAAGTTTAATTCTTGAAAGTTTCATAATTTTTGGAGTTGTGTACAATTATTTGTGAATTTTTGAAAAACGGGTTCTGAATCTGAGTTGGTCTCAGATTCTGTTTTCAAGAGGATTTTAACAAAGGGTTGTAGTGTAATTTCCGCTAACCACTATTCACCCCCCCTCTAGTGGTGTTCATTGCAGGTGCGCGGTCCAACAGTAGGTGCCTCCTTAACATCCGTTAAACGCAAAAACGATAATATTTAATTTCCATATAAAAACGAGATCGTGCATTAGCATTGGCGATTGTATAGATGATTGATTATTAGATTATATATATATATGTGATGAAGTGTATGTCTGTATATATGATTGTATATGTATATATATGTATGATGCTATTTTCGAATGAAAACTTGAAAAAGATTTGATTTTTGATGTGCGTGTGAATATCAGAATCGTAGGAAGAAGTGGTTGTGCTGGCGGCGCGTGGCCGGTGGTGGTGGGCTATGACCACGTGCTGTCAGATGGAGGAACAAGGGAGTTGAGGGGGGCTGAGGGAGGGGCGGTGCGTGGCCGGTGGTGGTGGGCTATGACCACGTGCTGCCGGGTGGAGGAACAAGGGAGTTGAAGGAGGGGGCTGAGGGAGGGGCGGCGTTGGCTAAGGGGGCGGCTGAGAGGTGGGGGCTGAGGGAGGGGGTGCGCTGGTTAGTGGAGGGGTGCGGTTGGGGGTTGGGGGAGAGGCGGTTGACTGGGGGTGCGGCTAGGGGGGGCTGAGTGGAATGGGGTTGCTGAGAAGGTGTCGGCTGGGAGGGGAGTAGCGGATGAACATCTGAGGGGAGGAAGAAAATTGAGGGAAATGAGGTCACAGGAAAAAGGTAACGTAAGGAAGGAAGAAAAATTAAAATAAAAGAAAAGGAAAATAGAAAAGAAAATTGAATGGAAAAGGAATCCAGGGGACGCGGGGCTGAAGGAAAAGGGGAAAAAGAAAAAGAAAAAAAGAAAAAGAAAGGAAAAAGAAAAAGAAAAAGGGAGAAATGAAGCAAATGAAGGATTCCGTGTATGATTTCTGTGCATTCATGCATCACGACATTGCATATATGTTTTGTTTTGTTCCGTTTCGTTCCGTTCTGTTAGGATATGCGAGACGTAAGTCGCATATCTGATCTGTTCCGTTCCGTTCTGTTCCGTTCTGTTAGGACCCGAGGTCATGCATTGCACGATTAGATGAATGTTTCTGAGAATATAGGGTTATCATGCATCACGTATGTGGCATTGCATTTCACGCTCATTTCGCATGATTACGTGTTTTGATTGTTTTAAGAAGTTATGACCGTTATACGTATTTGCGAAAATGTAGACAATTTATTTTCGTATTAACGTACTTATATGTATTTCACTACTGTCCTAGCATGTATGATCTCACAAGGCCGATGCAGGCAGGGTACCTACTGAGTGACGTTTTTGTCGCTCATACCGTTCGTTTTGTTTTCTTGCAGACGATTCAGGGTATGATTACATATGGGTTGGAGAAGATTAAGAGTGGGCTCAGTGGGACTCGTAGAGACTATGGGGAGATTGAGGAACAAGAAACGAGGAAGTTTTATTTTATTTATTATTTCATTTGAGGACTTAGCTTAGGGATTTTGTTTTACGAACTTTACGATGTCGGTTAGAGAATTTTGACTTGATGTTGACTATATATGATTTGGGAATTTTACTTTCGATATAGGGTTTTGAATTGATTTATTTCGCTTCTGCAATCGAATACTCTGTCGTTTGATAAGTGCAGTGATTCGTACAGACGCCTTGTATATCCCTTAGTGGAATACGGCGGGCGTACCGGTTCTGACCCTAGGGTTCGGGACGGAGCGCTACAGGTGGTATCAGAGCCAAGGCTCTAGATCTACTGCGGAAAACATAGAAATTAAGAAATGATCTTACACGTAAGAGATGACTATAGACTTAGGTTTCGATCGTAGATGTAAGTTTGATCTTAGACTAAGTTTGATTGTAGACATAAGCTGTGATCTGAGACTAAGTTTGATTCTAGATGTAAGCTATGATCTGAGACTAAGTTTGACCTTAGAATAGGTTTGATTTAGACTAAGTGATGATCAGACCGGGGGCCCGGTTGGTTTCTATTTCTGTTTTTATTCATTGTATGTAACTGTTTTCTGTTTCTTAAGTTTATATATTTCTTGAAATGCCATTGAAAAAAAATATAGAAATTCTCCTTGTCGTAAAAATATGCCGTCGAGAAGAGAACGGTAGGAACGAGAATGGGAACCACTCTGAGAATGGGGCTCCACCGTAGGTCGTGCTTCCCCAGGCCCTGACGGACGCACTACTGGTCATAGCCAAGCTTTGGTGCAACAACATCGGCAGCCACAAGCTCCACCACCGCCGCATTCGGACTTGAGATTCTTCTACAAATGGATGCGAAGGAGTGGTGACGCAGCACAACTGACACCGCCGATCACTTGGATTTAATTTCAGAATGAGTTCAAGAGGTGTTAAGTGTCGACAATACGATCTTCAGAGCATGGCTCTAGATCCACGGTGGAAATGTAGAATTAGGCCATGATATTAGAAAATAAGTTACAATTTTGCCTCTAAGTCACAATCTTAGACATAAGTGATGATTTGAACATAAGCGACGATCATGAACATAGGTACATCCTGAACCTAAGTCACGATCTTAGACATAAGTAACGATCTCGATTAAGAGTTGACTTTAAACATAAGTACTGATTTGGTAATAAGTGTTGATTATGTACTAGTTATGATTTAGAAATAAGACGTGATCTTAGACTTAAGAAATGATGATGCTAAGAATGATCCTAGAAATAAGTTATGATCCTAAACTTAAGAAGTTGATCGATTTTGAAACACGTATACCTAGGATATCCCATACAATTCTCCCTTACCTAAGATTGATCATAACACTCTAGGCCGTGATCTTAGTAACCCTAGTTGATTACTATATAATTGATTTGAATGAATTACAATGTTAACCAGAATACCTTACTACAAGCATTAGCTGACATATTAATGGGTCAGACAAACAAGAGATGGCGCAGGGCTTCCGGTATTCTCGGTGGCTTTAGCCGCCGCCGCCGATTGTACTCCACCGTCGCCGTTCGCATCACCCAGCCGTTAGCCATTCCTCGTTCCGTCATCGTCTATTGTTGGGATTATTGAAATAACCAATATTATGGCATCGAAACCTCCTTCCTTCGCTGCTGTGGTTTCCGGCACCTCCTCAGCCGCAAAAATCAGCATCTCACCCAAAACGGTCTCAAGGCACAAAGGTATTCCAATGATCTCTTTTCTCGACTCTGAAATCGATGCACTAGCCGCGCCATTCAAATATTCTTTGGTTGGTACGTTTTGGTATGGAAGACCACCATTGAAGGTGATCCGAGATGTATTTGAAAAAATTGGTTTTCATCACGATTTGCGCATCACACTTATTGATCAATCTCACATTCTTTTAAATTTTCGTCAAGAACAGATTATCTCAGATGTTTCTATCGTAGATCATGGCTTATATCAGGCTGTCATATGCGTATAACTAAATGGACAGTCGACTTTGATCCTACGACTGATGTTCCCATTGTTCCAGTCTGGGTAGCCTTTCCTGGTTTACCGATTCATTTGCATTGCCGCGAAGCTCTATTTGAAATAGTGAAGCCGATAGGCTCCCCACTCAAGCTCGATGTTGCGACATCTGATGCGCTTAGGCCATCTGTGGCACGAGTCTGTGTTGAAGTTGATGTCTCGCAGGAACTGCCGCAAAAAATATATCTGCAGGCAAAACAACGACTTATATTACAGTCAGTGATCTATGAGGATTTGCCAAAATATTGTACTGCTTGCCGTCGTTTAGGGCATGATCATTTGTCTTGTGAGCCAAGGCAGTCGGCGCCGTCGACCATTCCGCCACCTCCACCGCCACCTCTGTCTCGTCCGTCAAAACAACGATGGACTCCAGTTAAGAAGAAGACAACTGCACCACCTACTATAGAACCATCATCCTCCCTGCCGCCTCAAGCTTCCATGTCTGATATGCCACCAGCGACGGAGCCTATAACGAATGCTCCAACAGTTCCTCCTGTCGATGATATGGACCCACAGGAGGTGGATGAAGGTCAGCTACAAGACACTTTTTGTGATGCTCCGGATCACCAGCTGCCGGATGTCGTCACTCATACCGATATTTGTCACTTGTCGGATACGGAACTGCCAATTGAGGAGCATGCTGATGCCCCTCTCACAGTACCTGCCGAAGTTGCACGTCGTATGCAACTGTTAGACTCGTCGCCTGATGATGACATATTAATATCTAGACTGCTGATCATACGGAGGAGGTACCATTTGTGCCTGTTGTCCCACGTCGAAAACGCCACACTCGAAAGGATCTGCCACCATTACCACCGTCAATAGTTCTGACGCGCAGCGCATCTCAGATCATTCAGGGAAGTGTTTCTAGCCTTACTCAATGAATATATTAATTTGGAACATTCGAGGCATGCGAACGTCCTTGCCTCGATTACAGCAGATAATTAGAGAATATCGTTTACATTTGCTTGCGTTAATTGAACCTAAATATACCCCTGCACAAGTACATAGATTTTGTTTGCGTCTTGGCTTTTCCCACTGTTATGCTTCACAATCAGAACATATATGTTTTTTCTGGCGGGATAATGAGTTTCGTTTGCTTGCCACACAGGATCAAGAGCAAGTGATTCACTTGACTCTTTCTTCAGTCACGCAGCAGCATTCATTTGTTCTCTCTTTAGTCTATGCAAAACATACAGCCACACAGCGTCAACACTTATGGCGTGCCCTATGTGATTTCTCCACGGGATTACAGTTGCCATGGTTGATTGGTGGAGATTTCAATACATTCCGCGCAATTGAAGATCATAATGGCCGCTCTACACCTTCTTTATCTGCATTACAAGATTTTAATGACTGTATTGAAGCTTGTTAGCTTATGTCGCCACCATATCAAGGCACGCGCTATACTTGGGCTGAAGGTCGCGGTCTTGGACGTGTCTGCCGAAGACTAGACTGGACATTTATTAATTCTTTGATGCATGATATGTTTGACACTCTGAGACTTACTCACTTGCCGCGTGTAACATCGGACCACACTCCGCTCTTGATACAATGTCAGTTAAGTACCCAGCCAACCCGTCGCTCTTTCCGGTTTCTAGACGCATGGCTCCACCATCCTGATTTTAATAATTATGTGCGGCATGCATGGCTATCGTATCCAACAACAGGCGGCATGCGGGGCTTCTATGACAAATTATTTTCTCTAAAGAAAGATATTCAGCACTGGAATAAAACTATTTTTGGGAATATTTTCAGCAAATTGAAGGATGCAGAAAACAATCTTAATACAGCAGAAAATTACTGGGACGCTACTCCTACGGAAGAAGCGCGAGAGGCTTATTATCAGGCTAAGGCACAGTATTTGCTTGCCTCAAAATATGAACTCCTATACTGGAAGCAAAAGGCTCGTGTTAAATGGTTACAAGAAGGGGATGCTAATACCAGTTACTTTCACTCTCTTGTCAAAGGTAAACGATCACAGCTATGTATTCGTCAGCTTCAAAACTCGCAGGGAACATTATTGACACAACCGGAGGATATTAAGCTGGCGGCAGTGGATTATTATACGGATTTATTTGCCCCAGCAACTACCAGCAATCATACTGAAGTACTATCGCATATCCCATGTCTAGTCACTGATGCGGATAATTTAATGCTTACACAGTTGCCATTGAAATCAGAGGTCAAAGCGGCGGTATGGAGTTTGGATCCGCAAAGTGCGGCAGGCCCAGATGGATTTCATGGACACTTCTATCGTTCATGTTGGTCGATAATACATTTGGATGTGCTAAAAGCTGTGCAGGAATTTTTCATTGGGGTTCCCCAGCCGACTGTCATGGCAAGTGCATTACTTACTCTCATCCCAAAAACGCAGTCACCGCAGACATTTGGTGATTTTCGTCCGATTTGTCTTACAAATTTCATCAGCAAAGTTTGCACTCGTATTATTGCCACTCGTTTGAATCAGCTATTACCAAAATTAATTTCGCCGGAGCAAACAGGTTTTCTCGCGGGTAATGATATCTCAACTCAAGTACTTTTGGCTCGTGAAATGGTGCATATGTTGGACAGAGGCGGGCCACAATTATGTCTGAAATTAGATATGATGAAGGCTTTTGATCGGGTAAGCTGGGAATATCTCCAACTACTTCTACGCAAGTTTGGATTTTCTGATTTTTTCATTTGGATTATTATTAATCATCCCAATGCTACGAGGATGTCAGTATTAATCAATGGGCAGCCATCACCATACTTTCGACCTTTCAAGGGCGTTAAACAGGGGGATCCATTATCTCCTTTACTGTTTATATTGTCATCTGAGGGTTTTCATAGGGGGTTGAAGGCTCTGGTTAGCACGGACAGGATTCAATCCTTTCGGTTAGGCAGAATTCCTATGACCATTTCGCACTTGGCTTACGCAGATGATTTGCTTATCTTCTTACGAGGTACACAGAGAAATCTTCGGCGATTCCATGCATTTCTCACTACATATGAAACTGCATCAGGCCAAAAAGTAAATTTTAGTAAAAGCAGTTTCATTCCATCATCCAATATCACAGCAAGGCAATGTCAAAATATCAAAGGAATTCTAGGCATGCGCCAAACAGCTCTGCCTTTTCGATATCTTGGTTCTTATCTTCATAAGGGCATCCCTCGGGCTAGGCACTGTTCGTCCCTATTACAGCATGTGGATGACCGGTTAAATGGCTGGCAATCTCGCCTACTATCTTTGGCAGGACGGCTGGTGCTTTTACGCTCCGTCATTGCGGCGCTCCCGCTACATATTTTGGCAGCAGGCGGAATGCCTAAGTCTGTCATTTGTATGCTTGACAGAAAGATGTCGGCGTTTTTTTGGGGAGATAGGTATCATTGGGTCGCATGGAACACTATTACTACTCCAGTTGAAGAAGGTGGATTAGGGCTTCGCAATCTTCGTGAGCTGCAACAGGCATATAAATGTCGAGTATGGTGGAAATATCAGTGCCATGATACTTTATGGAGTAGGTATATGCACCTTAAATATGGACGGCAGGGTGACTATACTCCCAGGCTCCCAGATTCAGCAGTTTGGAAATCTATCTGTCGTATTCACCCCATTTGTTTTTCCCACTCAACTGGCTTGGGAACATTTCTATCATGGACGGCCACGTCTTCAGGAGAGTTTTCACTTAAGTCGGCCTATGATATATGTCGGGTGTCACGCCCAACATTACTCTCGACAACATTTATTTAGTTTAAACACCATTCTCCATCCGTTCGGCTATTATTGTGGCGCTTCTTTCATTCAGCCATGCCATTTGAAGATTACATAGGACAATATTCGATGGTGTATCCAACACAATGTCCTTTTTGCAGATCACATTCAGCTACAGTGGACCATATATTCATTTACTGTTCTCGCATTCGATATTTCTGGAGTTTTTTGCTGCTGAATTACATGGTGTACTGCCGACATCTCTGTCTTTGCGGCAATATCTATTATCATGGTGGTATAGGTCCAACTCTACATCACTCTCGGGAGTCTTGATGATAGTCATTCCTGCAATTGTATTATCAAACATCTGGCGTCAATATGCACAGTTAATATATGGGGACACTACAATTTTCTCGACAGCGGCATTACATAATTCTATTCACTTTGATATACGCGTATGGATGATGAAAATCCAGGGGTCCAAGTTGGCAGCAAGACCATTACCATCTCTCTCCTGGCTCCCTCGGATTCGTACTCCTCGTCTTCGGGTTATTAGATGGCAAACTCCTCCTTCTGGTCGTCTCAAATTAAATGTGGATGCAGCAGTTGGCCAACAATATGCTGCGGGTGGGGCAATATTACGTGATCAAGATGGTTGTTGCATCCAGGCCCTTTCATTTCGTCTACCTCACAGTACGCCTATGTAGGCAGAGATTCAGGCTTCTCTATTTGGTCTGATGTATTTTCTTCCGTTATACCGTTCGCTCATTGTAGAGTCTGATTGTGCTCAAATGCTAGCATGTCTATGCAAGCCTCGGCAGCCAACGGGAAATTATCACCTTCGGCAGCTTCACGACCTGGTTAGACAGCATCAGCTGGTGCTAATTCACACGTATCGGGAGACTAATATGCCGGCCCATTATCTTGCACAACATGCGATGATGCATCCTACAACGGGGGTGTATAACCATCATACTCTTCCTTCCCTGGTCAAGGCTTCAGTGGCGCTGGATCTCACATCGGTGGCCTTGCGCACAGTCTAATGGATTGCTGTTTTTTCACATCTTCTGCCCGTGTCCTACCAGTCACGGGCATACCGGGTACGCATAATACTCATCTCATACGCTGCTGCAGCATAATTTTTTTAATTATCCACATTAATGTTGTTTATATTACCATGCTCAATGGCTGCCATGATAACTGTGAGATCAATTTGGAGTGTGGGTGCACACCTAACATACATACAGTCTTCCATACGGATTGGCACCGTCGACTTTTTTCTGCCTGTACTACATTTGGTGCAGGCAGGCTTGGTGCGTTTTCTTTTCTTTCGCATAGATGTTCTCACTCTCGAATTTTTCCTACACTGACGCCGCTGTTTTATTTGCACCATGTATGTCTGGCAACAATACATTTATGCCCTTCACTTGTGGCTGTGAGGCGTCTTGTTGGTGTCAAGGTTTCCTCTCGCTATCATCTCTCTCAGACGACTCATGCATGCTGTTGTCCTCTTTTCCCTGTTGTACACAGGGGTTGGCTTGTTGCACGTATTTCTGCCGGTACTTTGTTTTGTGCCGGCAGTGCAGGTTTGATCTATGCCCAGAATTTTCTTGTTTTTCTATGTTCTGGCTTTATGATTTACTCAAACTCTTCTGTTCATGGTGTGTGGGAGAGCACATGGATCGCGATTCTTGTATGCACACTGGATGTGTTCATTATATGTTCCTGGTCCCAATATCCATAATATACACTGGTTGGCTGCACTGTTGATCATTGGGCGGATTGGCAATACACAGACGTTGCCCTTTATTTCCATGACATTGATGGGCATTCAAGAAGGTTGAGAGATACTCTTGATGTTTGGCTTCTTTTATTACGTTGGGGTCGTACATGGACAACTTTTTGTAATTCATTACACAATAGCGTATATCTACAATCCAGGTATACAAATATGTACGCTTTTTCCTTAGCCGGGGTTTTATCCACAAGGGTGGTTTTACTCAGCAAGGTTTTAATGCGGCATATCATATATAGCCTGGATGCTGATAATCATTTGCTTCTGTACTCTTTATTGACTCACTTTGCTGTACTATGGTTTTCCTCCGCTATAAGTGAGGGGTTTATATAATAAAATTACACGGTTTAAAAAAAATTAATGGGTCAGACAATAACTCGGGCTGTCTTACTATAACTGCAACATGGTACTCAGTACCATTAGGGCAAAGTAAAGCGGGTACATATCCCTACTTGGACGGTAACATCACAGCAGACTTAGGTCTAAGTTGGGACTATAGCGACTAAGAAACGAATTATAATAGTATGATAAATACTAAGAGATGATTTATAGTAGAATGATAGAAACTAAATAAAGATTAGCGTTATAATCAGTAGAGTTTAGTTAAGGACATTGTACAAATGAATTTATAGTCTAGGGTTAAGATGTTGAAAGTAGGGTAATCAAAATAGGTCGACGATATTAGTCAGTATTGGACAATAGCGACATGCGAGCATCGACTATGGTAAGTACCTTGGAATGATGTATCATTACAAATTGTGGGCTAAGTGTTGACATTGAAATATTCGTCTTGAACCTAATAGGCTTGAACTGAAATAGAGTAAGCGTGAATAAGTAGCGGTTGCTTTTCATATGAGATTTAACTAGGTTAACACTAGCGATTTAAATAACCAAGTAAAGAAATACAGTGGATCAGTATGGCGCACGGAAGCATGGTGAATTAGAACACCTTAAGTCGATAAATATTTAGTGTGCCATGCTAAGACTGGACAATTAAAGTTAGAGATTTCATCATAATAGGCGAAGGTTAGACTTATAAGAAATGAGACATAGACGGATTGTTCTTTTGAAAATAAGGAAGGATGTTAGAAATTATACGAAATATTGAACTATTATTTTTCTAGCAAATAAATATTTTATATAAGAACGTAGACTGAGTTATACCTATATTTTACAGGGACTTCAAAATACATTTTTTTAAAAAAAGTCTCATTTCTTTATATAGTCTACTAAACTTTACAAAGCTAAATATTTCCCGTACTTGTAAATCAGTATAATAAAATCTTCAATCCTTTTGACGACCTTAAAAAGGGAGAAACTTTTAAAATATTTATGTTTTTGCAAAAAACGATGTGTTTATATATATTTCTTACAGAATATTTCTATTTTTGTTATATCTATTTTCAGTCAAAATTAATTTAATTTGACGACTATCGGTAGCGCAAGCAGTTTAACCATTTAAATGTTTTCAAATTTATTTATCTACTTGCGATAAACTTATTAAGTTCGTGAACCAGAGACAGTTTCAAATGTACTTATTTCTTTTTGAAAAAGAGAGGTATCTTAGTCAAAATTGTTTTTCGAAACTTTGCATTCGTGGAGTTTTCAAATGTTGTATTTTGCGAAATAAAACATAACTTTCAAAATATATATACCTGTTTTTGAAAACGTAAGGTATTCAAATCGTTTCATAAAACCTTACATTATTAAGTTTTCAACTATTTTGACGTAATTTTACCAAAATGTCTTGCGAACAAGTTATATCATCGTTTTTTAAAATGGTCATTTGAGATGTCGCGTTGCGAAAACAAATCTATGATACTTGAGTTTTGTGTTTCCAAAAATTAGAAGGTTCAGTATTTTAAATAATTAAAGCTATATTAAAAATTATAGCTACGTAAGCTACCTTCCTTTTAACTTGAAGAAATATATGTCCATACACATATTTTGTATACTAAGTTGCTAACGATATCCCTGAGAAATTAAGAGCATGATCATAGAGCTAGTCCGTAAGTGTATAAGAACTGAGTTTGAAGACTTGTTTGTATTAAGGAAGGGTAACAGTTACCATATGGGCATACACCAAGGATGTTGTTATGATTAATTATTTAGAGGATGAATCATATGTGATAAGTTTAAGAATCCGGTATTGTAGATTGCAATAAGTTGAATGATACATGTCAAGTAGTATAAGTGGAGTTGGTAAGCACTAATTATAGAGAATGAAGTAAGGACTGAACCCTATAAGGACTAGATCATCTTGTGAGGTGCTAATAATGACTAAATTAAGTCGTACTAGGGTACAACATATTCCGAGAAATACATATAGCTTCAGGGATGAGTCTTGTGAACAAGGCATTAAGTTAAAGATTGTAATACACCTAGGAACCAATTTTAGAGGGTTGCTCATGACAGCAAATATAAGTACGATATAGACCGACGATTAAGTTATGAAGCCAGTATAATGACGATACCCTTAAGGTTGATTCGAGAACTATAGAAAGAATAGATTACGATCTATCAGGCGGAGGACAATAGATTTAAAGATTACATTGTATACATACACACTGAATGATTTGAGGACTTAGGCCTGTATCGATGAAGTGAAATGGATAACATATCTGAATACGCAAGGGATACTAAGTTCGGTCATGATCTAGGTAAATGAATTAAGTAGAACTACACTAAGTTATTGATTACGTAATACACAAGTTTCGAGGATGAAACTTTTTGTAAGGGAGGGAGAATGTTATAACCTATTTTTTTAATTAAGGGCAAAAAGGTCAATTGGATCTAATTAAATAGAAAACCTAATTTGATTAGAAAATTTTTTCCTAAACCCTAATCAAATTTCTATTTAAACTACGCTTAGGTTTCTCCCTCCCCTCACTAAAACGTACGCCGCAGAGAAGAAAGCAGTGACGCTTTCTTGCTCCTAATCCAAGCCGCCGCTTTTAAGGAGGAGGAACCACCACTCAATCACGCTCTTCAACGCGTATCAATTACCAGGTAGGTGCCCTCTTAACATCTGTTAAACGCAAAAACGATAATATTTAATTTCCCTATGAAAACAAGATCGTGCATTAGTATTGGTGATTGTATAGATGATTGATTATTAGATTATATGTATATGTGATGAAGTGTATGTCCGTATATATGATTGTATATGTATATATATGTATGATGCTATTTTTGTATGAAAACTCGAAAAAGATTTGATTTTTGATGTGCGTGTGAATGTCGGAATCGCAGGAAGAAGTGGTTGTGCCGGCGGCACGTGGCCGGTGGTGGTGGGCTATGACCACGTGCTGCCGGATGGAGGAACAAGGGAGTTGAAGGGGGAGGCTAAGGGAGGGGCGGTGCGTGGCCGGTGGTGGTGGGCTATGACCACGTGCTACCGGATGGAGGAACAAGGGAGTTGAAGGAGGGGGGCTGAGGGAGGGGCGGCGCTGGCCAAAGGGGGGCGGCTGAGAGGTGGGGGCTGAGGGAGGGGTGCGCTGGTTAGGGGAGGGGTGCGGTTGGGAGATGGGGGAGAGGCAGCTGACTGGGGGTGTGGCTAGGGGGCTGAGTGGAATGGGGGTTGCTGAGAAGGTGTCGGCTGGGAGGGGAGTAGCGGATGAACATCTGAGGGGAGGAAGAAAATTGAGGGAAATGAGGTCATAGGAAAAAGGTAACGTAAGGAAGGAAGAAAAATTAAAGTAAAAGAAAAGGAAAAGGAAAATAGAAAAGAAAATTGAATGGAAAAGGAATCCAGGGGACGCGGGGTGAAGGAAAAGGGGAAAAAGAAAAAGAAAAAAAGAAAAAGAAAGGAAAAAGAAAAAG
>AP025054.1:16659624-16685486 GCA_036186865.1 Eustoma russellianum | reverse complement strand
TCCAGAAATGACTCTGATGGTCAGAAATAGATATAATAACACCTTTATGATGATAAATAAGAGATGACTGTGTCATTGAGACATTTTCACCATGCCAAGTACCTACACAAACTTTAAATACCAACTTTGCCCTTTTGGTAAGTTATAGAAACTTCCAAGGCACATTAGTCACTAGACATTTATAATCATCAAAAACTCATAATAACAATATGATAAACATATATAAATCATGTAAAATTGAAAACAACCATTTTATCATATTTTAGAAAAATATATCTAAAAACCCTAGACATCGATCGATCGAAGTGCCTCTGCTTGAGAGATCGATGTCTCACAATGAGTTTCAGAGTTTGTCTCTGACCTACATCGATCGATCGAAGTGAGGATTCAATGTATACATTGATAGATCGATGTGTCTCAGGTTTAGAGATCGATGTCTCACAGTAATGTCTTGGTTTTTCTCTGCCTTACGTGGATCGATCGATGTGAGGGTTCACTGTACATCAATCGATCAAAATGCATTAACATGAGAGATCGATGACATTTTTGTTCATTTAATTGATATATTTCAACTCTTAATCATTGTAACATCATGTATGTCATTTTTATGACATGTAACACTTAAAATCATGACTTTGAAAATTATTCAAACATATTTCTCAACATTCTCCCCTTTTTTGATGATTTTCAAAATAACTCAACATGATTTTAATGTCACAACTCTTTATCAATTGTTTATTACATATATGCCAATTTTATATCGATTGAATTGTTTTGAAAACCTCATCAATTCTATACCAATTGTTTTCAAACATTCAAAACTCATTTTTTTACGTATTTGCTCTCCTTCAACTTGTACTCTCCCTTTGACCTATGCTTCAAGCCAATTTAACACCAATTAAAACTTTAACAACTAAAATTATGTTCTTATTCTATCTCCCCCTTTATTTTGCAAATCATGCAAAAGATAGAATTATGTGATTGTATCGTAGGTCATCATACCTAACTTGACTCGTAAAGTCTCAAAGGTGGCTTGATTAAGGGGTTTAGTGAAGATGTCAGCTACTTGATGATCAGTTCTTATATGATTTATGACTATATCCTCATTTTGAACATGGTCACAGAGAAAATGATATATTACCTCAATGTGTTTGGCCTTAGAATGAAGTACCGGATTCCGAGAAAGATTGATTACACTTGTGTTATCACAGAAAATTGGAATCTTATTCATTTTAATGCCAAAATCACTAAGTTGATGTTTAAGCCAAAGTATTTGGGTAGTGCATAAACTCAAGACTATATACTCGGCTTCAGTGGTAGAGAGTGCTACACTAGCTTGCTTTTTAGAAAACCAAGAGATCAAGTTGGTTCCTATGAATTGACATGTACCGCTAGTAGATTTTCTATCTAACTTGTAACCACCATAATCAGCATCACTATAAGCATACAGTTCTAACTTAGCGTTTCTATCATACCAAAGTCCCAAATGAGGTGTGTGCTTAAGATATCAAACTATCTTTTTCACCGTATTGTAATGTGAGACTTTAGGACAAGATTGAAGCCTAGCACACATACACACACTAAACATAATATCAGATCTTGACGCGGTTAAATGTAACAGTGATCCAATCATAGACCTATATAGTGTGTCATCAAAAGGTTTACCATTTTCATCATTGTCTAGTTTGGTACTAACACTCATGGGGGTAGGCGTTGGTTTCAACTCTTCAAATCCAAATTTCTTTATCATGTCATTAACATACTTAAGTTGGCTATTGTGGATTCCTTGAGAGGTTTGTTTGATTTGAAGCCCTAAGAAGTAATTCAACTCTCCTACCATTGACATTTCGAATTCAGACTTCATACACTCTTCAATGTCTTTTACTAAGGTAGGGTTGGTTGATCCAAAGATAATATCGTCTACATATATTTGAACTATTAATAAGTCATTATCTTTTCTTCTTAGGAATAAAGTGTTGTCTATGGTCCCCCTTTGACAGTTATTTGCAATAAAAAAGTTTGCAAATCTATCATACCAAGCTCTTGGAGCTTCTCTCAAACCATATAAAGATTTTTTAAGCTTGTATACATGGTTAGGATTATTTGGATCTTCGAATCCAGGGGGCTGTTTGACAAATACCTCTACTTGGATGTATCCATTCAAGAACGGACTCTTTGTTGAGAAATATGTTTGGATAATTTTCAAAGTTATGATTTTAAGTGGTGAATACTTAGAAATGTCACATATGGTGTTATAAGTGATTAAAGGATGAAAAAGCGAAGAAAAATGACGTGAATCTCTCAGGCAGAGACACATGGATTGATCGATGTACATCATCCCCTAACATGGATCGATCGATGTTGGACTGAAAAGAACCAAAAACTTACTGTGAGACGTCGATCTCTCACATGGATCGATCGACGTACGTCAGCCCCTCACATGGATCGATCGACGTACGTCAGTCCCTCACATGGATCGATCCACGTCTTACAGAATGTTTAGAATTTTTAGAAATATTTTTCTAAAATGTGTTAAAATGGTTGTTTTCATTTGTATATGATTTATACATGCTCATTATGTGAATCTTATGTGATTTTGATGATTTTAAATGTATTGTGACTAACATGCCTTGAAAGTTTCTACAACTTACCAAAAGGGCAAAATTGTTATTTTGAGTTTTGTAGGAACATCACATGGTGAAAATATTTCAAGGATGTATTCTTATACTATTTATCATGACAAAGGTGATATCATGATTATTTCTGACCATCTGGGTCATTTCTGGAGTTTTCATATACCAGGGGTATTTTGGTCATTTCACCTCTGAGGGTATTTTTGGTATTTTCACTCAAGGAATCTCTTGAGCATAATATTATCTTTATTCTGAAGCTGATTTACTATTAACTTGAAGATAATATGGTGATTCTTTATCTTATTCTCTCACATGATAATATTATTGACTATAGCGGGATATGTGACGATTTGAGATTGTTGAGAAATATGTTTGCATAATTTTCAAAGTCATGATTTTAAGTGGTGAATACTTAGAAATGTCACATATGGTGTTATAAGGGATTAAAGTTGAAAAAGTGAAGAACAATGACGTAGATCTCTCAAGCAGAGACACATGGATCGACATATGTACATCAGCCCCTCATGTGGATCGATCCATGTTGAAATGAGGAGAACCAAACTCACAGTAAGACATCACGTGGATCGATCGACGTACGTCAGCTCCTCACGTGGATTGATCGACGTACGTCAGCCCCTCACATGGATAGATCCACGTCTCACAGAATGTTTATTTTTCTAAAAAGTGATGAAATGATTGTTTTTCATTTATATAGGTTTCATATATGTTATTATGTGATTCTTATGAGATATTGGTGATTATAATTGTCTTGTGACTAACGTGCCTTGAAATGTTCTACAACTTACCAAAAAGGGGAAAATTGGCATTTTGAGTTTTGTAGGAACATGATATGGTGAAATATTTCAAGGGGGCATTCTTATACTATTTATTATAACAAGGGTGATATCTTGATTATTTCTGACCATCGGGGTCATTTCTGGAGTTTTTATATACCAGGGGTATTTTGGTCAATTTACCCCCGAGGGTATTTATGGTATTTCACTCAAGGAATCTCTTCAGCACATTATTATCTTCATTCTAAAGCTGAGTTATAATTAATTTGAAGATTATATGGTGATTCAATATTCTATTCTCTTACATGATGATATCAATGACTATATATGTAACGATTTGAGATGTACATTCTTTTTCTATTTTGAAGACTTTCCTTATATGTGTTATAAGAACATATTTATCATCATTTTTCATAGGTTATCAAGGTGTTAAAATATGTGGAAGTGTTCACTACATATAAGAAGAAATATTAGAAATTTCGGGTGTTACACGTTGATATAATCTTGTCAACTATTATCTATTTTATTTCTTCTTCAAAAATCTGAGTTGCTACACATATTTGCATGCTGAAAAAAAGTGTATGAGCAGGTGGAGTGTGATACATTATTTCATTTTATGAGTTGGAGACAAGTGGACCAACCAAAAAGGAGCTAGTTGGCAAATTGCCAACTTGGAAATTTCAAATTTGTAGCCAATGGCTACTTGGTCTTTATGGAGATTTTTAGCAGATTTTTGAAGTCAAATAAAGACTTCACATGTCCTATGTTGTGCTTGGAGTTGAGGATAATTTTGGTGGTATTATCCTTTCTTATTTATTAAGAAAATTAAAAATCATTTTTGGAAAATATGAGAGTAGCCAACGGCTACTTGCACATCTTGGAGTTGTTTTAAGTTTTGAAATTTTCAAAGGCACACATGCCTATTCTCAAGCAAGGAGTTGAGGTTATTTTGATGACAATTATCTTCTCTCATTATCTTCTCTCATTATCTTCATTCTACAATGGATAATCAGGACTATTTTTAGTGGAAAAATTCGGCCAAGGTGATTATCCAAGGTGGACCAATCATTGTGTTTTATTTTGCCAAGTGTACAAGACCAACCAATGATGAGGAGACATTTGGACTTGATGATGAAGATGGTGACACAGTTGGAAGTTTTATCTTCAAGGCTCAAATTCACACCTATAAATAGAGGCAACGATGAAGACAGATGAAACACACTTGAAGCTCACAAGAATTTGTTGATGAATTGTCTCAGCTATCATCTTCTGTTGTTGTTCTTGTTTCATTCTTTGTAGCAAAGGTTGTTCTTGATATTTTTGTTGTGCTACAAGTCTCTTGAGCTTCATCTGTAAGATGATAGCCATTCTTATACGGGCTACATCAATAGGTGGTAGAGGTGTTGCAACTAAGTGTTCTTAGAAGGTGATGATTATCCACGTCTTGAATAGGGTTGGTGTATAACCCAAGGATCAAGCTTGGTTTCTTGTTGTAAGGTGATTCATTGATAGTAAAATCCAGGAAAGGTGTTCCTTGGACTGGAGTAGGTCACATGAACCGAACACGATAAATCCTCGGTGTTTGTTTTATTTCTTTATTATGTTTTCTGCCCGTTTTTTACACAAATTTCAGACAACTTCTCACGCTTTTTAAAAATAGCTAAACATTTTTTAAAATTTGTAATTTTTGGTGGAGTTATGCTGCAGACTGTAGCTTTCATTTTTCACAAGAATCACTTGATTTGAGAAAGAGAAAGTTAGTCTTTCAGTCTTTGCAAGATAACTGCTCCAATCTGGCTGCAATCTGACCAGTTTTGAGAAAACTTAAATTCTGTATTTATCAAAAATTGTTTAAGATCATGGCCTTTTGAAAACATCATCTAGAACATCCTAAGGAGTGTTTAATATAAAGATCAACATTTTTGCTTGAGTATTCAAAGAGAAATAAGTTTTTCAAATCATCAACATTCTGTCCAATTCTGTACAGATTGACCATCTGAATCTTTTTATTTGTTTGAAAGGCCAAATGATCTTATTTTTGTCTGATTTTTGGATAGAGTCCTTGTTAACACATTTATGTTCAATCTGGAAAGTTTCATAATTTTTGGAGTTGTGTACAATTATTTTTGAATTTTTCACAAACGGGTCTGAATCTGAAGTGGTCTCAGATTCTGTTTTCAAAGGGGATTTTTTTTCCTCAAAGGATTGTAGTGTAATTTCCGCTAGCCACTATTCACCCCCCTCTAGCGGTGGTTTATTGCAGGTGCACGGTCCAACAGAGATGTCACATTCTATTTTTTTCTTGAAGACACTCTTATATATGTTATAAGAGCACATTTATCATCATTATTCAGAGATTATTAAATGGTCAAAGGTGTGGAAAGTTCATGACATATAAGAAAAAATATTGGGAATTTCAATGTTACACGTTGACATAATCTTGTCAACTATTATCTATTAATTTCTTCTTCAAAAATCTGAGTTGTTACACATATTTGTATGCTCAAAAACTGTGTATGAGCAGGTGGAGGTGATACATTATTCATTTTATGAGTTGGAGACAAGTGGACCAACCAAAAAGGAGCTAGTTGGCAAAATTGCCAACTTGGGAATTTTCTAAATATAGCCAACGGCTATATGCTATGGTTGGGAGATTTTTTGAGCCAAAATTGGTATCAGAAGCGAGGTTTGCACCACTCAAAAGAAGCAAGATTCAACACCATATGAATAATACAAGGCCAAGAAACAACAATTCATTATATACTGCTTGTCTCAAATCCAAGGTACATACAATGGCTATTGTTTCTCACAAAGGTGAGTTGGAAGGTATGTCCACCCAACGCCCTCCTCTTTTTGATGGCAATAATTTTGTTCATTGGAAACTAAGAATGAGTTTATGCTTAATGGCTATAGACATCCATTTATGGTCTATATTTGAAGATGGGCTGTACATTCCAATGAAGTTGTACAAGTTAGTGGAGTCACTCAAGAAGTAGAAAAATATAAAAGTGAATGGACAGCGGAAGATTAAACAGAAAATGTCCATGAAAGCTAAAGCTATGCAATTACTCTTGAATGGACTTACAACGTCTGAAGCAGGATATGTTTCAAATTGAACAAGTGCACCACGACATGTGGAAATCACTTGTGTTAAAGCTAGAAGGTACTAGTGGTTGTTAAAGAGTCAAAAATATAAACATTGCTTATGACTGAATTAGAGACTTTCAAAATGTTACCAAACGAATCCATAACATCTATGAATTTGAGGATACTAATATTTTCAATGCCCTTGAAGCTTTTAGGGAAGTCTTTTTCGAACAATGAAAAGGTTGAAAAAGGTTGCTATGAAGCCTTCCTGCTGAATGGGATCCAAAGGTGGACTGCAATCGAGGAGACAAAGTCAATCACTAAGATGGATGAATTGATCGGGTCTCTTAAAGTCTATGAGGTTAAAACTAAACCAACGGAAGTCCGAGTCATCTAAATCATCAAGTAAGCCTATAGCTTTCAAACAACTGAAACACATACAAATAATGATGACAATAATAGTGATATGAATTAGGATGATTGACTTGACATTAATAGCAAGAAAACTTAGGAAGTTTTTCAAACGTCCTAATAGGAATATACAACGTTCTTCTTCTTTTTCTTCTCAACCTAGGAAAAATAACACAAATAACGGTATAATAAAGAATTAAAGTGTTATGAATGTGGTCGAAAATGACATATTTCATACGATTGTCCCACGAAGAAAAATAATAATAATAATAACAACAATAATAAACAAGCCAAGGACAAAGAGCACAACGACAAAGACAAAGGAGTCTAAGGCAAGGAAAGGGAAACGAGCAATGAAGGGTGAGCACATGGAGCGACTCATCCGACTCAGAATCCGAAACTGAGGAAGCTCAAGTCTGCTTCGTATCAAACGAGGTATGGTTCTTCATCTGATAGTGATTCTAATAATGACAGTGACATTGATGATATGTATGAAGAGTTCTTAAGCATGCATGCTCACTGTAAAAGGCTCTCTAAAGAAAAGAAGAAACTAATGAAGAAAATAACAAGTTGAAGACGTCCAACTTGGAATTTTCCGATCAATTAGAATCTCTTAAACAAGAGCCTACTAATACTCTTGATTCTTTAGAGAATAAAATTGAATCATATAGGAAAGATGAACAAAAGATAAAACGGAAAATAATATGTTAAAGTCCAAATTGGAAAGTTGTGAACATGAAAGAATACAACTTAAGTCGTCTAAACTTAACTTAGAAAAAATGTTTAGAACAATTAAATCGGTTACAAACATGTTAGACACACTCATCTCATCACAAAAGTATGGTAATGATAAAACCGGCTTATACTATAAAGAAGAAAAATGAAAAGTGAATAAAAAGACTAAGTTTGTTTCAGCTAGCACAAAGTTGCCCATATAATACAACAAATCAACTTTGTCAGCTAATCTTCTTCTACACCTTCTTCTACTTATATCAAGGCAAAAATGCAACATACACCCATAAAAGCACACACTGCCATAAACATACATCTAGGCCAAACTTTGCATCTAGACAACCTAGAAATTATGCCTATATGTATAAAATGCAACTAGACATAATAAAATGCATCCAACTTATCATGAACCTAAGTATAGGCAATACTCTATAAGTCTTATAGAAATGCCTATGAACACACTTATATAGCGCCATTCAAGAAACAAAATCGCATGCCTTATACACATTATAAAAATCGGCCAGCATATAATGATTATCAACCATGGCGCAACATGTACAATGCATCTTCACTTATGTGGAATGATCATCTATATGCTAATTCTTCTTATTTTCCAAATTATAATATGCTAAAAATGTGCCTAAAAGGTATGTTCAAGTTTGGATACCTAAGGATATCTAAACAAGAATAGTGCCCCTAACATTCAAGGACCCAAATAAAGGGTACCTAAAACTTTGTCTCCATTGTAGGAAAAACGCAAAATGCAGAAGGAGGCAAAGTCAAGAATCTGAAAACCAAATGGTTTTTAGATAGTGGATGTTCGAGGCATATGACGGGGAACCCCAAACTATTCATCGAATTGGAACATATCAAGAATGGAGGAAAAGTAACATTCGGTGACAACAACAAAGGACAAGTTGTTGGAAAAGGAACAATTGGGACCCTAACACATTTCAAATACGAAATGTGTTGTTAGTAAGCAATCTCTCTTATAATTTACTTAGTATTTCTCAACTTATAGATTGTGGTTATAATGTCTCTTTTCTTCCCAATTCTTGATATAATAAATGAAAAAGGAGAAACGATTTAAAAGGAAATAGAGATGGTAATATTTATACTCTTACCTTAGATAACATGTTAGATAAGGTTAAGTGTCTATATCACATGACTTAGATGTGAATTTATGGCATAGAAGATTAGGCCATATAGGAATTTCAACCATTAAAAATTATCTAAGAAGATTTAATTAGAGGAATGCCTAAGTTAGACTTAGATAATTTTCAAATGTGTGAAACATGTATTAAAAAACATTAAAGAAACCTTAAAACCAAACATGAAGTGAGTACTAGTCATGTACTAGAATTGCTTCACTTAGACTTATTTGGTCCAAGTAGGACAAGAAGTCTAGGTGGACACTACTATGTGTGTGTCATAGTAGATGATTACTCACGCTACACATGGACATTGTTCTTAACACACAAAGACGATGCTCCATTAGCAATCGAAACCCTTATTAAGCAACTTGAAAACATTTGAAGAAAATGTTAAAAGGATTAGAAGTGATAGAGGTGGAGAATTTAAAAACAAAGACGTAATCAAATTTTGCGAACTTATGGAATTAAACATGAATTCTCACCACCAGAACACCACAACTCAATGGAGTTGTTGAACAAAAATAGAACAATTCAAGAAGTTGCTAGGACAATGCTTTGTGAAAATAAATTACCTAAATATTTATGGGCTAAGCTGTTAGTTGTGCATGCTATATTATTAGGCTTACTATTAGAAAGAAATTAAATAAAACGCCTTATGAATTGCTAAACAATAGACAACCTAAGATAGATTATCTTAAAGTATTTGGATGTAAATGTTTTGTGTTGAACACTAAGGATAATCTAGATAAATTTGAACAAAAGTCTATTGAATGCATTTGTTGGGTATTCAACTAACTCAAGAGCATATAGTGTTATAATCCTGCATCTAGAAAAATAATTGAATCCATACATGTGAAATTCAATGAAAATGCATGCTTTGAAGTTAGTGATAAAATCAACATAAACAAGAAACTAATGTTGAAAATATTTGATGATGATGTATTACTTGAGCTTGTACTTGATCATCTAGAACCAACTCCCCCTGAACAAGAAGGAATAGATTATGAAGAAATCTTTGCACCCGTTACACGACTAGAAGCAATTAGATTGTTACCTGCGATTGCAAGTCTAAGCAATAGTAAGCTCTTCCAAATGGATGTCAAGAGTGCATTCTTGAATGGATACATCCAAGAAGAGGTGTTTGTCAAACAACCCCCTGGATTCGAAGATCCAAAGAATCCTAACCATGTTTACAAGCTTAAGAAAGCTTTATATGGTTTGAAACAAGCTCCAAGAGCTTGGTATGATAGATTTGCAAACTTTCTTATTGCAAATAATTATCAAAGGGGGACCATCGACAACACATTATTTCTAAGAAGAAATGATAATGACTTGTTCATAGTTCAATATATGTAGACGATATTATCTTTGGTTCAGCCAACCCTACCTTAGTAAAAGACTTCGAAGAGTGTATGAAGTCAGAATTTGAAATGTCAATGGTAGGAGAATTAAACTACTTCTAAGGCCTTCAAATCAAACAAACCCCTCAAGGAATTCACATTAGCCAACTTAAGTATGTCAATGATATGATTAAGAAGTTTGGCTTTGAAGAGTTGAAACCTACGACTATCCCCATGAGTGTTAGCACCAAACTTGATAAGGATGAAAATGGTAAACCTTTTGATGACACACTTTATAGGTCTATGATTGGCTCATTGTTATACTTAACTGCATCAAGACCTTTATTATGTTTAGTGTGTGTATGTGTGCTAAGTTTCAATCTTGTCCTAAGATATCTCACTATAATGCAGTGAAAAAAGATCTTTAGATATCTTAAGCATACACCTCACTTAGGACTTTAGTATGATAGAAACGCTAAGTTGGAATTGTACGCATATAGTGATGCTAATTATGGTGGTTGCAAGTTAGATAGAAAATCCACTAGTGGTACATGTCAATTCATAGGAACCAATTTGATCTCTTGGTTTTCTAAAAAGCAAGCTAGTGTAGCTCTTTCTACCACTAAAGCCGAGTATATGCTTTGAGTCTATGTACTACCCAAATACTTTGGCTTAAACAGCAAATTAGTGATTTTGGCATTAAAATGAAAAATTCCAATTTACTGCGATAGCACAAGTGCAATCAATCTTTCTTGGAATCCGGTGCTTCATTCTAAGGCCAAACATATTGAGGTGCGATACCACTTTCCTCGCGACCATGTTCAAAATGAGGATATAGTCATAAGCCATATAAGAACTGATCATCAAATCGTTGATATCTTTACCAAAGCACTTAATCAAGCCACTTTTGAAACCTTACGAGCCAAGTTAGGTATGATGACTTACGAAACCATTGTATAGTTCTATCTTTCGCATGATTTGCAAAATAAAGGGGGAGATAGAATAAGAACATGATTTTAGTTGGTAAGTCATGATTTGGTATGATAAGTTTTAATTGGTATAAGTTGAGTATAGGTTAAGAGGGAGAGTATAAGTTGAGGGGGAGCATAACTATTTAAAATTTTGTTGAAAACAAAGTTTGAAAACAATTGGTAAGATTTATGATGTTAAACAAATGGTTATGAGTTGTGACGTTAAAATCATGTTGAGTTAGTTTGAAAATCATCCAAAAGGGAGAATGTTGAGAAATATGTTTGGATAATTTTCAAAGTCATGATTTTAAGTGGTGAATACTTAGAAATGTCACATATGGTGTTATAAGGGATTAAAGGTTGAAAAAGTGAAGAAAAATGATGTGGATCTCTCAAGCAGAGACACATGGATCGATCCATGTACATCAGTCCCTCATGTGGATCGATCCATGTTGAACCGAGGAGAAGCAAACTCACAGTAAGACGTCGATCTCTCACGTGGATCGGTCGACGTACGTGAGCCCCTCACGTTGATCGATCGACGTACGTCAGCCCCTCACATCAGGCCCTTACATGGATAGATCCACGTCTCACAGAATGTTTATTTTTCTAAAAAGTGATGAAATTGTAGGATTTTCAAGGAACCACTAGAAGGGGGGTTGAATAGGTGGTGCGGAAAGTGTGGTTTTTAAAATTTCTTTAAACTTGAACAATTCAAGTTCTGAAAACAGATTCTATTTTCAGGACCAGTTTTAAAACGTTTTTAAAACTAGGTTAGAGGTCTCCAAAAATTATGCAATTTTGAGAGAACTTATCCTCTGATGTTATGAGGGTCCTCTAAAAATTTCAAATTTAAATTGAACCTTTAACCCCTTCAAAAACCGTTGGTAATCAGATTGTGCGAATCTTCCAAAAACGGTAGATGGTTTTGAAAAATTAATTCCTATTTTTGTGTATGTCCAAATGCTCTGCAAATTTAACCACTAACTCCTTATATACTATATTTAATTGGGTTGAAACAGTTTTGCAAAATGCTTTTGGGAAGTAGGTCAACCACAATTAAAGTCTCAACCTTTTCAAGTCTGAAATTCAGACTGCACTAGTTTCAGAACTTTTGATGTTTGATCAACTTATACTTATCCAAAAGGGTTGAAACTTGTTCCAAATTAACCCTAGAACGTGTAGGTATATTTCTGGAAATTTCGTGATTTTTGAAAATCGTTTACTATTTTTACGAATGCAAACACGAAGAGTAAACAGTGCAGTAACTGAAAAGTAAATACAGAAAGTAAATGGCACCAAGAATTTTATACTGGTTCGGTTATAAACAACCTACTCCATTCTTCAAGGAACACCTTCCTTGGTTCACACTAATCACACACATGCAGTACACCTTACCGCAGGGTTGATAGAGTTACACCTAACTCCAACCCTTTACAAACCTTGTATTGTAAGTACAATTCGCACGAACACCACCACCTTGCTAGAATGAAGATTGATCACACCTTGATCAATCTTTTACAAAGATATAATGAGTGGTGGTCTATGTCAAGCCTATTCAAGATTGAAAGATATGACAATAGGCTTACAAGAAGAGAGAAAGAAAGAGAGAATGTAGAAGAAGAAGAACTGGGCTTTTGATCACTTTTATTTTGTAATGCTTGGCCTTCTTTTGTTTGCTCTCTTCTATTTCCTTTTAATGAGTGCAGGCCGTCCCCCTTAGTGTACCTCCCCCTCTTGAAAATTATCTTCTAATTCCTTGGGAGGATGTAAGACATCATTGTGACAAGGCCTTGCTTACTTGGCATCTTCTTATTGGATGATCATTTAAGCTTCGCTTACTTGGCACCTTCTTATTGGATGGATGTTGTCATCATTGATGACTTGGAAAAATCTGAGAATTTCACTTAAACATGTGCCAAAAATCATCACAAAATAACTTCCATAAATCATAAGATATATCACATAAATTGCAAGATAAAAATCCTTCCCAAACAAGGCATAATTTCGGCCATATAGTCATCTTGCCATGCTGAATTTTCAGCATGTGCACCATTTAATTTTATTCAAAATAATACCAATATTCTTTGATTGTTTCTTTATAAAATGGATCACCAAGTTATGGTAAGTATTGCTATCTCATGAGAAATGAACTTGGACACTTCCAAGCTTACAAATTCGGCCACCATGTCTTACACATGCTGAAAAATTTTCAGCATGTGTAATATAAAATATTACACTTAATTAATTTAAATAATATTCAAATCATTTACATTTCTTCTTCCAATCAATCACACAATAAAAGATGACAAATTATGTCACATTGAAGAGCAAAATTTCGGCCAGCTTGTGTAGTATGCTGAAATTTTCAGCATGTGACATAAGAGAGATATATTTTGAATTCTTACCATTTGTAGCTTCTCTCTCCAATTCACCAACATTGTATGATTGATCCTTGACCAATCAAGATGCCAACAAAGCTCCACATATGCTCCAAATCAGCTGTAGGTGGCGTTGGAATGTGTATGTACAAGTGCTGAAATTTATTTTTGCTAACTTTGTAAAATAGTGCACATTTAATAATGTACACATGTAATATTCCAATCAGCCCTTAATTTAATTTTCTAGAACACTTTAATATGTATGTCATATGTAAAAAGTGTCTAGATACGTGTCACATGATGTACCAAAAACGTTCCATGTGTTGTGTGCGTAGAAAACCGAATTTTCGATATTTATCGATTACCTGATTTTTCTCTAATTTAAATTCCAACTTTTGCACATGTAATATATTATGTTATAAATAATATATATAATATATACTTTAAATCTCAGCACTTGGCTGGTTTAAAGTGGTACCATTAGCATGTGACAAAATTAAACTTGGAATCTTCACATTTTGGCCTTATTGTGGAGTAATTTGTGTGTGCCAACATGGAAAGTATTTTTGGCTGATTTTTCTGTCATGTGCACGAAAGTTTCATCCATTTTTGAAGTATGGGGGCTGGCCATTTATTTATGGCAAGTACGTGACACGTTGGCAAAGTTTCGGTATTCGCTCGATACGACAATTTTCGGTTTAGAACCTTTTATCGTGTCGTATTTGTCTTGTCATCACCATATCTTATATCATATGATATAAGACCTGAATATACTCATAAATATGAGTTTGGTGCAGTGGTGTGACGTTAACGTACGTACGTAAAATATATAACATGTCGGTAGTACGTTGGAATACATGTGTATGTGCCTTTTTCAAAAAATCTGAAAATATGTGTAATATATATGTATATTGGTGTGTGTAATTAAGATGGGGAGGAGGAGAAAACTTTCCTTCCTTAGCTTTGTTGCCTTTGTGCCTTTTCCAAATGTGGCTTCCTTTAATGAGCTACTTAGTTTATTAAACTAAGTACTTCACTTAATGAACTAGTTTAGTTCATTAATGGTGGCACCTGAAAATAGTATAAACACAACAAATGTTTGCCATATGATGTAAGCTTTAACGCTTCATGGCTCGTTAGTACGGCAACATAATATATAAGCTAAATAAGGCAAGTAATAGCAATGTATGATGCATACATGTATATATATCATGCACGTTTATGCTATGTTCGTTTTTGTGCACATTTAAATCATGTATTTGAAAATCATTCAAACCCCTTTTTCTCTACAGAAATGATTTTTTTTCATTTATATATGTTTCATATGTGTTTATTATGTGATTCTTATGAGATATTGGTGATTATAATTGTCTTGTGACTAACGTACCTTGGAAGTTTCTACAACTTACCAAAAAAGGCAAAATTGGTATTTTGAGTTTTGTAGGAACATGATATGGTGAAAATATTTCAAGAGTGCATTCTTTTACTATTTATCATGACAAGGGTGATATCTTGATTATTTCTGACCATCGGGGTCATTTCTAGAGTTTTCATATACCAGGGGTAGGGTATTTATGGTATTTTCACTCAAGGAATCTGTTAAGCATATTATTTTCTTCATTTTGGAGCTGAGTTATTATTAATTTGAAGATTATATGGTGATTCATTATTCTATTCTCTCACATGATGATATCAATGACTGTAGCTGGATATGTGACGATTTGAGATGTCACATTCTTTTCTATCTTGAAGACTTTCTTATGTGTTATAAGAACATATTTATCATCATTCTTCAGAGGTTATCAAGGTGTTAAATATGTGGAAGTGTTCACTACATGTAAGAAGAAATATTAGGAATTTCGGTGTTACACGTTGACATAATCTTGTCTACTATTATCTATTTATTATTTTTCAAAAATCTGAGTTGCTACACATATTTGCATGCTCAAAAAAGTGTATGAGCAGGTGGAGGTGATAATTATTCATTTTATGAGTTGGAGACAAGTGGACCAACCAAAAAGGAGCTAGTTGGCAAAATTGCCAACTTGGAAATTTCAAATTTGTAGCCAACGGCTACTTGGTCTTTATGGAGATTTTTAGCAGATTTTTGAAGTCAAATGAAGACTTCACATGTCCTATTGTTGTGCTTGGAGTTGAAGATAATTTTGGTGGTATTATCCTTTCTTATTTTATTTAGAAAAATTAAAAATCATTTTTGGAACATATGAGAGTAGCCAACGGCTACTTGCACATCTTGGAGTTGTTTTAAGTTTGAAATTTTCAAAGGCACACATGACTATTCTCAAGCAAGGAGTTGAGGTTATTTTGGTGCAATTATCTTCTCTTATTATCTTCATTCTACAAAGGATAAGCAAGACTATTTTTAATGGAAAAATTCGGCCAAGGTGATTATCCAAGGTGGACCAATCATTATGTTTTATTTTGCCAAGTGTACAAGGCCAACCAATGATGAGGAGACATTTGGACTTGATGATGAAGATGGTGACACAGTGGAAGTTTTATCTTCAAGGCTCAAATCACACTATAAATAGAGGCAATGGTGAAGAAGATGAAACACCACTTGAAGCTCACAAGCATTTGTTGAATTGTCTAGCTATCATCTTCTTGTTGTTGTTGTTCTTGTTTCATTCTTTGTAGCAAAGGTGTTCTTGATATTTTTGTTGTGCTACAAGCCTCTTGAGCTTCATTTGTAAGATTGATTAGCCATTCTTATAAGGCTATATCAATAGGTGGTAGAGGTGTTGCAACTAAGTGTTGCTTAGAAGGTGATTATCCAAGTCTTGAATAAGGCTGGTGTATAACCCAAGGATCAAGCTTTGTTCTTGTTATAAGGTGATTCATTTGATAGTAAAATCCAAGGAAAGGTGTTCCTTGGACTGGAGTAGGTCACATTGACCGAACTAGGATAAATCCTCGGTGTTCTTGTTTTGTTTCTTTATTTCTGTTTTCTGCCCGTTTTTTACTGTAGATTTCACACAATTTCTCACGTTTGAAAAAAATAGCTAAACATTTTCAAAATTTGGTTATTTTTGATGGAGTTATACTCACAGACTGTTAGCTTTCATTTGCAACAAGAATCACTTGATTTGAGCAAGAGAAAGTTAGTCTTTCAGTCTTTTGCAGGATAACTGCTCCAATTTGGCTGCAATCTGACCAGTTTTAAGAAAACTTAAATTCTGTATTTATCAAGAATTGTTTAAGATTAGGGCCTTTTGAAAACATCATCTAAACATCCTAAGGAGTGTTTTGATATAAAGATCAAACATTTTTGCTTGAGTATTCAAAGAGAAACAAGTTTTTCAAAATCATCAACATTCTGTCCAATTCTATACAGATTGACTATCTGAATCTTTTTATTTGTTTGAAGGGTCAAACGATCTTATTTTGTCTGATTTTTGGACAGTGTCTTGTTAACACATTGAAGTTCAATTCTGGAAAGTATCATAATTTTTGGAGTTGTGTACAATTATTTTTGAATTTTTCACATACGGGTTCTGAATCTGAAGTGGTCTCAGATTCTGTTTTCAAAGGGGATTTTTTTCTCAAAGGATTGTAGTGTAATTTCCGCTAACCACTATTCACCCCCACCCTCTAGTGGTGTTTATTGCAGGTGCACGGTCCAACAGAGATGTCACATTCTATTTTTTCTTGAAGACACTTTTATATATGTTATAAGAGCACATTTATCATCATTATTCAGAGATATTAAATGTGTCAAATGTGTGGAAATGTTCATGACATATAAGAAAAAATATTGGGAATTTCGAAATTACACGTTGACATAATCTTGTCAACTATTATCTATTAATTTTTCTTCAAAAATCTGAGTTGTTACACATATTTGTATGCTCAAAAACGTGTATGAGCAGGTGGAGGTGATACATTATTCATTTTATGAGTTGGAGACAAGTGGACCAACCAAAAAGGAGCTAGTTGGCAAAATTGCCAACTGGAATTTTCTAAATATAGCCAACGGCTATATTGGCTATGGTTGGGAGATTTTTTGAGTCAAAATTGGTATCAGAGCGAGCTTTGCACCACTCAAAAGTGTTGGATTATGAAATGTTTTGATGATGTTAAAAAGATGTTTTAAAACGGGCTAAAATGGAATTTCACATTTTGAGTTTGAAGCAAATTAAGAAAAACACATTGCGAGCGGTAAATCTCTCATGGATTGGTTGAAGTATACATCAGCCCCTCAGGAGGCACATGGATCGATCTATGTGAAGTTTTGTAAATGTTTGAGGTCTCAGATCCACGTCAATCTCTCAGCCAAGAGACGTGGATTGATTGACGTGCTTCTGAGAGACGTCGATCTCTCAGCTAAAGATACGTCGATCGATCGACGTACTTCTGAGAGACGTCGATCTCTCAGCCTAGGAGACGTCGATCGATCGACATCAATCTGAGAGACGTCGATCTCTCAGCCTAGGAGACATCGATCGATCGACGTCATTCTGAGAGACGTCGATCTCTCAGCAAGGCAGACGTCGATCGTTCGACGTCATTCTGAGAGACGTCGATCTCTCAGCATTGGCACGTAGATCGATCGACGTCCCCAGAAGTCAAAATTTTTTGAACGTTGGAACAAAATCCAAGGGAGATCTATGATGTTAAATTTCTTGTGGACTTTAACCCAACATACTATATGCTTCCTTGACTATTTTAACCATGTCTAAGATTCTCTAGGGTGGCTATTCAAGATCAAATCACTCCATAGGGTGGCTAAAGACTATTTGGACATTATCTTGACATTTTTGAAGATGAAGACTTGGTGGAGAGCCTAAAAAACATGGTCAACTTCATCTATAAATAGAAGAGGCTTGGATTTAAGCAAATACACACTTTCAACATCATCTAGCTTCATCTTTCATTGTTGTATAGTTCTCTCATACTTGTAAATTTTCTTAAAGCTTGTTTAGCTTTTCTTTGCTCTTCATTGTTGTATATTGAGAGAAAAGAGAGTCAAGCACAAGAGGAACCATAAATATTTGATCTCTTGCTTGTGCTTAGACTAGTGAAAAAGGGTGAACCCTACTATATTTCTTCAACCTACTGTGAGAAGTTCTTGAGGGAACTTTGTTGAAGTTATGAGGTAGCAAGAAGTTGTTCTTGCTAAGAGCTGTAGTTGTTGTAGTTGCACAAGTGTGTTTTGTGCAAGAAGTTGCTGTTGTTAGTGCTTACACTAAGGTGTTAGTGTAAGTGTTGCTGTAGTTGTTTTTATTGTCTTTAATAAGAAGAGTAGTTGTTGAAAATCCACTTTGGCAACAAAGTGGTAGTGGAGCAGAATCATTTACGATTCGAACCACTCTATATCCGATGTACTCATTCATTACTTCTCATCTCCTATTCTTACTCTAATTTTGAATATCTTTTGAGTTGAGTCACACAAGAAAAATTCCACAAAATTGCCAAACACTCTATTCACCCCCCTCTAGAGTGTATTTCGGACCTAACAATTGGTATCAGTGCATAACCTTGATTGCTTGGCCTATCTTTGCAAGTAGCAAGGTTAAAGATCATGGCAATGACAACCTCAACCTCAACCTCTTCATCTCACACTTCATCTCCTAAGCCTACTGCACTATTTTACGGATCAAACACTAAAGCACCTACGTTTGATACCAAAATTATTCTTTGTGGAAATTTCGAACGATCAATCATTTGAAAGGCTGTGGATTTGATATATGGAGAGCTTTTGTCAAAGGAATTGAAGTTCATATGATTACCAACTCAAAAGGAGAATCAATGTTCAAAGATGAGGATGACTACACCGACGAAGAAAAGATAAAATTTGCCATCAATGGCAAAGCGTTTGATATTCTCTCAAGTGCTCTCACCACCACCGAGCTCATAAGACTTCAAGGTCTTGAAACAGCCCACGAGACATGGAAAAGGCTTGAAATGATACATGAAGGAACTGTGAATGTAAGAATGGCCAAAAGACTCATGCTCATGAAGGAATATGAGATGTTCGAATGAAGAGCGGTGAAAGATTGAGGAGACAATCGACCGATTCACACGAATAGTGAATCAACTCTCCATGGTGGAGAAGAAAATCTCAAATGAAGACCTTGTCTCAAAACTCCTCAACTCCTTGCCAAGAGAATAGACACCCAAAGTCACTGCCATCACCGAATCAAAGAATCTCAAGACTCTTACCCTTGATGAGCTATCTGGTAATCTTCTTACTCATGAAATTCTTATTGATGAACAAAATAGGATGAACCCTATCAAGCCCACACAAACATCACACAAAGGATTTGTGGTAGAGTCCGATGAATCGGATGAGGAAGTTGCCCTTCTAGTAAGAAAATTTAGAAGAATGACAACTAGAAACAAAGCTCAAGCAAGAAAGTTTTTCAAAGACCATCTAAAGAAAAGGAAGCAAGTGAAAATTGCTATAGATGTGGTCGACCCAGTCATTTTATTGCCGATTTGCCACGTAAAAAGAGCCGCAAAAGCAAGAGAAGAAGGTCTTTCCTCAAAAGAAGAAAGCCCTCAATGCAGAGGTAACCACGTGGGATGATCTCCTTTCGGAATCGGAAGGAGAAGATAGTGAAGATCAAGGTGTTGGACTTGTTGCAACAGTTGACAATCCAAAGATTCAACATACTTGTCTCATGGCAATTGAAGATGATCTTGAGGTAAATTCTAATCCTTCAAATTTGCATGATGAAATAGGAGACTTGCAAGATGACTTTGAAAAATTGAATTTAAAATATAAGCATTTGAAGAAAGAGTTCAAGAAATGCATCTTAGAAAATAAGAGCTTGCATGACAAGAATATTTTGATGTTTCAAGAGCATGACATCATACTCACCATGCATAAAACCGCAGCTCTTGAAAATGTAGAAATTAGAAAAGAATGTGAGAAACTAAAGTTAGACCTACAAAGACTAACAAATGGTAAAAACAATTTAGACATACTACTTGAAAATCAAAAGAATTGGAAATGATAAATCCGGTTTAGGATTTAATTCATCACTTTCTTCTATTAAACCCAAGTCCTTAAAGAAAAGGGCAAATAATAGAAAAACACAACAAAATTCGTCACCTCCTAAACCAAAGCATATACCCACTTGTTTTCATTGCAACAAACTAGGACATGTGAAGAAAGCATGTAGAGCTAGATTTGGAAGCACGTATGTTTGGAAGCCTAAGGGTTGACAAACTAACCCTAAAGGACCCAACCATCAAAGGGTACCAATGCATACATCTTTTGGTTTTGTAGGCTCTCAAGATAAATGGAGTAGCCAAAGAAGAATGAACCAAATGGCTTATGGACAGCGGATGTTTAAATCACATGACCGGAGACAAGACGCTGTTCACCAAGCTCAAGCTCCAAGATGGTGGAACGGTGCATTTTGGCAATGGGAAAGCCAAAATCCTTGGACATGGAGAAATTGGTAACTCTTCTTTTACTATTAATAATGTACTATACGTAGAAGGACTTAAGTATAATTTGATAAGTGTTAGCCAACTATGTGATGCTAATTTTCAAATTGAATTTGTGAAAAGAAAATGTGTTGTGAAAAAGAACGATAAGATTGTTTTTGAGGCTATACGTAAAAATGATGTTTACAAATTTAGCACACATGATTTGATATCACAAAATGTTTCTTGCCTAGTTGGCAAAAATGATTTGACTCAACTATGGCATAGACGATTTGGACACATTAGTTTTAAAAATTTCAAAGAGATTTGCAAAAATGAAAAAGTCCAAGGTCTTCCAAAATTAAATTTCGAAAACCATGGCTTATGTGACACTTGTCAAAAGGCAAAGCTTGTTAAAACAAGCTTCAAGTCCAAAAGTGAAATCTCCACCACCAAACCTCTACAATTGCTTCATATGGATTTGTATGGGGATATTGGTACGGCAAGTCTAAGTTGAAAACATTACACCTTTGTGGTGGTAGATGACTTCTCTAGGTACACTTGAGTAATGTTCTTAGCTAAAAAGAATGATGCATGCCAAGAATTTATAAAGCTTTGTAACAGATTAAAAAATCAAAGAGAAGACACAATTAAGGAAATTAGAAGTGATAGAGGTGGTGAATTTGATGGAGAATTTCAAGAATTTTGTGTATCCAAAGGGTATGGACACAATTTCTCAGCTCCAAGAACTCATCAACAAAATAGTGTTGCAGAAAGGAAAAATAGAACACTTCAAGAAATGAGTAGAGCCATGCTAAACGAATTTGAGCTACCCAAATATTTTTGGGCCAAAGCGGTAAACACCGCTTGTCATGTGATCAATAGAGTTTATTTGAGACCATTTCTCAAAAAGACTCATTATGATCTTTGGAAAGGTAGAGTACCAAATATTGGTTATTTCAAGGTATTTGGTTGTAAGTGCTTTATACTTAATACCAAAGATAACTTGGATAAACTCGACTTCAAAGCGGGTGAAGGAATCTTCATGGGTTATGCTCAAAATAGCAAGGCATTTAGAGTATATAATAAAAGAAGCATGAAAGTTGAAGAATCAATTCATGTCAAGTTTAGTGAACTCATTGAGGATAAATCAAACATTAATGATGATGATGAAATAATTGAAGTAAGCCATATAGAGAAATTTGAGAATCCAAAAGGTAATATTGTTATTGACCTTAGGATTGATCCCCTTGAACCTAAGGTTGAAGATGAAGAAGTAGGAGGAGATACATCAAATTTACCGGATTCATATAAATATAGGAAAGATCACCCTAAAGAGTTAATATTAGGTGAAAACTATCCAAGGCATAATGACTAGGAGAAAATTCAATGAAAATGCCTTAATTTCACAAGTTGAGCCTAAAAATATAAAGGAGGCAATAGATGATGAAGATTGGGTATTAGCCATGCAAGAAGAATTAAATCAATTTGAAAGAAGTGATGTTTGGGAATTAGTTGCTAAACCTAGTGATCATCCCGTAATTGGCACTAAATGGGTATTTAGAAACAAAATGGATGATAAAGGAAACATCACTAGAAACAAAGCTAGGTTAGTAGCCCAATGATATAGGCCACAGAGGAAGGCATAGACTATGATGAGACCTTTGCCCCCGTAGCTAGGTTAAAAGCTATTAGGATGCTATTAGCATATGCATGCTATAAGGATTTCAAACTATATCAAATGAATGTGAAATCCACATTCTTGAATGGAATAATTGAAGAAGAGGTCTATGTAGCTCAACCTCCAGGGTTTGAAAATCATGATTATCCAAATCATGTTTTTAAACTCAAAAAGGCCCTTTATGGACTTAAGTAAGCTCCTAGAGCTTGGTATGATAGATTAAGTAACTTCCTTCTTGAAAATGAGTTTTCAAGAGGACGACACTACACTTTTTATTAAAGAACAAGGAAACCATCAATTTCTTGTTCAAATTTATGTGGATGATATTATATTTGGTGCTATTAATGACTCTCTTTGTGAGCATTTTGCAAAATTGATGGAAGGAGAATATGAAATGAGCATGATGGATGAACTCAACTACTTTCTTGGTCTTCAAATCAAGCAAACTCAAGATGGAGTGTATATATCTCAAACGAAGTATACTAAGGATTTGCTTAAGAAGTACAAATTTGAGGATGGAAGAAGTGTAAGCACACCTATGAGCACAAGTACAAAGCTTGACAAAGACGAAAAAGGAAAGTTGGTTGAGGTAACCAAATATAGGGGCATGATTGGTAGTTTACTTTATTTAACCGCTAGTAGGCCAGATATTTTGTATGCTGTGTGTTTATGTGCTAGATTTCAAAGTATGCCTAAGGAATCACATTTAGTTTCTATTAACGTATCTTTAGGTATTTGAAAGGAACCTTGAACTTTGGATTGTTTTATCCCAAAAATGGTTGTTTTGATTTAAGAGGATATAGTGATTCCGACTATGCCAGAAATCTCGTTGATAGGAAAAGCACCTCCGGGACATGCCAATTCCTTGGAGATTGCTTAGTTTCTTGGTTCTCCAAGAAACAAAATAGTGTGTCACTTTCAACGGCGGAATCCGAATATGTATCGGCCGCTTCGTGCTGTGCACAACTACTTTGGATGATCAACACTTTAAACGATTATAATGTTAAGTTTGATAAAGTTCCCATCCTATGTGACAACACCTTAGCCATAAGTATAGCGCAAAACCCGGTACATCATAGTAGGACCAAACATATAGAAGTGAGACATCACTTTATAAGGGATTGTATTAAAAAAGGATTGGTATGCGTTGAATTTGTCCCAACAAATGACCAACTAGCGGATATATTCACAAAATCCCTTCCTACTGAGACATTTGAGTCCATTAGAACAAGATTAGGGATGATAAACATTGTTTAGAGGGTTAAAATTGAAAATTTCAAAAACCAACATACATCGATCGATCGACGTATCAAAACAAGAGATCGACATACGTCGATCTCTGATATTGATCGATCGACGTACGTCGATCTCTGGCGTCGATCGATCGATGTCGTCGAATTCTGCAGCCTTAAAAACCTCAAAAACGCAAAACCCTTTTCATTTCCACCATCAACAAGCGGCCAACATTTTCTGCGCCTCCCTCTTCAAAAGCCCTTCCTCTCTTCAATTTCATCTCCAAATCAAAACATCTTCATCTCTACACTTGATTTTCATCTTCTCCATTCAAATCTTTCATCCTTCTCTAGAAAATCCCCAAAATTTTGTGCCCTAAATTCTAAAAATGTCTTCAAGGAGCAAAAACACAACCAAGAGGCCAAGATCTTCTAGGGGAGGAGGAGAAGGCTCAAGCAATCCTTCTCAAGGACAAACCTCTCAACCTAGAACAAAACAAACTATGGATATGAGAGAAGGACGAATTCTTGCTGAGATTAGAAGTGGGCTAACTCTCTCCAACTTTCCTTGGATCAGAGCCAAAGATGCTAAGGATGCTTTGACGGAACCCCTACCCCCAGGGCAGGTAAGGTATATCACTAGACACTCTCAGATATTATATGATAAATGGGACGATGATGAGAGAGCCACCGTCCCACTCAAATTGCTTAGAATAAATGATATTCTAAGCAATAATGAACTACGTCCTATCATTGAGTGGTTAGATGTTCAAGAATGGAGGAGTATATGGAATGAGAGAGAGATGTCCAAAATCTCCACTAGGTATACTAGACTCTTTTATGTCAATTTATGGATTGAATACATAAATGGTCTTCCTTTAGCTCTACATTCTGTTATTGATGGACATCATATTAAATGGAAAGTTGAAATTTTTTTGACTTGATTGGTGTACCCAACGAAGGGTACTTTGAGTTTGATGCATGGAAGTGGGATGCGGCTAGGTGGAAAATCTCTGAAGATGAAGTGAAGTCTTTCTTAGGTTTCCATCCCAGTAAAAACACAAATGATATGCCCTTAGTTTATCGTACACTTCTTGCCATTGTTACATTTTGTATAAATGGTAAATCCGCCAAATTGCCAAGTAACCTAGACTTTTACATAGCATACCGAATAGCTAACCGTGAGAAGGTTAACTTTGGGGAGCTTTTTATGACCAACGTTATCGAAGCCGCCACCAAACAAAACAAAGCCCTACCCTATAGTAACCTTATCTATAGGATGCTTGTAAAGTCGGGTGTTTATGTGGATGACACGGATGTTGACAACATAACGCACAAGGATTTCTATGATAAAGTCAACATCCAACAAATACTCAAGTCTAGAAAAGAAGCAATGAGGAGAGAACAAGAGGAGGAAGCAAGAGTAGACGAAGTCCTTCCGGACGAGGCACCCATTCCTGAACCGGATACTCAAGAAGCACCTAGTAGCTTGAGCTCAAATGTGTCTGAACTTCAAGCTCAAGTTGCTAGTCTTCAATAAGAGGTTCTTGAGCTCAAATGTGCCTGAACTTCAAGCTCAAGTTGCTAGTATTCAATAAGAGGTTGGTGAGCTTCGAAGCAAGGTATTCGTACATGAATCAAGATTTGCAAAGCTCAAAGCAAAGATGAAAGCGTGCATTCCTGGCATCACCTTCTCTTCTAATGAAGACTAGGATGTTTTTTAGCTCGTTTTTTATTCTAGCTTAGGATGTCTTGCTAGTTGATAAACTTGGTTGTGAATTTAATGAAGTACTATTGCTTATTGTTTTTTTTTGATGCTTTCAAAAAGGGGGAGAAAGTGGCTTATTGGCTTATTATTGCTTATTTGTGAAAGTTGGCTTATTATTGCTTATTTGTTAAAGTTGTTTATTGCTTGATGAGATAATTTTTTGTTGATAGCTGGTAAAATGAGGTAAGTTTGGAAATTGGAATCTTTGTTGGTTGCTAGTGAAATAAAAATGAGCATGGTTGAAAGATGAGCTATTGATGCATGTTGGTTGGGTTGCTGA
>AP025054.1:16383743-16659614 GCA_036186865.1 Eustoma russellianum | reverse complement strand
AATCTTTGTTGGTTGCTAGTGAAATAAAAATGAGCATGGTTGAAAGATGAGCTATTGATGCATGTTGGTTGGGTTATTGATACATGTTTGGTTAAGGGGGAGCAATTTTAAAGAAAAGTATTTTGATTGGAGTTGTAAAATCTTGTTTGCATTGATTATTACGGAAGGTATAAAGTGCATATACTTAGGGAGAGACTGATATTTTTCAAGATTGAAACATTCAAATAGTTAAAATGAAGCAAAAACATCTTTTAAAATATTGGTTTTGAAATCATCAAAAAGGGAGAGATTGTTGGATTATGAAATGTTTTGATGATGTTAAAAAGATGTTTTAAAAAGGGCTAAAATGGAATTTCACATTTTGAGTTTGAAGCAAATTAAGAAAAACACATTGCGAGATGTAAATCTCTTATGGATCGGTTGAAGTATACATCAGCCCCTCAGGAGACACATGGATCGATCCATGTGAAGTTTTGTAAATGTTTGAGCTCTCAGATCCACGTCAATCTCTCAGCCAAGAGACGTGGATCAATCGACGTGCTTCTGAGAGACGTCGATCTCTCAGCTAAAGATACATCGATCGATCGACGTACTTCTGAGAGACGTCGATCTCTCAGCCTAGGAGACGTCGATCGATCGACGTCAATCTGAGAGACGTTGATATCTCAGCCTAGGAGACGTCGATCGATCGACGTCATTCTGAGAGACGTTGATCTCTCAGCAAGGCAGACATCGATCGTTCGACGTCATTCTGAAAGACGTCGATCTCTCACCATTGGCACGTAGATCGATCAACGTCCCCAGAAGTCAAAATTTTTTGACCGTTGGAACAAAATCCAAGGGAGATCTATGATGTCTTCTCTCTCCAATCTTGCTCAAATTTCTTCCCAACATACTACATGCTTCCTTGACTATTTTAACCATGTCTAAGATTCTCTAGGGTGGCTATTCAAGATCAAATCACTCCATAGGGTGGCTAAAGACTATTTGGACATTATCTTGATATTTTTGAAGATGAAGACTTGGTGGAGAGCCTCAAAAACGTGGTCAACTTCATCTATAAATAGAAAAGGCTTGGATGAAGCAAATACACACTTTCAACATCATCTAGCTTCATCTTTCATTGTTGTATAGTTCTCTCATACTTGTAAATTTTCTTAAAGCTTGTTTAGCTTTTCTTTGCTCTTCATTGTTGTGTATTGAGAGAAAGAGAGTCAAGCACAAGAGGAACCATAAATATTTTATCTCTTGCTTATGCTTAGACTAGTGAGAAAGTGTGAACCCTACTATATTTCTTCAACCTACTGTGAGAAGTTCTTGAGGGAACTTTGTTGAAGTTGTGAGGTAACAAGAAGTTGTTCTTGCTAAGAGCTGTAGTTGTTGTAGTTGCACAAGTGTGTTTTGTGCAAGAAGTTGCTGTTTTTGGTGCTTACACTAAGGTGTTAGTGTAAGTGTTGCTGTGGTTGTTCTTATTGTCTTTAATTAGAAGAGTAGTTGTTGAAAATCCACTTTGGCAATAAAGTGATAGTAGAGTAGAATCATTTACGATTCGAACCACTCTATATCCGGTGTACTCATTCATTACTTCTCATCTCCTATTCTTACTCTGATTTTGAATATCTTTTGAGTTGAGTCACACAAGAAAAATTCCACAAAATTGCCAAACACTCTATTTACCCCCCTCTAGAGTGTATTTCGGACCTAACAAAAAGAAGCAAGATTCAACACCATATGAACAATACAAGGCCAAGAAACAACAATTCATTATATACTGCTTGTCTCAAATCCAAGGTACATACAATGGCTATTGTTTCTCACAAAGGTGAGTTGGAAGGCATGTCCACCCAACGTCCTCCTCTTTTTGATGGCAATAATTTTGTTCATTGGAAACTAAGAATGAGGTTATGCTTAATGGCTATAGACATCGATTTATGGTATATAGTTGAAGATGGACCGTACATTCCAATGAAAGTTGTACAAGTTAGTGGAGTCACTCAAGAAGTAGAAAAATATAAAAGTGAATGGACATCGGAAGATAAAAAGAAAATGTCAATGAATGCTAAAGCTATGATATTACTCTTGAATGGACTTACAACGTCTGAAGCAGGATATGTTTCAAATTGCACAAGCGCACACGACATGTGGACATCACTTGTGTTAAAGCATGAAGGTACTAGTGGCGTTAAAGAGTCAAAAATAAACATGCTTATGACTGAATTAGAGACTTTCAAAATGTTGCCAAACGAATCCATAACATCTATGGATTTGAGGATTACTAATATTTTCAATGCCCTTGAAGCTTTAGGGAAGTCATTTTCGAACAATGAAAAGGTTCAAAAGGTGCTACGAAGCCTTCCTGCTGAATGGGATCCAAAGGTGACTGCAATCGAGGAGACAAAGTCAATCACTAAGATGGATGAATTGATCTGGTCTCTTAAAGTCTATGAGGTAAAACTAAACCAACGAAAGTCCGAGTCATCTAAATCATCAAGTACGTCTATAGCTTTCAAAACAACTGAAACACATACAAATAATGATGACAGTAATAGTGATACTGAATTAGATGATGACTTGATATTAATAGCAAGAAAACTTAGGAAGTTTTTCAAACGTCCTAATAGGAATAGACAACGTTCTTCTTCTTCTTCTTCTTCTTCTTCTCAGCCTAGGAAAAATAACACAATCAAATGGTATAATAAAGAATTAAAGTGTTATGAATGCGGTAAAAAATGACATATTTATCAAACCCCTTAATCAAGCCACTTTTGAAAACTTACGAGCCAAGTGATGACTTACGATACCATTGCATAGTTCTATCTTTTGCATGATTTGCAAAATAAAGGTGGAGATAGAATAAGAATATGATTTTAGTTAGTAAGTCATGATTTGGTATGATAAGTTTCAATTAGTATAAGTTGAGTATAGGTTAAGGGGGAGAGTATGAGTTGAGGGAGAGCATAACTATTTAAAATTTTGTTGAAAACAAAGTTTGAAAACAATTGGCAAGATTTATGATGTTAAACAATTGGTTATGAGTTGTGACATTAAAATCATGTTAAGTTATTTTGAAAATCATCCAAAAGGGGGAGAATGTTGAGAAATATGTTTGGATAATTTACAAAGTCATGATTTTAAGTGGTGAATACTTAGCAATGTCACATATGGTGTTATAAGTGATTAAAGGATGAAAAAGTGAAGAAAAATGATGTGGATCTCTCAGGCAGAGACACATGGATCGATCGATATACATCATCCCCTAACATGGATCGATCGATGCTGGACTGAAAAGAACCAAAAACTTACTGTGAGACGTCGATCTCTCACGTAGATCGATCGACGTACGTCAGCCCCTCACGTGGATCGATCGACGTACGTCAGCCCCTCACATGGATCTATCCACGTCTTACATAATGTTTAGAATTTTTAGAAATATTTTTCTAAAATGTGTTAAAATGGTTGTTTTCATTTGTATATGATTTATACATGCTCATTATGTGAATCTTATGCGATTTTGATGACTTTAAATGTATTGTGACTAACGTGCCTTGGAAGTTTCTACAACTTACCAAAAAGGGCAAAATTAGTATTTTGAGTTTTGTAGGAACATCACATGGTGAAAATATTTCGAGGATGTATTCTTATACTATTTATCATGACAAAGGTGATATCATGATTATTTCTGACCATCCGGGTCATTTCTGGAGTTTTCATATACCAGGGCTATTTTGTTCATTTCACCTCCGAGGGTATTTTTGGTATTTTCACTCAAAGAATCTCTTGAGCATAATATTATCTTCATTCTGGAGCTGATTTATTATTAACTTGAAGATAATATGGTGATTCTTTATGTTATTCTCTCACATGATGATATTATTGACTATAGCGGGATATGTGACGATTTGAGATGTCACATTCTATTTTTTCTTGAAGAGACTCTTATATATGTTATAAGAGCACATTTATCGTCAAAGGTGTGGAAATGTTCATGACATATAAGAAGAAATATTAGGATTTTCAGTGTTACACGTTGACATAATCTTGTCAACTATTATCTATTAATTTCTTCTTCAAAAATCTGAGTTGTTACACATATTTGTATGCTTAAAAAACTTGTATGAGTAGGTGGAGGTGATACATTATTCATTTTATGAGTTGGAGACAAGTGGACCAACCAAAAAGGAGCTAGTTGGCAAAATTGACAACTTGGAATTTTCTAAATATAGCCCACGGCTATATGGCTATGGTTGGCAGATTTTTTGAGTCACAATGAAGCTCTCACATGTCCTATTATTGTTCTTGGAGTTGAGGATAATTTGGTGGTATTATCCTTTCTTATTTCCTTCATTTTATAAAGGAAAATCAAGATTAATATTTGGAAAATACAAGGTTGTAGCCAACAGCTACATTGCCTTCTTGGAGCAGATGTTTTTAATTTGAAAATGTCAATGTCCACATGCCTATTCTTAAGCCAAGGAGTTGAGGGAATAGTGGAGTATTATCCCTCTAATTATCTTCATTTTTGGCAAAGGATAATCAAGACAATTTTAGTTGATAAAATCGGCCACTTGGAGTTGCCAAGGTGGACCAATCATTTTGTCTTATTTTGCCAAGTGTACAAAGCCAACCAATGATGAGAAGACATTTGGACTTGATGATGAAGATGGTGACACATTGGAAGTCTTATATCCAAGGCTCAAATCACACTATAAATAGAGGCAATGGTGAAGAAGATGAAACACACTTGAAGCTCACAAGGATTTGTTGAATTGTCTAGCTATCATCTTCTTCTTGTTATTGTTCCTGTTTCATTCTTTGTAGCAAAGATGTTCTTGTTGTTTTTGTTGTGCTACAATCCTATTGAGCTTCATTTGTAATATTGATTAGCCATTTCTATAAGGCTATATCAATAGGTTTTAGAGGAGTTACAACTAAGTGTTGCTTAGAAGGTGATTATCCAAGTATTAAATAGGGTTGGTGTATAACCCAAGGATCAAGCTTGATTCTTGTTGTAAGGTGATTCATTTGATAGTGAAATCCAAGGAAAGGTGTTCCTTGGAACTGGAGTAGGTCACATTGACCAAATCAGGATAAATCCTCGGTGTTCTTCTCTTGTTTCTTCATTTCTGTTTTATTCCCATTTTTACTGCAGTTTTCACACAACTTCTCACAATTTGAACAAATAGCTAAACACTTTCAAAATTCGTGATTTTTTGTGGAGTTATACTTCATACCGTTAGCTTTCATTTGCAATAAGAATCATTTGATTTGAGCAAGGTAAAGTTAGTCTTTTAGTCTTTGCAAGATAACTGCTCCAATCTGGCTGCAATCTGACCAGTTTTGAGAAAACTTAAATTATGTATTTATCAAGAATTGTTTAAGGTCAGGGCCTTTTGAAAACTTCATCTACACATCCTAAGGAGTGTTTTTAATATAAACATCAATTTTTTTGGTGAGTATTCAAAGAGAAACACTATTTTCAAAATCAGCCACATTCTGTCTAATTTCGTCTAAATTGACCACCTGAATCTTTTTATTTTTTTAAAGGGTCAAACGATCTTATTTTTGTATGATTTTTGGATAGAGTCTTGTTAACTCATTGAAGTTCAATTCTGGAAAGTTTCGTAATTTTTGGAGTTGTGTACAATTATTTTTGAATTTCTTAAATACGGGTTCTGAATCTGAGGCAGTTTCAGATTCTATTTTCAAAGGGGTTTTTAATCAAGGGTACTAGTGAAATTTCTGCTAACCACTATTCACCCTCCCTCTAGTGGTGTTTATTGCAGGTGCACGGTCTAACTATTGGTATCAGACCGAGGCTACACCACTCAAAGAAGCAAGATTCAACACCGTACAATGAATACAAAGCCAAGAAACAATTACTTTGTGTAGCTTGCTTATCTCAGGTACATACTATGACAATAGTTTCTCACAAAGGTGAGTTGGAAGGTATGTCCACTCAACGCCCTCCTCTTTTCAATGTCAATAATTTTGTTCATTGGAAACTAAGAATGAGGCTATTCTTAATAGCTATAGACATCGATTTATGGTCTATAGTTGAAGATGGGCCGTACATTCCAATGAAAGTTGTACAAGTTAGTGGAGTCACTCAAGAAGTAGAAAAATATAAAACTGAATGGACATCGGAAGATAAAAAGAAAATGTCAATGAATGCTAAAGCTATGCAATTACTCTTGAATGGACTTACAACTTCTAAAGCAGGATATGTTTCAAATTGCACAAGCGCACAAGACATGTGAAAATCACTTGTATTAAAGCATGAAGGTACTAGTGGTGTTAAAGAATCAAAAATAAACATGCTTCTGACTGAATTAGAGTCTTTCAAAATGTTGACAAACGAATCCATAACATCTATGGATTTGAGGATTACTAACATTTTTAATGCCCTTGAAGCTTTAGGCAAATCATTCACAAACAATGAAAAAGTTCAAAGGGTGCTACGAAGCCTTCCTGCTGAATGGGATCCAAAGGTGACTTCAATCAAGGAGACAAAGTCAATCACTAAGATGGATGAATTGATCGGGTCTCTTAAAGTCTATGAGGTAAAACTAAACCAACAGAAGTCCGAGTCATCTAAATCATCAAGTCAATAGCGTTTAAAACAACTGAAACACATACAAATAATGATGATAGTAATAGTGACACTGAATTAGATGATGACTTGATATTAATAGCGAGAAAACTTAGAAAGTTTTTCAAACGTCCCAATAGAAATAGACAACGTTCTTCTTCTTCTTCTTCTCAACCTAGGAAGAATAACACAAACAAATGGTATAATAAAGAATTAAAGTGTTATGAATGCGGTCAAAAAGGACATATTTCATACGATTGTCCAACAAAGAAAAATAATAATAATAACAACAATAATAAACAAGCCAAGGACAAGGAGGCACAAGTGACAAAGACAAAGGAGTCAAAGGCAAGGAAAAGGAAACGAGCAATGAAGGTGAGCACATGGAGCGACTCATCCGACTCAGAATCTGAAACTGAGGAAGCTCAAAAACCCAGTGGGATAAAAAACTTGGTCGAAGGAAAAAGAATACACATTCATAAAATTGGTAAGTGTGATATACTGCCTCGTTAAAACCTTGCCAAGAAAACCCTGTGGGACAAAAACTTGGACAAAGGAAAAAAGAGTACAGTATGTATAGTAATCACACTCTCCTGATGCTGACAAGAGGTCTTTGAGTTGACGCATTCCAATGCTGTAGACCATCTTTCTAAATGTAGTTGTTGATAGTGCTTTGGTGAACAAATCAGCAAAATTCTTATTTGATTGTATCTGCTGGATATCAATGTCGCCATTCTTCTCAAGATCATGAGTGTAGAAAAATTTTGGCGATATATGCTTCGTTATGTCTCCTTTGATGTAGCCATTCTTAATTTGAGCAATGCATGCAGCATTATCTTCAAACAATATCGTCGGAGTCTTTCTTAGTGAAGATAATCCACATGATTCTTGAATATGTTGAATCATTGACCTTAACCATACACATTCACGACTCGCTTCATGCAATGCTAAGATCTCAGAATGGTTGGAAGATGTGGTTGTTAATGTCTGCTTAACTGATCTCCATGATATAGCTGTACCTCCACAAGTAAAAACATATCCACTCTGTGATCTTCCCTTATGAGGGTCAAATAGATAACCCGCATCAGCATATCCTACCAACTGTGACTCAGAATTCTTTAAATAGAATAAACCCATATCTATTGTTCCACGAAGATAGCGTAAAATATGATTGACACCATTCCAATGTCTTCGTGTTGGTATAGAGCTATATCTTGCCAATAAATTCACTGAGAATGCTATATCTGGTCTCGAACAATTTGCAAGATACATTAAAGCACCAATAGCACTAAGATAAGGTACTTCTGGACCTAATAATTTCTCATTATCTTCTGGTGGTCGGAATGGATCTTTCTTTACATTTAATGATCGTACCACCATAGGACTACTCAATGGGTGAGCTTTATCCATATAAAATCTCTTCAAGATCTTCTCCGTGTATGCAGATTGATGAAGAAAGATTCCATTAGGCAAATGCTCGATATGCAGGCCGAGACAAAATTTTGTTTTTCCAAGATCTTTCATCTCAAACTCTTTCATGAGATAATTAGCAGTTTTAGTAAGCTCTTCAGGAGTTCCAACAAGATTCAAATCATCAACATATACATCAATTATAGAGAACCCATTTTCAGATCTTTTGATAAATACGCATGGACAAATTGGATTGATTACATATCCTTCTCTAATGAGATACTCACTGAGACGATTATACCACATCCTGCCGGATTGTTTTAGTCCATACAAAGATCTCTGTAATTTGATTGAGTATAATCCATGTGTCTTTTGATCACATTTTGTAGGCAATTTTAATCCTTCAGGGATCTTCATATAAATATCATTATCTAAAAAACCATATAAATATGCGGTAACCACATCCATTAACCACATATCAAGGTTTTTAGCAACTGCTAGGCTGATTAGATATCGTAATGCTATTACATCAATTGCTGGAGAATATGTTTCATCGTAATCAAGCCCAGGTCTTTGTGAAAAACCTTGCGCAACAAGACGTGCCTTATATCGCACAATCTCATTTTTATCATTGCGTTTTCGTACAAAAACCCATTTATATCCAATAGGTTTTATCCCTTCGGGAGTTTGGACTACAGGTCCAAATACTTTGCGACTTTCTAATGACTTCAGTTCTGCTTGGATTGCATCTTTCCACTTTGGCCAATCATTTCTGTGTCGACATTGTTCAATGGATCTCGGTTCAGTATCCTCATTTACAATTTCACATGCAATCGCATAAGCAAAAACATGATCAATAATAACCTTTTGTCTATCCCAATTTTCTCTTGAACTTACATAATTCAAAGAGATTTCTTCAAAATTTTGTTCACTTGCTTCTTCAGGAGCAACTTGTTTATCCAGTTTAGACTGATCAGTTTCAATTTCTATAGCGCTTTCAAGTTGTGAACTTCTTTGCTCTTCTGGAATTTTCTCTTCGGGAGCATTAACTTGTATCCTTCTCTTTCGAGGGTTTTTATCTTTTGCACCGACATGGCGCCCACATTTTAGACTTACTTTTGGTATACCATTATCATGTCTTTCAGAGACATCAAGTCGAACTGGCGTATTCATCGCCAGAATGTGGGATTTTGTTATCTTTTGACTATCAGTAAATGCGTCAGGCAACTGATTTGCAACATTTTGTAAATGAATTATCCTTCTTACTTCTTTCTCAAATTGATTTGTTCGTGGGTCAAGATGAGAAAGTGAAGGAACATTCCATGTAATTTCACGTTGTTCTTCAGGAAACGGTACTTTATCTCCCCCTAACGGCGGGAAAACTTTCTCATCAAAATGGCAATCAACATATCTTGCCTTAAATAAATCACCCGTCAGAGGCTCAACATATCTCACAATAGATGGAGAATCAAAACCCACATATATGCCTAGACGTCTTTGAGGACCCATTTTTTGTCTGTTGTGGTGGAGCAATTGGAACATAAATCGCACAACTAAAAATCTTTAAGTGTGAAATATCAGGCTGCTGGCCAGATACCATTTGCAATGGCGAACATGGTTGAAATGAACTGGGTCTAATCCGTATTAATGCAGATGCATGCAGAATTACATGTCCCCAAGCTGTCATGGGTAAATTAGATCTTAAGAGCATAGGCCTAACAATCAGTTGTAAACATTTTATAAATGACTCGGCCAGGCCATTTTGGGTATGCACATGTGCCACTGAATGCTCAACATCAATCCCAATCGACATGCAATAATCATTAAAAACTTGAGAAGTAAATTCACCAGCATTATCAAGATGTATAAATTTAATTGGATAATCCGGTAATTGTGCTCTTAAGCGTATAATCCGAGCAAGAAGCTTGGCAAATGTTACTGTTCTTGTCGAAAGCAAACTCATATGAGACCATCGTGAAGAGGCATCCAATAAGACCATAAAATATCGAAATGGTCCACAAGGGGGATCAATAGGTCCACAAATATCTCCTTGTATTCTTTGTAAAAATATAGGAGATTCAACATGAACCTTCATTGGAGATGGCCTCTTGATTAATTTCCCTCGTGAACAAGCAACACACACACAATCACGAGGTAAAAGAATCTTCTGGTTCTTTAAAGGATGTCCATGTGAGTTTTGTACAATTCTACGCATCATTACCGATCCTGGGTGGCCAAGTCGATCATGCCATAACATGAATAATTTTGGATTATTGAACTTCTGGTTCATCACAAGATTAGATTCTACTGGATGTATAGTCGCATAATACAATCCAGATGAGAAAATTGGGAATTGTTCTTTTACAAGTTTCTGGCCTGATTCTTTGTATGTAATACATAAAAATTCCATATTCCCTTTATTCATGGTTTCAATATGAAAACCATTAAGATGTATGTCTTTGAAACTCAACAAGATTCGTTTCGACTTGGTAGAAAATAACGCCATATTTATCAATATATGTGTACCACCCGGTAGTATAATAGTTGTCTTCCAGAGCCCTCAAACAATGATGTAGTACCCGAAATTGTACTAACATTTGCTTTTGTCAATTGCAATGTCGAAAAATATTTTCGATTACGAAGAATTGTGTGTATCGTTCCACTGTCAACCAGACAGATGTCCCCACCATTCATCTTGAATATATGTCTAGCATAATATATACAATTTTCATAATTAAATTTAATTACAAAGAATCAACACATGAATAGAAGTTATAATGTAAACGACAACGAAATTTTATTTATGCAAACAAATAAGTTTAAATAGAAACAAACTTACATGCTAAGACGTCATAAACTAAATGAAAACTTATCTAAAGTAAACAGTTTAATAACTAGATATCCTACATAATTATGCCCGGCTATTGGTATTTGTAACATCATCTACAAACTGAATTCCATTGCCATCCATACTAGGGCCCATAAGGTAATCTTCAAGATCTAAATCATCAAAATGATTTGGGATTGTGTCATCATTATCTGTTATGTTTCCAAAGTCTGCAAAATTACTTTGTTTTCCATTGCCTTTATCCTTCTGGGATGCCTGATAAAGATCAACCAAATGTTTTGGTGTACGGCAAGTACGAGACCAATGCCCGTGAGATCCGCATCGATAACATGTCTCATCGTGATGCTTAACATTTGCACCATCTTTTGCAGCTTTTGCCTTTACATGCAGCTTTTCATTATTTTCCCACTTCTGGTGGTATGGTGCAAAGCTTCTACCACGGCCACGACCTCTACCGTGACCACAGCCACGACCACGACCTCTACCACGACTATTAAAAGTTGCATTCGCTTCAGGGAATGGTTTTGGCCCGGTCAGGTGAGAAGTGTGGTTCTTCATTAGCAGTTCATTATTTTGCTCAGCAACTAAGAGACATGAAATGAGCTGAGAATATTTTTCAAAATTTCGTTCCCTGTATTGCTGCTGCAGGAGCATATTCGATGCTTGCAAAGTAGTGAATGTTTTTTCTAACATGTCAGCATCAGTAACTTTATCTCCACACAACCTCAATTGGGAGACAATTGAAAACATAGCAGAGTTATATTCATTGACTGTTTTACAATCTTGCAACCTCAGGTGCAACCAGTCATATCGAGCCTTTGGGAGGATAACACTTTTATAATGATCATATCTCTCCTCCAGATTTTTTCACAACTCCCGAGGCTCTTTCACCCCAAGGTATTCGGATTTCAGTCCGTCGTGGAGATGATGGCGAATGAATATCATGGCTTTAGCCTTATCTTGCTCACTAGCCACAACACCATCTTTAATTGTATGCCCGAGGTTCATAGCCATCAAATGGATTTCAGCATCAAGAACCTATGCCATGTAATTTCTTCCAAAAATATCAAGGGCAGCAAATTCCAATTTTGTGATGTTCGTCATTGGTCTGATTTATACATAAAGAAAATATATCAGTAGATGATATATTCACTCAAAACTACAGGTTTGAGTAAATGTTATATGCTTCATGCATAATTCAAGATGGACTAATTAAACATCATTCTGAGAGGCAATACACTTAAGAAATTGGCAAATAGAAAAAAATGCTTTTCCCCAAACAAAAATGAAAAGCAAAACTTCGGAACCAAACTTACATGCATAAATTTCACACATGCATAAACTTAAATAGCCGAATATGAAAAGTACGCTTCAATAACTGAATTAACTTACATGCATAAAAGAAACCTTAAAATGAAAGCAGAAAATATGCATGATCAAGGTATTGAAAGACCCCACTGAGAAAACATGAATAGATCACTACAGTGAAAAAACTACATGAGCTGCATACATAAAAACTGCATTTTTAAAAAATATCACATCGGTACCCCCCTCATTTATCACATATAAACACACAACAGCACACATACATACAAATGATTAGATTCATCAACATGTGCAACTAATTGTAAATATGCATGATCTAAAAGTTTATACCAAAAGAAACACATAAACTTAAATGGAATTTCTCTCCGAACAGTCGACGAATGATTCCAATTATATACATATGCACACAACACACGGAATTTGAAATTCTACTCCATTAATAGTCCGTCAGTGACCAAAAACAAAAAAGAAAAAAAACTTCACATATTATTTAAACATACAATGTACAAATATGCACAAGTTACATATTCATACAAACACAGCCATGAACCCTGCTAAAATATTTCGGACACCATAAAATAAGTTCACAAATCTACATGCACATACAGTAAACATTTTCATTCATGTACCTCTCGGCCAGTATGCTATTTTATTTTCCCAAGTTGTAAAACAAAAACAAAAACAATTCTTACCACGATGGATCTTCTATAGCAGGTAAAGCGTCGTGCTGATAACGTGTTATAAACTCGAACAATAATATAAAGAAAACAACAACACCAAAAAATAGATTGTATAATCTCTATATTCTTCAAAGGTATCACAAATCTTACAAGAAGTTGTCCTATTTATAGGACATGAAAATTGTAACATATTCTTAAGATTAATACCCACTATCACCATGATCCTTAGTGGGTGTTAATGGCCTTAGTGGGTGTTAATATTTGGACATTCACTTCCTTAGTGGGTGTAAATATTTGGTATCCACTATCCCCACTAACACCATAATAATTCATAATAATTTGCACCTATAATGGACAAAATTATAAATGAATAATTGGTCGCGGTTATTGAACTTTAGTGTTACACATGATGAAAAACCATAATGTCGAATATCAACACGACGTCACACAACTTGGAGAATCTACGTCATCTGATAAGCATCTATATAATCTAATGTTGGTTGTGATTTAGTAATTCATTAAATAAAATAATAGTAAAAATAAAATAAAAGGAAAGAAAGAAAGGAAAAAGAGAGATAAGAAAAAAATTTAAAGCAAGAGGAAAAAAATAATAGGGGAATGTAAAAATAAATAAATAAAAGAATGAAGTGGTTGAAAGTTTAGGAAAGATAAAATAAAGTATAGAAACCTAAAATAAAGTCTAGAAAGATAAAATAACGATAGAAGATAAAATACAGTAATGAACCCCACGCAATATAGGTAACTATGCAATATAAGTAATACGCAATATAGGAAATACGCAATATAGAACGGAGCATGCAACATAAGTGAAACGGAAGTGTCAAAGTGTGCAGCATTCATGGCATGTGCATCCCTTCGGGGCGAGTGATTTCACGATACGAAGCGTGTGCACTGACTCCACGTTACGGAGCCTGTGATAGGACCTCAGGACATGCATTGCATACATGTATAGAAAGAGCATGACGTGTGATTTGATGCGATTGGATGTGTTATACGCTAGTGTGAAGGAGCATGCATCATGAAGTTGCGGATTGCATTTGGATATATGACGATGTTATATTTGTTTACCGTATACTTACTTTGCAAGTCAGATCGGATATGCGTTATTTGCTTAATGTTATACTTACTTTGTAAGTCGGATCGGATATGTGTTATTTGCTTAATGTTATGGTTACTTTGCAATCGGATCAAGTATGTGTTAATCGCTTTATGTATTTATTTATTTATTGTAAGTATGGTTCCTTTTTGAGAATAGACGGGTAACCTACGGGTGATTTCTCAATCACTCACCCTACTATTACTCCCTCCATAGGTGAGCCTGAGTTCGATTATATCTTCGTAGAGGAGGAGTCAGACTGCGAGCTGGGGCTAGTGAGCTTTGCAAGATCTTTTGGGATGTTTGATGGATTTCATATTTATTTCATTTTATCAGACTTTTAGAATTTCATTTGACGTGTTGAGTTTCGTCAACCCTAAACTCTGATTTATTTTTACATTATGATTATTTATAAATTGAATTTGACTTTTTAATTATCGCTTCCACAAAAAAAATTCTACGTTTTTTTGACGTGTAAGAAGTTTGAACGATGACTTGTAGTTCTCGTAGTAGACTACGGCGGGTGCACCGTTCCTGATGCTAGGGTTCGGGAGCAGGACGCTACATGATTTATGAGACTTGGAGATACCTTGTTACGTTTATGACTTATGTTTCTTGCATTACATATTCCTAGACTTGTATGACTTACGTTCTGAGGATTATTTCAATTGTTTTAGTTTTTTGACGTTTCCGCTGTATCTGTCTATGTCACTTTGCTGATGTGTACGCGATTTGTTTCGATGTCTTTTATTTCTATTAACAGAATACGACGGGTGAACCGTTTCGAATGCTAAGACTCGGAACAGGACGCTAAGACAACTTAGAGATCATAATCAACATTAGATGACATGAGTTTAATGAATAAGACAAAAAAGCGTTTACAACCCTCCTGACTATGATATGCAGATCAATTGTTCTTTTCCTTCGTTTATTGAGATGAAAATGGCTCCTGTTTTTCCGTGTATATTTCAATAATTTTGTTTCGACATTTTTTTACAATCTTATTCATGGCAATTTATTTGGATAATGGTGGAAGATAAACTTCAATCGATTTGTATGTCCTGTTTTTTAATTATGGTGAAGTGATGTTGTGAGGACAGAATAATTTTTTTAAATTAGAGGGATAATTTGGTGATGATGTCAGATTTATCACCAAGTAATTTTTATGATATTGGAGTCACGCCGTCAATTTTCCGTCAGTTGTTTGTAGTAGGCTGTTGGCCGACCTGCACAGAGAAACGAGGTCAGAGGACCCGGGATCTATGAACCCGGGTAATACCCTCCGACGGTCAAGTCAGTTAAAGCCATTTTTGGAGAGGTTTATATATTGTATGAAGGTTTTGAAGTAAAGGTTTTCTGGTAAACCTGAGTTTTCCCCGTGAAGAAGATCAGTCACAGTTGTAATTTATGAATTGTTGCTTGTCCTTCTCTCTCCTGTTTTCTGCCTTATATATGGCAGCTTGGGCCAATGCATGGGCAGAGACTGGAAATCATGACAGGCAAGGAGGTCATAAGGATGACTCTTGCTCTTGCATATTCGCCACGTGGCTCGGTACTGAGCTGAGTAAGCTAGTTTGAGACACCTGGCTAGGAGTTTCACCTGGTAAAATTAGCCAAGATGAACTCCTAGAGCCGAGGCCAAATCTTCCAGAAGTACTCAGAAGCGCCCGAGATGACTTAGAATGTGGGGTCAGCTTGCTGAGACGTAGAGGGCCGACTTCAGAGAACATGGGCATGCCCATTATGATGTCCGCAGCTGACGTCACAAGTAGCCCGAGATCATCGGGTAAAATGGAACCAACGCCGAGATACGGCCCTTTGGCCGAGTTACTCTATGGCCGAGATGGGACTGATGACCGAGATGAGGTCTTTAGGCCGAAATGGCGCGTGGCCGTTTGGCTGAGATGAATTGTTTGTCGGTATATGACCTTGTCAAACTCTAAGCCGACCTAGGGGACTTAACGTTTTTTGTCTGTACCGCTCCGTTGACAATTGTTGACTAACGGGTGGTATTTCTTGGTTCATCACTTGCCCCCAGATTAGTTTGGCCGAGCTGAGCTAAGAGGGCAGACTAATCTATTCGGAATTTTCAACGTGTCGTCCTTCCACCAATGATGTGTCAATCTCTGATTAGACCGCCCAGCATATTTATTGGTTTGCACAGACTACGAAGCGTTGGTGGTCATCTTTGGCCGAGACGATTAGACTGAACTGTCCATATTCATAAATTCGCCGTCTTTTCTAGCACGGTCCATCTCGGATTTGTTTGTTCTGCGCATTTACTGTTTGCGCAAAGTACGAAGCAGCAGTTGCGCAGCTTTTGGAATTTGGCCATTTCAGGAATCAAGGCCAATTAATCCAAAATGACCTTTGGGCTGCTGAGATAAAGCCTTATAAATAGGTCCTTCGCCAGTCGTTTCTTCTCTTTATTTGCTCTCGTCTCCTTACTCTGGCATTCCGCTTGCTCCTCCGGCGATTTTCTCTGATTCCGGCAACTCTGGCCTTACTCAGCCTTCGTCCAGCTTCCTTCTTCCTTTCCTTAGGAACTTCTGTAAGTCTTCTTTTTCAATCTTCCATTATGTCTTCTCCTTCTCGTGATTCTCAAAACCTCACGGAGGGTGGTTCTTACACCGCCGGCGGTGGAGTGACCATCAGCTCTTCATCTCCGTCAGGCAGATCTGCCTATGTCGATGATCTTCCCATCGGCAGTTTGCGTCGGACCACCAGTGACTCTGCTCAGTCCAGCAGAGCCCTCACCGTAATCAGCTCTTCGCTGGAGCAAGCAGGGACTGCTCCTGCTCCGGCATCTGTAAATCCTCCGGCCCCTCTGAGGGGTCCATCTCATTTTTCTGGAGTCATTGAAAGAGGTCGGTCATCTCCCCTTGTCCAGGAGGCTTCTTCTACTCTGTCTGAGGCCGACCTGGATGGAATATGTAAATTTTACAAAATTGACAAAACTCGCTTTGGCCCAATCCTTCCTTTGTCGGGTAAGACTGCTTATGATCCCCTTAGGGATTATGAAGCAGTCTACGAAGATTATTTCAAATCTGGCTTCAATCTTCCTGTTCCTGAGCCACTTGTCCGTATCATGCGGGCTTACGGGCTCAGGCTTCCTCAAATTCAGCCGAATGGCCTCAAACTTATTCTCTGTTATCTTCTTCTTCTCAGAATAGTTGAGTTTCCTTTCAATGCCACCATTTTTCGAGCCCTTTTTGCATGTTGAACCTCGCATAGCTGGTATTATTTCATCAATCGAGCGTCTAGTGTAGATTTTTCTTTTGCCATTAATATTCCCACTTCCAACAAAAGATGGAAGGGGAAATTCTTTTACGTCAAAAAGTCTAAGCTACCGAGCAGAAACATCTGGAAGTCTGGCAGAGCTGACAATATGAGGCCGAGCCAAGACTACTGTGATGAAGCAGACAGAATTCGGTCATTTCCCGTGGTCATAGACACGCAGAAAGTTGACTCTGAGATTTGGATAGCTGCCGACATAGCCCATTCGGCTCTTGGTGACAATTATTTGCCTCTCTCTCTGGACCAGTTACTTATTGTCCGAGGTGGATATTGTTGTTTTTGTTTTCATCCTCTTTCCCTTTTTCCAGTATCTAACTGTTTTATTCTTAATGCAGATGCAATGGCTGGACCTTCCTCTCGTGCCGACTTAATGGCTGAGGCAGCGGCCAGGAAGAGGGCTCGGAGGGAAAGGAGAATAGCTGCTCTGGGCTCTAGGGGAGCTTCTACTTCAACTCTGCCCCCAGCCCCAACTGTTGCTCCTGCTGAGCCTGAGCCAGCGGAGCCTGAATCAGGTACGCTTTCCCTTCAAATGCAAAAATTTTCTAAGTGTTAACACTTGTTTGGACTCTGACTTGCTTTACTTCTTTGCAGCCCTGCCAATTGTGGTAATGGATGATGAGCCTGAGGCTGAGATCCAGCCTCAGGCTTCTGCTGATTCAGAAGTTCCAGCAGAGACTGGTGAAGGCACCAGCCTTCACCCCAGAAAAAGGCAAAGGGGTGAAGGTTCCAGCAGTCGTAACCCGGGGCCATCTCAGCCCCCAAAAATGATCACTGCTGAGCCGACTGAAGAAAACCTGCCTCAGCCGGGGGAAATTCAAAACCCAATCCTTATTGGGTTTTCTAAAGGGGATTCAGCTAGAGATCCCAGCATAGGTCGAAGACTAAACAAGGTGGTTGTCTTTCCCTTAGACCATCAAAAGTTTAGGGCGATTGGCTGGGATGAGCTGACAAATGCATTCCAGTCCAACATCGCTTTTGTAAGCAAAACTTCCTATGAGTGCCTTGTTTGCTTTTTTATTACTTAACTTTTTCTAACTCCGTTTCTTTTGCGGGTCCGAGCCCAGGAGTTAGAGATTCTAACTCGCAGCGTAGAGTTTCGTGGGGAGCTCGAGAATAAGAACAAGCAGCTTGAAGAAGCTGAGCAAAAGATAGCTGAGCTGACCCAGGAAAATGCTAACCTGCGAACTGAGACCTCTCAATTCCGGCAAAGGGCTGAAGAGGCTGAAGTGCAGCTGGCCACCTCCAACTCCAAGGTGGACGAGTTGGAGAACAAGGTGGCAGATCTGGAGCTAACCTCCACTCAATCTCTAAATGAGATTGAGTTCTTGAAGAAGCAACTGGCTGAGGCGACGCAGATGAGCAAAGCTGATAAAGAGCAAATTGGCTTACTGTGCCATCAATTGACAGAAGCAGAGATCAAGACAATTATGGACTTCAAAAAGACAAAGTTTTTTGAAGAAAATATGATCCTTCTGCAGAGCGCAACCATGGAGGTTGGCCGAAGAGAAGCCATCGATGTCTGCTCATCCATTTACCCAGACTTGGACAAAGAAAATCCTCGCCTAGCTGAGTTGTACAACCCTCTTGCTTCCCAAGACTTTGAAGAACAATTTCAAAAATTTGTAGACGGTGCTGACTTGAGGGAAGAAGATGACTAGGCTTAGGATTTTTCTTTGTTTATCTTTATTTGAGCAGATATCAACTTGTATCTTGAACTTAATTCTCAATCAATGAAAACTTATCTTTTTGGCTCAGTTTTCTCTTCTGTCTTCAGCATTTTTATCAAGTTTATTTTTCAAAGTTATTGTTGTTGAGTTTCCATGTCAGTCTTATCAAACTTAATCACCTTCATTGAAAATAAACTAAGTCTCCAAGTCATAAAATAAACCTGTTGTTTGGGCTGAGCTGACTCATGGATAAACTTAAGATGAACTCTGCCTTGTTTATATCAGGCTACGACTTTGACTATAGTTGTACTTCCAAATCTTGAGTGTGTAAGATTGCTTTTTAACACAACTTTATCTAGTCTGGCTAGATCAAGTAAGGTATGTGTACCTTGTTCTGTTTCACTTCGGCCTCTTTATGTTAAGAGGATTTTTGAAGCTTGTTTGTACAAGTCTTCCCTTTAGTGAGTTTTTACCTCAGGCTTGCTGAGGTTTTGCAAGTCATCCTTTAATAGACTTTTGCCTCGGACCTGCCGAGGTCTTGTTTTTGTTTTGGCGGGCTTTTGCCTCGGACCTTCCGAGGTCTTGATCTATCCTTTAGCGGGCGTTTGCTTCGGACTTGCCGAGGTCTTGATCTACCCTTTAGCGAGCGTTTGTCTCGGACCTGCCGAGGTCTTAATCTACCCTTTAGCGGGCGTTTGACTCGGTCCTGCCGAGGTCTTGATCTACCCTTTAGCGGGCGTTTGCCTCGGTCCTGCCGAGGTCTTGATCTACCCTTTAACGGGCGTTTGCCTCGGACCTACCGAGGTCTTGATCTACCCTTTAGCGGGCGTTTGCCTCGGTCCTGCCGAGGTCTTGATCTACCCTTTAGCAGACGTTTGCCTCGGTCCTGCCGAGGTCTTAATGTAGCCTTTAGCGGGAATTTGCCTTGGACCTGCCAAGGTCTTATGAGAGCATTCCATAGTGTTTGAAATTTGCTTGGACATCTGATAGAATACTTGACTCTTGATAGATTCTCCCAAACAAGGTTGTATTGATATACAAAATAGTTACATTTACATCATTGATGTAGAAGTCGGAGATGAGACGTGTGCCAAGTTCGAGGAAGAGTCCGACCTTCCAGAGTTTGCAATTTGTAGGCACCAGCTGAGTGTACTTCAACAATTCGGTAAGGACCCTACCATTTAGGGTTGAACGTTCCCGCTGGAATGGCATGACTGACTTCATTATTGCGCATCACTAAGTCTCCTGCTTGAAAGGATCTCGGACGTACTCGAGAGTTGTAATATTGGGAGATCAGGTTTTTGTATTGTGCCATGCAGATGTGAGCTCGATCTCTTTTTTCCTCAAGTTCATCCAAGTTTACTCGCAGTTCTTGGTCATTGTCTGAGGCAGAGTAATAATCCACTCGAGTTGATGTAGAACCGATCTCTGCAGGAATAAGGGCTTCAGTACCATACACCAAGGAAAAAGGAGTTTCCTTTGTTGAAGTAGATGGCGTAGTCCGATATGCCCATAGGACGCTAGGTAATTCCTCCACCCAACTAGTACCGGCCTTATCTAGACGCTTTTTAAGACCGTCTTTAATGATCCTGTTGGCAAGCTCTACTTGACCATTCGACTGAGGGTGAGCTACTAAGGTGAAGAGTTGCTTGATATGTAAATCAATACACCAGCTCTTCACAGGATCCTCGGCAAATTGCCTTATATTGTCTGAGATCAAGACTTAGGGTAGGCCAAAACGGCAGATGATATTCTTCCATAAGAACTTTTTTACTTGGGCCCCAGTTATGGTGGCTAGTGGCTCAGCCTCTATCCATTTGGTAAAATAGTCAATAGCTACCAACAGAAATCTGACCGAGCCAGGAGCTCGGGGCAAAGGCCCTACTAAGTCCATTCCCCATTGCACAAATGGCCAAGGACTGGAAATAATGGTCAACTCATGGCTTGCCAGATGAGAGGTCGGGGCATGCACTTGACAAGATTGGCACTTTGTAACCAGCTCTTCTGCGTCTTTTCGAATGGTAGGCTAGTAATAGCCCCGCTAAATAGCACTTGCGGGCTAACGAGCATGCACCAGAGTGGCTTCCACATATTCCCAAGTGCAATTCTCAAAGAATATAATCCCCTTCATCTTCAGGTACGCAACGTAACCACGACAGTGAAAAAGACTTTCTGTACAGCTGATCATTAAAGAGTGCGTACCTGGAAGCCTTCAGGCGAAGGCGCCGAGCTTGAGACTTGTCCTCAGGCTGGGTTTGATGTTGCAGGTAGGTGACTATCTCGTCCATCCATGTGTTGTGGCAGTCTTGTTGCAAGACTTCATTACCATCAAAAGCACGATGCTTCACCAACTCTACAACAATATTTTTCTCTATTGTGGCCGAGGTGGATGAGGCCAACCGAGATAGTGCGTCGGCCCGTTTGTTGGCCGACCTGGGAATATGCTCTATCATAAAGTGTTCAAACATTCCCTTCAAATGCTGAACCTTGGCCAAATATCGCTTCATATTGTCCTCTTTAGCTTCATACTCTCCATTGATTTGAGAGACTATGAGCTGTGAATCGCTTCAAGCTATTATTTGTTGTGCCCCCAGTTTTCGGGCAAGACTTAGCCCAGCTATTAAGGCTTCATACTCGGCCTCGTTGTTAGTAGCCTCAAAATCAAAGCGCAGAGCATATTCCATCTCTTCCTCATTTGGATTGATTATAAGGAGCCCTGCTCCACTTCCCTCTTTTGAAGAAGATCCGTCAACATACAAGATCCAACCTTGCGTTGGAGGATGGTCTTCTTCAACAGATATCCCTTCGGCCAAGAAGTCGGCCAAAGCTTGAGCCTTAATAGAAGTGCGTGATTTATATTCGATATCGTACTCAACAATCTCCATGGCCAACTTAGCAGCTCGGCCAGATGTGTCGGGCCGGGATAAAATTTGCTTCAAGGGCTGATCCGTCACCACTATTATTGGATGGACTTGGAGGTAGGGTCGGAATTTCCTTGCCGCCACTATCAATGCTAAGATAATTTTTTCCGCATTGGGGTAACGCACTTCGGCTCCATGCAGAACTTTGCTAGCAAAATAAATAGGTCTCTGAACAGCATCCTACTCCCTAAGTAGGACTGCGCTAACTACCTCATGGCAGGTTGACAAGTATATGTACAAAGTCTCCCCGGGAAGAGGAGATGTCAGCATTGGCACCTCGGCCAAGTGTGCTTTCAGATCATCAAATGCTTTTTGGCACTGGACATCCCAGAGGAATGCAGTTTGTTTCTTCAAAATTTGGAAGAAAGGTAGTGATCTCTCTGCGGACTTGGAAAGAAATCTACTTAAGGCAGCAATTCGGCCTGTCAACCTCTGAACTTCTTTGATGTTCTGAGGTGGGTGGATACTTTCTAAGGCTTCAATCTTGGCCGGATTGGCCTATACTCCTTTCTTGGAAACCATGTATCCGAGAAACTTTCCCGTACGTACTCCAAAGGTACATTTTTTCGGGTTCAGCCTCATGCGGGAATCTCTTAGAATGACAAACACTTCCCGAAGATTTGAGATATACTGATCAAAGACCTGCTCTTGATCAACATATCGTCAATATATACTTCCATAACTCGACCAATCTGATCTCGGAACAGCGAGTTAACCAGGCGCTGGTAAGTGGCCCCTGCGTTTTTAAGACCAAAAGGCATGCTGACATAACAGTAAGTACTCGATTCTGTTATGAAGGAGGTCTTCTCTTGATCCTCCTTTGCCATCATGATCTGATGGCAACCCTTGAAGGCATCAAGAAAATCAAATACCTCATACCCCAAAGTAGAGTCCACCAGCCTATCAATTTTTGGTAAAGGGTAACCGTCTTTTGGGCACGCCTTATTCAGGTCGATGTAATCAACGCACATTCTCCAGACCTTGTCGGGTTTAGGGACCACAACAGGGTTGGCTAACCATGTCGGATACAAGACCTCTGCAATGAACTTTGCTGCAAGGAGTTTTTTGACCTCTTCTGCTATCATTTTATTCTTTTCTGGAGCAAAGTTCCTCTTCTTCTGCTTAATGGGTCTAACCTGAGAGTCCACATCAAGCCGATGTTCAGCCAAGGTAGTTGGGATCCCAGACATGTCCTCTGCCGTCCATGCAAAAATTACGGCGAACTCCATCAACAAACTCTGAAGCTGAGCCAACATCTCAGCCGACATCCATGTTCCAATCTTGATGGTGTTTTCTGGCCGACTTGGATCTAGGATGAATTCTTGGACTGCGTCATCTGAGTGTAAATGCTCCTCAGTTGGGAGAATGAGGTCGTCCAAAACAACCTGTTGGATGGCCCCACTCCCTTGGGTGGCAACTGCGTAACAGTTTTGAGCTATAGGAATATCCCCTTGTAAGGTAACTACTCCACCTGGTGTAAGAAACTTCATGCTTACATGCAAAGGGGATATTACTGCTTCCAAAGCTACTAGAGCGGGTCGGCCTAAGAGGATATTGTACGCCGACCTTTCTTTGACTACCACAAAATCCATCCACAAACAGCGATAAGCGGGAGGTTTGCCAAAGCTAACGCTGAGTGTAATCAAGCCAGCCGGCCGAACTGGCATACCAGTGAAACCGAACAAAGGTGAGGTCACTAGTGTCATTTGGGAATCTGCCAAACCCAATTGCTTATATACATGATAATACATGATATTTACAGCACTTCCAGTATCTACATAGACTCTTCGTACTTCTACAATTTTGCCCGGTGCTAAATGTATACTCAAGCCAATTACTAGACCTGTATTATTAGAGTCTAGTGGAATAATATCTTCTGGTCCGTAGACCAGTTCTCGGGCTAACCTTCTCTTTTTAGGGGGAGGCCCAGATGACGTCCCTGACAAGCTGGGATCCCCCTGGCTTTTCTGAGGTGGCCCTCCGGCGATGGTGTAAATTACGGAATTGATTTGAGGCTGCACTGCGGCCTCATGTCGGCCTCTGTCATCATCATCGTCCGACCTAGGACGCCCAGGTGGAGTCTCAGGTCGGCACTTATCCTTCTGAGAACCTTTTCGGAAGTCCAAACGATTGTGAAGTCGTGAGCGCGGATCATAAAACTGCTTCAGGTGCCCCTGCTCAATCAACTTCCGAATCGCTTGAGCTAATTGCCGGCAATCTTCTGTATCATGGCCGACATCTCGATGATAATGACAGTATAGCTTAGGATCCCTTTTATCTCTGGGACCTGCCAGAGATTTAGGGTCCGTCCTCAAACCATCTTTTTCCATCACAGCCAAAATTCTGTCTTTAGAGGCTAAAAGGGGCAGACCTTCCCTGCCTCGTTTGCCTTGGCCATCAAGGCGATCAAACGCACTGCGTCGATCACGTTTATCATCACGTCGGTCCTCTTTGGAGCTGGGCCAAGTTTCGTATCAAGTACTCTGCTCGGCCTCCTTCTTCAGTCGGTTTGCCTTTTCACCCCGAGCAAACTGGTGAGTCTTCTCCAAGCACTCCCTCAATGTGGTGGGCCCCTCTTCAGCCAGCTGAGAGAAGAGGCGACCCGCTCTAAGACCATTAATGAAGGCAACGGCTTTCACTACTTCGTTTCGGTCACTGACCTGCAGGGATTCATCTGAGAAGCGTTGCATGTACTTCAACACTGATTCCTCAGGACCCTGCCTCAAGGTCATCAAGTGTGAAGAATTTTTAATAAATGGTGCACTAGAAACAAATTGAGACTTGAATTTCTACGCCAATTGTCTGAAAGAGTCCACTGACTGCGGTGGAAGCTCCTGAAACCATATTCTCGCCTTTCCCCGCAGATACATGGGAAATGTTTTGCATCGCAACGGGTCAGGCACATTCTTCAGACTCATTGCTGTCTAAAACTGAAAGAGATGGTCAGTGGGATCTGAGGTCCCATCATAAGTGTCCATCTTTGGCACCTTGAAATTATCTGGTGCTAGATACTCTGCAATGTCCCAAGAAAATGGACTTTCTTGAATCATCCTCATGTACTCCGGCTTAGGCTCCTCAGGACAGCTCCTCAGCCTGCGAGGGTTAGCCTCCTAGTACACACTTTTGAAGGATCGGGGCCTTACGCCAAGGCGCTGCCGAGGCAAAGGCATCGATTCCACAGTAGGGGCCTTGTCACCGCTGCGTCTGGCATCCGCCATAAAGCCTTGAGGGCCATGAGAAGATTGCTGATAAGTCTTCTCTCTGGGGTAGGGAGGACAGAGATCCTCCTCCATGGACTCTACTTCGGGACGTTTCCCTTTGAGCCGTTCTACCACGGCCTCAAACACTTCCAAATTTTCGGCCACATATTTCATGGCCTTATCTCGCTCATCGGCTGTCACCACTGGTGCCCTTTTTGTCTCCAGTTCAGGCCCCCTGGAAACTTGTCTAGGATGACCAGAATGGGTATCTTTACGACGGTGGGGATTTGAAGACTCCCCCAACCCTTCGCGAGGTTCTTTCCCCATCAGAACTGACTCAAAACCTTAAATAGTGCAGTCAAGAAAACTTATTCGACGGAGGTTCAGACCCTCCTTCTAGCTCCAATTTGATGATGTCAAATTTATCACCAAGTAATTTTTATGATATTGGAGTCACGCCGTCAATTCTCCGTCAGTTGTTTGTAGTAGACTGTTGGCTGACCTGCACCAGAGGAACGAGGTCAAAGGACCCGGGATCTATGGCCCCGGGTAATATCCTCCGACGGTCAAGTCAGTTGAAGCCATTTCTGGAGAGGTTTATATACTGTATGAAGGTTTTGAAGTAAAGGTTTTCTGGTAAACCTGAGTTTTTCCCGTAAAGAAGATCAGTCACAGTTGTAATTTGTGAATTGTTGCTTATCCTTATCTCTCCTGTTTTCTGCCTTTTATATGGCGGCTTGGGCCAATGCATGGGCAGAGACTGGAAATCGTGACAGGCAAAGAGGTCATAAGGATGACTCTTGCTCTTGCATATTCGCCACGTGGCTCAGTACTGAGCTGAGTAAGCTAGTTTGAGACACCTGGCTAGGAGTTTCACCTGGTAAAATTACCCAAGGTGAACTCCTAGAGCCGAGGCCAAATCTTCCAGAAGTACTCAGAAGTGCCCGAGATGACTTAGAATGTGGGGTCAGCTTGCTGAGACGTAGAGGGCCGACTTCAGAGAACATGGGTATGCCCATTATGATGTCCGCAGCTGACGTCACAAGTAGCCCGAGATCATCGGGTAAAATGGAACCAAGGCCGAGATACGGCCCTTTGGCCGAGTTACTCTATGGCCGAGATGGGGCTGATGACCGAGATGAGGTCTTTAGGCCGAAATGGCGCCGTGGCCGTTTGGCTGAGATGAATTGTTTGTCGGTATATGACCTTGTCAAACTCTGAGCCGACCTGGGAGACTTAACGTTTTTTGTTCGTACCCCTCCGTTGACTGTTGTTGACTAACGGGTGGTGTTTCTTGGTTCATCATTTCGCAATTTAGAAAATAAGTTTAACGAGTGAGCTATTAAGACAAAACACAGAACATTTGGATTGTCGTTCCACCTTTTGAAACCTACGTTATTTATTCGAGAGAAGAGCAAAGAAAGTTCCAGTACCTTGAACTCTATGAAAAGGTAAGATTGAGAAAGAAGAATTTGACATCGAAGACATATTTGGAACCTGGAGGTAAATCTTTGGGGCTTAAGATCTTTTACTTTCCTTCAAGTTTTGAGGTTATAAATTTTTAGAGCTCTTCAACCAAATTAGAAGTCATGAAACCAAGTTCATATGAGAATGAGTGGTTCTAGTACCAATTGATGTCAATCGATGTTGAAATCCGTATAGGTTGTGAACTTTACAGTAACAAGACATGGAATTAGGATTTTACTGCAAGAGATCAAATATAGAGGTTTTTACTCATATGTTGTTTAAATTATATTTCTATGTATTGAATTGGGATGAATCATGATATTGGATACTTAAAAGGTGGATTATTGAACATGCACAATATGTGTTGGGGCCATTATGAAAGTCTAGTTGGGGGTACAAGAATCAACTTGTGTGAATTAAGGTCGAATGCATGAGTTTTGGCATAAACAGATGGGTTTTTCATAGATGGAAGGAGTCAAACAATCCCACAAGAGGTCTGTTGAACGCTCGAAAAATCTAGGATTTAAGATTTATTATCTAGTGGAGCCTACGCGAACTGTAAAATGGGTATGCTAAAAGTTCGGGGTGGGCACTCCACTACTTGAACTTGTTTTAATTACATCTTAAGATTCAAACCTCGGATTTAGACAATGCAAGATGCTTCAAAATCCTAATTCCAAGTTCTACAACTTTATTTTTGTAAGCAAAGTCAGGATATGACCTGTGAGGTGTAAATAATGTATCAAGATACATAAATGTGGCATAGATGTTGTATGATTAAATATTATGCCCCTATAAGTTAAGTGTTGTGTTAAGGACTACTATGCTTTGTTTAAGTATATAAATATGATGTTATGATTCCTTGTTTGCATGAGCTTAACGTGACAAGACCTGTGAAGATGTTATATGATACACTGTTCTATATTTATGTTCATGATCCTATGACTTTTAGCGTATGCGTAAGCATACCATGTGATCAATCATGACTAACAAAACTATGATACACGATACTATGATGCACGATCTATTACCTTCACGACCCATTGTATACGAAAAAAATGTCAATTGATGAAACACTCACTATTCCTAACAAGTCATATTATGATGATTAAGTGAATTAAAACGAACCAATAATATGATGTTATGACATGATTAATGATAAAATCACATGATAAAATTGCATGGTAAGGATGACGTAGATTCTAACATGTTTATGACATTGATCTAAGTATATGATCGTGTGAACCATTTTTCGTATCTTGTCCTGTGTTACTGGAAGATAAGATTGAGATTTATTCAATATGTGATGATTTTCCTTACTGAATATGTAAGAGTTCATAACGTACATTATCTCTCGTTTTCAGATTATTGAGCAGGTGTTGACTTGACATGGGCACAGTTTACGATTTTGATTTGTGATGTCTATTTGTCATACCCCGTAAGTTCTGTGTCCAATATTAAATAATAAGAAACAATTTTAAATGCAATCTAATTATTTGTATATGTTTATAAAGCTTAATTAAACCAAATATAGAAGAAGAAAAGAAAAGGGGTTAAAGTGAGAATTAAGGGAATATTACCAAAAATGCCCCTCCCCATTTAACTGCTAGGGAGTTACACAAAGATGTATAACTCCATATTAGGCCACTAAACCATCGGTTACAAGGCCAAAAGAGGGGGGAAACGCCTGGGAGAAAAGAGAAAGAAGAAGAAGAGAAGAAGAGAAGGAAGAAAGAGCGGTCAATCTAGGTTCAACTTTTCCTAAAATCCTGCAGTACACTCTTGAGACTATCTAGAAACAAAGGAAAGTAATCTTTCTATACGCTTTACGTAAATTTTGATACAACAGGTCCTATGTTCTTATAAAGACAAAATTCGGATCACACATTAGTAATCTTGATTTGTTTATGTTACATGCTCTACTTGTAGGATATGCAAGGCAACACTAGAAGGAGGGTTGAATAGTGGGTGTGGAAAATGTGGTTTTTAAAACTGTTTTAAACCAAAACCCAACTTCTGAAAACAGTTCCTATTTTCAGGACCAATTTTGAAACATTTTGAAAACTAGGTTTCAGGTCTTCAAAAATTCTGCAATTTGGAGAGAACTTAGCCTCAGATGTTCTGAGTATCTCCTAAAATTTTCATATTAAAATTCAACCTCTAACCCCTTTAAAAATTATTGGTGGTCAGATTGCGCAAATCTGCCAGAAACGGTAGTCTGATTTGACAATTTTATTCCTGTTTATCCGTAACTCCAAATGCTCTGGAAATTTAATGACTAACTCCTAATTAGTTTTATTTAATTGGGTTGAAAAAGTTTTGAAAAATTCTTTTGGAAAGATAGTCAAATACGTTCAAAGTCTCAACCTTTGCAAGCCTGAAAATCAGACTGCACTAGTCTCAGATCTTTAGACGTTTGAATAACTTATCCTTGTCCAAAAGGGTTGCAACTTACGCCAAATTAACCTTAAGACATGTGGCTATGATTCTGGAAAGTTTTGCGATTTTTGAAATTCGTATACTATTTTTACCAACGTGATTAAAAACGATAAACATTGTTGAAACTGAAAGTAAGTGCTGAAAGTAAATAACACCAGGAATTTTATACTAGTTCGGTTAAAACAACCTACTCCATTCTTCGAGGACACCTTTCTCGGTTAGAACTAATCACAAAACACAAAATAGCACCTTACCACAGGGTTGATGGAGTTACACACCAAATCCAACCCTTTACAAACCTTGTATGAGAATACAACGATCACAAACACCACCACCTTGCAAGTGCAAGATTGATCACACCTTGATCAATCTTTTACAACAATAAAGAGAGTATGTGGTGGTCTATATGAAGCTTATTCAAATATATGAATATGATTACAATAGGCTTTTTGAGAAAAGAAAGAAAGAGTGTAGAAGAGGAGATGGAAAACGTTTTTGGCCTTTGAATTTGCAAGACTTGTTCTTGTCTTTTTGTTTGCTCACTTCTTTCCTTTTTATTCAAGTTGGCCGCCCCCTCTTGCCTTCCTCTTCCTCTTGAAAATTATCTTCTAAGTCCTTGGAAGAGTGTATTGCATCATTGTGACATGTCCTTGCTTACTTGGCAACTCCTCATTGGATGATCATTAAGCTCTTGCTTACTTGGCACTCATCGATTGGATGGAGGTTGTCATCATTTGATGACTAGATAAATCTGAAATTAAACCTCAAAAAGCATGTGCCAATTAGCCATAAAATTATTTCCATAAAGCATATAATCATCCCACATAATTAGCAAGACAATTTTCTCAAAATCACCATGATAAAATCGGCCATTTACTTCCTTCACATGCTGAAATTTCAGCATGTGTAACATTTGTATTTTATTCAAAATGTTGCCAAGTTTGTTTTGATTCCTTGAAAATAAAGAAGAAATCAATCATCGTTTAGTACATAACATTCTACCAATTTAGGAATAAAAATTGATCACCAATAGAGCCTAGAATTCGGCCAACATACATTTTCAGCATGTGTGATATTTGAAAAAATCACTTTATTTATTTCCATAGAATATTCAAAACATTGACATAAAATCTTTTAATTAATCCACATGATTCAAGATAGTAAAATATGGCTCGTTAAGAGTAAAAAATCGCCCAGCCATGCACACATGCTGAAATTTTCAGCATGTGTTACAAATGTGACATAGTTTGAAATGTTACCTTGTGTAGCTTCTTCCTTTATGTCATCAACATTGTATGATTCATTCATGGCCAATCAAGATGCCAAAAAAGCTCCACGTATGCTCCAACATGGCTGTAGTATGCGTGTGACATGCTTGTATATGTGCTGAATTTTATTTTTGCAAACTTTGTAAAATAGTGCACATATAATTATACACACATGGTATATTCCAATCAGCCCTTAATTGATTTTTCTAGAACACTTTAGAATGTATTAAGTATGTAAAAAGTGTCTAGATACATGTTATATGCCATGCCAAAAATGTTTCATGTGTCGTGTACGTAGAAAACCGAATTTTCGACATTTATCGATTACCTGATTTTTCTCTAATTAAATTCCAACTTTTTGTATATTATGTTACACATAATATACATAAATTAAAATTTAATATTCAGCACTTAGGCTGATCTAAAGTGGCGCCCAACATGTGACAAAATTGAATTTTGGAATCTCCATAATTTGGCCTTGATTGAGGGTGATTTGTGTGTGTTAATATAGAATGATTTTATGGCTGCACATACCATGTAATCCACGAAATTTGTGGCCATTTTTGAAGTTTAGGGGCTGGCCATCTATTTATGGCAAGTACGTAACACGTTGGTGAAGTTTCGGTATTCATCCGATACGACAATTTTCGGTTTAGAACCTTTTAACATGTCGTAATAAATGTTTCATCACCATGACTTATATCATATGATATAAGACCTGAATATACTCATAAATATGAGTTAAGTATAGTGGTGTGACGTTAACGTACGTACGTAAAATATATAACGTGTCGCTAGTACGTTGAAATATATGTGTATGTGCCTTTTTTTAAAAAAATCTGAATATATATATATATATTGAAATTGGCGTGTGGACAGGGAGTGGAAGACTTTCCTTTCTTCAACTTGTTGCGTTTGTGCCTTTTCTAAATATGGCTTCCTTTAATGAACTACTTAGTTTATTTAACTAAGTACTTCACTTAATGAACTAGTTTAGTTCATTAATGATGGCACCTGAAAATAGTTCAAACACAACAAATGCTTGCCATTTGATGTAAGCTTTAAAGCTTCATGGCTCGTTAGTACGACAACATTATACATGACCTATATAAGGCAAGTTTTATGCAACAACGTGTCATGTCATGAAATATGTCATGCATTTCTTTAATTCACGTTATTTAAATTATGCATTTTGAAATCACTCAAACCCCCTTTTTCTCTACACTACTATACGTATTTGTTGTTGTTTGTTCGATTAAAATCATGTTCTTTGGGCCTAAATCTGAAAGTATCCATGTTGTGCTTAATTGTTGATACACATGCCCTTAAAGTGTCATCATTGTTGTAAATGTTGTTTTTTCATAATTGTCATGTTCTCTAAAGGTTGCCTTAGATGATTTAAGGTGAGTTGAGGAAGATTTGAAGGTTTAGATGATGTGTGAAGCAAGTTGTGCATGGGGTAGAAGATTGATGATACACCTAGTGATATGAATATTAGAAGGCTTAAGGTTAATGCAAACTGATAAATGTAAGGATTAAATTGTGTTGTTGGGTGTTGTGCATGGTTGATTTGAGTAATAAGGTTGAATTCTAGGTGTTAAGAGGAAAAGAGTGAAGGAGGAAGATGAAGGAGGGAGGTTACTGTAGAATTTTGTAGTTTCTGGAACCCTCAGAACACTTCGAACACCTACTTTAGGTGCTCAATGTCACATTATGCGCCTAAAGTAGGCGTTCAATGTGTCCCAGTGCATTCCAATACACTTCGAACACCTACATTAGCCGTTTCATGTCACATAAGACGCCTCTGTAGAAGGTCGATGTGTCACAACACCTTCCAGAACACTACGAACACCTCTGAAGGTGTTCGATGTCACTTGAAGCGCCTCATGTAGGCGTTCGATGTGTCACATCGCATTCCAGAACACTTCAAACACCTCTGAAGGTGTTCGATGTCACTTGAAGCACTTCATGTAGGCATTCGATGTATACCAACACATTCCAGAACACTTCGAACACCTAGAATAGGCATTTTATGCCACATTAGGCGTCTCTTGAAGGCATTCCAAGTGTACTGGAAGTTCTTTTTGACCCATTAAGCGCTCCATGAATATGAGATACCTTTATTCTCTTCCATTGCTCATAAATTACAAGTGTTTTTGAAGTGTTCTTGAGTTGTAAACATTAAGTATGAATGAGTAAGGTTAAGTATGAATTCGAAGTGAATTTGCGATACGAAAGGGCGTGAAGTGGGACGAATGAGGTGTGCTTGAGTTGTAAACATTAAGTGTGAATGAGTAAATTTAGGTATGAATTTGAAGTGAGTTAGCAATATGAAAGGGCATAAAATGGTACGAATAAGGTGTGTTTGAGGAAGTATGAATGATCAAGGTTAAGTGTGAACCTGATATGAATTTTTGTAATACGAAAAGACATGAAATGGTACGAGCAGGGTGTGATAGATGTTCAGGACTTGGTACTTGATATGTAAAGGGTGTGTGCATGTTTACATGTTTGATATGATGTTACATGAGCATTCTGCATCGCGACATGAACACTTTACATTTCGACATGAGAATCTTTTTGCGAAAGAACATGTGTTTGCAAAAAGAAGATTAAAGTTTTCGAAAGACACATTATGTCTGCTAGTTGATCGCAGGGTATAAAAGTCACGCCTGCGAAAGCAGGGCATAAAAGCGTGATTTGTGAATCAATGGCAGGATATATAGTATTTTATGGGGTCGTAGACCTATCAACACGGAAAATAAAGTTATGTTATGGGGTCGTGGACCTATCAGCATGGATATAAAGATATATGTTATGGGGTCATAGACCTATCAGCACGGGTTATAAAGTTATATGTTATGGGACCGTGGACCTTTCAGCATGGGGTATAAAGTTCTGTTTGCTCTGGACTGAACACCCACAGGGTATAAAGTTCTGCTATACGAAGAATATGATAAGAAGAATTATGAAAAGTTTTATGAAATGATACGTATGACATATTTACGTAAGAAGACATATGCATGAGTTTTGTGTGGGGTTTTGAAGAAGTACATGCATCATGTTACAAGAAGCATAAGATTTACGTGGCATGTTTGGCTTGATGAGTTTTTATAAAGATGCTATTTGCCAACCCCAAACACCTTATTTTGGGCATTGATTTATGTACTGGTGAATCGACGTGTATGATCCCGTAAGGTGTATAGACGAGTTACTTGCTAGCGATGTTTTCGCTAAGAACAAATACTCTATCTGCTTTTCAGGTGAGCCGAAGTACGAGATGATTTTTGTAGAAGATATCGGCGAGTGGGCTCGTTGGGACGATGGTCACTAAAATGGACAGGCTTACAGTCCTTATCCTTTAGTTGAAGGATTTACTGTTAAAACTTTGTATTGAAGGATACTTTAGACACTCTCCCTGACACGTTTTATTTCGGCTGTGTTTCATTTGGGATATTATTGTTTTTGAAGTTTTTAATTTTAGGACGTTTCTGCTGATTTATCTTATGTCATGAATGACGTGTGCTTGATCTGATTTGACGCTTTGTAGTTCTCGTAGTAGGCTACGACAGGTGCACTGGTACCGATGTCTAGTATCGGGCCGGGGTGCTACAGGTGGTATCAGAGTCTATGCTTCAGATCTATCTTAGAAACTTAGGTTCATGATCTTTTAGCAATCTAAAATGGGATTTTTCCCTTAAGTTTGATCCTTAGGTATAAGTGTTGATTATCTAGAGTATAAGTATGATCTGTATTGGGTGTGTGCGAGCGCGTTTATCATCTAAATTTCGTATTAACGTTCTTATTTCATACCTCACCCACTCTTGACGCATTCAAGCTTTCAGTAACATCTTGTATCTACTGATTGCTAATGGAACATTAACCTTTCAGAGAAAATGCCTCCAAGAAGAGATAACACAGGAAACTCTGACAACGGACAGGAGAACCAGCCATCACAAGTGGTTTTACCCCAGGTGCTCACTGATGCACTAATGGTGAGCGCACAAGGGTTTGCTCAGCAGCAACAGCCTCCGCCACCTCCACCACCGCAACATAATATCTGGTTCTTCTACAGAGAGATGAGGAAGATGAGAGTTCCGGAGTTTGGAGGGTGTACTGATCCTGAGGAGGCTCAGCACTGGTTGGCTGAGGTAGAGAAATGTTTCCGGTTAGTGCAAGTGCCTGAGGAGATAAAGGTAGATATGGCCACACCCCTTTTATGTCGCAAAGCTGGCGAATGGTGGACTGGAATGGTGTTGAGAATGACCCCACCAATCTCATGGACACAGTTTGGTGATTTTTTTCTGAAGTACTACGTGCCAGAGACTGCGATTTTGGACAAGATAAGGGCATTTGACAGATTAGAGCAGGACCAGATGACGGTGTCGGAATATGCGGATCGTATCCACGCTTTGGGTAAGTTTGTCCCTGCGATTATGTCTGATAATCGTCTAAGAATGATGAAATTTGAGAGGGGATTGGACTCCAAAATACAGTCGGCGATAGTGAATGCCAGAATGAGAACTTACGAAGATATGTTGGATGCATGCTTCCGTGTCGAAAGTGATTTCCGTAGAGTAGCAGCCAGGGAAGCTAGTGTAGGGTCATCTGACAGGGGAAAAAGGCCAAGGGATGATGTGAGAGTTGGCGGTAGACCCGGACGTTGGGTTAAGATTCCGAAGAGGAGCCTAGTCGGAAATTTCCAGAGACCTCCAGCGCAGAACCCAGTAGTCCAGCAGACGGTGGGAATTCGTCCACACTGCAGCAGGAACCATGTTGGAGAATGTAGAAAGTTGGCTGGAGCATGTTACAGATATGGACAAGTGGACCATATGATTAGACATTGTCCCGAGATGAAGAAAAGCGCTCCAGAAGAAGCGGCCCAGCAGCCTAGGGCAAAGCCGAGAATAAATGCCCATGTCCATGTCATGACCGATACCGACATACAGGAAGCCACTGATGTGGTAGCAGGTACAATTTAAATTAAGTTTGAACTTTAAGTGAATTAAGTCTCTACATATTTAACTCCCTGTGTAAAACTTGATATGGTCTTAGGTGCGGTTTTAGTAAATAAGATACCTGCCAATATGCTTTTCGATAGCGGTGCAAGCCACTCCTTTGTAGCAAAGAGATTCACTAAGCACCTTGGTAATTTGCCTGAGTGGTTAGAAACTCCGTACCGTGTTCAAGCGGCCAGAAATCAAATTATGGTTTCGTACCAGCAGTACCGGGATTGCGAGCTAGAGTTTGAAGGACAAACGTTCTCCGTCACACTAATCCCTATTCAGATGTATGACTTTGACGTTATATTAGGAATGGACTGGTTGGCCAAGTATCACGCCAACATTGAGTGTCGATTGAAGCAAGTGACAGTCAAGAGTGCTAAGATGGAAGAGGTAATGTTTCAAGGAGATAGGGAACGAAAGAAAGTCCCCAAGAAGGTGTATATGCCGGTTGCTCAAGCTTGCAAATCCTTAAGGAAAGGTGCTAAGGGATTCCTAGTGTATGTGATGGATGTTACTCAGGAAGTACCATCTATTGAACAAATTCCAGTGGTTAATGAGTTTCTTGATGTGTTTCCGGAGGAATTGCCAGGAGTGCCACCTCCGAGGGAAGTCGAGTTTGAGATAAATCTGATTCCAGGAGCCGAACCCATTTCTAAAGCCCCTTACCGAATGGCTCCAGCAGAACTGAGATAACTGAAAGAACAACTTTAGGTTATTGGACAAGAAATTCATCTGCCCCAGTGTGTTGCCTTGGGAAGCACCTGTTTTATTCGTGAAGAAGAAGGATGGTAGTATGAGGCTCTGTATCGACTATCGAGAGTTGAATAAAATTACCATCAAGAATAAGTACCCCCTTTCGCGAATTGAGGATTTGTTTGACCAACTCAAGGGCGCCAAGATCTTCTCTAAAATTAACCTCAGATCAGGATACCATCAGCTACGAGTGAAGACTGAAGACATCGCAAAGATAGCCTTTCACACGAGATATGGTCAATATGAGTTCTTAGTGATGCCATTTCGTTTGACTAATGCCCCCGTAGCCTTTATGGATCTTATGAATACCGTCTTTCGGAAACAGTTGGACAAGTTGCAGTAGTATTCATAGACGACATTCTGGTATACTCTCCTGACGAGCAAACTCACGTTGAGCATCTGAGAACCGTTCTAGGCATTTTGAGGCAGAAACAACTATACGCTAAGTTTAGCAAGTGTGAATTTTGGCTAAGAAGAGTGGCTTTTCTGGGTCATGTGATATCAGAGGAGGGGATTGTTGTGGATCCGAAGAAGGTGGAAGCTATCACGGAGTGGCCTAGACCTACCAATGTCACCAAAGTGCGAAGTTTCTTGAGTCTAGTGGGTTATTGCAGGAAGTTTGTCGAGGGATTCTCGAGGATAGCAGTGCCTTTCAGTCGCCTTACTCAAAAGAAGTCTAAGTTTGAGTGTACGGCAGAATGTGAGAAAAGCTTCATGGAGCTTAAGAAGAGATTAATCACAGCTCCAGTGTTGGCTCAACCCTCCGGAACTGATGGGTTTGTGATTTATAGGGACGCGTCAAAGAATGTTTTAGGCACGTAAATTGTAGCATAACGTTATGATTTTGTTTACCAATTAAGTTTAGTCTAATACCTTGCTTTTAGGTTGTGTTTTGATGCAACACGAACGAGTCATTGCATATGCCTCAAGGCAGCTAAAGCCTTATGAACAAAACTATCCGACACATGACCTTGAACTTGTAGCAGTTGTGTTTGTCTTGAAGATCTGGCGGCATTATTTATATGGGGAAAAGTGCGCGGTATTCACGGACTGTAAGAGATTAAAGTATTTGTTCTCTCATAAAGAATTAAACATGAGGCAGCGGAGATGGTTGGAATTGTTGAAAGGCTATGATTTGACCATCCATTACCACCCAGGAAAGGCTAATAAAGTGGTGGATGCATTAAGCAGGAAGTCCAGCCATGCGCGACAATCACCATTAGAAAGAGAAATGGAAGAATTCGGTTTAGATTTGATTGACTCCACGGTGAACATTTTGATAGCATTGACCATCACACCGAGTTTGATTGACCGGGTAAAAGAGGCTCAGAAGAATGATGAGACCTTAAGTGAGATAACGGAAAGGATGAAACATGATCAGGTTGAGGGATTTCAGGTCAATGAGGATGGGAGCCTAAGGTTCAAGGGAAGACTATGTGTGCATGATGTAGAGGAACTTAAAAGAGAAATTTTGCAAGAAGCTCACAGCTCGAGGTTATCGATACATCCTGGAAGCACCAAGATGAACAGAGAGCTCAAGCAATATTATTGGTGGTCCGGAATGAAAAGGCATATTGCGGAGTTTATAGAGAGGTGTTTAGTATGTCAACAAGTCAAGGCGGAACACCAACGGCCTGGCAGATTACTGATGCCATTGGAGATTTCAGAATGGAAATGGGAACATGTCACAATGGATTTTATAACTGGTTTACCAAAGACAAGAAGTGGCTATGACATGATTTGGGTTATTGTGGATCGATTAACCAAGTCTGCACATTTTCTACCCATCTCAAGTGAAACATCCCTCGACAAGTTAGTACATTTATATATGGATAATATTGTCTGCCTGCATGGTATTCCAGTAAGTATAGTGTCCAACCGAGATCCGTGGTTCACATCTAAATTTTGGACAGCGTTTCAGAGAACCATGGGTACATAATTAAGGTTGAGTATAGCGTACCATCCCCAAACCGATGGATAGTCTGAACAGACCATTCAGACTCTGGAAGATATGCTAAGGGCTTGTGTTCTTGATTTCAAAGAGAGCTGGGATGGAATGGTGAAGTTAATGGAATTTTCTTATAATAACAGTCATCACAGTGCAATTGATATGACCCCTTTTGAAGCTTTGTATGGAAGGAAGTGTAGGTCTCTGGTTTATTGGGATGAAGTCGGTGTGAGAGCCATCACCAGACCTGAGTTACTCGAGAAGACACTAGAGAAGGTGAAAATCATTTGAGATAGACTCAAGACGGCTCAGGATCGTAACAAAAGTTGGGAAGATTCCAAGCGACGGACGTTGGAATTTAATGTGGGTGAAAAAGTTTACTTGAGAGTATCACCTATGAAGGGCATCATGAGGTTTGGAGTAAAAGGAAAGCTAAGCCCCCATTTTATTGGTCCTTACGAGATACTTGAGAAAGTGGGGGATTTGGCATATAGATTGGCATTACCTCCGGTATTGACGCAAGTCCACAACGTATTCCATGTGTCACAGTTAAGGAAGTACGTGACGGATCCAAGCCATGTGCTTGAAGCCCACCCTTTGGAACTCAACAGCGATGTTACATACCAAGAGATACCCGCGAGGATCGTAGACTGAAAGGACCAAGTGTTGAGAAAGCGAGTGATCCCTTATGTGAAGGTTCAGTGGAGCAACCACACGGAACATGAGGCCACATAGGGACTCGAAGAACAGATGCGGGAGAAGTATCCTCAACTCTTTATATAAAGTACGTAAGTTTTGAGGACGAAACATTTTTGTAAGGGGATGGAATGTCATACCCCGTAAGTTCCGCGTCCAATATTAAATAATAAGAAAAAAAATTTAAATACAATTTAATTAATTGTATATGTTTATAAAGCTTGGTTAAACCAAATATAGAAGAAGAAAGAAATGGCGTTAAAGTGAGAATTAAGGGAATTAGGCAAATTACCAAAAATGCCCCTTCCCACTTAACTACTAGGGAGTTACACAAAGGTGTATAACTCCCTATTAGGCCACTAGAACATCGGTTACAAGGCCAAAAGAGGGGGAAAACGCCTGGGAGAAAAGAGAAAGAAGAATAAGAGAAGAAGAGAAGGAAGAAAGAGCGGCCAATCTAGGTTCAACTTTTTCCAAAATCCTGCAGTACACTCTTAAGACTATCTAGAAACAAAGACAAGTAATCTTTCTATACGCTTTACGCAAATTTTGATAAAACAAGCCCTATGTTCTTATAAAGAGAAAATTCGGATCACACATTAGTAATCTTGATTTGTTTATGTTACATGCTCTACTATACGTATTTGTTGTTGTTTGTTTGATTAAAGTCATGTTCTTTGGGCCTAAATCTGAAAGTATCCATGTTGTGCTTAATTGTTGATAAACATGCCCTTAAAGTGTCATCTTGTTGTAAATGTTGTTTTGTGATAATTGTCATATTCTCTAAAGGTTGCCTTAGATGATTTGAGGTGAGTTGAGGAAGATTTGAAGGTTTAGATGATGTGTGAAGCAAGTTGGGCATGGGGTAGAAGATTGATGATGCACCCGGTGATATGAATATTAGAAGGCTTAAGGTTGATGCAAACTGATAGATATAAGGATTAAATTGTGTTTTTGGGTGTTGTGCATGGTGGATTTGAGTAATAAGGTTGAATTCTAGGTGTTAAGAGGAAAAGAGTGAAGGAGGAAGATGAAGGAGGGAGGTTACTGTAGAATTTTGCAGCTTCTGGAACCGTCAGAACACTTCGAACACCTACTTTAGGTGCTCAATGTCACATCAGGCACATAAAGTAGGCATTCAATGTGTCTCAGTGCATTCCAATACACTTCGAACACCTATATTAGACACTTCATGTCACATAAGGCGCCTCATGTAGGCGTTCATGTGTCACAACACATTCCAGAATACTTCGAACACCTCTGAAGGTGTTCGATGTCACTTAAAGCACCTCATGTAGGCATTCGATGTGTCACAGCACATTCCAGAACACTTCCAACACCTCTGAAGGTGTTCGATGTCACTTGAAGAGCTTCATGTAGGCGTTCGATGTATACCAGCACATTCCATAACACTTTGAACACCTCTGAAGGTGTTCGATGCCACTTGAAGCGCTTCATGTAGGCGTTCGATGTATACCAGCACATTCCAGAACACTTCAAACACCCAGAATAGGCGCTTTATGCCACACTAGGCGCCTTTTGAAGGCGTTCCAAGTGTACTGGAAGCTCCTTTTGACCCATTAAGCGCTCCATGAATGTGAGATACCTTTATTCTCTTCCATTGCTCATAAAATACAAGTGTTTTTGAAGTGTGCTTGAGTTGTAAACATTAAGTGTGAATGAGTAAGGCTAAGTATGAATTCGAAGTGAATTTGCGATACGAAAGGGCATGAAGTGGTACGAATGAGGTGTGCTTGAGTTGTAAACATTAAGTGTGAATGAGTAAATTTAGGTATGAATTCAAGTGAGTTAGCAATATGAAAGGACATAAAATGGTATGAATAAGGTGTGTTTGAGGAAGTATGAATGATCAAGATTAAGTGTGAACCCGATATGAACTTTTGTAAAATGAAAGGACATGAAATGGTACGAGCAGGGTGTGATAGATGTTCAGGACTTGGTACTTGATATGTAAAGTGTCTGTGCATGTTTACACGTTTGATATGATGTTACATGAGCATTCTGCATCACGACATGAACACTTTGCATTTCGACATGAGAATTGTTTTTGCGAAAGAACATGTGTTTGCAAAAGAATATTAAAGTTTTCGAAAGACACATTATGGCTGCTGGTTGATCGTAGGGTATAAAAGTCACGCCTGCGAAAGCAGGGTATAAAAACGTGACATGTGAATCAACAGCAGGGTATAAAGTATTTTATGGGGCCGTGGACCTATCAGCACGGAAAATAAGGTTATGTTATGGAGCCGTGGACCTATCAGCACAGATATAAAGATATATGTTATGGGATCGTGGACCTATCAGCACAGGTTATAAAGTTATATGTTATGGGGACGTGGACCTTTCAGCATGGGGTATAAAATTCTGTTTGCTGTGGACTGATCACCCACATGGTATAAAGTTCTGCTACGCGAAATATATGATAAGAAGAATTATGAAAAGTTTTGTGAAATGATACGCATGACATGTTTACGTAAGAAGACATATGCATGATTTTGTGTGGGGTTTTGAAGAAGTACATGCATCATGTTACACGAAGCATAAGATTTGACATGCAAGAAGTGACGTTCGCATATATTCTGTTTATGTAGTACTTTTGCTCAATATGTGTTGGTTCCCTTTTTGTGTATCATTTACGTGACATGTTTGGCTTGATGAGTTGTTATAAAGATGCTATTTGCCAACCCGAATACCTTATTTTGGGCTTTGATTTATGTACTGGTGACTCATCGTGTATGATCTCGTAAGGTGTATGGACGGGTTACTTGCTAGCGATGTTTTCGGTAAGAATAAATACTCTATCTGCTTTTCAGGTGAACCAAAATACGAGATGATTTTTGTAGAAGATATCAGCGAGTGGGCTCATTGGGACGATGATCACTAAAATGGACATGCTTACAGTCCTTATCCTTTAGTTGAAGGATTTCCTGTTAAAACTTTGTATTGAAGGATACTTTAGACACTCTCCCTGACACGTTTTATTTCTATTGTGTTTCATTTGGGATATTATTGTTTTTGAAGTTTTTAATTCTACGACGTTTCCGCTGATTTATCTTACGTCATGAATGACATGTGATTGATCTGATTTGACGCTTCGTAGTTCTCGTAGTAGGCTACGGCAGATGCACTGGTACCGATGTCCAGTATCGGGCCGGGACGCTACACTATTGTTGGATATTGAAAACTCGTTGTGATGACAAGTTGAATTAGTTCCAATGGATATACGTTTTGATGATGGATTTACAGACAAGTTATAAGCCAACGTTTTGGACACTAATTTATGAGTGTTTTTTTATTATGTATAAATGATAGTTTTAGTTTTTTACGTGCACACGGTACGATATTAAAGTTTTGTGACTCAAATCACGTTCTTATGAGTGTGTTTTTTTATTATTCTTGATTTGAGTCACAAGTCGTGACACTTGTTACTGGTAAAAACTCAACCATCTCTCTTGGGTTTCCCTCCTAATTCAAAGAGCATAATAATATGGGTTAAAGTTATTTAAGCAGTCGCTAGTAGAAAGAAAATCCTCTGAGTAAAATGTTGAGTTGGATTTTTTATCTATCTAGTATTTTGTAAATTTAGTAAAAGAAACTCTTTTCATTAAATTGATTGTGTTTTTTATATTGTGAAGTAGCAGTTGATCGACATAGCTTGACATAATTTTCATCATAGGTTATCGGAAAACAACCTCTGTGTGTTTCTAACGTATGTGTATGGTTACGTACATCCAACCCTTAATACCCCGCCATAGGCGGAAGTATCCAAGTCAATGAGATAATGTTGTTGTTGTTAAGTAATCTAAAACCGACGACTAGAAAATAAAAGAAAATAGAGTAAGCTGAGTTTCATTTCGTGTTTCAAAAGGATTATTAAGTGTTTTTTTTTAAAATGTAAAAATTTTTGTGTAACCAATGATCAAAATAGGATCAAGTCATTTACATATTCACTGGCATACCCAGGATGTAGAGCATACAATCACCAAAACCTACTCTAGGTAACATTAGCATACATTGCCCTATACACATGAGTAGCAACTCTATGTACTACATCCCGAGTATTAGGTGTGTGATCCTCAAAAAATTTTGATGTTTCTGGCATTCCATAGGAAGTAAATGGTAGCCGCAAAAGTTGCCTTGATGAATTTGGTTCTTTCACTCCTTTGCCTGGCATGTTTTCCTGCCCAGCGGAGTAATGCTTTCACCATCAAAAATTTTCTTGAAATACCAATCCAAGCTAATACTTCCTCCCAAACCTGTGTTGCAAACGGACATCTAAACAATAAGTGATCAGTAGTCTCGGTGAAAGCCCCAGAAATCGGATATGATAAATCTGAGAGCACAAAATGCAATTCATCCTTTGTTGGTATCCTATCTTGGGCATCCAACCAGAAAGTGAAGCAGTGCTTTGCGTGTTTGAAGTAGCCCAGATAGTCGTATGCCATCTAACTATTTTCCCCTTGTTTCTGAATATTTCATATGCCGCTCTTGTGAAGGAACCTCTGCTGGAAGCCAACCTATTCAATGCAGACCCGCAGGTTGAGCTTTCACCGAAATGTTCAATGAGTCCATCCCTAGTGAGTATTAACTTCTTCATGAAAACCGAGTGAGTGGTTTTGGCTTGATGATGCCAGACCCCATTCTGCATTCCATAAAAGTGATGAATCCAACGTACCCAAAGCGAATCCTTCTTACTTTTTATGTTCCACAAGTGCTTTAGCAAGAGAGCTTTATTTCATGCCTTGAGATCAAATAATCCTAAACCTCCTTTTTTTTTGGTCTACACACATCAGTCCATGATACCCACGTTTTCTTTTTTTGCTCACCCTGCATACCCCAAAGAAAGTTCCTAGCAATCCGGCCTAAGATTTTTTGAACACTATAGGGAATTGGAAGAACACCCATCTAGAAGGCATGAACACCTTGTATTACCCCTCTAATCAACTCAATTCTCGAAAAATAAGAAAGAGTCTTGATATTCCACATGCTTGTGTAATCAATTACGCGTTTGATATATCCCTCAAAATGAACCTATTGTAATGCATGTCCAGCAATAGGTACCACCAAGTACTGAAATGGTAATTGACCTTGAAGGAAACATGCCGTTGCACTCAAATGATCTTTCTCCTCATTACTTACTCCTACTAGAAAGATTTCAGATTTAGCAACGTTGCATCTCAAACCTAAAGATTTCAAATTTAGAAAGATTTCAGATTCCCAGCAGCACTCCCACATAACTTCTATCCCCTCCAGCAAACAAAAGCAAGTCATCAGTAAATACTAAGTGCGAGATTTTATGCTTGTCACACTGAGCATGGAACTTGAATTCCGGATTGGTATGCAAACCCCTGAGCATCCTGGATAAATACTCCATTCCCAGTACAAAAAGAAGAGAGAAAATTGGATCGCCTTGTCTTAATCCTCTTTTTCCTTTAAAGTAACCCTCCAAAGAACCATTAATGGATAAAGAAAATGAAGTAGAAGTGACACATTCTAAGACCCAGTCAATAAATCTGGGGGGAATTTCATTCCCCTCAGAATGCTTTCCAAAAAACTCCATGATATCGAATCAAATGTTTTTTATGTCAATTTTAATCAAGCACATGAGAGATGCGTTTTTCCTTCAATAATTCCTCATCAACTCTTGAACCAACCGTATGTTCTCAGCCATTAATCTCCCTTTAACAACACCGGATTGTGCCTCATCAACAAAAAGACCTATAACAAGTGATAGCCTATTCGCAAGGATTTTAGTGATCACTTTGTAAATCACATTACACAGTGAAATATGCCTATAATCACCAACTTTCCTAGGACTATTCAGCTTGGTGATCAATGCAATAACAGAATGATTAAGTTGTTTTAGTAACTTACCATTCTTAAAGAATTCCAAAATAGCACCCGTTACCTCCTATCCCACAATCTCCCAAGATTTGATAAAAAATTGTGAGGTGTAACTGTCCAGTCCTGGGGACTTCTCCTTATTGATAGAAAAGATTGCTCTTTTAATCTTATCTGCATTAACAGGGTGAACAAGAAGATCAGCTGCACTTTGATCCAACAAAGGACCTTGACTTAAGATATCCATCCTGACATCAGTAGTATTCTCCCTCGTACCCAACAAATTTTTGTAGAAAGCAAGGAACTCTTCCGTAATCTCAATCCTTGTGATGGAAAAAGAACCATCCTGCCATTCAATTGACATTATCCTTCCCCTTGCTCTACTTCTTTTCACCCAAGAGTAAAAGAATTTGGTGTTACGATCTTTAAGTCTCACAGAAAGACCTTTTGCTAATTGCAAGTAGTAGCTTCTTTCCCATTTTATCAACTTGTTTGTTAAAAACCAATGTGCAGTAAGAGATTCAAGCAATTGCTCATCATCATGCTCTCTTTGAAATCTTATCTACAATTCTTCCAAGTGTGCCTTGGCTCTATTCACTCTTTCTGAGATGTGTGCAAAGTCTCTAGTGTTAAGCTGCTTTAATGGTTGTTTAAGTAACTTCATCTTCCTACAAACAACATACATTTTCCTCCCATGAAAATTCACAGTCCAGGCTTTTTCAACCAATTTCAAAAAGTCAGGATGTTTGGTCCACATGTTGATAACTTGAAGTTTACTCTCGACCTAGCTTCCACATTCTCAGTAAAAATAATATCAGGTGAGTGATTAGAGACACTACCTGATACAGGAAAATGAGCTGTAGAAGTGCTGAATTTATCCATCCATGCATCATTAACTAACACATGATCAAATCTGTTCTTCATCTTGCCATTAGTCCAAGTATACTTGCACCATGAATAGGAAAGTACAATCATGGAGTTTCTCATACAGAAGTCCATAGGGTCTCTAAGCTCATAAGCAGATACAGGAAGACCATTTATTTTTCTCCCTCCACAAAAACCATGTTGAAGTCTCCTCGAACCACCCATGGCAGAGAGCATCTGGCTCTAAACTGTTCTAGAGATGCCAACATGTTCCTCCTCTCAACCAAACTGTTATATCCATAAACAAAAGAGATCCCCACTTGTTGACCATCCACTAAGGATGTTGCCACATAATTTATTACTTGTTCCTGCTTGTCAATTGAGTCTAATCTAACGTAGCCGGATTCCAAAAGATTAAGATTTTACTGCCTGGTTGTATTCCGAAATTGTTGGTATGCTGCCAACCTCCAAAAACAGTGTTTATCATGTGCTGAAAACTATTATCGGTCAGCTTGGTCTCCAAAAGGCCAATGACATCGATCCTATTCTTTTTGGTAAAGTCATAAACTTCACCTTGTTTGTGGGGGGGGGGGTGTTCAACCCCTTTATATTCTAGAATGCAAATATCATCAAAAACGTATTGGGGTTGATACCTTATCTCTGAAATTAGAAGGGTGGTCCTTCATGGCTTTAGATTGTCTCCTTTTCTCCTTCTTTGTCAACACCTTAACAAATCTTTCATCTTGGTCTAGCTCCTTGTCAATTGTTTTTTGTATTTGCAACTCCCCTTCATCCTCCATTTGTGTGTGTGTGTGTGTGTCCTCTCTTCCTGTACCTGTCCCTTGTCCTGGTCATTTCCTATCTCTTTGAATGCATTAGAGAGGAAAGCAGTGATGTTCTCTGGGCTGTGGGCCTGTAGATAAAATTCTGACAGCCTTTGTCCATCTTGGAAAGCAGGATCAAGAGCCAAGCCCCCTGCCTCATATCCTCCACATGAGGAATTGCCTTTGTAACTAACTTCTCTGCTGTTTTGACGTTGTCTTTTTGTTCTTCAGTTCTTCTGGAGGAAAGAGCCACCTGTTGTTTCTGCTTAATCCCCATCTTGCTGAGATCATTTCTTCTTTTTTCATCCTTCATAAATAGCTCATGCCTTTTAGATGTGTGTCCAATTCTGCCGCAAGTAGAGCAAAACAGCGGGACTCTTTCATACTGGATCTCCTGTTTATGAACCCTATCAGGCAGGGTGATATCAATCGTTTGGGGTAGCTCCTTTGAAATATCGACCTTAATAAGTAATCTAGCATAGTTGTAGGTACCCTTATTTGTTGTAACTTGGTCAGTACTGATAGGGTTTCCCAGATAAGAAGCAATGATACTAAGATATCTGGCTTTCCACAAGATCAATGGCAAATTAATAAGTCTTACTCATATTGGGACTACATGCATTTCCTCATGCCCAAAGCTAAAGAACTTTGGCATACGCTTAAGCATTAGAGGCCTCCCATTAACAAAATAAGGTCCTTCTGCTAATACTTTCAAGATATCCTCAACCACTTCAAACTGGAACACAATCCATCCTGAATCATGCATTTGCATCTTGAGCTTTCCATTCCAATTCTTAGTAACCTGCTTGAGAGGCCCCATTCCTGGAAAAGTTCCTCCAAAACAGCCTATTAGGCATAGTTCCCATTCCCTTTCATCTACAAAGTCTTCCTCCACAAAACTTGGCCCTTGGGGATTAATCTCTATCTTGAAAGCTTGATGCCATTTCCTTTTTTCCTGTTATCTTTGAATAAGGAACGCCATGGAAGACGAACCACCTTTTGTCCCAAAACTTCTTTTCTTTGGTTCTTCTCATATTTGCCATCACGGGTGATCAAATCTACATCCAGATCTACATGCATTGACCCTTTCAACTTACTAGTACTTTCTCCTGTTGGTAGTGCAGTTTTCCTCATATTTACATCCGCGTATTGCCCATCATTCCTCTGTTCATCAGCTCCTCGATTCCCAGATGTCGGAGGATAAATCAAGTCTATTTCACCGATAAAAAAGGATTCTTTAATGTATCCTTGCACTGCCTTGCTGCAAGGCTTTTCATCCACCATTTCTTTATAGGTATGTACAGATGTAATGAGAAAGATCTAGCAAGGAAGCAGAAAGAGGAAGAATTGGAGAAGAACGTTAAGTTAGTTACCCAAAGAGTTTCTCTCTCTAATATTCTCTCTCATCCTCTCGTAGGTAATTTTATTAAGTGCTGGGGATAAAACAGAAAAGATATTAAAAAAATTATAGATGAAATATGCAGTTAAAAGCTAATGGTTTCAAAGAGGTCTATTGAATTAAACAAGTTGTTGTTAAGTCTGTTAAATTCCATAAAAGAATAAAATGAGAGATTAAATTATTTTAATCACTAAACGTTAAGATGAAAAAAAGCTAAATTAAAACGTTGAGGACGGATAAAAAAAAGCCAAAAGGATTGGATATAAGTCGTCGTTTTCAAAAAAAGAAAAAAGAAAAATGGTAAAATTATTGCAAGGACTGCCAGAGTTTAAAAATTTGGAATCATTGTGCTACAATTTGATAAATTCATAAAGAGTGCAAGAAACGTTAAAAAAATTAGAGAAGGTTTTAAAAGCCTTCAAAAGAGTTTACGTTAACACATGAACCATATCCGTCCGCTTACGTAACTAGAACCAAAACTTTATTGGTTAATATCAAAATCAATATAACAAGCCCTTGTAACGAAAAAACTCCAAGTCCGTTAACGTAGTCGGTTCGTTGTTCTCTTGCCTTTATTCATAATTTTCTATGAACAGCATTTCTTTTGAGAAAAAAAGGTAGAAGTTATTTTTAATTTCCAAATTTTGAAATAAAACATGTTAAAAAAATATCCTTACTCTTTATCTGCTTTATTTTATAGAGACGAAAAAAATCACTCTATCTAACACAAAAAATAACAAATAGTTTAATCTATCGATATTCGAAATAAAGAGGGTAAGAAAAATGATAACAAATCAAAACTCCTACGACTACGTGCCTTTTGCTTCCATGGTCCCTTCAACGGTCTCTACGAGAATTGGACATGCGGCTTACCCACGAATTGATATAAACTACGTTATTGACGAATTGATAAAGGACTTAAAGTTTTCACTTCTTTCTTAAAGTTTGATGTTAAACTAATTCTTGAAACAAAAGAAATAAAGAAAGAAAAAAAAAATTCCCATTCCAACCCTTTTAATTGTATACTTTGTCCGGGGATTTGCCGTCACCACTGATTCTTTTGCATGTGGAGAAGTGGTAACATGTTGACATCATCTCTTTTTTCTTCACCCACTATTATTCGATACGTGTCTTTTATCTCATTCATACACCTCTTCCTCCGTCCTTTCATTCAGATTTACCATTTCTACCCTCGCGTGACGTGCCATTGGAAGAAGATGAAAAAAAAAAAGCACGAAAAGATCTCATTTCCATATATTGGATGTCACATATCCAAGTCTAGGAGCCTCTCCTAGATTTGTGTTTTGTCATCTAATTGCATAATGTCCACTAATGCAACTTCTTCACACACAACGGTGGTCAATATTATATTCTTTAATAAATGCTTTAATATTTCGAGTGATTGTGTGAATTTGTTTTTTTAATGTTTGGTTTCGGCTAGAATTTATGTTTTGAATATGTTCTTTCTAAACTTGATCAACTTACGTTTTCATTTTATCCCTATCTGCTCATACTAGAAGCCCTCGAAATTGCTTGCGTTTACTCTTTATTTTAGATTTGTCTTAAAAATGTTATCACTTTATAAAAATAACTAAAACTTTGATAACACATTTGTCATTATCGTTGTAGTTAATACATGAAAGAGAATTAATAAGTCAACAAGGAATTCGTAATGTAGACGTATTGTAAGAAAATGTTAGGACAATATTGTCTTAATGATTCCTTATTAAAGTAAATGCTAAGTTAATTAGACCAATATTTTTAAAACAGAAAGATATATTTTTTAAAAAAAAATTGTGAGTTTAAACTTTCGCAAGTTTATTTATGAGTAAAAAAAATCTTTAGAGAAATAGATAAAATAGCAAATATTAGAGATAATCAAGTGAAATTGAAAGATCACAAACTAAATTGATTAGGAACCAGATGGAATTTCGACTATTTTTATATAGTTTTATGATACTATAAAAACTAAAAAGGAAGGAACTATTTCTACGTTCAGTGTGCTTGCACAATAATAAACAATATAAGCATATATGGATTGAAAACAAAATCACTCTATACAACAGAGAAGAGGGACTTTCTCCAGTTTGTGCCGTTAGTGAGATGAGAGTGAAATCAAGAGAGAGAAGCTCTCTGGGGACAAAGCCCTAAATTTCCTCGCATTTCTTCCTGCTGATTCTCTTCTTTCTGTGCTCTTTTTCTGTTTTTCACTTGAGTTATGGCAAGCAGTAAGGCTTGTAGTAAGGTGGTGCAAGGATATAGTAAAGGTCCTTTTTTTTATTGAGGAAGCTGATTTGGTTTCTCCTCCGTTGGCAAAGAAATGTACAAAAGATGAGCAAAGGCTGGGATGTGAGAATTTGCCCTCAGATCTGGAACTGCATGTCAATAATTCGGTGAGGAATGATGGAATGGGGTACGATTCTCCTTTAGATCTACCTGCACAGGAGGGTTCTTTGATAAAACCCTCAATTGCCTCGGTCTCTCAGGTGCGTGTTCCTTGGTCTTCTTTGTTTAAAGATAACAGAAAAGAAGGGAATGGACTTAGACTCTCTAAGATGGAGATTTGTCCCAACGGTCCTTCCTTTGTTGAAGATGATTTTGCTGAGGAACAGGAGTGGGAATTATGTTTGATTGGCTGTTTTGGTGGGTCATTTCCTGGACTGGGTCCGCTTAGACAAGTTACTAAAAGCTGGAAAGGAAAGCATAAGATGCAAATGCATGACTCTGGATGGATTGTTTTTCAATTTGAGAAGGGGGAAGACTTAATGCAGGTTCTTGCTGATGGTCCTTTCTTTGTTAATGGTAGACCTTTGATGCTTAAACGTATGCCTAAATATTTCAGTTTTGGTCATGAAGAGATGAATTTTGTTCCAATTTGGGTCAGATTAATTAATCTCCCATTGATCCTCTGGAAGGCTTGCTTCCTTAGCCGTATTGCTTCTTATTTGGGCACTCCAATCAGCACTGACCATATTACTGCTTGAAAGGGTACCTTCAATTATGCAAGAGTTCTTATTGAAGTGGACATTTCAAAAGAGTTGCCTAAAACTCTGGACATCACCCTTCCGGATAGGGTGCACAAACAGGAGATTTTCTATGAAAAAGTGCCGTTGCACTGCTCTACTTGTGGCAGAATTGGCCACACCTACAAGGGACATGACCTCTTCTTGAAGGATGAGCGAAATAGAAGAGAACAGGGTAGAAAAAGAGTTGGTCAGAAATTGGCCAATAAGCCTAGTCCTGCGCTTCCAACTGGGAAACTTGATAAGAACTTGATTACTGAAGCTGAAACTGAGAATATAAAGTTGCCTGTAATTCCTGATGATGTTGTGGAGTCAGGGGTTCTTGTTCCTCCGGATGGTCAAAAGCAAGCCGAGGTTTATATCCAAGCGCATAGTCAGGACAATATTGAAGCTTTTCTTACTAAGGCTTTCAAGGGTATTGGTAGGAAGGCCTCTGAGGTTGTGTTGCCTGAGGACTGCGTTCTTACGTCGCAGTTTGAGGAAACTGAGATCCAACTTGAGAATTGCATTGAGAATGAGTTAGAGCAGTCTGATAAATTTACCAAAGTTATGTCTAAGAAAGAAAGGAGAAGAATGTTGAAAGCTTTGAAGGATCATCCCTCAAAGCATAAGGATAAGGTTAATATCTCCCATTGTGCTTAATGATTTGTGCGTTCTGGAATATTAGGGGACTTGCTTCCCCCTTTAAGCAAGGCGAAGTTTTTGATTTCACGAAAAAGAACAAAATTGATGTTATTGGTCTCTTGGAGACTAAGCTTACAGATAAGAATTTTTTGTACATGACAAACACTGTCTTCCGGGGTTGGAAATTCGCGAATAATTTCGGAGTTCATTCGGGTAGTAGAATCTTAATTTTTTGGAATCCTGTTACTGTCAGAATTGATATCTTGGACTTGCTAGATCAGGCTATTAACTGCAGGGCGTCTTCCTTGGTGAATGGGAAACAGATTCTGCTGTCTTTTGTTTATGGTTTTAATCGAGTACCGGAAAGGAGGAGTTTGTGGCTGGCTTTGGAACAGTTTAGTTTGCATTGCACTCTGCCTTGGGCGGTTTTAGGAGACTTTAACACCGTTTTCTCAGACGATCAAAAAATTAATGGTAGAGAGGTTACAACATATGAGCTGAGGGATCCCTTGGATTTTTGTATGAGATACTCTATGGTTGAACTGCCATTTTCGGGATGTAAGTTCACATGGACTAATGGTAGGGTGAAAAGTAGATTGGATCACGTTTTGGTTAATGGTATATGGTTGGACAGCCTTACTACGGCTACATCGCATTTTCCTGTCTCTGGTTGCATTTCCGATCATTCTCCCGGTATCATCTGTACTGAAAAGATTGATTCTCAGCCTAGAGTCAATTTCAAATTTCTTAACATGTGGTGCAAGCATCCGGATTTTATGTCGTTGGTTTGGGATGCTTGGCAGGGAAACTATTACGGGAGGAATATGTACATTGTCTGTCGAAAACTTAAGTCCTTAAAATTGGTTCTTAAGCAGTTGAATGCAAGGGACTTTGCGCATATCTCTGAAAGGGTTGTAAGAGCTAAGGTACTTCTGGAAGAGCTGCAGCTGAAATTTCAAGAGGAGCATGGTAATGTCATTTTGCAGGAGAATATTAGACTGCACTCCAACTATACGAACAAGCTGATCAAATGGGAGAGAAGCTACTTCTCTCAAATTGCAAAAGGACTAGCCGTTAGACTCAAGGATAGAAGCACTAAATTTTTCTATTCTTGGGTGAAAAGATCTCGGTTCAGAGGAAGGATTAACTGTATTGAAAGAATGGATGGTTCCTTTGCTACTTCCAGGGGGGATTTAGCCAGGGAGTTTATCTCTTTCTATGAAAACTTGTTGGGGACCAAGGAAAATACTTTGCCTGTGAATGTTGATTATTTGAATCTAGGCAGGAAGCTGGATCAACAAGATGCGCATTTTCTTACCCATGACGTTACTGCTGAAGTGGTTAGGAATGATATCTTTTCCATCAATAAACACAAGTCTCCCGGTCCTGATGGGTATAGTTCTCAATTTTTTATTAAGGCATGGGATATTGTGGGTGAGGATGTTACTGCTGCAATCTTAGAATTTTTTGTTAACGGAAAACTCCTTAGACAGCTCAATCACTCTACTATTGCATTGATTCCAAAAAATGATAGTCCTAGATTTGTTGGTGATTTTCGACCTATTTCGCTGTGTAATGTTCTCTACAAAGCAATCTCTAAAATCATTGCCTCTAGACTGTCGCTTGTTTTACCGAAACTTGTGGATGAAGCCCAGGCAGGTTTCGTGCAGGGACGTCTTATGGCTGAAAATATCCTCCTTGTCCAAGAACTTTTGCGACATTACGGTAGGAAGAATGCTTTACCCATGTGCTTGATTAAAGTTGACATTAAAAAGGCCTTTGACACGGTATCTTGGAGCTTTTTGGAAGACATGTTAAAGGGTTTGAATTTTCCTGCTAAGTTCGTTGGATGGATTTTAGAATGTGTTACGACTACCTCTTTTTCGTTTTCGATCAACGGATCCTTGGAGGGGTTTTTTAAGGGTGAAAGGGGTTTAAGACAAGGGGACCCGATCTCGCCATTCCTCTTCGTGCTGGGCATGGAATATTTATCAAGAATGCTTAAGAGTCTACAAAATCATCCTAGCTATAAGTATCATCCTAAATGTGATAGGCACAAAATTTTCCATCTGGCTTTCGCGGATGACCTGTTGCTTTTTTCTAAGGGGAGTTTGGAGTCTGTTCGTGCCTTGATGGATATTTTGGAGGAATTTGGAAATTCATCTGGACTGAGGTGTAATGTTGCTAAGTCCAAAATTTTTCTTGCGGGCCTCTGTAATGATGATAAGGAAGAAATCAAAGCTATGACGGGCCTGGAGTTTGGTCTTTTCCCATTTCGCTACCTTGGGGTGCCTATCGCCGGTCATGCTTTAAAAATGGTTCACTTTGGTAGTTATCTCAAGAGGATTATTGGTTACACTTCGTCTTGGAATATTAAGTCACTCTCTTATGCGGGTAGGATTGAGCTGATTAGGGGGGTGCTGCAAGGGGTGCATGCCTTCTGGATGGGCGTCTTACCTATTCCCTCTAGTGTCCAAAAACAATTGGGTAGAATTGCTCGTAATTGTTTGTGGGGTTCGCATGGTGAACATTCGAAGAAAGCATGGGTGGCTTGGACTGATGTTTGTCGCCCGAAGAATGAGGGTGACTTGGGTTTATTTGACCTTCAGGCATGGAATAATGCTCTCTTGTTGAAACACTTGTGGAACATTCAGAGTAAAAAGGACACTCTTTGGGTCCGATGGGTTCATCATTATTATGGCCTCCGTGATGGATTGTGGCTTCATCAAGTTAAGAACTCATACTCTGTCTTCATGAAGCGTCTTTTTCACATTAGGGACCTTCTTATTGATTACTTTGGGGACATTCACGCCTGTGAGTCTATGATCACCAGATGGGCTGCTTGCAGATCTTCTATTTCCTCTTCGGCTTATGATATTTTTAGGAACAAAGGTCAAAAGGTTAAATGGGCTTCCACTATTTGGGCATCCTCAAGTACACCAAAGCATTGTTTTATGTTTTGGTTAGCGGCTCGCAGCAGACTTCCTACGAGGGATAATCTGCATTTTGTTTTGGCGGATATTTTATGTCCATTGTGCGGTGTTGCTACTGAAACAAATGACCATTTGCTTTTCACATGCTCTTTTGCAAGACAGGTTTGGGAATAGGTTCTACACTGGATTGGCATCTCGACGCGTTTTTTGTCTTTAAATGCCTTATTAAGATGGTCTGGCAAGCATGCTAGACGCAAAAGTGGAAGAACTAAGTATATTAAGGCATCTTTTGCGGCTACTATTTATTTTATTTGGCAGGCTAGGAATCTTAGAATTTTTGAGGATCAGATCCCCTTTGCCAGGATGTTGCTCATAGAGTTGCTACTCATGTTTATAGGGCTCTACCTGTACATGACACGTAGAGTAGTATTCTGGTGATTGTATGCTCTACATCCTGGGTATGCCCAGTGGAATTGTAAATGGCCTGATCCTTTTTTGATCGTTGGTTAAATGAATTTTTTACATTTTAACCAAAAAAAATCACTCTATTAGAAACCCAATCGCAAAGGGAAGGAATAAAATAATTTTCACTTTGTTACAGTAGATTTTTCTTTTTCGAGTCGATTACTTTTCTTTTTCTTTTTTTTTTCTTTCTCTTATATTAAGCAAAACGAAGAAATAATTCCTGCAATTTTCACAAGGTCAGAGAAGCCTTATTTGCTACTATACCCGAAAGCAGCAAAAAGTTAACTACAAAATGCCTTCCCTTACAGATCAGTCCACAACTCATCACCTGCAGACAGCAATTACTCCTCTTGCTTAGCTTCTTCTCCTTCCCCAAGAAAACCCCACCCTCGTACCCTTCAAACCCCCTCCCCCCTGCCCCCCGCCGCCCCCCAAAAAAATAATTGAAAATAATAAGCATTCTCAGGATCAAAGGTGAGAGATCAGAAGAGACTTTTCATATCTCTATTATCTCTTTGAGCTTAAATGAGTTGAATAATTTTAGGCATGGCCTAGCTAAATTCGCAACTTTGTTTATGTAAACAGCTTTCAACTTCAAAGCATTGTCCTACATTTCCCAGCATCTGATGCTTCATTTCAACTACCCAAAAATGTTTTTTTTTTTTCTTTTATGGATTATTTTTTTCTTTTCTTTTTGATGTTTTGCTGTTTGTTTCAAGACACAGGTGATAAGATAAAAGGAGGGTTCTGAGCAGTTTCACAGACTTGCTTCAGAAAGCAAGAACCAGTTGGAAAAGCTTCAGAATCACAAGGATTTTTCTTAATTTTTGTTTCCTCTTCTGACATTATTACCAGCCCTCTCTGTCCTTTGAACGTGATATATCATATAGCAAAAGAAGCCCTTTTCCGCCCCAGGGGCATAGTCCAGTCTTAATTGGCAAAAGTGATTGAGACTAGAACCCGACTTCTTGAGTTCGAGTTTGTGTGGAGACAATCCTTGTTGAAATATTACAAAGGTTGCCTCTGGGCTGACTGAGTCTCGTGTGTCCTCTTCCTTTGCAGGACTGCCGGTGGAACACATCTCTCGATTTACATCTCACCTGGCTAAGGGGCCTCTGGTACAGGTAGGGGAGAACCCACTCCCTCATAAAAGAAGCCCTTTTCCAACACCCCCAGCTCACTCACTCACTCCCCCGCAACCCCCATAAACACGGAGTGAGATACTCTCACCGCCGCCCACCTTACCCCCCACGTGACTGCCCGCCACGTGGCAGGAGAGAGGGGTGGTGAGGCTGGGTGCAGGTTTCTTGCACCCAGTCTCACCACTCCAATTCCCTGCCACGTGGCAGGGGGTCATTTCTTACCCAAAAAAGGGGTCAGGAGATCCTGGCCCCATAAACACACAGATACACACAGTTATACACTTTGTGTTAGTGTACGTATACATCTCAATTACAAAGGGTCAGAGTACTGTGTAAAATTTCATCAATGCAAAGTGTAACACCCCACATCCACAAACATACACAATATACAGTACACCCCACTCCCTACCCACCTACTGCCCTCCTTTAAGCTTTCTCTCTCTCTCTCTCCCTCCTTAGCTCAACCCTAGTTCTCCTTTCTGGAAAAGCAGCTTTTATTCAACTAATTCTCGATAAAATCTTACAAGAGGGAGAGCATACATGCTGAGGGGGAATATTTTGATATCAAGGTTTTCTCAGTTTGAATTGAAGGCATGAAATTAGTGGTGGGGAGGTGGAGGAGATGCAAACTCAAGAGTGCAATTTTCCAAGAATCAACAACAGAAATGGGAAGAAAGAATCTGGGCATAAATCAGAAGAAAATGAACACTACCAAGATGAAGAAGAGGGAGAGGGAGAGGTGAAAAGGGGTGGTGGAACCACCGGCAGCGGTGGAAGGAGAGACAGAGGAAATAACAGCGGAAGGCTTGATATCACAAATCCCAGTGGTCTTGGTAGGATTTACAATTGGCCATCATCTAGAATAGTTAGGGTTTCAAGGGCTTCCGGCGGAAAGGACCGTCACAGCAAAGTCTGGACCTCAAAAGGGCTCCGTGACAGGCGTGTTCGCCTCTCGGTTCCGACGGCTATACAGTTCTACGATCTACAAGATAGGCTTGGTTATGATCAGCCTAGCAAGGCTGTGGAGTGGCTGCTGACGGTCGCATCCACTTCCATTACTGAGCTACCTTTAATTAGCTCCCCATTTCCCGACACACCGCAGCAGCTGACTGATGCTGCTAGAAGTCCTTCAACTGCTGATAATGAGCGAAGATTTGATTTGGCTCAAGTTGAAATAGACGAAGCCGACGATAATGAAGATATGTTGCTTCATCAGCAACAAGATGGAAATGGAGCTAAACCTTTGTCAAAATCTGCTTGTAGCAGCACTTCTGAGACTAGTAAGGGTTCCGGCTTGTCGTTTTCGAGGTCGGAGAGCCGGAGTAAGGCAAGGGAGAGAGCACGAGAGCGCGCTGCCGGAAAGGAGAAGAAGAAAGAGAAAGAGGGTTGCCGAATGGGATCTCGCAATTTGGATCCCATTTCCCAAAATTCCTCCTTTACTGAGCTGTTGACGGGTGGAATTCACACCCAGCAAAACAATAACAATCATAGCCCTAATGCTAATGGTAGCAATAACGGAAATGGAAATGCAATCGAGTCGAATCTTTTTCAGAAATCATCTGGAGAATGGGCCTCAACTTCTTCCATGGATTATTTTGCTACTGGCCTCTCAAACCCTTCCACCGCTCGCCCCATTACTTCAAGTAGTAATTTCTTGCTGGGAAATCATCCTCTACAGCAGCCAGTGGCTTCTTCGGGGTTCACCATTACCGGAGGAGACCAAATCCACCACGAGCTTCCCCACTTCTCGTTTCTCCCGGAACACCTTGTCCTAGGCCGTGGTGGAAGTGGCAGTAGCAGTAGTAATAATAATAATAATAACAACAACAATAACAATGGCGACTGCAATCTTAACTTTTGTGTGTCGTCATCGTCTTATTCCGGCTTTACTGGTTTCAATAGGGGGACCCTTCAGTCCAATTCCTCTCTGTTGCCTCACCTCCAGAGTTTTCCCACCACCATCGATGGACCTTCAGCTTGCTTCAATGGCACCGCCACACCCGTGTCTAATGCTGCCATTGTTACCCCATTGGAGAATCAATACCACCGTTTTCTCTCTGGATTTGATCCTCAGCTTCAGCTCTGCTATGACGCCACCGGCCGACATCATGACCACAATGGCAAGGGAAAGAATTGAGCTTCCACTGCTGGTAAACTTGCTCAAAAATTCCTCTCTTTTCGCTCATTGGATCTCTCTATATGACAACGTTCAATCTGTTTAACTCCAATTTGTATAATACTCAAGCATTAAATCGTGAGTATTAGAAATGCAAGTATTTAATCATCAACAAAACCAATGAGATACAAAAAGAAAATGGGTTAATTTTCTTAGATTTTACTCAACCAACCTCTTGGTCTTCCTTTTGTCTATATCCCATTGAACAAAGAGTAGTTGCCCTTTTTTCACAGCATGTTCAAAAAGAAATTGATAAATTTATTAAACTTATTTTTCATATATCACTATTTTGTTGTATAGATAGGATGAGAAGTGTGGGTGATGGACTTCTTTATTTATTTTTAGGTAACTTTGAATCTGTCAAGCTTCTTGTTTGAACCCATTTGACCATGATTTGATTGTTTTGGGTTTTATCTGATGCTTTTTGGATCCACGTGACATAGTACCCTAAAGGTGTTTGTTAGGTTCTTGGTTTTCACAAAAAGCGTGGCTATTGTGCAATATATATATATATATATATATATATATATATATATATATATTAAAATTCATGAGGGATATTGCCGTCAGTATCCATGCTACATAATGTGCATTGAAACCTGCGAAACATAGGATCATCGGCTGCTTGTCTTTTGATTGCCTGTATAGCATTCTTTGGTTCCCTGCTTTCTGTGCACATTTAAGGCTAAAGGCCAGGTGTTGATGAACGGGTGAAAAATATTGCACTTTTTTAAGGGTAATGGAGATTCGCAAAGCCTCTTTTGTCTTTGTTCCTTAAATCCCTTTTCATTTTGTTGTCTGCTTCTTACTGCCCCCACCATAATTTCAAGTGCTCCATATAACTGTAGCCAAGAACAGGTGTCGATTTCTTGAAGGCCTGCTCTTGTTTTAGTAGAATCTGCCTGTTTTTTGCTTTTTTTTATTTGTTTGTTGGATATGATTGGTGTTTGAGACGAGCCATGCACGTCCTTTTCGTTAACAAACTCTACGTTATATCTCCCTATATGACGGCATAGCCCCAGAAGACAAACTGTTTATCCTAATGAACAACATCCTAATGAACAACTATACTTTTATGTGTAATTTCATTTAGAATTAGCGTTAGTAAGAAGAATCGCCATTCTGCAAATGATTATATAATCACATGACAAAACCCATGATATTTCTCTTTTTGTACGTGTCTAGGTTTTTGGTCTATAATTTAATTAGTTTTGTAATTGATAAATGGCTAACACAAACTTTGATAAAATAATAATATCTATAATTATTTATCATACATTTCAGTAGGGATAAAAAAACTTTATTGCTTTTATACTTTTCATTTAACGTGAACAAGTTAAACAAACAAATATGACGTCCGAATATATAAACTTATATAGAAATTAAAGAAAACAGAACCAAACATTCCTTTTTTTTTAAACAGAGAGCAAGTTGGTTGTAGTAGTTTCCTAGGTCAATGGGTTTTGTTTACGCATCATCAATGTCGTTGGTAATTTTATTGTAGTCGACAAATAAATATTGCATATGCTTTGTAAAATATGCACAAGTAAGAAGGAATAATATGTATATACATACAAACATGTATATATGTGTTCGTCCACGTGCAAGCATACACATATGCATATATATATGTGTGTGTATATATATATATGTATATATATATATATGTGTGTGTGTATGTATATATGTGTATATATATATATGTATATATATATAATATATATACACACACATATACAAACACAAATATATACACATATATATATATAATATATATACACACACATATACAAACACAAATATATACACATATACATACATACATATATATAGATATATATCTTTTGGTGCTTGTGTGCGCTCGTTTATGTGTGTCCATGTGCACGTAATTACATTTATTCGCACATCCATATACAATACTTGTTCGTTTTAGTTTTGAAATTAAAGACACTCGATCCTCACTCTTAAGATAGGAGACACACACGCACAAACACACACACACACATATATATATTTGTTGGCAAAGGTTGAACCCCAACCCAAAGGGCCTCCACTGTCCAGCCCCAAGGAGCTGCGTGGAGGATATAAATTAGGAGTCCATTAGCCTCCTATATTGGGTGAGGTCTTACACAGTTACTCACACAAGGTGTCCCCCACAAACCAGACCTTTGGCATGGCAGCAGAGGAACACCCACACTGTGCACGTCTCTGGATTCGAATTCATAACCTCTTGTTGGCAATCCCCAACCCGAGTACCAACTGGACTATGCTATGGGGGCAACTGTTTGTCTACGATATGTATATGTGTATGTATATTTATAGTATTGATATACACTTAGACATTATCGCTGAATTTAAAATGTTTACTGAATATAAGAGATATTTATAACTGGAAGAGGCAAGGAAGGTTATCTCTATAGAGATGTTGTCATTCCTACCTCAATAAAACCTAATTTTAGATAGTGGAAATCCGAAAACTCAATGATCATGTCCTGGTTGATAGGGTCAATAACCCCTCTTGAAACAAGTGACAACTTTATTCTTTACTATATTGCTGTTAAGATATGGACAACAGCAAAATAGATGTATTTCGAAAAGGATAACATCTATGAGTTATATGAACTTGAAGCCCAGCTTCAAGATATTAAACAGGAAGAGCTACGTGTTATTAAATATTATTCTCAGCTGGCCAATATCTACAACAAATTGGCATATTTGGAACTCACTCATGGACTTGTTAGGCTGATGACCTATTGTTCAAAGAAATTAATGAAACTAAGAGGGTGTTCAGGTTTTTTTACTAGACTCCACAAAGATGTTGATGCTGTAATGGGCATAATTCTTAGCGCAAAGCCTTTGCCAAGTCTACATACAACTTTCTTTAAAATTAGTCATCAACAAAGCAGGATCAAACTTATGATGAAATCACTTTCTGTTCTTGTAACTGAGGGTTCAGCTTTGATAACTGAGAACCTCATATTGAAATTAATAAATCTTAGCCTGACCCTTCTAATTCTCAGTTCATCTCTTCAAATTCACAAGGATCAGTGTTCATGTCCAGAACATGAGTTCTTGGACAAGGTGATAAACCTTTTTACAGATACTGCAAGAAGACTGGGCATCTTATAGATGAATGCTGGAAGCTCTATGGTAGATCTAGAGAAAGAAGGCCACCAAGACCAACCAACAACTAGAGATCACAGAAGGCACACGGTGCAAACGCAGTAAGTAGCAACCCTGGTGTAATGCATGGGGTTCCTCCTTACCAGGACAAAGTCAAATAGAGGCACTACTTCATCTTCTAAGCCAACAACATATTACCTCACAAGTTTCATCAATACAAGCCACTATAGCAACTATAAGTAACTTATCAAACAGTAAGTTATACTCCTCGATTATTGACTCTGGGGCATCTGATCATATGACAAGCCATAAAAATCTTCTGCAACATTATGAGTCAGTTTCTAATCCCAAAACTGCTATGATAGCAAATGGATCTAATTTACAACTTACTGAAAAAGGAAGGGTAAGACTGACAAAAAACTTAATTCTATACAATATGTTGCATGTACCATGTTTAAGCTTCAACCTAATATCATTAAGCAAATTAATGTAAGATAATGGTTGTTTTGCATGGTTTTCATTCTCTAAGTGTTATTTTTAAGAGAAACCCTTGAGAGAAAAATTGGAAGTGCTAGTAAATTAGAAGGCTTCTTCATATGACAAGCTAAAGAATATCTCAAGAAAGGATTATTCATGAAATACTGCTAGGACTAGCTCAGAAGATATTTTGTTTTAGCATAAAAGGATGTTACATACTAACTTTGCATTCCTAAAAAGATCAATGCCAGAATTATTTTTGAAAGTTACCCCCAAATACTTGTTCTATAATGTATGTCAATTAGGAAAACAACCTAGAACTAAATATCCTGCAAAAGTGTATCCTGCTTCTCAACCCTTTATTTAGTACTCTCAAACATTCAGGGTCCCTCTATGGTAACTAATATCAATGGATCTAGATGATTTATAACATTTATAAATGATTACACAAGAGTTACATGGGTATACCTATTTAAAAATTAAACTGAAGTTGGACAAATACTTAGTAATTTTGTTAATTTAGTAAGAAATCAGTTTAGAATCACTATAAACACTAAGGTCGGCAATGGTACAGAGTGCTTAGATAAAACAGTTAAGGACTTTATAAATGAAGCTGGGATTTATCACCAAATATCTTGTAAATACACAGCACAACAGAATGGAATAGAAGAAAGAAAGAATAGACGTCTATTGGAAGTTAACAAGACGCTGATGTTTTCAATGGATGTGTCAAAATTTTATTGAGGTGAAGTTGTTCTCGCAGCTACCTACCTATTAATAAAATGCCCTTAAGAGTGCTACATCATAAGCCTAAGGAGGCTTTACTTGAATGCTTTCTTTATACAAATCTCTTGCATGTTTAACCTTTTAAACTGTTTGACTGTGCTGCATGCATACATGTTCAATCTTATCACATAAGCAAGCTAGATCATAGGTCAAACAAGTGTACCTTAAGTTATTTAGGAACTCAGAAAGAGCAGAAGTGTTACTGCCACAAGAGCAAAAAAATGTTTGTCACTCTAGATGTTACCTTTGATGAAGGAAACGCATTCTATCAGAAAACCTCTGGATCAGGACAAAAGAACTTAGTCAAAACGATTTTTGGAGTATAATTGATATTGTTAGGGCCTCACCCTCGGAAGGAGATAACCTGAGAAGTAGAACGAAGGAAATAATGCATGAAATAGAGCCTAGAATTCTACTACTCATTACCAAAGTCTATACTAGGAGAAACACTCAGATAGACAATAGTACACAACCTGATGGGGAGATTGAAAATAACCTAGAATCTTATTAACATAAACCTATTCTGGATAATAGGCCTATCGCATGTAGAAAAGGAGTAGGGAGTGTACCAAACATCGACTATACAACTTCTTATCATATGAGAGACTTAGCCCAATTGATGCGCATTTGGATGCAAATATATGATTTTTTCTTGTTCTAAGCGTTTGTTCCACAAGATGGCGTATTTGGTTGTAAGAACGTTCTTCACCACCCTTGGCCGTGTGCTTCTTGGCTTGGATATGATCAAGATTCAGCACCTTGAAACGTGTTCGTTGAAGAAGAACGTTTTCATCATTGGGAAGTGTTTTCAATGTTGAAGAATTTGAATCCCTCACGTTGAAGACACGCCGCAAGAGTGATTATTCGTTCTTGGACAACCTACAAGCTTCAATTTGGAAGATCTTACTCATCCCAAGTCAAATTACACATGGTCCAAGGGTGGAATTCTTGTTCTTGATAGCCTTACAAGGCAATCTTGAGGAGGAAACAATTAGAGCAAAGGAAAGCTCGTATCTTGCATCTTCAAACACGTATCAATTTGGTATCAGAGAACATGTTCTTTTTTTCTAGACTCGTTCTTCATTCATCCATATTCTTTTTATACATGCCATACATCATCCACCAAAAAAATAATTCTGCCGCATGCACACACCAAAAACAAAACCCGCACACCATACGTTCTTGATTGTTCCTTGCTTGTCTATATCGTATAAGTGCTGATTCTTGAAATTTAGGGCTGTGTTTAAATTCAGCCTACCTAAAGAAAGCTTGCAACTTTGCCAAAAAGCTTGATTCTTGTTGCTTGAAGCTCTTAGTTGATTTGATTGTATTTGTGATTGAATATTTGTAATTCTTGGTGGATAATTGCATCAAAATGGTTCCACACACCCTAGCCAAAATCACACAGCAAAATAGCCAACTTTTTCAACAAAAACTAGAACACCCCAAAACCTTATATGGTCCAAAAACCCTAACTTTCCACCACAACCATTCACCTCAACACCAACACATACAACACCTTGCTCGAACGCAAACCCCCCTTAACATTGGCCCTCAACATCATATAAACGATCCAAACAGACTCCAAACAGAAGGCAAAAACTTAAACACTCGACTATACAGAACAGGCCTAAACCGAGAAAATTTGTGCAAGAATCTTTTGGAAGTTTTGGCAAGGCATCTTTATTCAAGAAACATCAAAAAAATCATTTTTATTCTGTTCTCAAAACAGAAAAAGCAAGACAAACAAGTTTGACATAGTTCTTGAAAAGAATCGAAAGCAAAATCAAGAAGAGAAAGAAAATTCAAGAACTTTGCGCATACTTATCGGAATTGAATCATTTTAAAGGGCATTTTGATCTTTGACTTGTATACTTGAACTGCATAGAGAAATTGGGGAAAAGAGTCTGAAATGTCCTGCTCCTACATCAAAATCCGAGGTTGTCCCTAAACAGTCCAAAGTTTCAAAAGTTACCCTAACCGACACCACACATTTCGGAACATTTTTTTTGCATATTAGGCCATTAGGATTTCATTATTTGACTGCATCCTTCACCAAGTTTGGCAAAAGATTGCCCGAAGCAACCTCTTAGTGATTATTTGACTCAACCATACTGCATCACTTTTGGTATCTTGAATTCTTTGAATCTTAGCTGTTCTAGTTTTGTTTTAGTCTTGTAGCTGCCTTGATTACTGTCTATTACTGCCTTGTAATTGCATTGTCGTGCTCACCTCCATTTGAAGAGCAATGAATAAAATTACTTTACTTTTTCGACAGTTTTTTTAACTTGTGCTTTTGATATTTGATCAAAGTTAGAATTCATATTAATGTATTGCGCACAAAATGTGGGGAATTCAAAACCTACACTTTGAAGACACGCCCCAAGGGTTATTATTCGTTCTTAGACAGCTTACAAGCTTCAATTTGGAGGATCTTGCTCGACCAAAATCAAATTGCACACAGCTCAAAGGTGGAATTTCCATTCTTGATAACCCTATAAGGCAATCTTGAGGAAACAATTAGAACAAAGAAAAGATCGTATCTTGCGTCTTTAAACACGCATCACCAACGTTTAAAGCTTTTACAAGTTCCTTAGATAAACAGATAATGTCTAGGGACATGCAAGAAGCTCTTAGTATGTCCCAGTGGAAGTCAACAGCATATGAGGAAATGAATACTTTCATGAAAAACAATACATGGACCTAGTCCTTGCTATCCAATGGATGAAGCCTGTTGGACAATCAATATATTCAAAGGAAGGTCAGTTGCAAAATGTTTTACTTAAACTTATGGAATTGACTACTTAGAAACTTTTGCATCTGTAGTTAAACTGAATACTGTGAGAATACTTTTTTCCCTGGTTGTGAATTTGGATTGACCTTTATTTCAGTTAGATATAAAGAATGTATTTCTTACTAGAGACATACAGGAGGAGATTTATATGGACATGACACCTGGTTTCATTAGTGATCCAAATAGACGACAAGTGTGTAGATTAAAAAAATCCTTATATGGTCTTAAACAATCACCTATAGCCTGGTTTAAGAGATTTAACAAAGCAGTTACGAAGCATGACTTTAAACAGGTAGAGTGATCACACACTATTCACAAAGTTTACTGGAACAAGTAGTATTATGATTCCTCTTGTGCATATAGATGGCATTATTTTAACTGAGAATGACCTACAAAGGATAAAGGCAAGAATTTGAGGTTAATGACTTATAGATAGTTTTTAGGTATGGAGGTCGGTAGGACCAAGGATGTAATGAGCATTTCACAAAGAAAATAATTGTCGGTCTACTTCAAGAAACATGCATGATAGGATGTAAACATGTTAATACATCAGTAGAACCAGGACATAAACCAAGAGACATGCATGATAGGATGTAAACCTGTTAATACATCAGTAGAACCAGGACATAAACCAAGAAAGTTATGAGACAAAACTCCCATTTATAGATTAAGTTATCAAAAATTAGTAGGAAAATTAATTTATCTATCTCATACTAAACCTGACGTATGCTATAATGTTAGCTTTGTGAGAGTTTATGCATGACCATACTAATAAACATCACTAGGCTGCTTTGAGGATTATTAGGTACTTAAATACAGCACCAGATCAAGGACTATACTTCAAGAAGCATGCTTACAGGACCATCAAAATCTTCACAGATACAGACTGGACTGGATCAAGATAGATATGAGATCAACAATATGATATGGTACCTATCTGGGAGGTAACCTTGTGACTTAGAGGAGCAAGAAACAACCAGCGGTGCAAAGAGCAGTGCAGAAGCATAGCTTAGGGCCCTTGCACTTGGACTTTGTGAAGGATTATGGATAAAAAGGGTCTTGGAGGAGTTGAAACAGGCTGTGAACTTTCTAATGAAGGTAGGTTGTGACAATATTTCAACAATTAACATGGTTGAGAATCCAGTTCAATATGAAAATTCCAACATGTAGAAGTTGAGAGACACTTCATAAAGAAAAAGATTGAAGATCAAGTCATCAAGGTTGAACGTGTGTCCTCAAGAGGATCAAATAGTAGATATACTTACTAAGCCAATAACTACACAAGTTTTCTATAAACAATGACTGTCAAGCTTCATTGTACAAATATATACACCAAGCTTGAGGGAGAGTGTAGAAATATACAGTAAGATACACTGCATCGATACATATACGCAGACAATACACATGCAGACTATGCACACATTTAAGCATAGAGAAATCACACACGTGTATAGCTAATAAACCTTTGTACCTGTAGCGCCCCATCCCGAACCTTAGGGTCAGAACTGGTACACCCACCGTATTTCGCTAAGAGATATACAAGGCGTCTGTACGAATCCCTGCACTTATCAAAACGGCACAGTATTCGATGGCAGAAGCAAAATAAATCAACTCAAAACCCTAAATCAAACGTAAAATTCATAAACCATAGACAGTCACCATCAAGTCAAAATCCCTTAAACGACATCGTAAAGTGCGTAAAATGAAATCTCTAAGCTAAGTCCTCAAATGAAATAATAAGTAAAATAAAACTCCTCTAATTCTTGATCATCAATCTCCCATCAGTCTCTACGAATCCCAGTGAGCCCACTCAGAGTCTTCTCCAACCCTTATATAATTGTACCCTGATTTGTCTGCAAGAAAACATAACGAACGATGTGAATAACAAAAACGTCACTCAGTAGGTAACCTGCCTGCATCGGCCCTGTGAGATCATACACGCTAGGACAATTGTGAAATACATGATTGTCTACATTTTCACAAATACGCATAACGGTCATAACTTCTTAAAACAATCAGAACACATAATCATGCGAAATGAGCGTGAAATGCAATGTCACATACATGATGCATGATAAGCCAACATTCTCCGAAACATACATCCTATCGTGTATTGCATGATCCCGAGACCTAACAGAACGGAACGGAATAGAACGGAACAGATATACGAATTAGGTCTCGCATATCCTAACGGAACAGAACAGATATGCGACTTAGGTCTCGCATACTCTAACAGAATAAAACAGATATTCGACTTAGGTCTCGCATACCCTAATGCAATGTCGTAATGATGAATGCACAGAAATCACATACGGAATCATTCCTTTCCTTTTCCTTTTCTTTTTTCCTTTTCTTTTTCTTTTTCTTTTCTTTTTTCCTTTTCTTTCCCAGCTTTTGTCGATCCCTCCTTCCTGCTATTTCCAAACTTCTTCTTTTCCGACTTCGTTCCTAGCTCCCCTGAGATCCAACTTTCGTCCCTCTCCCTCATCCCACACCCTGGCTCACCACCCCCTCTAGCCCACCCCTCCTTCATCCCCCCTCATCCGCACCCCCTCCCCCAGTCCCCCCTCAGCCGCACCTGTTGGAGTAAATGGCCATAAAGGCCATTATTGAAAAACGTCCGTTTGGGTCATTGGCCATAAAGGCCGAAATGACTAGAATGGCTATAATAGCCATATTGATGAAATGGAGAGGATAAAGGAATGGCTCTATTCTTGGAGTCAAAGCATTTATTCACAATTGTAAATACAATAGCTTGATTGTAGGGGCTTGATTATAGGAGTGTAATTAGCATTGTAATATTGAGGAGTTAATAGGTGTTTTTTCAGTTATAGGGCCGATCCTAAGGGATCATGGTGCACTTAATGGTGCTTTATGTTGTAATAATGAGGGTATCTTATAATTAGTGAGAGGTTTGACCATTGTTGTATAAGAACATCTTGTAAAGCTCATTTTTGAAGGTAATGAAAAAGTGACATCTTTTTCTTCATCTTGCTCGGCCAAATTGTTTCATGGTATCAGAGCCATCACCATAAACACAATTCTAAATATTCCTCTCATCCCAACCGTGATGAGCTCTCCATCACCGTCCCCTTCAAATGCCGCCACAATGGCAGCATCATCCTCTAACGGTGCCGATCAAGTTGTGATGAACAAGGCACAACTTGAACAATTGCTCTCACTTCTCAAAGCTCAAACTAAAGGGTTTACTCAAGCCAACTCCAATACTCACCAAGGTATTAATTTTGTGGAAGCCTCACCCTGGATCCTAGACACAGGAGCCACTGATCACATGACAAGTAATTTATCTTTGTTTACGACATATGTCCCGAGCTCTGGAATTCTGAGGGTGAAAGTGGCAGATGGAACCTTCGCATTTGTGGTGGGAAAAGGATCCGTGAAGGTGACCCTTTCGCTTGTGCTTGAAACCGTACTTTATGTTCCATAGTTAACTTGCAATTTAATTTCCGTAAGCAAGCTTACAAAGGAATCTGGTTGTGTTGCTAAGTTTTCTGCCTGCATGTGTGTTTTGCAGGAGTAGGAATCAGGGAAGACAATTGGCATTGCTAGAGAAAGGAGTGGCCTTTATCACTTTGAGGAAAACAGTCACCAACACACAAAAATATTCTCTACATACCGCCACTCCTAAATTTTCTCTTAGTACCAACTTTGAACAAACTGATGCACTGTTACTCCATCAAAGACTAGGACACCCAGTCTTCGTTACCTCAAACAGTTATTTCCTTTGAATAAAAAGTTGTCCATTTTACATTGTGATGCGTGTAGCTTTGCTAAACAAGTCAGACATGACTATCCTCCAAAACAACGTGTTGAATCTGCTCCTTTTCATCTTGTGCATAGTGATCTTTGGGGACCTTCTCGGGTAAAAAAATATCTCGGGGGCCAGGTGGTTTGTCACATTCATTGATGATCATACAAGAATCTGTTGGATGTATCTTCTTAAAGAAAAAACTGAAGTCACAACTGTGTTCCAAAATTTCTATTCTATGATAAAGACTCAGTGTCAAACCTCAATCAAAGTCCTACGAACAGATAACGGTACAGAGTATTTCAACAAAGTTCTGAACACCTACTTAGCCTCTGAGGGAATTATTCATCAAAGTTCTTGTCCAGATGCACCACAACAAAATGGTATAGCTGAACGAAAAAATCATCATCTTTTAGGAGTAGCCCGGGCTCTGATGTTCACTATGCACGTTCCAACTTATTTATGGGGAGAAGCTGTCCTTACCGCATGCCACTTAATTAACCGACTTCCTTCTAAACCACTCCAGTTCAAATCCCCTATTTCTATCCTACATCAAACATATCCTCTGTTTCGGGGCAGTGCATCTCTCCCGCTCAAAGTGTTTGGTTGTGTCGTCTTTGTTCATCATCGGGACTCCTCTATTTCCAAACTAGAACCTCGATCCTACAAGTGTGTTTTTGTTGGTTATTCATCCACTCAACGCGGTTATAAGTGCTATTCTCCCATACACCGACGTTTCTTTGTCACCATAGATGCATCCTTCAGAGAAAATGAATCATACTTTTCTTCTCAGCCGACACATTTGGCGGGCTCTAACTCACATTTCCTTCTCGACCAATCACCTACTAATGCCATAGTTGAACCACTGTCGGGTCCACTTCTACCCAACAGTGGTTCAGGGGGAGAATCCGAACCGGTTCAGCCGAGTCCAATGCCATCAAGCCCACAGCCGAATGCGAGTCCAATCTCGCCAAGCCCACAGCCGAATTCACCATCTCAACCGAGTCCACCACGCCGACCTTCACCACCATATATAATCATTAGCGGTATCTCTTGACTGGCCACTCCAACAATTAGATGTTTAAAATGCTTTTTTAAACGGTGATCTTCATGAGGAGGTATATATGGACTTACCACCTGGATATACTAAAGAAAGAAATTTCATCTGTAAATTACAGAAGTCACTGTACGGACTAAAACAGTCACCACGTGAATGGTTTGGAAAGTTTACTCAAACTGTTAAAACCCAAGGATTTAAACAGTCTCAGGCTGATCACACAATGTTTTACAAGCATACTTCGAAAGGAACTCGTGCTATTCTAATTGTTTACAAATTCCTAATGAAAGATCTGAGGTCATTGAGGTACTTCCTAGGCATGGAAGTTACATGGAACTCCTCAGGTATTTCTATTTCCCAAAGAAAATATGTGTTGGATTTGTTACAGGAAACTGGGATGTTAGGATGTCGACCAGCGGCCACTCCTACAGAGCCGAACTTAAAACTGGATCTTAATGGAGGCGATGAGGTGGACCGGGAACGATATCAACGTCTTGTTGGTAAACTCATTTACTTATCACACACTCGTCCATATATTGCTTTTACTGTGAGTATGATAAGTCAATTTATGCATTCTCCAAGAACACAACATTATGAGGCTGTGATTCGAATCCTAAGGTACCTAAAGGGGACTCCTGGTAAGGGATTATTCTTTGGAAAAAGGGAAGAAAGGAGCCTTAAAGTGTACACTGATGCGGACTGGGCAGGTTCATTGATCGACAGAAGGTCTACCTCAGGATATTGCACATATGTCTAGGGAAATTTAGTCACGTGGCGCAGCAAAAAGCAAGCAGTGGTAGCCTGAAGTAGCGTGGAGGCCGAATTCCGAGCATTTACGCATGGTATATGTGAAAGGTTATCGATAAAAAAGGTAATGGAAGAATTACACGTTACATTTTAATGGCTCAATAAGTCTTTATTGTGATAACAAAGCAGCTGTGAGCATTGCCCACAGTCCAGTGCATCATGATCGCACTAAGCATGTTGAAGTGGATCGCCATTTTATTCGAGAGAAAATTGATGATGGAAGCTTTAGCATGATTTACATTCCCACCAAACAACAAGTGGCGGACGTCTTGACTAAAGGGTTGCATAGGCTGGCCTTTGAAGATTTAATCAGCAAGCTTGGCATGAACGATATCTACATTCCAGCTTGAAGGAGAGTGTTGGAGTAAATGGCCATAAAGGCCATTATTGAAAAACGTCCGTTTGGGCCATTGGCCATAAAGGCCAAATTGACTAGAATGGCTATAATAGCAATATTGATGAAATGGAGAGGATAAAGGAAGGAATGGCTCCATTCTTGGAGTCAAAGCATTTATTCACAATTGTAAATACAATAGCTTGATTGTAGGGGCTTGATTATAGGAGTGTAATTAGCATTGTAATATTGAGGAGTTAATAGGTGTTTTTTTGGTTATAGGGCCGATCCTAAGGGATCATGGTGCACTTAATAGTGCTTTATGTTGTAGTAATGAGGGTATCTTATAATTAGTGAGAGGTTTGACCATTGTTGTATAAGAACATCTTGTAAAGCTCATTTTTGAAGGTAATGAAAAAGTGACATCTTTTTCTTCATCTTGCTCGGCCAAATTGTTTCAGCACCCCTCCCCCACGCACACACCTCCTATCCGGCAACACGTGGCCATAGCCCACCACCACCGGCCACGCGTCGCCACCACCAACACCTCCAAACCATGTCTGTTATTCACATATACATCAAAAGTGTAATCTTATTCCATACGAAAAAAACATCATACAATTCTTCACATACACATAATCCATTAAACAAACATCTACACAAGAAAAAATACCAATGCACGATCTTGATTTCATATGGAAATTGAAGATTATAGTTTTTTATTCAAAGGATTTGAAGGGGGTACTTACCTGATAATTGCTACGCGTTTGAAAGGCTTGATCGAGGCGGTGATACTCCTCCCCACAACTGGCGGCTTTGGTTTTGGAAGCAAGAACAAAGTCGTATTTTTTCCTTCCTGGTGGGCGGTTGAACGTTTAGTATGGGGAAGGAGATGTCCAAGCCTTGTTTAAATAGAAATTTGATTAGGGTTTAGGGAAAATTTCCTAAACAATTTAGGTTTAGTAATTAATTAGCCTGAATACCACTTTTGCCCCTTTTAAAAAAATGGGTTATAACATTCTCCCCCCTTACAAAAAGTTTCGTCCTCGAAACTTGTATGTTACGTAATCAATAACTTAGTATAGTTCTACATAATTCAGTTACCTAGATCATGATCAATCCTTGCTTAATTCTCTATAATTAGTGCTTACAAACTTCCACTTATACCACTTGACGTGTATCATTCAACTTATTGCAATCTACAATATCGGATTATTAGACTTATCACATATGATTCATCCCCTAGGCAATTAACGATACTAACATCCTTTGTGTATGCTAATATGGTAACCGTTACCCTTCCTTAATACAACCAAGTCTGCAAAATCAGTTGCCCCCAGGGCATAGTCCAGTTGGTACTCGGGTTGGAGATTGCCACAAAGAGGTCACAAGTTCGAATCCAGGGACACGCACAGTGTGGGTGTTCCTCTACTGCTAGGTCAAAGGCCTGGTTTGTGGGGAGCATCATGTGTGAGTAACTGCGTAAGATCTCACCTAATCTAGGATGCCGCTGGGCTCCTGATTTACATCTTCCACGCAGCTCCTTGGGGCTGGAGCAGTAGGGGCCTTTTGGGTTGGGGTTCAACCTTTTGCCACAGTCTTCAAAATCAGTTTTTATAAACTTACGAACTATCTCTATGATCATGCTCTTAATTTCTCAGAGATATCGTCAGCAGCCTAGTATACGAAATATATGTATGGATATATTTTTCTTCAAGTTAAAAGAAAAGTAGCTTACGTAGCTATAATTTTGAATATAGCTTTAGCTACTGAAAATACTAAACTCTCTAATTTTTATAAACACAAAACCCAAAGTATCATAGATTTGTTTTCGCAACGCGATATCTCAAATGACCATTTTAAAAACGATGATATAACTTGTTCACAAGGCATTTGGTAAAATTGCGTCAAAACAGTTGAAAACTTAATAATATAAGGTTTTATGAAACGATTTGAATGCGGTGCCTTCCGTTTTCAAAAAAGGTACATATTTTGAAAGCTATTCTATTATTATTATTATTTTTGCCTTGACAAAAGTTAAGTAAGTTTATCGAAAGCAGATAAATATCTTCGAAACATTTAAACGGTTAAACTGCTTGCGATATCGATAGTCGTCAAATTAAATTAATTTTGACTAAAAAATAGATGTAACAAAAACAGAAATTTGAAATATTCTATAAGGAATATATATAAAAGCATCGTTTTTGCAAGAACATCAATATTTTAAAAGTTTCTCTTTTCAAGATTGTCAAAAGAATTGAAATTTTTATTATGCTGATTTACAAGTAAGGAAAAATATAACCTCGTAAAGTTTAGTAGACTTTATAAAGAAATGAGACTCAATAAGGTATTTTCGAAAATAAAATGCCTTTTGAAGTCCCTGTAAAATATAGGTATAACTCGGTGTACGTGCTTATATAAAATATTTGTCTGCTAGAGAAATAATAGTCCAATATTTTATATAATTTCTATAATCCATCCTTATTTTCAAAAGAACAATCCGTTTATATATCGTTTCTTATAAGTCTAACCTTCGCCTACTATGATAAAATCCCTAGCTTAAATTGTCTAATCCTAGCATGGCACACTAAATATTTATCGACTTAAAGTGTTTTAATTCACCATGCTTCCACACGCCATACTAATCCACTGTATTTCTTTACTTGTTTATTTGAACCGCTAATTATCCTAGTTAAATCTCACCCGAACAAGCAACCACTATTCATTCATGCTTGCTCTATTTCAACTCAAGCCTACTAGATTCAAACCAAATGTTCGGATGTAAACACTTAACCCACAATTTATAATGATATAGTATTCCAAGGCACATACTATAGTCGATGCTCGCATGTCGCTATTGTTCAATACCTCTAATAAGACTAATGTCGTCAATTTATTTTGATTACCCTACATTCAACATCTTAACCCATGACTATAAATTTCTTTGTACAATATCCTTAACTAAACTCTACTGATTATAACGCTAACCGTCATTTAGTTTCTATCATTCTACTATAAATCATCTCTTAGTATTTATTATACTATTATAATTCATTTCGTAGTAGCTATGGTCCCAAATTAGATCTAAGCTGCTCTGATGTTACCGTCCAAGTAGGGATATGGACTTTCTTTACTTTACCCTAGTGGTATTGAGTATCATGTTGCAGTTATGGTAAGGCAGCCCGAGTTACTGTCTAACCCATTAATATGTCAACTAACGTTTGTAGTAGGGTATTCTGGTTAACATTGTAATTCATTATAATCAATTATATAGTATTCAACTAGGGTTACTAAGATCACGTCTTAGAGAGTTATGATACCTCAGATAAAGGGGAACTGTACGGGATATCCTAGGTATACGTTTTTCAAAACCGATCGGCTTCTTAAGTTTAAGATCATAACTTATTTCTACGATTGTTCTTAGCATCATCATTTCTTAAGTCTAAGATCACGTCTTATTTCCAAATCATAATTAGTACATAATCAACACTTATTACTAAATTAGTACTTATATCTAAAGTCAACTCTTAATCGAGATCGTTACTTATGTCTAAGATCGTGACTTATGATCAGGATCATCGCTTATAACTGAGATCAGTACCTATGTTCATGATCATCGCTTATGTTCAAATCATCACTTATGTCTAAGATTGTGACTTAGAGGCAAAATCGTGACTTATTTTCTAATTCCATGGCCTAATTCTACATTTCCGCCGTGCATCTAGAGCCATGCTCTGAAAATCGTACTGTTGGAACCTAATACCTCTTGAACTCATTCTGTAATTAGATCCAAGTGATCGACGGTGTCAGTTGTACTATGCCACCACTCCTCTGCATACACTTGTAGAAGAATCTCAAGTCCGAGTGCGGTGGTGGTGGAGCCTATGGCTGCTGATGTGGTTGCACCACAGCTTGGGCCATAACCAGAAGTGCGTTGGTCAGGGCTTGGAGAAGCACGACCTGTGGTGAAGCCCCATTCTCAGAGTGGTTCCCATTGTTGTTCCTACCGTTCTATTCTCGATGGCATATTTGCTACAATGAGGAAAATTTCAGTTTTTTTTTTCAAGGGCTTTCCGGAATATACAAAACTTAAGAAAAACAGGAGAGAATTAAACACGCAAAGTAAAACAGAGATAAAAATCAATCATGTCCCAACCCAATCATCACTTAGTCTAAATCAAATTTATTTTAAGGTCAAACTTAGTCTATTATTAAATTTAGTCTAAGATCACAACTTAGTCTATCATCAAACTTAGTCTAAGATCAAACTTACATCTATGATCAGAACTTAGATCTAGAGTCATCTCTTACGTCTAAGATCATTTCTTAATTCTATGTTTCCGCAGTAGATTTAGAGCCTCGGGCTCTATACCACCTGTAGCGCTCCGTCCCGAACCCTAGGGTCAAAACCGGTACGCCCGCCGTAGTCTGCTAAGGGATATACAAGGCGTCTGTACGAATCCCTGCACTTATTAAAACGACACAGTATTCGATGGTGGAAGCGAAATAAATCAACTCAAAACCCTAAATTAAACGTAAAATCCATAAACCATAGATAGTCACCATCAAGTCAAAATCCTCTAAACGGCATTGTAAAGTGCGTAAAATGAAATCCCTAAGCTAAGTCCTCAAATGAAATAATAAATAAAATAAAACTCCTCTAATTTTTGATTATCAATCTCCCATCAGTCTCTTTGAGTCCCAGTGAGCCCACTCAGAGTCTTCTCCAACCCATATATAATCGTACCCTGATTCGTCTGCAAGAAAACATAATGAACGGTATGAACGACAAAAACGTCACTCAGTAGGTACCCTACCTGCATTGGCCCTGTGAGATCATACACAGTAGGACAATAGTGAAATACATGACTGTCTACGTTTTCACAAATACGCATAACGGTCATAACTTCTTAAAACAATCATAACACATAATCATGCGAAATGAGCGTGAAATGCAATGTCACATACATGATGCATGATAAGCCTACGTTCTCCGAAACATACATCCTATCGTGCAATGCATGATCCCGCATACCCTAACAGAACAGAACAGATATGCGACTTAGATCTCACATACCCTAATGCAATGTCGTGATGTATGAATGCGCAGAAATCACATACGGGATCCTTCCTTTCCTTTTTTCCTTTTCCCTTTTCTTTTTTCTTTTTTCCTTTTCTTTTTCTTTTCTTTTTTCGTTTCTTTCCTAGCTTCTGTAGATCCCTCCTTCCTGCTATTTCCAAACTTCTTCTTTTCTGACTTCGTTCCCAGCTCCCCCTAGATCCAACTTTCGTCCCTCTCCCTCACCCCACCCCTGGCTCACCACCCCCATCCAGCCACACCCCCTCCCTCAGGCCCCCTCAGCCGCACCCCCTCCCCCACGCACACACCCGATCCGGCAGCACGTGACCATAGCCCACCACCACCGGCCATGCACCGCCACCACCAACACCTCCAAACCATGTCTGTTATTCACATATACATCAAAAGTGCAATCTTTTTCCATACGAAAATAACATCATACATATATATACATACGCGATCATATATACGGTTATACAATTCTTCAAATACACATATAATCCACTAAACAAACATCTATACAAGCAAAAATATCTATACACGATCTCGGTTTCATATGGAAATTAAAGATTATTGTTTTTTATTCAAAGGATGTGAAGGGGGCACCTACCTGATAATTGCTACACGTTTGAAAGGCTTGATCGAGACGGTGGTACTCCTCCCCAAAACTGGCGGCTTTGGTTTTGGAAGCAAGAAGAAAGTCGTATTTTTTCCTTCCTGGTGGGCGGCTGAACGTTTAGTATGGGGAGGAAGATGTCCAAGCCTTGTTTAAATAGAAATTTAATTAGGGTTTAGGAAAAATTTCCTAATCAAATTAGGTTTAGCAATTAATTAGCCTAAATACCACTTTTGTCCCTTTTAAAAAAAAGGGTTATAACAGTGCATGTCACTTGTTTAGTGACTTAGCCATTGTAGCCATTATTAGAATAATATAACAGTTAGGAATGTATACATTAGCTGCCTGGATCAGCCTGAACCACTTGAGGCTCTCTTATTAACCATTTATAAAGGGAACCATCTTTTACATTTTATACTAAGTGAATGAATAAGATTCTTTCAACTTTCTATACTCAGTGGAGCATATGTCTGAGCTCAGCTGAAAGTAAGTTTGAGCGATGCGCCACCCAGAAAGCATTAGAACTTTAAAGTGTCTGTGTTCCCATTCGGTCTCTTACAGGTCTCTTTGTGTCTGTGTCCATGTTTCTGTGTTTTTCTTTTTTTATTTATTGTTTTTGGTTGTTAATAGATTTGGATATAATGTCAGGGTAAGTCCGTAAGCAGCCTAATGTCTTCTGCTTTAGGTATAATGCATCTTAGGCCTGAATCTGTATTTACTTGCTTTACCAACTACTGACCTTGATACCATTCTCATTTCTCACCCAGAACACCCCTCCCTCCACCCCCCGCCCCTCCACCATCCCGCCAAGAAGGATGCAGCACCATACCTCATTGCCCCTATTCCAGTCATATTCAAGTTCTCTGTCTGTCCTGCGTGAGCTAAAGATCTTTGTCATAGCATTGGTTTTCTGGACACGACAAATGCACAAAAAGGAAGCATTTCTGAATGTCTCAGCTTCGTTGTTGACTAATAGTGAACAAAATTCTCAGCGAATCGCCTGAAGAAAAAATCGATACATCCTATAGTTTGTAACAGACTTTGGGAAATGGCCAAAAGGGCAGCTTTTTATAATCAAGAGGCTGCATCTAAATTATTTCACAGGTGGGCTGACTATTAAAATTAAGAGTTCATATGACAAACATTTCCTTTTCAAGCGCGTTTCTCTGAAGGGTGCAGTTCATAGACGTGCAGATAGACTAGACTCCGTGAATCCCTATATATATGGTAACATGACAGTTTGCACTAACATAAAAGATTCTAAGGGGAAAGCCAAGTATCTTGTTTCCTAAGACAGATTTTACTTTCTAGTTCCGAGAGAACGTGGATTCGACATACTAATTTCTGGCTCTTTTCTTTCTCCTATGTGCTACTGCATTGCCACACTTGTCTGGATGTCTATGCATTGCCACACTTGTCTGCTAAATAATCATCTGCTCTCTTCCTTCTGCAGATAAACATAGGAGTCTTTTCGCTTGGCCGAGCCCTCTGCGCAAAGCAGTTTTTCACTGCCTCAGGATTTCAATGCTGTTTTTGATCTCTTCTGAACCTACTAGTCTGAAGAATCCATTCCTATGTTATGGAGCTGGCTTTCACATATGTTGCTAGTTTGGCTGATTGCTTCCAGTTCTTATATGTATTATGACAATCGACTATAATATTTATGAATGGTTCGAGGTTGTCTTCTATTTATCTTTCTGTTTCAATTGCTGCTTATGGTTCACATTTGGATATTTCAAGAGCTGGGACAGGTTAGTTTAAGACAGTCAGTCAGACAAATGTCACTATTTCAAATCCCAACACAAACTGGCATCCATTTTCCTCCTGTAGATCAATTTCTTTAATCTACAATTTCCTATTCTGCTTATATTTCGTGGCAGAACATGATAAAAGAGATCCACTTCTCAGGAGAATTATATACACACCTCTTATAATGCTTAGAAGCTAACTACTAGCTATGCTATACTAGTAGTTATTCTTTTTTTTTTTAAATCAAAACGATATCAAAAAATGATGAGCAGCACACCAGGTTTTAAAACTATCTTGTTGTTTTAAAAGTTTCTCCGTGATTTTTGGTGTAGCATTAGAATGGTTATTCACATAACAAGATTGCCAATTTGTAAAATTACAAAGGCATGTGACACAAGTTTGAGCAGCTACAAATACAAATACTTTCACGTCTTTCATGTTACACCCCGCAACCCCCGTAAGATAATTAAAGGATAAAAAGGAAATTAAGTGAATTAGTGACAATTAATGGTAATGAGTTAAGAATTAAATGTTGGATTAAGTGGCAGTTATGAAGGATTAAATTTTTAGAATTAATTAGTATTTAATTTAGAATTGAATAAATTAGAATTAATCCTTTAAGATAAATAAGATAATAGGATATGATTTAGAAACTCCAAATTCCACCCTTCCCATATAAAAACTGACTGAACGTCAGTTTCTCTATTTCCCTCACAGAAACCGACGCATTCCTCTCCTCCTAGGCGATTTCCATCTCCCCTCAACCCTAGGTGAAGGTTCTTCAAGATCCTCAATCCAATCTTCTTCCGTTCTTCGTTTCTCCTCCGAGTAATCAAAGGCAAGTAATCTACTTATAAGTTATTACGTTTTGCGAAAGAGAAAAGGTCTATTTTTGATATCAAAATGGATCACCGTGCAGTAATTTCTTTATGTGAATCTATATGTGTGATTTATGTGTTTTGGTCTGAGATTTGGCCATTATTGTTGAAATATTGTTCGTTGTTTTGTTGTTTATGTGAGATCATGTAAATCCCAATCCCTTGAACCCTAATTTTATTGGTGTTTGCGGTTGAAGGGAGGGGGAGAGTGAAAAAGATAAAATCTTTGGGGTTGTTGGACGAATGATTGAGTCTTAGGCTTGAATCTTTGATGTGTGTGTGAAGGATCTTGTTCGGGTGGATTAAGAATGGATTGATAGGGAAGATTAGGCTTGGAATGATTTGAAGAAAGTTGGAAAACGATTGAGATTAAGATCTGCAATTTCTGCAGAAATCGCAGGATGAGGATTCTGGAATTTGGTGACGTCGATCGATCGACGTCAGGGTATGACGTACGTCGATCGATCGACGTATAGCAAGTGAGGGGATGACGTATTCCAGATGTATGTAGATCGATCGACGTAGATTGAGTGAGAGATCGATGTGCCTCAGATGGACATCGATCGATCGACGTGGGTTGAGTGAGAGTTCGACGTCCCTCAGATGGACGTCGATCGATCGACATCAGGGTATGACGTACGTCGATCGATCGACGTCAGGGTATGACGTCCTGTAGTTTTATGGGAAAATAAGGAAAGAAAGAGGGAAGCTAGGAGACCCTTTTGGGTGACCTTAGGGACTTCTTAGGACATGATTGAGGTTAGTCTGAGTCTTGGGAACATGACTTAAGATGGTGAAACAAATTTGGAGAATTCGAAGGGTATTCGAATCTGATTTCAACGTGAATGACCTAAGGGGTTAGGAATGAACGTATGTGGCTTTACGGAGTACAAAAGAGGAGCGAGAGAGTTCTTACATTGGCTTTTGAGTTCTAGAATCAATGTTTAGGTGATGTCGACATGCCATGAAGAATAAGCTCGAGTGTGTGAGTGAGATGAGCCTCGTGTAACTGATTGCTATGTGAATGTGACTTGAATTATGTTATCGAAGAATGTGATTGAAATGATGAGTCTTGCATCATGGCACTTGCATCTGCATAATGATTTGAAAAGACATGTGCTTCGGCACAGGGCATAAAGTTTGCGAAATTGGCTGTAATGTTACACGGGATGGAAATGTAAGTCGTGGTGCATTACAGGGTATAAAGTTGGCTGTAATGTTACACAGGATGGAAATGTAAGCCGTGGTGCATTACAGGGTATAAAGTTGGCTGTAACGTTACACGGGATGGAAATGTAAGCCGTGGTGCGTTACAGGGTATAAAGTTGATTGTAATGTGACACGGGATGGAAATATAAGCCGTGAAGCATTACAAGGTATAAAGTTATGTGACCGGACATTGTGACATGCATTGCACTGTTTTGAAAAGAAATTGTCCATGCATTTGTGACTGTGTAGTGTAGTGCATATTTGGTCATGCATCACGTGAGTCAGTATGGGATGATTGCTATTTGACTTGAATGATCGTTAATTTTTAATGATTATGAATTAATGTTCTTATGTTCTTGTACTGTTAAATCTATGCTCTTGAAAGTATACAAGACATGTGCCCCATTATCCCTTGAATTAAATATTACTCATGTCTTGCTATGTGTTGATCCCGCATGTCTTATAAGCGGGTTACTTGCTAGCGTTTTTCGCTAAGGGTACTACATTTGTTATTGCAGATGAGCCTAGCTATGATATGATTTTCATAGAGGACGATGGTGAGTGGGCCGAATGGGATGCTTAGAGACTTGTTGGGAGATAGTCGTGGTTGTTGCTAGTTATTTCAGTTTCTTTCATTCATTCAAGGATTTAGTTGGTTACCATGACACTCTTTTGTAATTTCCTTATACTATGAGGTTCAAATTTGATGGTTTAAATTTATGTGATACGTGTTTCTGTACTTATTTCTCTTACATCATTGATGATGTGTATTCGAGAGATGAGACGTCTTGTAGTCTTCCCAGTAAGCTACGATGGGTGCACCGGTTCGGATTTCGCTGTCTGAGTCGGGGCGCTACAGGTGGTATCAGAGCCTAGGCTTTAGATCTACCTCGGAGACCTAGGTTATATCATGTAGAATCTTAAGTTATGATCTTGACCCTAAGCTGATCCTTAGGTCTAAGTACATGATCTTAGATATAAGTTTGATTGGGATGGGTGTGTGCGAGTGCGATAGATTTTAATCAATAAATGTTATTTTAAGTTAGTTTACGAGTTCCATTCTGTACAACGCATAAAGGCTTTCAGTATTATCTTTGGGATGACTGAATGCTAATAAGCGTGATCTGGCAGACAATGCCTCCTCAAAGGGGAAACCAAGGGAATGGTGGCAACGGAAATGAGAACCCACAGTTACCACAAATGGTAATGCCTCAAGCTCTAATGGACGTCATAATGGTGTTTGCGCAAAGTGTTGCTCAGCAGCAGCAACAACCCCCCCTCCTCTACCACCGCCTCGGCGTGACATAAGGTATTACACTGGGGAGATGCGAAGGATGCATATCCCAACTTTCGAGGGAACCACTCTGAGGATGCGGCTCCATCGCATGCCGTGCTTCCCTAGGCCCTGATATTAGGAAATAACTTACGATTTTGCCTCTAAGTCTCAATCTTAGACCTAAGTGATGATTTGAACCTAAGGCAATGATCATGAACATAGGTACTGACCTCAGTTATAAGCGATGATTCTGAACATAAGTCACGATCTTAGACATAAGTAACGATCTTGATTATAAGTTGACTTTAGACATAAGTACGGAATTAGTAATAGGTGTTGATTATGTACTAATTATGATTGGGAGATAAGACACGATCTTAGAGGTAAGAATGATGATGCTAAGAATGATCCTAGAGATAAGTTATGATCCTAAACTATAGAGGGCCAACGGTTTTGGAAACACATATATCTAAGATATCCCATACAATTCTTCCTTATCTGAGGTTGATCACAACTCTCTAAGCCGTGATCTTAGTAACCCTAGTTGAACACTATATAAATGAATTGAATTAATTACGATATTAATCAGAATATCCTAGTACAAACCTTAGGTCAATATTAATGGGTCAGGCAGTACCTTACCATAACTGCAACATGGTACTTGACACCATTAGGATAAATTAAAGAAGGCCCATATCCTTACTTGGACGGTAACATCAGAACAGGCTTAGGACTAATTTGGGACCATAGCTACTAAGAAATGAATTGTAATAGTAGAGTAAATACTAAGGGATGATTTATAGTGGGGTAATAGAAACTAAATAACGATTAGCGTTATTATCAGTAGAGTTAGTGAAAGATATTGTCAAGGGAGTTTATAGTTTACAATTAACATGCCAATTTTAGAATTACCAAAATAGTCCGATCATATTAGTCTTATTAGCGATATTGATCGGTAGCGACATACGAGAATCGACTATATTATACACCTTGGAACAATAAAGTGTCACAAAATCTTTCGCTAAGTGATGAACCCCTAGAAACAATGAGTTACTTGGCTTGAGTCGGGTAGGCTTGAAATTGCAAGGGAGCAAGCATGAACAAGTAATGATTGCTTTCAGGTGAGATTTAACGGAATTAGCATTAGTGGTTAAAAAACAACCCAGTAAGAAGTGCAATGGATTAGGGTGGCGCATGGAAGTACGGTGAATGAGAATACCTAAAGACGATTAATATTTAGTTTGACATGCTAAGATTGGACAGTCTCAGCTAAAGATGTTAGCATGAGTAGACGAACATTAGACCTATAAGTTACGGTACTTAGGTAGATTTATCCTTGACCATAAGGGTGAATTATAGAAATTATACGAAGTATGGACAAATATTTTTCAAGCGGTTAAGTATTTATACATGAGCACGTACACCAAGATATACCCTATATTTCAAAGATTTTTCAATTTTTCTAAGTATTTTAACTAGTTTGTTTATTTATATAGTCTGCTAACTTAACAATGCTATATTTTCTTTCGTATTCGTTTTTCAATCTGATGGAATTTCAACTACTACTGACAAACTCTGAAAATGGATACATTTTAAAACGTTGATGATTTGAAGAACAATATGTCTACATATTTCTTATATTATTTCACAAATTTTCATTTAGCTATGTTTATTTTGTTAAAATAAATTGAGTTGTCGACTATTGATATTGCAAGCATTTTATTTTTGAAATTATCAACCGCTTGCAATGAAGTTACCTAATTTTGCGAAACAAAAAGTAGTTTCAAAACATACATTTTTTTCAGAGAAAGAGATATACCATTTCCAAATAGTTTTATAAAACTTTACGTCGTTGAGTTTCAAATGGTTTTAAGGAGGTTTTACCTTTAACACTTTTGTGAGTAGATTATACCCATATTTTTTTCCTGGTTTGAGACACTCTTGCTAACAAGTTAGTCATTCCTTTTATAAGAGGTCACACGAAACACCACTTGCGAAAACGATTTTATAATACTTTAGCTCTCGTGTTTACAAAAAAAAAATTAATTAGGGATACTGTGTAAATAATTAAAGCTATATTTTGAATTATAGCCACTTAAGCTATATTTTATTTAAAAAGAAGCATGTCCATACATATATTTCGTATACTAGGCTTATGACGGTATCTCTGAGAAATTAAGAACACAATCATAGATCAAGTTGGTAAGTATATAAGAACTGCTTTTGAAGACTTAGCTGTGTTAAGGAGGGGTAACGGTTACCTTATTGGCATACACAAAGGATGTTAGTATAGTTAACTATCTAAATGCAAATCATACGTGATAAGTTTATGAATCTGGTATTGTAGATTGCAATAAGTTGAGTGATACACGTCAAGTGGTGTAAGTGGAAGATTGTAAGCACTCATTATCGAGGACTAAGTAAGGATTGAATCGCATAAGGACTAGATTACCTTGAGAGATGTTAGTATTGACTAAATTAAATCGTACTAGAGCACATCGTATTTCGAAAAATACATATGGCTTCAGGGACGAGTCTTGTGTGCAGGGCGTAAGTTAAAGATTGTGCTACCCCTAAGAACTGATTTTAGAGGATTGGTCAGGATGGCAAATATAAGTACGATATAGACCGACGATTAAGTCATGAAGCGAGTATATTGGCGGTACCCTTAAGGCTGATTCGAGAACTATAGAAGGAATAGGTTACTATCTGTTAGACGGAGGACAATGGATCTACAAATTACATTGTATGCATACACACGGAATGATTTGAGGACTTAGTCGTGTATCAAAGAAGTAAAAATGGGAAACGTCTCAGAATACGAAGGGATACTGAGTTCAGTCTTTATCTAGGCAAATGAATTATATAGGACTATACTAAGTTATTAATTGCGTGACACACAAGTTTCGAGGACGAAACTTTTTGTAAGGAGGATGGAATGTTACACCCCGCACCCCCGTAGGATAATTAAAGGATAAAAAGGAAATTAAGTGAATTAGTGACAATTAATGGTAATGAGTTAAGAATTAAATGTTGGATTAAGTGGCATTTATGAAGGATTAAATTTTTAGAATTAATTAGTATTTAATTTAGAATTGAATAAATTAGAATTAATCCTTTAAGATAATAAGATAATAGGATATGATTTAGAAACTCCAAATTCCACCCTTGCCATATAAAAACTGACTGAACGTCAGTTTCTCTATTTCCCTCACAGAAACCGACACATTCCTCTCCTCCTAGGCGATTTCCATCTCCCCTCAACCCTAGTGAAGGTTCTTCAAGATCCTCAATCCAATCTTCTTCCGTTCTTCGTTTCTCCTCCGAGTAATCAAAGGCAAGTAATCTACTTATAAGTTATTACGTTTTGCGAAAGAGAAAAGACCTATTTTTGATATCAAAATGGATCACCGTGCAATAATTTCTTTATGTGAATCTATATGTGTGATTTATGTGTTTTTGTCTGAGATTTGGCCATTATTGTTGAAATATTGTTCGTTGTTTTGTTGTTTATGTGCGATCATGTAAATCCCAATCCCTTGAACCCTAATTTTATTGGTGTTTGCGGTTGAAGGGAAGGGGGGAGTGAAAAAGATAAAATCTTTGAGGTTGTTGGACGAATGATTGAGTCTTAGGCTTGAATCTTTGATGTGCGTGTGAAGGATCTTGTTTGGGTGGATTAAGAATGGATTGATAGGGAAGATTAGGCTTGGAATGATTTGAAGAAAGTTGGAAAATGATTGGGATTAAGATCTGCAGTTTCTGCATAAATCGCAGGATGAGGATTCTGGAATTTGGTGACATCGATCGATCGACGTCAGTGTATGACGTACGTCGATCGATCGACATATAGCAAGTGAGGCGATGACGTATTCCAGATGTATGTAGATCGATCGACGTAGGTTGAGTGAGAGATCGATGTGCCTCAGATGGACATCGATCGATCGACGTGGGTTGAGTGAGAGTTCGACGTCCCTCAGATAGACGTCGATCGAGCGACGTCAGGGTATGACGTACGTCGATCGATCGACGTCAGGGTATGACGTCCTGCAATTTTGTGGGAAAATAAGGGAAGAAAGAGGGAAGCTAGGAGACCCTTTTGGGTGACCTTAGGGACTTCTTAGGACATGATTGAGGTTAGTCTAAGTCTTGGGAACATGACTTAAGATGGTGAAACAAATTTGGAGAATTCGAAGTGTATTCGAATCTGATTTCAACGTGAATGACCTAAGGGGTTAGGAATGTACGTATGTGGCTTTACGGAGTACAAAAGAGGAGTCAGAGAGTTCTTACATTGGCTTTTGAGTTCTAGAATCAATGTTTAGGTGATGTCGACATGCCATGAAGAATAAGCTCGAGTGTGTGAGTGAGATGAGCCTCGTGTGACTGATTGATATGTGAATGTGACTTGAATTATGTGATCGAAGAATGTGATTGAAATAATGAGTCTTGCATCATGGCACTTGCATCTGCATAATGATTTGAAAAGACATGTGCTTCGGCACAGGGCATAAAGTTTGCGAAATTGGCTGTAATGTTACACGGGATGGAAATATAAGCCGTGGTGCATTACAGGGTATAAAGTTGGCTGTAACGTTACACGGGATGGAAATGTAAGCCGTGGTGTGTTACAAGGTATAAAGTTGACTGTAATGTGACACGGGATGAAAATATAAGCCGTGAAGCATTACAGGGTATTAAGTTATGTGACCGGACATTGTGACATGCATTGCAATGTTTTGAAAAGAAATTGTCCATGCATTTGTGACTGTGTAGTGTAGTGCATATTTGGTCATGCATCACGTGAGTCAGTATGGGATGATTGCTATTTGACTTGAATGATCATTAATTGTTAATGGTTATGAATTACTGTTCTTATGTTCTTGTAGTTAAATCTATGCTCTTGAAAGTATATAAGACATGTGCCCCATTATCCCTTGAATTAAATATTACTCATGTCTTGCCATGTGTTGATCCCGTATGTCTTATAAGCGGGTTACTTGCTAGAGTTTTTCGCTAAGGGTACTACCTTTGTTATTGCAGATGAGCCTAGCTATGATATGATTTTCATAGAGGACGATGGCGAGTGAGCCGAATGGGATGCTTAGAGACTTGTTGGGAGATAGTCGTGGCTGTTGCTAGTTATTTCAGTTTCTTTCATTCATTCAAGGATTTAGTTGGTTACCATGACACTCTTTTGTAATTTCCTTATACTATGAGGTTCAAATTTGATGGTTTAAATTTATGTGATACGCGTTTCCGTACTTATTTCTCTTACGTCATTGATGATGTGTATTCGAGAGATGAGACGTCTTGTAGTCTTCCCAGTAAATTATGACAGGTACAGCGGTACGGATCCCGCTGTCCGGGTCGGGCGCTACATTTCACCCTGTGCTTAGTTAAATGGGTCGACTGGTTTGTGTGGCAGGGGTGGAATTTCACTATAAAATTAGCTGCGCAATTGGGACTTAATGGGTAATGGTGTTTATAAGAATGGTGGTTTTAAAACTTGTTTGGTACCAGTAGTTTTAAAGTATATGACTAAAAGAGGTTTGTATAATAGATTATAACATATTCACTCGTTTTAATCATCGGAATGAGATCTTTCATATGATATAGTCGATTATTATAAATAATATTATTATAATATACCAAAATTTTTTATTTTATTTGACACTAATTATGAGAGAAAAATACTGAGACAAAAGTGATGCTAGAGAATATTTATGAAAATTTAAGTATGAGTTTTGCATTTGAAGTCTAAACCGAGCGTGGCCAATGTGTCTTTAAAAAAGGATTTAATGATTTTTTTAAAAAAAAGGATTTAGTGGGGGTTTTCCATATATTTTGCTATCTTTTATCCCAAAACATTGTGTAATTACTTTTTAATATTCTGATTTATATTATGTTAAAAAATGAAATGTAATAATACAACCACAACAATATCCAGTATAACAAATGATAACAAAAACTATCGTTAGGACCCGGAAATGATGACAGAAAGACAAACAATATCATAGAAAACTGTAAGAATAATTTAGAAACAAACTGAATAGTCAATTATTAATTGAGTTGACTAGTTGATGTTCATATATAGTATGATAAAGATTACTCACCTCTAGTAGCAGGGGTGAGATCCTCTCACCGCCCCCTATGTCACCCCTATGTGACCGCCCGCCACGTGGCAGGGGATGGGATGGTGAGGCTGGGTAGGGAGCACCCAGCCTCACCACCCCCTCCCCTGCCAGGGGGTCATTTGTTACCCCATTTTTGGGGGTGAGGAGATCCGGGCTCCTAGTAGCACAACTTAAATGAAGCCTTTAGGACCTGTTCGTTCAAACAACGTTGTCTTAGGCAGCGTGGGTTTTGAACTGGAAAAGGACGGCAATATATGTTGCTCAATCTTTTATTACACCTGGTATATTATTTTTCCTTCAACACGGTCTAAGGTATTCTTTGTCTTTGATTACCAATATATGTTGCTCAATCTTTTACCTATTGGTTTTGTACGGATGTTGCAGTACAAAAATTTGGAGGACGACGAAAAAACATCCCGAAATGAGGAGGTTTTCTGAAATTAATCTTAGATGCAGAGGGTTAATATGGCCTTGCGGAGTCAGCGGAGAGACGGGGAGCTTTTTAATATTTTGGCTTCTTCCTTTTTTCCCCTCATTATCTGTGGTGTTGCGACTGTGGTATGGCCGTCCGATTAGGCTGCTGCATGTGGGGTTTTGACATTGGGGAATGCAATAGAAACGCAGAACCGTAGCGCCAGTAGAGAAACGAGATGTCAATTCACATCTTTACCTGCTCTGTTTTCAATCATTTTGCTTTCTTAGTTTCATGCCCTTTTCCGCTCAGCTTTTATGCATTGGTTTACTGTTCTTATAGAAACGCTATTGCATGGAAGGGTCCTGATGGAGGTTTTCCTTTCAGCTCCTGCAACACACTGGACGAGTTCGTGTTAGTTTATTTCCCTCTTCTACATCTCTGTTCGGTGGTCGTTTGTTGTTGACATTCAAACTTGGTTTTTTTTTTCCTTCTTTTTTTTTTTGTTATTTTTTTCTGCTTTGGTATGCCTATGGATGTATATTTGGCTTCTGTATTGTAGTTCATGCAAGTGTTTTTGTGTGTAATAGATTTTTATAATATTCTCCAGAATCAAATGCCTGACCTTAAGCACCAAATGCTATGGTTATCCAACTCAAGGTGGGAGTGAGTTTTGAGACTTTTTGTTGCCGACATTTCTGTGAATCTGATTGTTATTTTTAAAACGGTATGATCTTCGTTCGAGTTTGTGGGCTTCTTGTGGTGGGAAGAACTGACAAGTCCATAGCTTTCGAGGAGGTTTTAGTGGGTTGAAGTCAAATTATTGTGAATGTGCTCCTTTGTAATTCTACTTGCACTGCTATGTAAAGCTAAAGATTTTGGCTCTTTAAATATAAACTCCGAATATAGCATTGCTCACTTGAATAAAGATCCAAGCACTGTTGAAAAAGAGACATAGTGACTTGGTAAGTAACATTCCTGTCTTTTTCTTCAGTTGATATTTCACATTCGAAGTGATTAGCTAATATTTTTCATCTGTAAGTGTTCTATTTGTCTGATTGGCTTGCTTTTTCTATTTGTTTTCTTCAGAATGAAGTGGTGGAGAAGTTCTTAATTGTCTCAAACGGAAGAAATCAGACCCTATGAAGCTGTTATGTGGAGAACTGGATTTGTCAGACAAAAGACCAACATGAAGCAGGTGGATAGACAGACATGCAAGGAGAAGGGCGATTGAGTAGACCTGCAAGAGAGAAACTAGAAATTTAGTGTTGCTGTTACATATATGTCAGGGAATAATGGGATTGGATTAGTTGTTAGGTTTGGAATGAAAAATTTATTGCAGTGGTGGACATTCCAAACTGGAGTGACATTAAGATATTTTAGAGGATTTGGAAGTGAAAGCAGCTTGCAAATTGAAGAAACGTGTATTTGATTTAATGAATAAACAACTTTACATTGTATACGTATGTATAGAATTCTACAACAACAGACTTCCTAAGATAAAAAGATAAGGTATATCTACAATGCTATCCACAAATCTAGTAAGATACTAACAACTATATACAAACTAATATATCTAAAATATCTTAACAAATAATATCTCTCAATACTCCCCCTCAAGTTGGCGCATGAATGTTGAGAATGCCCAACTTGCTTAAAAAATGGCGAAACTTGTCAGGACCAAGAGCTTTGGTGAATCCATCAGCCAACTGTAGGTGGCCAGAAACCTTGCAAGGACGGATGAGGCCGTTGAGATAGTGTTGACGAACAAAATGACAGTCGATCTCAATGTGTTTTGTGCGCTCATGAAAAACAGGATTTGCCACAATATGTAAAGCTGCTTGATTGTCATAATGAAGGGCGACAGGTTGTTTCTTAGAACGCCACGAGATCAACGCAGAACCAAGAAAAAACATATACCCAGTGGTAGAATGCCGCGTAAGAGAACACCCTGCCCAGTCAGCATTACAACAGGCCTGAAGAGATAAAGATGACGTGGCAGGAAAGAAAAGTCCTTGACCCGAGGCACGCTTAAGATAACGCAATAAATAGGAAGCAACATCTAAATGACACTTGCGTGGGGCATGCATATGTTGGCTGAGAGTATTAACCTCAAAGCAAATATCCGGCCGTGTGACAATAAGATAAAGTAAACCGTCCAACAATATGACGATAAAAAGATGGATCAGCTAAAAGAGGATCCGATTCTGAAAACGTACCCTTTTGATCCATTGGAGTGGTAGTAGGACGACTACCAAGAAGACCACACTCCTGGATAATGTCAAGAACATACTTACGCTGATTTAAGACCATTCCAGCAGGCGAACGAGCTACTTCAATCCTAAAAAATTATTTAAGTGGACCCAGATTTTTGATCTTGAATTTCTGATCAAGATAAGCTTTCAAAACCGAGATACGATTAAGATCATTACCAGCAACAATGACATCATCAACATAAATCAAAACAACAACAACGGAAGACGAGTCAGATAAAAGAAATAAGGACCGATCGGCATTAGACTGCGTATAACCCAGGGCAATGAGAGAAGCAGTAAATTTAGCATACCAATTTCGAGAAGCTTGACGCAAGCCATACAAGGACTTACATAACTTAAAACATGATTCTCTCCCTCACGAGAAAAACTTGGTGGAATGCGCATGTAAACATCCTCAGTGAGATCACCATACAAAAACGCATTATTTGTAGGTACTGCAAGGCACCACAAGAAGGGGGGGTTGAATAGTGGGTGCAGAAAATATGGTTTTTAAAATAGTTTTAAACCAAAAACCCAACTTCTGAAAACAGTTTCTGTTTTCAGGACCAGTTTTAAAACGTTTTGAAAACTAGGTTGCAGGTCTTTAAAAATTCTGAAATTTGGAGAGAACTTAGCCTCAGATGTTATAAGTGTCTCCCAAAAATTTCAGATTTAAATTCAACCTCTAACCCCTTGAAAATTCATTGGTGGTCAGATTGCGCAAATCTGCCAGAATCGGTAGACTGAATTGAAAAATTAATTTTTATTTGTACGTAACTCCAAATTCTCTGAAAATTTAAAGACTAACCCCTTATAAGTTGTATTTAAATGGGTGAAACAGTTTTGAAAAATTCTTTTGGGAAGTTAGTCAAATACGATCAAAGTCTCAACCTTTGCAAGCCTGAAAATCAGACTGCACTAGTCTCAGAACTTTGGACGTTTGGATGACTTATACTTGTCCAAAAGTGTTGAAACTTACACCAAAAGAACCTTGAGACGTATGGCTTTTATTCTGGAAAGTTTCGTAATTTTTGAAATCCATTTACTATTTTTACGAACGTGATCAAAATCGATAAACAGTGCTGAAGCTAAAAGTAAGTGCTGAAAGTAAATGACACCAAGAATTTTTTACTGGTTCGGTTATCAACAACCTACTCCAGTGTTCGAGGACACCTTTCTCGGTTGACACTAATCACACAACACAAAAACACCTTACCACAGGGTTGATGGAGTTACACACCAACTCCAACCCTTTACAAACCTTGTATGTTGAATACAATGCACACGAACACCACCACCTTGCACGATTCAAGATTGATCACACCTTGATCAATCATTTATAACAATGAAAAGAATATGTGGTGGTCTAAGCGAAGCCTATTCAAGTATATGAATGTAAGTACAATAGACTTTTAGGAAGAAAAAAGAAAGAGAGTGTAGAAGAAGAAGAAGCTAGGCGTTTTCTTGATCTTTGAATTGCAAGACTTGTTCTTGTTTTGTTTTGCTCTCTTGCTTCCTTTTTAATCACATTGGCCGTCCCCCCCTTTAGTCATTCTCCTCTTGAAAATTATCTTCTAAGTCCTTGGGAGAATATGTGACATCATTGTGACATGTCTTTGCTTACTTGACATCTCCTCATTAGATGATCATTAAGCTCTTGCTTACTTGGCACTCATTTATTGGTTGAATGTTGTCATCACTTGATGACTAGGAAGATCTGAAAATTCCACTTAAAACATGTGCCAAAATCACCATAAAACAATTACCATAACTTTCAAGATCATCACATAAATTAAGCAAGACAATATTTCTCCCCAAAAAAGTTAAAAAATCGTCCATAATTGATCTTGCACATGCTGAAATTTCAGCATGTGTTACATACACTTTTTGTTCAAAATATTTCCTATTTTGCATTTTTTTAATTCAAGAAATCCATCTCCATTTAGTACAAGACATCTTCCTCAATTTTGGAATAAAACTTTATCATCTATAAGGCCTAAAAATCGGCCAAGATACATTGCACACATGTTGAAATTTTCAGCATGTGTGATATTCAAGAATATCACTTTCTTTATTCCATAAAATATTTAAAACACTTCCAAATTGTCTTCTAATTAATCCACCTTAATCAAGACACAAAATATGAGCCATAATGATGTAGAATTCGGCCAGCCTATTAGCACATGCTGAAATTTTTAGCATGTGTTACAAATGTGACATAAGTTTGAAACGTTACCTTGTGTATCTCCTTCCTTTATGTCATCAACATTGTATGTTTCATTCTTGACCAATCAATATGCCAACAAGGCTCCAACTCAGCTTGAATGGCGTGTGAAGTGACTTAGATATGTGCTGAATTTTATTTTTGCAAACTTTGTAAAATAGTGCACATTTAATAATACGCACATGAAATATTCCAATCAGCCCTTAATTGAATTTTCTAGAACACTTTGAGATGTATGAAATATGTAAAAAGTGTCTAGATACATGTTGTATGATGTGCCAAAAACGTTCCACGTGTTGTGTACGTAGAAAACCGAATTTTCAATGTTTATCGATTACCCGATTTTTCTCTAATTAAATTCCAACTTTTTGCACATGTTATATATATTATGTTACACATAATATATATAAATTAAAATTTAATATTCATATCATAAGGCTGATTAAAGTGGTGCCTAGACATGTGACAAAATTGAAATTAGAATCTCCACAATTTGGCCTTAATGTGGGGTGATTTGCATGTGCTAACATGGAATGATTTTATGGATGTAAATATCATCATACCCACGAAATTTATTGATATTTTTGAGGTGTAGGGGCTGGCCATCTATTTATGGCAAGTACGTGACACGTTGGCGAAGTTTCGGTATTCGTCTGATATGACAATTTTCGGTTTAGAACCTTTTAACGTGTCGTATTTAATTTGTCATCACCATGACTTATATCATATGATATAAGACTTGAATATACTTATAAATATGAGTTAAGTATAGTGGTGTGACGTTAACGTACGTGCGTAAAATATATAACGTGTCGGTAGTACGTTGGAATATATGTGTATGTGCCTTTTTCAAAAAATCTGAAAATATATGAATACATATATATATGGCGTGTATTTGTGTGTGGGAGGAGAGTGGAAGACTTTCCTTTCTTCACCTTGTTGCCTTTGTGCCTTGTCCAAATATTGCTTCCTTTAATGAACTACTTAGTTTAATTAACTAAGTACTTCACTCAATGAACTAGTTTAGTTCATTAATTATGGCACCTGAAAATAGTTCAAACACAACAAATGTTTGCCATTTGATGTAAGCTTTAAAGCTTCATGGCTCGTTAGCGCGGCAACAATATATATGAACTATATAAGGCAACTTTCATTCAAAAATGTGTCATGTCATAAATAAGGTCATGTATTTCTTTAGTTCACGTTATTTAAATCATGCATTTTGAAATCACTCAAACCCCTTTTTCTCAACATTATTCACATCCAACTGATGAACATGCCAAAGAGGCACCATTGCTACTGCTAATAAACACCAAACTGTCACAAGTTTGGCAATTGGAGCAAAAGTTTCATGAAAATCGACACCCTCAATCTGTGTATACCCACGCACCACTAAGCGAGCTTTATAACGCTCAACAAAACCATCAGGATTGTACTTTATTTTGTAGACCCATTTGGAATCAATAGTACGTTTGCCTGGAGGCAAAGACACAACTGTCCAAGTGTGATTGGCCTCAAGAGCTGCAATTTCATGTTGCATGGCTTTGCGCCAATGAGGGTGTTTGACTGCCTGCTTAAAAGAAACCGGCTCATCGCCAGCAGTGATGGCCGCCACTAAACCATAGTAAGAAGATGATAAGCGAGCATATGAAAGAAAATTGGATAAAGGAAATACCGTGGAGTTCATTGTAGGAGAGGGAGGCACAACAGATGGAACAAGAGAAGGAGGCAACTCAACATCAAAATCCATAAGACGACGAGACAAATGACGGGACCGCAAACTACGCGAAGGTGGTAAAGCAGCAGGCAGAGGAACAACGTCTGCGGGAGCCAGCGGCGAAGGAAGTGCCGCTGGCTGAGGGTCAGCCGAAAGCTGAGTAGTCTCAGCCGAAAGCTGTGGAGCAGCACCCGAAGCATCTGCGGAAGGAACAGCTGGCTCCGCAACCTCGCAGCTGGACGGATCGGGCGGACACAAAGCAGCGGTTGGAGGTTCAACGAACCGAGTAGGCATAGACAAAGGAAAAATATGCTCATAGAAAATGACATCACGACTAACATAGACTTTGCAACTAGATAAATCAAAAATCTTGTATCCTTTCTGGGAATGTGGATAACCACGAAAATTACCAGGCACAGAACGTGGAATAAACTTATCATGCATGCCATGATATGTGTAACCATAACACAAACAACCAAAAACACAAAGATAAACGTAAGAAGGTAAGTGGCCCATTAAAACTTCATATGGAGTTTTATGCTTAAGGATAGCAGCATGCATACGATTAACACGATAAACAGCAGTGAGAACACATTTCTCCCAAAAAGTGACAGGCAGATTAGCATGAAAACTAAGGGCACATTCCTCCCAAAGAGTGAACACCATTTTGTTGCGGAGTATGAACACAAGAAGTCTGAGCATCAATCCCTTGTTTAGCATAATAACCAAGGACTGTAGCACTAGTGAATTCTAACCCATTGTCACTACAAACACGTTTGACAGGTCGCCCAAACTGTGTATGAACCCAACGAAGAAAATGCAACAAGAAATGACTAGTTTCAGATTTAGCTTTCATCAAATATACCCAAGTACTGCAACTATAATCATCAACAATGGTTAGAAAATAACGTGCACCAGACAAACTAGGTGTTGTATAAGGTCCCCGAATATCACAATGAATAAGATCAAAAGACTGCAGGGTTATGCTAGTATTAAAAGAAAACGGTAAACATGTTTGCTTTGCCCGATTACAAGTATCACAAAAGACTTCTTTATTAGGAACAACAATAGAGGGTATGAAACGAAACTTTGAGAGAGGAAGGTGACCCATGCGACTGTGCCACACTGACTCATCACACTTTATTGCTGCAAGACTATGACTGACCGAATTTTGAACCAAATGGTAGAGACCATCATGCTGCCTACCTACTCCAATCAGCTTCCTCGACGGCATCTCCTGCACAACACAAAAATCCGGGCCAAAGATCAGCGTACATTTCAGATCTTGTACCAATCGATTGACAGAAATTAAGTTAAATGCAAACTCTGGTACTCCCAAAACATCACGCAGAACTAAAGAATCCGAGAGCCTGACCGTCCCAATGGCGCGAACGGACACATGTGTACCATCTGGGATTTGTACCGTTGCAGCAATTTTGTCAGTAACAACATTAGTAAACAGTGACAGATCATTGACAATATTTGCATTGGCTCCATTATCAAAAAGCCAATAAGATGATAAGGAAGGTTGAAAAGAAACAGTATCCGAACCTTTCTTGCCTGTCATAAGAACATTTGATCCAAAATTACCTCCATTCAAATGGTCTGATGGATGCAAATAATATGACGACTTTGAATCATTGGTGACTAACGTCTGATTGGCCATGACTTACTTTTGACAAAATGAACGAAATAAATTTCTACTGTAGTCGACTTGCTGAAGTCGACTTGAAACCAAGACCAATTTGAAAGTCGACACTGACGCTGGGCTGCCAACTTTGAGAGCACCACCGGAACTAACACAGAACAACGACCGAGCAAAACTATCGAAAACACTGAAGTCGACTTTGGAACTGAGACTAATCTGAAGTCGACACTGGAACTGGGCACCGCTGGACAGAGTGCAGAAACCACCAAAAAAAACAAACTGACTACCACGGAATGCAAAATGTGGGACAAAAATAAAATTTGAAGAGACCAAATGAAATTGGAATTGCTCAAAAGGAAGAAGGTCGACCACTGTTTGGTATCGTGACCAAGAAACGCAAACTGACAAAAGAATGCTACAAAGAATGCTACTTGGGTTCGCAAACTAATGGCGCTAAACTATGTTGAAGCCGCCGAAAGGAAAAAAATGAATATCGCAGGAACAGTGAAGACATAGTGAAGAAACGATGAATAATTTGATGAATGGATCAAATTTTATTTGATACCATGAAGAAACGTGTATTTGATTTAATGAATAAACAGCTTTACAGTGTATACGTATGTATAGACTTCTACAACAACAGACTTCTTAAGATAAAGAGATAATGTATATCTACAATGCTATCCACAAATCTAGTAAGATACTAACAACTATATACAAACTAATATATCTAAAATATCTTAACAAATAATGTCTCTCAATACAAATGGCACAGAGCAAGGAACTGTTTAGATTTCCTTATTAAAAGAAATGTTCTTTCAATTGTCAAATATAATGCGGATTCTCATGTTGATGGATTGGAAGCTATATATATATCAAACCTTCTTGCAAGTGGTGCAAGAGCATGAAGATATCTAAATTCATAATTGAACGTGATGCCTCCAATCTTGTGAATGCATGCGTTGCAGATAGTGTGTAGAGCAGCGCCAAGTCTGTTTATTGAGGAAGCTCTAGCTTTGTTTTAAGGTAGTGATTGTAGTCCTAGAGAGATCAACTGTAGCGCCCCGCTCCCGAGCCCTAGCTTCGGGAACATTACACCCGCCGTAGCCTATTAAGAGGACTACAAAGCGTCGTTCAAACTTCTCTACACGTCAGAACTGACGTGGAAATTTTTTTCGCGGAAACGATAATTAAAGAAATAAACGTCTTGAGTCCATTAAATCCATCAAAATAAGATCAAGTACAAAAGTTTACGAAACCCGCTAAGTCAAATATGAAATACTAAAATCAAAATAATAACCTATATGGAGGTCTATCCGACTATCCCAAATAACAAGCTCCCGGTCAACAAGATCCCTTCTTGAGTCCAGCTCACTAGTCCCAGCTTGTGTAATCTGTCCCACCTTCGTTAATTATATATACTCGTAATCCTGCTCACCTGTGGAGGGGTGGTGGGGGGTGAGTGATGGGAGTCACTCGTAGGTTACCCGTCTCTCCCGAAAAGGGACTGTCACATACTGAGTCGGGTAACACATAAAGCACATAAAGCATGGAACAGATAAATAAAGCAATGAAGCATAAACAAATAAATAATAAAGCAAATAAAGCATAAATAATGAAATAACACATACCCGACCCGATCCGTATCCCAACACATAGCACTGAAGCAGTTAATAACAAGATAAACGATAATCTCAACAATAACAATGCAATGCACAACATCATGATGCATGCACTTCTATCAACGTGTCACACGCAGTCACTTAGTATCGCATGCTATGCTCTTCTTTTTCCATGATATGCTATGCATGTCCCGGGTCCTATCGTGTGAAGGTAACCATTATTACCAACACCCATCACACGCCTCGTCAGGCCACACGGCTCATAGGCCAAATGCAATGCTCGTGCCATGAATGCGTCACACTTGCACACTTCCATTTGTCCTATGTTGCATGCTCCGTTCTATGTTGCGTACTACCTATATTGCGTAGTTACCCTATGTTGCGTGGGGTTCATTACTGCATTTTATCTTCTACCGTTATTTTATCTTTCTAGACTTTATTTTAGGTTTCTACACTTTATTTTATTTTTCCTAGGCTTTCAAACACTTAAATCTTTTATTTAAATATTTTTATCTTCCCCTACTATTTTTTATTTCTTTCATCTTAATTTATTTAATAGGTTTCTAAATTTTGTTTTCTTTTAAAAACATTATTAGTTTAATTAAATTCATTAATGATATATACGTATATATCTTTATTTTAATAGTTTCGGCATCAACCATATATATATTTGAGTTATTAAGTCTCGGCAACCAGGTATTTTTTTAATATTTATTTATTATTAATATTTTTAGTTATTGTTTTCATAATTATATTTAATGGATACTAATTATTGTTATCATTTTTTTAAATATATATCAAACTATTCAAACCAGACCATTTCCTCTTTCTTTTAGCTCTGGCCCTGTTCTCTTCAGCCTGGCCCTCTACGCAGCAGGCCCGCTGAACAGCGGCCCGCCAGGCTGGTCTGCTCTTTTTTCTTTTTTTTATGCAACTGCAATCTGGGCCTAATTTTTTTTTCTCCGGCCTGCTAGGCAAAGTGGCGGCCTGCCATAACATTGGCCCGCCGACCAAAACAGGCCATCGGCTGTATCCCCCCTTTTTTTCCTTTATTATTTTCGTTTATTCTTTTAAATCTTAATTTTCTTCAAAAATTCATAACTTATCCGTTTTAACTCCGATTTACCCCAAACCAGTGGGGTTTGTCTCATTATAATGTGACCAACACAACGGCGCTGAACACGTCAGCGCGTGTCCTGCACGCGCCGCCTGGGGCCGCACGTGGGCCCCATGCGCCACTCTTAAAACGCGTGTTTTTTGACAACCCGAACCCGTCCCGGCCTATTTCCGTGCTATGTGATCTATATCTAAGGCCAAACACGCAATTTTCATACCAAAACATAGAGATTCAAGATAAACATGCAAAAGATAACATACAGTGATACTCAAATATTTCCCAAAACAGGATGCGAGGGAATCCAAAGCAATCCGACAGAGGGGAGGGTAACCTACCTATTTTTCGAAGAATTCTCTATACGCAGTGTTGAATTTGATGGGGGTTGGCTAGCTTCTCTTCCTATCTTTCTTTCTTCCTTCTCTCTGCCTCCTCACACTTGCACCCTTTTTTTTAAACTAGTTGCTGCAGCCGATGGCTGCTTCTCAATTTGGGGATGGGGTTTTAAATAGGGCAGGGCTGGAATTTAGGAGTGGGGGAGGTTTTGGGAGGGATTGGGGAAATGGGGAGGGAATCATGGGGTGATGGGGGTTATGGTTAGGATTTAATTATTTGTAAATAATAAATTACATTTAATTAATTAATATTCTTTTTTTTTACGGCTACAACATCCTACCCCCCTTACAAAAAGTTTCGTCCTCGAAACTTGCATATGATGTAATCAAAAACTTAGTATGGTTCTACTTGATTCATCCACCTAGATATCGATCAACTATACATCCATTGCATGTGTTGATGTGTTCACCTCACACTTTCTCGACATAGGAATAAATACTCAGAATTATTTCTCGTATATATACAAATAATTTCTAATCCATTTTGTTTTTTTCGCTTATTTAAGATTGTAACCTAACCTACCTATGATTATCGAATCAACCTTAAGTGTATTGTCACCATACTAATGGTTCTACAACCCAATCATCGGTCTATAACTTACTTATATCTACGGTCTTCTGCAACCATTGTAAATCAGTTCTTAGGTATACTACTATCTTTGACTTAACGCCTTATTCACAAGACTCCTCTCTCAAACCATGCATATTCTCAGAGTACATCTTATTTCAGTAGATCTTCACTAGTATCCTGCAAAAGGGTCTCGTCTTCCTAAGGTTTAGTCCTTAACTTAATTCTCTAAAATTAGTACTTACGAACTTCTTATTATACCACTTGACGCGTGTCATTCAACTTATTGCAATCTACAATTTGAATTCGTACAACTAATTATATCGGATCCATCTCCTAAGTAAATATCCATTGAGTAGCCCATATATTGCCCATTACACATCCTCGTCATAGGGTTCACTCATCGAATTCAATTCTTATATAATTATGAACTAGTTCTACGATCATGCCCTTACTCTTCCCGAGATGTCATCAATAGCCTAATATACAAAATATGTGTATGAACATATTTTACAAAAATGTAACTTATGTGGCTAAAATTTGAAATATAGCTTTCGTTATTTTAAATTAATACCATTCCTCTTTGTTTTTTTAAAACAAGGACCAAAATAATACGCTTGCTCTTGTAGAATAGTGTTTCAAATGCCCCCTTATAAAAATAACGATAAAATTTGTCCACAAAGTATTTCGGCAACCTTAGGTTACAACCATTGAAAACTTAATAGGTACAGTTTTACAAAACAAATTTGAGTACGACATTTTTTTTATAATACCGGTATATACTTTGAAAGCTATATATATACATATATTTAACTTGGCAAAATTTAAGTAAGAGCAACGCAAGCTAATAAATAACTACGAAAACACTTTAATGGGTAACGCGATATCGATAATCGACAGGTGCAATTGATTTTGACTAAAAGAGATGCAATGAAACGAAGTTTGAAATCTTGTGCAAGGAATATATATAACATATTGTTTTTGAAGAACATGAGTACTTTAAAACTTTTCTCCTCTTTAAAGTTGTCAAAAGATTTAAAATTTTGTTATGTTGGTATACAAGTTCGGAAATGAATTTTTCTTGTAAAGGTTGGTAGGCTATAAAAATAAGATTTAATAAGGTCTTTTCGAAGACAACATTTAAGGTACTTGTTAAAATATGGTTATACATTGGTGTACGTGCTTATATAAAATATTTATGTTTGAAAAAAAAATATCAGTATAATATTTCGTATAATTCAATAAGTCATCCTCTTTTTTGGATTAGCTTTCCTAAGTACAGTTTATCATTAGCCTAACGTTTGTCTTCTTATGATAAAGTCTATAATTTAAATTAGTCCAATCACAACATGGCACACTAAATATTGATCGGCTAAAGGTGTTGTAATTCACCACGCTTCCGCGTGCCACACTGACCCACTGTACCTCGCTACATGGTTATTTGAACCACTAATTTTATTCTAGTTCAATAAAGTAACCTTTACTTGTTCATGCCCGATCTGTTTTAGTTCAAGCCTGCTAAATTCAAGTCAGCTACTTCGACGTTTCTATAAATCAATACTTAACTAAAAGTTTGTAAGAGTTCATCGTTCCTATATACTTGTTATAGCCGGTTTGTGCCTTTTGATAGCAATCAATATATCTAATAAGACTAATATCGTCGTCCTACTTAATAACTCTAAATTTCATCATCCTAACCCTAGACTACAATTCCTTCGTATGGTTCTCTTACTAAGCGCTACTGATTATAGTGCTTATGAATCGTTACTTAGTTCCTCTCATTTCTCTATAAATCGTCTCTTAGTATCTATCATGTATTTAGCCTAATATCATGTCTTATTTCTAAAATCATGCTTTAGTGTATGATCAACGTTTATGACTACATTCAGTACTTATGTCCAAGATCATCTCTTAATCAGAATCGTTACTTATGTTTAAGATTGTAACTTATGTTAAGGATAGCCGCTTATAACTGAGAGCAATACATATGTTAATGATCTTCGCTTATGTTCAAATCATCACTTATGTCTAAGATTGGGACTTAGGAGTAAAATCGTAACTTAATTTCTAATATCATGGTCCCAATCTACATTTCTGTCATGGTCTAGAGCCATGTCTTGAAGATCGTACTCTCGGCATGTAGTACCTCTTGCACTCATTCCGACGTCAGATCCAAGTGATCGGTGGTGCCAGTTGTGCTGTGACACCATTCTTTCACATCTCTTTATCGAAGAATCTCTGGTCCGAGTGCGGTGGTGGTGGAGGCGGTGCCTGCTAGTTCCACAACGGGTGTTACTGTGCTAAGGTGTTAGTCATGATAACTATGGCATTTTCAAGTGCTTGGGATGATCCCCTCACTCTCTTGGTTCTTACCAGTATTTCCTTTATTACCAACTTGTTCACGCCTTGCCGACCTTTTTTTTTGAATCTAGAACGGTCGAGAATATGTTTATTTAAGTACATGCTAAGTTAGGGGATATTTTGGGAATTTCTAACAACTTATGGGTTGCATGAAAATGTTCAGGGGTAATTTCGGAAATTCTGTCGTTTACAGAATTCATGTTAAAAGTTAAAGGCAGAATCGTAATTAAGTAAGGAAACGATCGCTCAATCTTGTACCCCTCAACCCGATCATAACTTAAGTCTAAGGTCATCACTTAACCCTATTTTGTTGCTTAAGGGTAAAATCGTCATTTTAGGAAAAGATCGTAGCTTAAGTCTAAGTGATCTAGTTAATCCTGCGTTTCCGAGGCGGATCTGAAGCCTCGGCTCTGATACCACCTGTAGCGCCCCGCTCCCGAGCCCTAGCTTCGGGAACAGTGCACCCGCCGTAGCCTACTAAGTGGACTACAAAGCGTCGTTCAAACTTCTCTACACGTCAGAACTGACCTGGAAATTTTTTTTGCGGAAACGATAATTAAAGAAATAAACGTCTTGAGTCCATTAAATCCATCAAAATAAGATCAAGTACAAGGGTTTACGAAACCCGCTAAGTCAAATATGAAATACTAAAATCAAAATAATAACCTATATGGAGGTCTATATGACTATCCCAAATAACAAGCTCCCGGTCAACAAGATCCCTTCTTGAGTCCAGCTCACTAGTCCCAGCTTGTGTAATCTGTCCCACCTTCATTAATTATATATACTCGTAATCCTGCTCACCTGTGGAGGGGTGGTGGGGGGTGAGTGATGGGAGTCATTCGCAGGTTACCCGTCTCTCCCGAAAAGGGACTGTCACATACTGAGTCGGGTAACACATAAAGCACATAAAGCACGGAACAGATAAATAAAACAATGAAGCATAAACAAATAAATAATAAAGAAAATAAAGCATAAATAATGAAATAACACATACCCGATCTGATTCGTATCCCAACACATAGCACTGAAGCAGTTAATAACAAGATAAACGATAATCTCAACAATAACAATGCAATGCACAACATCATGATGCATGCACTTCTATCAACGTGTCACACGCAGTCACTTAGTATCGCATGCTATGGTCTTCTTTTTCCATGATATGCTATGCATGTCCCGGGTCCTATCGAGTGAAGGTAACCATTATTACCAACACCCATCACACGCCTCGTCAGGCCACATGGCTCATAGGCCAAATGCAATTCGTGCCATGAATGCGTCACACTTGCACACTTCCGTTTGTCCTATGTTGCATGCTCCGTTCTATGTTGCGTACTACCTATATTGCGTAGTTACCCTATGTTGCGTGGGGTTCATTACTGCATTTTATCTTCTACCGTTATTTTATCTTTCTAGACTTTATTTTAGGTTTCTACACTTTATTTTATTTTTCCTAGGCTTTCAAACACTTAAATCTTTTATTTAAATATTTTTATCTTCCCCTACTATTTTTTATTTCTTTCATCTTAATTTATTTAATAGGTTTCTAATTTTTTTTCTTTTAAAAACATTATTAGTTTAATTAAATTCATTAATGATATATACGTATATATCTTTATTTTAATAGTCTCGGCATCAACCATATATATATTTGAGTTATTAAGTCTCGGCAACCAGGTATTTTTTTATATTTATTTATTATTAATATTTTTAGTTTCTGTTTTCATAATTATATTTAATGGATACTAATTATTGTTATCATTTTTTTAAATATATATCAAACTATTCAAACCAGACCATTTCCTCTTTCTTTTAGCTCTGGCCCTGTTCTCTTCAGCCTGGCCCTCTACGCAGCAGGCCCGCTGAACAGCGGCCCGCCAGACTGGTCTGCTCTTTTTTCTTTTTTTATGCAACTGTAATCTGGGCCTAATTTTTTTTTCTCCGGCCTGCTAGGCAAAGTGGCGGCCTGCCATAACATTGGCCCGCCGACCAAAACAGGCCATCGGCTGTATCCCCCCCTTTTTTTTCCTTTATTATTTTTGTTTATTCTTTTAAATCTTAATTTTCTTCAAAAATTCATAACTTATTCGTTTTAACTCCGATTTACCCCAAACTAGTGGGGTTTGTCTCATTATAATGCGACCAACACAACGGCGCTGAACACGTCAGTGCATGTCCTGCATGCACCGCCTGGGGCCGCCCGTGGGCCCCACGTGCCACCCTTAAAACGCATGTTTTTCGACAACCCGAACCCGTCCCGGCCTATTTTCGTGCTATGTGATCTATATCTAAGGCCAAACACGCAATTTTCATACCAAAACATAGAGATTCAAGATAAACATGCAAAAGATAACATACAGTGATACTCAAATATTTCCCAAAACAGGATGCGAGGGAATCCAAAGCAATCCGACAGAGGGGAGGGTAACCTACCTCTTTTTTCGAAGAATTCTCTATACGTGTTGAATTTGATGGGGGTTGGCTAGCTTCTCTTCCTATCTTTCTTTCTTCCTTCTCTCTGCCTCCTCACACTTGCACTCTTTTTTTTAAACTAGTTGCTGCAGCCGATGGCTGCTTCTCAATTTGGGGATGGGGTTTTAAATGGGGCAGGGCTGGAATTTAGGAGTGGGGGCGGTTTTGTGAGGGATTGGGGAAATGGGGAGGGAATCATGGGGTGATGGGGTTATGGTTAGGATTTAATTATTTGTAAATAATAAATTACATTTAATTAATTAATATTCTTTTTTTTACGGCTACAACATCAACATAGTGGAACATGCTGTGGCTTCTTACGCAAAAGCAAGTAGAGCTAAGGGGTACTGGTAGCAAACCCCTCCCTTCATTGCCACTCCCTTGATGGCAGAAGCTCTGTATAGTATTTGCACAATCGAAGTAAATTCTATATAGTGTGTGCTTGTGAAATATAATTCTTACTTGTCTTTGTTTGGGTATTGCAACATTCGCTAGACACCTCCACACTTTTAAATATTTGTAGCTAGGCTTATGACCCTTCCAAAGTTCATATGGGGTTTTATCCATCTTTTTAGATGGAATTCTATTTAAAATGACGTTGGCAGAGAGAATTGCTTCCCCCCACAAGTTCTGAGGTAAACTCGAACTTATCAACATAGTATTCATCATTTCTTTTTAGAATCCGGTTTTTGCGTTCAACAACACCATTGGATTGAGGTGAGTATGGTGCAGTTGTTTGATGAATAATGCCATGTTGTGAACAAAATTTATTAAACGGTACATCATATTCACCACCTCTGTCACTACGAATTGTCTTAATTCGTTTTCTAAGTTGATTCTCAACTTCATTTTTATAATCTTTAAAATCATCAACCGCCTCATCTTTTCTACTTAGCAAATAAACATAACAATATCTAGTGAAATTGTCGATAAAAGTTACAAAATACTTTTTACCACCTCTTGTTTGTACAAGTTTTAAACCACACACATCTGTGTGAATTAAGTCTAACACTTCAGTATTTCTTTCAATTGAAGGAAATGGCGCCTTTGCCATTTTTGCTTCAACACACACTTGGCATTTTTCTTTATAAATTATATATAGTCTTGAGATTAAACCAAACTCATATATAGTAAAATAGGAAAATATAAAAAACAAAAATCAATTCTGGTTTCGTGTTGAACCCCTGACACTTCCAGTCATTCTCTGTTATTTGATATTTTATTTTTCCTTTGATTCTTTTTTTTTACTTTCCTTTATGTTTACTGTTTTGTCTTTACTTTTTGCCTTTGCTATTTTTTAAAGTTTTATTTAGTTTCGTTAGTAGTCTTTTCTGTTCTGTTAAGTTTTGTTTTTTGTTTTTACAGATTGTGTTAATTTTCATTGTGTTAGTCTCAGCTTCTATATTATTTTCATAATTCTTGTCTTCTAATTTTTTTTATGTTACTGTTATTATTGAGTTTATTTGTTTATGACCCGTAGTTCCAACGAACCTTTACTATTCGATCCTAATATTGAGGGTACTGCTAAACATAATCGAAAAATAGTAAGGCGGGCAAAAATTAACTCACAAAGAGTTAATATCCAAGAAATCCAAGAACAAGAAATAGAAATTGAAGCAATCAAAATGAAGAAAACAATCAAGAAGCCCAAAGATGTCTTAGACATTACGCAACTCCTAGGGTAGAAGGAGCTGCCACAGCCATACGTAGACCCACTATAGCTGCAAATAATTTTGAAATTAAACCTGCAGTAATACAAATGATCCAACAATCTGTACAATTCTATGGTTTATCAAATGAAGATCCTAACGCTCATATTTCTAATTTTTTAGAAATATATGACACCTTCAAACAAAATGGGGTAACTGACGATGCTATAAAGTTAAGACTTTTTTCCTTTACCCTAAAAGATAAATCAAAAGCTTGGCTTAATTCTCTACCCTCAGGTTCTATCACTACTTGGGACCAATTGGCTTCAAGTTTCTTAACCAAATATTTTCCACCATCTAAAACCATGAAATTTAGAAATGATATAACAAATTTTGTTCAAGATAGTGGGGAATCCTTATATGAAGCTTGGGAAAGATTTAAGGACTACCTAAGATGGTGCCCACACCATGAACTACCAAAGTGGATGCAAGTCCAAATATTTTATAACGGTATGGAAAATAGCACCAGGTCAATGGTAGACGCTGCCAGTGAGGGTAGCATTATGAGAAAACCACCCGATGAGGCATGGAATCTTTTTGAATAGATGACCTCTACAGGTTGTCAGTGGCCAAATGAACGAAACAATCCTAAGAGAGCTTCAGTGTTAGAGCTTGACACAAACTCTGCTATTTTAGCACAACTCTCTCTTATCTCAAAATGTTTAGGCATTGGTGGTAAAATAACCTGTGAAAATTGTGGCGGTAATCATGTGTTAAATCAATGTCCACAAAATCAAATAGCAAGCACAAGTGAAAATTTCTATCCGAATGAAGCAAATTTTGTAGGTCAACCTCAAAGGTTTAACAATACTTATCCTACCTATAATAATTCATGGGGAAATAATGCAAATTCTTGGAATCGACCTCAAAATCTAGGGCATCCTCCTGGTTTTCCAACCACCCAAGAGAAAAAGATAAATGTTGAACATATCTTGGCAAAATTTATATCAAGCTCTGAAGCAAGATTTCAAAATGAAGAAGCCTTGATAAAGAGTCAAGAATCGTCAATTAAAAATTTAGAAAACCAAGTCGGTCAAATAGCAAACATGTTATCAAATAGAATTCAAGGAAGTCTGCCAAGTAATACTGAGACAAATCCTAAAGAAGTGAATGTTGTAACTTTGATGAGTGGAGATGAAACAATCAGCGAAGCGAACTATTTGAATGAAAATGGTGATATGAAGACAAGTGAAAATAACATCAAACGATCAATTGTTCTTTGTACTAGAGCTGATGAGGATGAAGAGAAAGTAGAAGCTGAAATATTAAGAAAAGACGATGATGCCTGTGAATGTAACAATCTGAGAAGGCCAATCAAGAAAGATGAAACGAGAATTCCACAAAAATTATCTGCAAATCTTAAAGAGAAAGAACTTGATGATGAATTTCGAATATTTATTGAAAAGTTTAAGAAATTAAATGCTAATATTACTTTTGAAGAAGCTTTAGAGAAAATGCCGAGTTATAAGAATTTTTGTAAAGAAATACTGGCAAACCAAGTGGAGAAGCAAGGTCTTGAAAAAGGTAACCATATAAATGAAAATATTCAAGATAAATTACCACCAAAGCAAGAAGATCCTAGATGTTTTTACATTCCTTGTTCAATTGGTAATTTTAATTTTGATGATGCCTTATGTGATCTTGGTGCTAGTGTCAATGTCATGCCTTACTCGGCATTTGAAAAATTAAAATTGAAAGACTTAAAACCAACCAATTTCTCAATACGTTTTCCTGATGGATCAACCAAATGTCTAAGAGGAATGGTTGAGGATGTTTTGATTCGAATCGATAAATTCATTTTTCCTGCTGATTTTGTTGTGTTAGATATGGTTAATGATTCTAATTCAAAGATTCTTTTTGGAAGACCATTTTTAGCCACAACTAGGAGTGTATTTGATGTGCCGAATGGAGACATAATCCTAAGGGTAGGCAATGAACAAGTGAAGTTACATGTCTTGAAAAATTTAAAATACCCTAGGAAGGATGATGCTTACTGTTTTGTTAATACTGTTAAAGTCTCTTTTGAAGAATGCACTCCTAGAAACGATAAATTTAGAGGCAGAGAAAATGAAATTGTTTTTGAAAATAAGTTACAAGAGGGTCAAAAGGTTTTGTTAGACAAATCAATATCTTGCACTGTAAAGAATATATGTCCCTCTGGAGACGTTGAGGTGGAATTCGAGAAGGTTAGACATATCAAAGTGAAAGGTAGTCGTCTAAAGATATTAAATACTGAAGCTTCCCGAGATAGGAAGACAATTCGCTTGTATGATCCACCATGAAAAGGAACTTCGGGAAGTCTAGCTGTAGACTATAAATTCAGAACTACTTTTTTACCTTGTCATTTTTATTGTTTGTGATATGTTGTTGTGTTAGTGCCAAAAGTTTGCAAGTTTTTTTCGTTGAAATACATTCAGAGGCTATTGAGCAATGAATGTTTCAATTTTTTCTTGCAAGCTTTAGACATGTTATTATTTTAGAGTCATTTTTTCTGTGTTATGCGTCTTTGTTGTGGTTTTGTTCTGTAGGAATAAAGATTGCGAGATGGTTGGAAAAGAAGTTGGCCCAAGATGGTATGCATATGGTGTATATATGGCTCAGTGCAATATTAGAAGAAGATGTGTGCATCAAATCAGCTAAGTTTCTTGCCCCTATGCTTCTTATTCTTTCATCGAGGATAATGTTAATGTCTAAGTGGAGGGTAGGGGGTTTAGACTAATGCATGATTATTTTTTAAAGCTGATTTTTATTGTGTATGAAAAGAAAAATGCTTAAATGTACGTTAATTTTAAATTTTTTTATCTTCTATGAATATGTGGATGAGAATTATTTTGCATATGTAGTTACAAAATACATGATAAATACCTTTGGAATGATGGATTGATTCAATGTTGACCATATTTTATTCCATGTAATTTGAGACATTTTGCACACGTATAGCCACAATCTTGTGATTTGTGGATGATAGTGAAGAATTATGCTTGTCATGCATCTTGTGTCATTCTAGAACTTACTTCATTACTTCTCGAGGCGAAATTATTAGATGATTTCAAGTTGACTTAGAGATGACAGTCATAGGCGTTCTTTGGATCGTTTGAGCCTTTCTAGCCATCCCTATAATCATTTTATCCCTATTACCCTTTTTGAGCCTGATTAGTAAGAATGGTGAGACCCCATTCGATTTTATTTGTTGTTAAACCTCATTAACTTCCCATTTTAGCCTATTTGGTAAAAATGTATATCCTTATATGTCCCTATTTAAGAGAGCTTATATGGCATTATTATTAAGTTTGGGATAAAGATAGTGGGTTACGATGATGAGATGAGGTACAAAGGGTACAAATATATCATTACAAGGGAATGGTGATGAAAAAGAAAAAAAGAAAAGTTCAATTAACGAAAAAAAGGGAAAAGAAAAAAGATGAAAAAAAGGCCAAAGAAAAGAAAGAAAAGGAAAAACAATTATATGGCCGATGATATGAAAAGCTTGAAATTGATTTTGGTGATTTGTTCTCAAAAGATGGAGAGGGTTTTTGAATTGTAAAAAGAGTTTGTTTCATGTGCATGCCATTTTGTTGCGAGCTCTCTTAGAATTTTCTTGAAATCCCTTATCCTTCGTGAAACCAAGTCTCTAGCCTAACATTACAAGCTTAAAAGTTCTACTTGATCTTCGTTGACTTTAATCATCTACATTAGTGGAGAGCGAGTAAGAAAAGTAAGCCTATGGGATGTTCATGAGTCATAATTTGCATAATTTCAACTGATTGTCAACGGAAAACTCGAGATTGGCTATTCACACACACACACACACACACCTCGATTACATGGGATAAGTATAGTTGATATTTGAGTTATAAAGTTATTCCATTTGTTATTACGATTGTACTTTGTGACTACTTATGTGAAATCATTGCTGACGCATATTCTTTAGAAGAATGATTAAGCATATTTTCTTTAAAGTCACTTTATTTGCTCGAGGACGATCAAAAGCTAAGTAGAGGGTAGTTGATATAATCAATTTTTATATATAATTTGTGTACACTCTACTATTTATATCGAGCAATATTTGGCTAAGTTTACGATTAAAAGTAATAATAACAATCAAATTGAAGAATGAAAGTGTTCATGTGATTAAATGGAAAATATTAATGTCGTTAGCTAAATTAACTTTATTTTCTGAGTTTAACCGAGTTATACTTAAATGATGTTAAAATCTATGTTATTTACCTAAATGTAATATTTATAGTTTTAGTGGACACTACACATTTCTTTTAATATTGCAGGAAAAAAAGTAAAAAGATAGAACCTGGTGCCAACCGGCGCGATTTTTGAGGCAGAATAATGAGGAAAATAGAGATAAACTTCAAACGAAGATTATATCAAAGTTGTTGAATCATATCAGATGTGGATGTTGCTCATCCGATGACCACCGGACGTTGAGAAAAAGAAGGGGAGCTTCTTATCATTTCAGTGCTATAAATAGCAGCCCTCAGAACAACTTTTGGAGCATCACATCTACCGAGACCACTTTTCGGTCAAAAAGAAAGCCACGAAGAGGAAAAGGAAAGACATCAGCAAGCAAGTTGCAAAATACCTCTCTTGCACGACTACCGAGGCTCATTTTCTCTCTCCACCTGCTGTTTTATCCGAGATTTGGAGGAAAAAAAGAAAGCAACTGCCAATTGCTTTTTCTCTCTCCATTATTAGTCAAAACAGGCACGGAGTCCGAAACTGAGGCAAGCCATCAGCATTCACTGTAGCAGTAACCAGGCGCGATTTCTGTTGTGGGTGCAGTTTTATACACGGTTTTTTTTCTTTTACTCTATTATTCATTTATACATTGATTTGATGGATATTATGTGTTTAATTTGTGGCTAAATTTCTATTTTCTTGACTAGTTATCGCAATGGTTGAATTTTTTGTGCTACAATATCTGCATTTTTATTATCTCAATTAATTGTTCATTATTTTTTCAACTGCTAATTGTTGTTGGTGTGTTTATTGCGTCAATAGATTAGCTACCTACTGATAGAACAATTAATTAAATTTGAAAGACCAGGAGGTGAAGAATTTATTTATGATCGTGTCAACAACGAACCTGTAGTAAAACTGACTAGGGATAGATTCGGTTTCTGCAGGTGGATGATTAGAGAATTCTAAGGAAATTGAATGCGAGTCGATAGATTAAAACTTGCGTAGGAATATGGAGTTTGTCATACCGAGTTAGGTTTTTACGCCAAGGGATTGGGTAGCAGCTAAAATTGAGAATTTCATCCTTAGCAATTGGAAACAAATTTAATGTGCATGTTGATTAGACAGGTTAAAAAAATGTTAAACCTTTAGAAAAGAAAATTCAACCAAATCATAACTAGTCAGGAATTCTTTAAGGAAAAGTAAGTCTCGGGTTATTTGTGTCGTGCGTGGTACAATTGTTATTTATTATTTTTATTTTTATTTTCGTTTTTATTTAATCCCAATTTTTGAAAGGTTTAAATTAAGGCAAAAATATAATTTTGATACTTAAAAACTAGTCCTCGAGGGATCGACAACCTTCTCACCTACCGTTTCTACATTCGGACCTAGTATACTTGCTAGTAGGTGAAGAAATACACATCAAGTTTTTGGCGCCGTTGCCGGGGACTAGATTTTGATATCATATAAATTATATATAGTCTTGAGATTAAACCATACTCATATATAGTAAAATAGGAAAATATAAAAAACAAAAATCAATTCTGGTTTCGTGTTGAACCCGACACTTCCAGTCATTCTCTGTAATTTGATATTTTATTTTCCTTTGATTCTTTTTTTTTACTTTCCTTTATGTTTACTGTTTTGTCTTTATTTTTTGCCTTTGCTATTTTTTAAAGTTTTATTTAGTTTCGTTAGTAGTCTTTTCTGTTCTGTTAAGTTTTGTTTTTTGTTTTTACAGATTGTGTTAATTTTCATTGTGTTAGTCTCAGCTTCTATATTATTTTCATAATTCTTGTCTTCTAATTTTTTTTATGTTACTGTTATTATTGAGTTTATTTGTTTATGACCCGTAGTTCCAACGAACCTTTACTATTCGATCCTAATATTGAGGGTACTGCTAAACATAATCGAAAAATAGTAAGGCAGGCAAAAATTAACTCACAAAGAGTTAATATCCAAGAAATCCAAGAACAAGAAATAGAAATTGAAGCAATCGAAATGGCAGAAAACAATCAAGAAGCCCAAAGATGTCTTAGAGATTACGCAACTCCTAGGGTAGAGGGAGCTGCCACAGCCATACGTAGACCCACTATAGCTGCAAATAATTTTGAAATTAAACCTGCAGTAATACAAATGATCCAACAATCTGTACAATTCTATGGTTTATCAAATGAAGATCCTAACGCTCATATTTCTAATTTTTTAGAAATATGTGACACCTTCAAACAAAATGGGGTAACTGACGATGCTATAAGGTTAAGACTTTTTCCCTTTACCCTAAAAGATAAATCAAAAGCTTGGCTTAATTCTCTACCCTCAGGTTCTATCACTACTTGGGACCAATTGGCTTCAAGTTTCTTAACCAAATATTTTCCACCATCTAAAACCATGAAATTTAGAAATGATATAACAAATTTTGTTCAAGATAGTGGGGAATCCTTATATGAAGCTTGGGAAAGATTTAAGGACTACCTAAGACGGTGCCCACACCATGAACTACCAAAGTGGATGCAAGTCCAAATATTTTATAACGGCATGGAAAATAGCGCCAGGTCAATGGTAGACGCTGCCAGTGGGGGTAGCATTATGAGAAAACCACCCGATGAGGCATGGAATCTTTTTGAAGAGATGGCCTCTACAGGTTGTCAGTGGCCAAATGAACGAAACAATCCTAAGAGAGCTTCAGTGTTAGAGCTTGACCTCTGCTATTTTAGCACAACTCTCTCTTATCTCAAAATGTTTAGGCATTGGTGGTAAAATAACTTGTGAAAATTGTGGCGGTAATCATATGTTAAATCAATGTCCACAAAATCAAATAGCAAGCACAAGCGAAAATTGTGGCGGTAATCATATGTTATATCAAGCTCTGAAGCAAGATTTCAAAATGAAGAAGCCTTGATAAAGAGTCAAGAATCGTCAATTAAAAATTTGGAAAACCAAGTCGGTCAAATAGCAAACATGTTATCAAATAGAATTCAAGGAAGTCTGCCAAGTAATACTGAGACAAATCCTAAAGAAGTGAATGTTGTAACTTTGATGAGTGGAGATGAAACAATCAGCGAAGCGAACTATTTGAATGAAAATGGTGATATGAAGACAAGTGAAAATAACATCAAACGATCAATTGTTCTTTGTACTAGAGCTGATGAGGATGAAGAGAAAGTAGAAGCTGAAATATTAAGAAAAGACGATGATGCCTGTGAATGTAACAATCTGAGAAGGCCAATCAAGAAAGATGAAACGAGAATTCCATAAAAATTATCTGCAAATCTTAAAGAGAAAGAACTTGATGATGAATTTCGAATATTTATTGAAAAGTTTAAGAAATTAAATGCTAATATTACTTTTGAAGAAGCTTTAGAGAAAATGCCGAGTTATAAGAATTTTTGTAAAGAAATACTGGCAAACCAAGTGGAGAAGCAAGGTCTTGAAAAAGGTAACCATATAAATGAAAATATTCAAGATAAATTACCACCAAAGCAAGAAGATCCTAGATGTTTTTACATTCCTTGTTCAATTGGTAATTTTAATTTTGATGATGCCTTATGTGATCTTGGTGCTAGTGGCAATGTCATGCCTTACTCGGCATTTGAAAAATTAAAATTGAAAGACTTAAAACCAACCAATTTCTCAATACGTTTTCCTGATGGATCAACCAAATGTCTAAGAGGAATGGTTGAGGATGTTTTGATTCGAATCGATAAATTCATTTTTCCTGCTGATTTTGTTGTGTTAGATATGGTTAATGATTCTAATTCAAAGATTCTTTTTGGAAGACCATTTTTAGCCACAACTAGGAGTGTATTTGATGTGCCGAATGGAGACATAATCCTAAGGGTAGGCAATGAACAAGTGAAGTTACATGTCTTGAAAAATTTAAAATACCCTAGGAAGGATGATGCTTACTGTTTTGTTAATACTGTTAAAGTCTCTTTTGAAGAATGCACTCCTAGAAACGATAAATTTAGAGGCAGAGAAAATGAAATTGTTTTTGAAAATAAGTTACAAGAGGGTCAAAAGGTTTTGTTAGACAAATCAATATCTTGCACTGTAAAGAATATATGTCCCTCTGGAGACGTTGAGGTGGAATTCGAGAAGGTTAGACATATCAAAGTGAAAGGTAGTCGTCTAAAGATATTAAATACTGAAGCTTCCCGAGATAGGAAGACAATTCGCTTGTATGATCCACCATGAAAAGGAACTTCGGGAAGTCTAGCTGTAGACTATAAATTCAGAACTACTTTTTTACCTTGTCATTTTTATTGTTTGTGATATGTTGTTGTGTTAGTGCCAAAAGTTTGCAAGTTTTTTTCGTTGAAATACATTCAGAGGCTATTGAGCAATGAATGTTTCAATTTTTTCTTGCAAGCTTTAGACATGTTATTATTTTAGAGTCATTTTTTCTGTGTTATGCGTCTTTGTTGTGGTTTTGTTCTGTAGGAATAAAGATTGCGAGATGGTTGGAAAAGAAGTTGGCCCAAGATGGTATGCATATGGTGTATATATGGCTCAGTGCAATATTAGAAGAAGATGTGTGCATCAAATCAGCTAAGTTTCTTGCCCCTATGCTTCTTATTCTTTCATCGAGGATAATGTTAATGTCTAAGTGGAGGGTAGGGGGTTTAGACTAATGCATGATTATTTTTTAAAGCTGATTTTTATTGTGTATGAAAAGAAAAATGCTTAAATGTACGTTAATTTTAAATTTTTTTATCTTCTATGAATATGTGGATGAGAATTATTTTGCATATGTAGTTACAAAATACATGATAAATACCTTTGGAATGATGGATTGATTCAATGTTGACCATATTTTATTCCATGTAATTTGAGACATTTTGCACACGTATAGCCACAATCTTGTGATTTGTGGATGATAGTGAAGAATTATGCTTGTCATGCATCTTGTGTCATTCTAGAACTTACTTCATTACTTCTCGAGGCGAAATTATTAGATGATTTCAAGTTGACTTAGAGATGACAGTCATAGGCGTTCTTTGGATCGTTTGAGCCTTTCTAGCCATCCCTATAATCATTTTATCCCTATTACCCTTTTTGAGCCTGATTAGTAAGAATGGTGAGACCCCATTCGATTTTATTTGTTGTTAAACCTCATTAACTTCCCATTTTAGCCTATTTGGTAAAAATGTATATCCTTATATGTCCCTATTTAAGAGAGCTTATATGGCATTATTATTAAGTTTGGGATAAAGATAGTGGGTTACGATGATGAGATGAGGTACAAAGGGTACAAATATATCATTACAAGGGAATGGTGATGAAAAAGAAAAAAAGAAAAGTTCAATTAACGAAAAAAGGGAAAAGAAAAAAAGATGAAAAAAAGGTCAAAGAAAAGAAAGAAAAGGAAAAACAATTATATGGCCGATGATATGAAAAGCTTGAAATTGATTTTGGTGATTTGTTCTCAAAAGATGGAGAGGATTTTTGAATTGTAAAAAGAGTTTGTTTCATGTGCATGCCATTTTGTTGCGAGCTCTCTTAGAATTTTCTTTAAATCCCTTATCCTTGGTGAAACCAAGTCTCTAGCCTAACATTACAAGCTTAAAAGTCCTACTTGATCTTCGTTGACTTTAATCATCTACATTAGTGGAGAGCGAGTAAGAAAAGTAAGCCTATGGGATGTTCATGAGTCATAATTTGCATAATTTCAACTGATTGTCAACGGAAAGCTCGAGATTGGCTATTCACACACACACACACACACCTCGATTACATGTGATAAGTATAGTTGATATTTGACTTATAAAGTTATTCCATTTGTTATTACGATTGTACTTTGTGACTACTTATGTGAAATCATTGCTGACGCATATTCTTTAGAAGAAAGATTAAGCATATTTTCTTTAAAGTCACTTTATTTGCTCGAGGACGATCAAAAGCTAAGTGGAGGGTAGTTGATATAATCAATTTTTATATATAATTTGTGTACACTCTACTATTTATATCGAGCAATATTTGGCTAAGTTTACGATTAAAAGTAATAATAACAATCAAATTGAAGAATGAAAGTGTTCATGTGATTAAATGGAAAATATTAATGTCGTTAGCTAAATTAACTTTATTTTCTGAGTTTAACCGAGTTATACTTAAATGATGTTAAAATCTATGTTATTTACCTAAATGTAATATTTATATTTTTAGTGGACACTACACATTTCTTTTAATATTGAAGGGAAAAAAGTAAAAAGATAGAACCTGGTGCCAACCGGTGCGATTTTCGAGGCAGAATAATGAGGAAAATAGAGATAAACTTCAAACGAAGATTATATCAAAGTTGTTGAATCATATCAGATGTGGATGTTGCTCATCCGATGACCACCGGACGTTGAGAAAAAGAAGGGGAGCTTCTTATCATTTCAGTGCTATAAATAGCAGCCCTCAGAACAACTTTTGGAGCATCACATCTACCGAGACCACTTTTCGGTCAAAAAGAAAGCCACGAAAAGGAAAAGGAAAGACATCAGCAAGCAAGTTGCAAAATACCTCTCTTGCACGACTACCGAGGCTCATTTTCTCTCTCCACTACTGTTTCATCCGAGATTTGTAGGAAAAAAAGAAAGCAACTGCCAATTGCTTTTTCTCTCTCCATTATTAGTCAAAACAGGCACGGAGTCCGAAACTGAAGCAAGCCATCAGCATTCACTGTAGCAGTAACCAGGCGCGATTTCTGTTGTGGGTGCAGTTTTATACACGGTTTCTTTTTCTTTTACTCTATTATTCATTTATACATTGATTTGATGGATATTATGTGTTTAATTTGTGGCTAAATTTCTATTTTCTTGACTAGTTATCGCAATGGTTGAATTTTCTGTGCTACAATATCTGCATTTTTATTATCTCAATTAATTGTTCATTATTTTTCCAACTGCTAATTGTTGTTGGTGTGTTTATTGCGTCAGTAGATTAGCTACCTACTGATAGAACAATTAATTAATTTTGAAGGACCGGGAGGTGAAGAATTTATTTATGATCGTGTCAACAACGAACCTGTAGTAAAACTGACTAGGAATAAATTCGGTTTCTACAGGTGGATGATTAGAACAACTAAATGTAATATTTATATTTTTAGTGGACACTACACATTTCTTTTAATATTGCAGGAAAAAAAGTAAAAAGATAGAACCTGGTGCCAACCGGCGCGATTTTCGAGGCAGAATAATGAGGAAAATAGAGATAAACTTCAAACGAAGATTATATCAAAGTTGTTGAATCATATCAGATGTGGATGTTGCTCATCCGATGACACCGGACGTTGAGAAAAAGAAGGGGAGCTTCTTATCATTTCAGTGCTATAAATAGCAGCCCTCAGAACAACTTTTGGAGCATCACATCTACCGAGACCACTTTTCGGTCAAAAAGAAAGCCACGAAGAGGAAAAGGAAAGACATCAGCAAGCAAGTTGCAAAATACCTCTCTTGCACGACTACCGAGGCTCATTTTCTCTCTCCACCTGCTGTTTCATCCGAGATTTGGAGGGAAAAAAGAAAGCAACTGCCAATTGCTTTTTCTCTCTCCATTATTAGTCAAAACAGGCACGGAGTCCGAAACTGAGGCAAGCCATCAGCATTCACTGTAGCAGTAACCAGGCGCGATTTCTGTTGTGGGTGCAGTTTTATACACGGTTTTTTTTCTTTTACTCTATTATTCATTTATACATTGATTTGATGGATATTATGTGTTTAATTTGTGGCTAAATTTCTATTTTCTTGACTAGTTATCGCAATGGTTGAATTTTTTGTGCTACAATATCTGCATTTTTATTATCTCAATTAATTGTTCATTATTTTTTCAACTGCTAATTGTTGTTGGTGTGTTTATTGCGTCAATAGATTAGCTACCTACTGATAGAACAATTAATTAAATTTGAAAGACCGGGAGGTGAAGAATTTATTTATGATCGTGTCAACAACGAACCTGTAGTAAAACTGACTAGGGATAGATTCGGTTTCTGCAGGTGGATGATTAGAGAATTCTAAGGAAATTGAATGCGACTCGATAGATTAAAACTTGCGTAGGAATATGGAGTTTGTCATACCGAGTTAGGTTTTTACGCCAAGGGATTGGGTAGCAGCTAAAATTGAGAATTTCATCCTTAGCAATTGGAAACAAATTTAATGTGCATGTTGATTAGACAGGTTAAAAAAATGTTAAACCTTTAGAAAAGAAAATTCAACCAAATCATAACTAGTCAGGAATTCTTTAAGGAAAAGTAAGTCTCGGGTTATTTGTGTCGTGCGTGGTACAATTGTTATTTATTATTTTTATTTTTATTTTCGTTTTTATTTAATCCCAATTTTTGAAAGGTTTAAATTAAGGCAAAAATATAATTTTGATACTTAAAAACTAGTCCTCGAGGGATCGACAACCTTCTCACCTACCGTTTCTATATTCGGATCTAGTATACTTGCTAGTAGGTGAAGAAATACACATCAAGTTTTTGGCGCCGTTGCCGGGGACTAGATTTTGATATCATATAAATTATATATAGTCTTGAGATTAAACCAAACTCATATATAGTAAAATAGGAAAATATAAAAAACAAAAATCAATTCTGGTTTCGTGTTGAACCCGACACTTCCAGTCATTCTCTGTTATTTGATATTTTATTTTCCTTTGATTTTTTTTTACTTTCCTTTATGTTTACTGTTTTGTCTTTATTTTTTGCCTTTGCTATTTTTTAAAGTTTTATTTAGTTTCGTTAGTAGTCTTTTCTGTTCTGTTAAGTTTTGTTTTTTGTTTTTACAGATTGTGTTAATTTTCATTGTGTTAGTCTCAGCTTCTATATTATTTTCATAATTCTTGTCTTCTAATTTTTTTTATGTTACTGTTATTATTGAGTTTATTTGTTTATGACCCGTAGTTCCAACGAACCTTTACTATTCGATCCTAATATTGAGGGTACTGCTAAACATAATCGAAAAATAGTAAGGCAGGCAAAAATTAACTCACAAAGAGTTAATATCCAAGAAATCCAAGAACAAGAAATAGAAATTGAAGCAATCGAAATGGCAGAAAACAATCAAGAAGCCCAAAGATGTCTTAGAGATTACGCAACTCCTAGGGTAGAGGGAGCTGCCACAGCCATACGTAGACCCACTATAGCTGCAAATAATTTTGAAATTAAACCTGCAGTAATACAAATGATCCAACAATCTGTACAATTCTATGGTTTATCAAATGAAGATCCTAACGCTCATATTTCTAATTTTTTAGAAATATGTGACACCTTCAAACAAAATGGGGTAACTGACGATGCTATAAGGTTAAGACTTTTTCCCTTTACCCTAAAAGATAAATCAAAAGCTTGGCTTAATTCTCTACCCTCAGGTTCTATCACTACTTGGGACCAATTGGCTTCAAGTTTCTTAACCAAATATTTTCCACCATCTAAAACCATGAAATTTAGAAATGATATAACAAATTTTGTTCAAGATAGTGGGGAATCCTTATATGAAGCTTGGGAAAGATTTAAGGACTACCTAAGACGGTGCCCACACCATGAACTACCAAAGTGGATGCAAGTCCAAATATTTTATAACGGTATGAAAAATAGCGCCAGGTCAATGGTAGACGCTGCCAGTGGGGGTAGCATTATGAGAAAACCACCCGATGAGGCATGGAATCTTTTTGAAGAGATGGCCTCTACAGGTTGTCAGTGGCCAAATGAACGAAACAATCCTAAGAGAGCTTCAGTGTTAGAGCTTGACCTCTGCTATTTTAGCACAACTCTCTCTTATCTCAAAATGTTTAGGCATTGGTGGTAAAATAACTTGTGAAAATTGTGGCGGTAATCATATGTTAAATCAATGTCCACAAAATCAAATAGCAAGCACAAGTGAAAATTGTGGCGGTAATCATATGTTATATCAAGCTCTGAAGCAAGATTTCAAAATGAAGAAGCCTTGATAAAGAGTCAAGAATCGTCAATTAAAAATTTGGAAAACCAAGTCGGTCAAATAGCAAACATGTTATCAAATAGAATTCAAGGAAGTCTGCCAAGTAATACTGAGACAAATCCTAAAGAAGTGAATGTTGTAACTTTGATGAGTGGAGATGAAACAATCAGCGAAGCGAACTATTTGAATGAAAATGGTGATATGAAGACAAGTGAAAATAACATCAAACGATCAATTGTTCTTTGTACTAGAGCTGATGAGGATGAAGAGAAAGTAGAAGCTGAAATATTAAGAAAAGACGATGATGCCTGTGAATGTAACAATCTGAGAAGGCCAATCAAGAAAGATGAAACGAGAATTCCATAAAAATTATCTGCAAATCTTAAAGAGAAAGAACTTGATGATGAATTTCGAATATTTATTGAAAAGTTTAAGAAATTAAATGCTAATATTACTTTTGAAGAAGCTTTAGAGAAAATGCCGAGTTATAAGAATTTTTGTAAAGAAATACTGGCAAACCAAGTGGAGAAGCAAGGTCTTGAAAAAGGTAACCATATAAATGAAAATATTCAAGATAAATTACCACCAAAGCAAGAAGATCCTAGATGTTTTTACATTCCTTGTTCAATTGGTAATTTTAATTTTGATGATGCCTTATGTGATCTTGGTGCTAGTGTCAATGTCATGCCTTACTCGGCATTTGAAAAATTAAAATTGAAAGACTTAAAACCAACCAATTTCTCAATACGTTTTCCTGATGGATCAACCAAATGTCTAAGAGGAATGGTTGAGGATGTTTTGATTCGAATCGATAAATTCATTTTTCCTGCTGATTTTGTTGTGTTAGATATGGTTAATGATTCTAATTCAAAGATTCTTTTTGGAAGACCATTTTTAGCCACAACTAGGAGTGTATTTGATGTGCCGAATGGAGACATAATCCTAAGGGTAGGCAATGAACAAGTGAAGTTACATGTCTTGAAAAATTTAAAATACCCTAGGAAGGATGATGCTTACTGTTTTGTTAATACTGTTAAAGTCTCTTTTGAAGAATGCACTCCTAGAAACGATAAATTTAGAGGCAGAGAAAATGAAATTGTTTTTGAAAATAAGTTACAAGAGGGTCAAAAGGTTTTGTTAGACAAATCAATATCTTGCACTGTAAAGAATATATGTCCCTCTGGAGACGTTGAGGTGGAATTCGAGAAGGTTAGACATATCAAAGTGAAAGGTAGTCGTCTAAAGATATTAAATACTGAAGCTTCCCGAGATAGGAAGACAATTCGCTTGTATGATCCACCATGAAAAGGAACTTCGGGAAGTCTAGCTGTAGACTATAAATTCAGAACTACTTTTTTACCTTGTCATTTTTATTGTTTGTGATATGTTGTTGTGTTAGTGCCAAAAGTTTGCAAGTTTTTTTCGTTGAAATACATTCAGAGGCTATTGAGCAATGAATGTTTCAATTTTTTCTTGCAAGCTTTAGACATGTTATTATTTTAGAGTCATTTTTTCTGTGTTATGCGTCTTTGTTGTGGTTTTGTTCTGTAGGAATAAAGATTGCGAGATGGTTGGAAAAGAAGTTGGCCCAAGATGGTATGCATATGGTGTATATATGGCTCAGTGCAATATTAGAAGAAGATGTGTGCATCAAATCAGCTAAGTTTCTTGCCCCTATGCTTCTTATTCTTTCATCGAGGATAATGTTAATGTCTAAGTGGAGGGTAGGGGGTTTAGACTAATGCATGATTATTTTTTAAAGCTGATTTTTATTGTGTATGAAAAGAAAAATGCTTAAATGTACGTTAATTTTAAATTTTTTTATCTTCTATGAATATGTGGATGAGAATTATTTTGCATATGTAGTTACAAAATACATGATAAATACCTTTGGAATGATGGATTGATTCAATGTTGACCATATTTTATTCCATGTAATTTGAGACATTTTGCACACGTATAGCCACGATCTTGTGATTTGTGGATGATAGTGAAGAATTATGCTTGTCATGCATCTTGTGTCATTCTAGAACTTACTTCATTACTTCTCGAGGCGAAATTATTAGATGATTTCAAGTTGACTTAGAGATGACAGTCATAGGCGTTCTTTGGATCGTTTGAGCCTTTCTAGCCATCCCTATAATCATTTTATCCCTATTACCCTTTTTGAGCCTGATTAGTAAGAATGGTGAGACCCCATTCGATTTTATTTGTTGTTAAACCTCATTAACTTCCCATTTTAGCCTATTTGGTAAAAATGTATATCCTTATATGTCCCTATTTAAGAGAGCTTATATGGCATTATCATTAAGTTTGGGATAAAGATAGTGGGTTACGATGATGAGATGAGGTACAAAGGGTACAAATATATCATTACAAGGGAATGGTGATGAAAAAGAAAAAAAGAAAAGTTCAATTAACGAAAAAAGGGAAAAGAAAAAAAGATGAAAAAAGGTCAAAGAAAAGAAAGAAAAGGAAAAACAATTATATGGCCGATGATATGAAAAGCTTGAAATTGATTTTGGTGATTTGTTCTCAAAAGATGGAGAGGGTTTTTGAATTGTAAAAAGAGTTTGTTTCATGTGCATGCCATTTTGTTGCGAGCTCTCTTAGAATTTTCTTTAAATCCCTTATCCTTGGTGAAACCAAGTCTCTAGCCTAACATTACAAGCTTAAAAGTCCTACTTGATCTTCGTTGACTTTAATCATCTACATTAGTGGAGAGCGAGTAAGAAAAGTAAGCCTATGGGATGTTCATGAGTCATAATTTGCATAATTTCAACTGATTGTCAACGGAAAGCTCGAGATTGGCTATTCACACACACACACACACACCTCGATTACATGTGATAAGTATAGTTGATATTTGACTTATAAAGTTATTCCATTTGTTATTACGATTGTACTTTGTGACTACTTATGTGAAATCATTGCTGACGCATATTCTTTAGAAGAAAGATTAAGCATATTTTCTTTAAAGTCACTTTATTTGCTCGAGGACGATCAAAAGCTAAGTGGAGGGTAGTTGATATAATCAATTTTTATATATAATTTGTGTACACTCTACTATTTATATCGAGCAATATTTGGCTAAGTTTACGATTAAAAGTAATAATAACAATCAAATTGAAGAATGAAAGTGTTCATGTGATTAAATGGAAAATATTAATGTCGTTAGCTAAATTAACTTTATTTTCTGAGTTTAACCGAGTTATACTTAAATGATGTTAAAATCTATGTTATTTACCTAAATGTAATATTTATATTTTTAGTGGACGCTACACATTTCTTTTAATATTGAAGGGAAAAAAGTAAAAAGATAGAACCTGGTGCCAACTGGTGCGATTTTCGAGGCAGAATAATGAGGAAAATAGAGATAAACTTCAAACGAAGATTATATCAAAGTTGTTGAATCATATCAGATGTGGATGTTGCTCATCCGATGACCACCGGACGTTGAGAAAAAGAAGGGGAGCTTCTTATCATTTCAGTGCTATAAATAGCAGCCCTCAGAACAACTTTTGGAGCATCACATCTACCGAGACAACTTTTCGGTCAAAAAGAAAGCCACGAAGAGGAAAAGGAAAGACATCAGCAAGCAAGTTGCAAAATACCTCTCTTGCACGACTACCGAGGCTCATTTTCTCTCTCCACTGCTGTTTCATCCGAGATTTGTAGGAAAAAAAGAAAGCAACTGCCAATTGCTTTTTCTCTCTCCATTATTAGTCAAAACAGGCACGGAGTCCGAAACTGAGGCAAGCCATCAGCATTCACTGTAGCAGTAACCAGGCGCGATTTCTGTTGTGGGTGCAGTTTTATACACGGTTTCTTTTTCTTTTACTCTATTATTCATTTATACATTGATTTGATGGATATTATGTGTTTAATTTGTGGCTAAATTTCTATTTTCTTGACTAGTTATCGCAATGGTTGAATTTTCTGTGCTACAATATCTGCATTTTTATTATCTCAATTAATTGTTCATTATTTTTCCAACTGCTAATTGTTGTTGGTGTGTTTATTGCGTCAGTAGATTAGCTACCTACTGATAGAACAATTAATTAATTTTGAAGGACCGGGAGGTGAAGAATTTATTTATGATCGTGTCAACAACGAACCTGTAGTAAAACTGACTAGGGATAAATTCGGTTTCTACAGGTGGATGATTAGAACAACTAAATGTAATATTTATATTTTTAGTGGACACTACACATTTCTTTTAATATTGCAGGAAAAAAAGTAAAAAGATAGAACCTGGTGCCAACCGGCGCGATTTTCGAGGCAGAATAATGAGGAAAATAGAGATAAACTTCAAACGAAGATTATATCAAAGTTGTTGAATCATATCAGATGTGGATGTTGCTCATCCGATGACACCGGACGTTGAGAAAAAGAAGGGGAGCTTCTTATCATTTCAGTGCTATAAATAGCAGCCCTCAGAACAACTTTTGGAGCATCACATCTACCGAGACCACTTTTCGGTCAAAAAGAAAGCCACGAAGAGGAAAAGGAAAGACATCAGCAAGCAAGTTGCAAAATACCTCTCTTGCACGACTACCGAGGCTCATTTTCTCTCTCCACCTGCTGTTTCATCCGAGATTTGGAGGGAAAAAAGAAAGCAACTGCCAATTGCTTTTTCTCTCTCCATTATTAGTCAAAACAGGCACGGAGTCCGAAACTGAGGCAAGCCATCAGCATTCACTGTAGCAGTAACCAGGCGCGATTTCTGTTGTGGGTGCAGTTTTATACACGGTTTTTTTTCTTTTACTCTATTATTCATTTATACATTGATTTGATGGATATTATGTGTTTAATTTGTGGCTAAATTTCTATTTTCTTGACTAGTTATCGCAATGGTTGAATTTTTTGTGCTACAATATCTGCATTTTTATTATCTCAATTAATTGTTCATTATTTTTTCAACTGCTAATTGTTGTTGGTGTGTTTATTGCGTCAATAGATTAGCTACCTACTGATAGAACAATTAATTAAATTTGAAAGACCGGGAGGTGAAGAATTTATTTATGATCGTGTCAACAACGAACCTGTAGTAAAACTGACTAGGGATAGATTCGGTTTCTGCAGGTGGATGATTAGAGAATTCTAAGGAAATTGAATGCGACTCGATAGATTAAAACTTGCGTAGGAATATGGAGTTTGTCATACCGAGTTAGGTTTTTACGCCAAGGGATTGGGTAGCAGCTAAAATTGAGAATTTCATCCTTAGCAATTGGAAACAAATTTAATGTGCATGTTGATTAGACAGGTTAAAAAAATGTTAAACCTTTAGAAAAGAAAATTCAACCAAATCATAACTAGTCAGGAATTCTTTAAGGAAAAGTAAGTCTCGGGTTATTTGTGTCGTGCGTGGTACAATTGTTATTTATTATTTTTATTTTTATTTTCGTTTTTATTTAATCCCAATTTTTGAAAGGTTTAAATTAAGGCAAAAATATAATTTTGATACTTAAAAACTAGTCCTCGAGGGATCGACAACCTTCTCACCTACCGTTTCTATATTCGGATCTAGTATACTTGCTAGTAGGTGAAGAAATACACATCAAGTTTTTGGCGCCGTTGCCGGGGACTAGATTTTGATATCATATAAATTATATATAGTCTTGAGATTAAACCAAACTCATATATAGTAAAATAGGAAAATATAAAAAACAAAAATCAATTCTGGTTTCGTGTTGAACCCGACACTTCCAGTCATTCTCTGTTATTTGATATTTTATTTTCCTTTGATTCTTTTTTTTACTTTCCTTTATGTTTACTGTTTTGTCTTTATTTTTTGCCTTTGCTATTTTTTAAAGTTTTATTTAGTTTCGTTAGTAGTCTTTTCTGTTCTGTTAAGTTTTGTTTTTTGTTTTTACAGATTGTGTTAATTTTCATTGTGTTAGTCTCAGCTTCTATATTATTTTCATAATTCTTGTCTTCTAATTTTTTTTATGTTACTGTTATTATTGAGTTTATTTGTTTATGACCCGTAGTTCCAACGAACCTTTACTATTCGATCCTAATATTGAGGGTACTGCTAAACATAATCGAAAAATAGTAAGGCAGGCAAAAATTAACTCACAAAGAGTTAATATCCAAGAAATCCAAGAACAAGAAATAGAAATTGAAGCAATCGAAATGGCAGAAAACAATCAAGAAGCCCAAAGATGTCTTAGAGATTACGCAACTCCTAGGGTAGAGGGAGCTGCCACAGCCATACGTAGACCCACTATAGCTGCAAATAATTTTGAAATTAAACCTGCAGTAATACAAATGATCCAACAATCTGTACAATTCTATGGTTTATCAAATGAAGATCCTAACGCTCATATTTCTAATTTTTTAGAAATATGTGACACCTTCAAACAAAATGGGGTAACTGACGATGCTATAAGGTTAAGACTTTTTCCCTTTACCCTAAAAGATAAATCAAAAGCTTGGCTTAATTCTCTACCCTCAGGTTCTATCACTACTTGGGACCAATTGGCTTCAAGTTTCTTAACCAAATATTTTCCACCATCTAAAACCATGAAATTTAGAAATGATATAACAAATTTTGTTCAAGATAGTGGGGAATCCTTATATGAAGCTTGGGAAAGATTTAAGGACTACCTAAGACGGTGCCCACACCATGAACTACCAAAGTGGATGCAAGTCCAAATATTTTATAACGGTATGGAAAATAGCGCCAGGTCAATGGTAGACGCTGCCAGTGGGGGTAGCATTATGAGAAAACCACCCGATGAGGCATGGAATCTTTTTGAAGAGATGGCCTCTACAGGTTGTCAGTGGCCAAATGAACGAAACAATCCTAAGAGAGCTTCAGTGTTAGAGCTTGACACAAACTCTGCTATTTTAGCACAACTCTCTCTTATCTCAAAATGTTTAGGCATTGGTGGTAAAATAACTTGTGAAAATTGTGGCGGTAATCATATGTTAAATCAATGTCCACAAAATCAAATAGCAAGCACAAGTGAAAATTGTGGCGGTAATCATATGTTATATCAAGCTCTGAAGCAAGATTTCAAAATGAAGAAGCCTTGATAAAGAGTCAAGAATCGTCAATTAAAAATTTGGAAAACCAAGTCGGTCAAATAGCAAACATGTTATCAAATAGAATTCAAGGAAGTCTGCCAAGTAATACTGAGACAAATCCTAAAGAAGTGAATGTTGTAACTTTGATGAGTGGAGATGAAACAATCAGCGAAGCGAACTATTTGAATGAAAATGGTGATATGAAGACAAGTGAAAATAACATCAAACGATCAATTGTTCTTTGTACTAGAGCTGATGAGGATGAAGAGAAAGTAGAAGCTGAAATATTAAGAAAAGACGATGATGCCTGTGAATGTAACAATCTGAGAAGGCCAATCAAGAAAGATGAAACGAGAATTCCATAAAAATTATCTGCAAATCTTAAAGAGAAAGAACTTGATGATGAATTTCGAATATTTATTGAAAAGTTTAAGAAATTAAATGCTAATATTACTTTTGAAGAAGCTTTAGAGAAAATGCCGAGTTATAAGAATTTTTGTAAAGAAATACTGGCAAACCAAGTGGAGAAGCAAGGTCTTGAAAAAGGTAACCATATAAATGAAAATATTCAAGATAAATTACCACCAAAGCAAGAAGATCCTAGATGTTTTTACTTTCCTTGTTCAATTGGTAATTTTAATTTTGATGATGCCTTATGTGATCTTGGTGCTAGTGTCAATGTCATGCCTTACTCGGCATTTGAAAAATTAAAATTGAAAGACTTAAAACCAACCAATTTCTCAATACGTTTTCCTGATGGATCAACCAAATGTCTAAGAGGAATGGTTGAGGATGTTTTGATTCGAATCGATAAATTCATTTTTCCTGCTGATTTTGTTGTGTTAGATATGGTTAATGATTCTAATTCAAAGATTCTTTTTGGAAGACCATTTTTAGCCACAACTAGGAGTGTATTTGATGTGCCGAATGGAGACATAATCCTAAGGGTAGGCAATGAACAAGTGAAGTTACATGTCTTGAAAAATTTAAAATACCCTAGGAAGGATGATGCTTACTGTTTTGTTAATACTGTTAAAGTCTCTTTTGAAGAATGCACTCCTAGAAACGATAAATTTAGAGGCAGAGAAAATGAAATTGTTTTTGAAAATAAGTTACAAGAGGGTCAAAAGGTTTTGTTAGACAAATCAATATCTTGCACTGTAAAGAATATATGTCCCTCTGGAGACGTTGAGGTGGAATTCGAGAAGGTTAGACATATCAAAGTGAAAGGTAGTCGTCTAAAGATATTAAATACTGAAGCTTCCCGAGATAGGAAGACAATTCGCTTGTATGATCCACCATGAAAAGGAACTTCGGGAAGTCTAGCTGTAGACTATAAATTCAGAACTACTTTTTTACCTTGTCATTTTTATTGTTTGTGATATGTTGTTGTGTTAGTGCCAAAAGTTTGCAAGTTTTTTTCGTTGAAATACATTCAGAGGCTATTGAGCAATGAATGTTTCAATTTTTTCTTGCAAGCTTTAGACATGTTATTATTTTAGAGTCATTTTTTCTGTGTTATGCGTCTTTGTTGTGGTTTTGTTCTGTAGGAATAAAGATTGCGAGATGGTTGGAAAAGAAGTTGGCCCAAGATGGTATGCATATGGTGTATATATGGCTCAGTGCAATATTAGAAGAAGATGTGTGCATCAAATCAGCTAAGTTTCTTGCCCCTATGCTTCTTATTCTTTCATCGAGGATAATGTTAATGTCTAAGTGGAGGGTAGGGGGTTTAGACTAATGCATGATTATTTTTTAAAGCTGATTTTTATTGTGTATGAAAAGAAAAATGCTTAAATGTACGTTAATTTTAAATTTTTTTATCTTCTATGAATATGTGGATGAGAATTATTTTGCATATGTAGTTACAAAATACATGATAAATACCTTTGGAATGATGGATTGATTCAATGTTGACCATATTTTATTCCATGTAATTTGAGACATTTTGCACACGTATAGCCACGATCTTGTGATTTGTGGATGATAGTGAAGAATTATGCTTGTCATGCATCTTGTGTCATTCTAGAACTTACTTCATTACTTCTCGAGGCGAAATTATTAGATGATTTCAAGTTGACTTAGAGATGACAGTCATAGGCGTTCTTTGGATCGTTTGAGCCTTTCTAGCCATCCCTATAATCATTTTATCCCTATTACCCTTTTTGAGCCTGATTAGTAAGAATGGTGAGACCCCATTCGATTTTATTTGTTGTTAAACCTCATTAACTTCCCATTTTAGCCTATTTGGTAAAAATGTATATCCTTATATGTCCCTATTTAAGAGAGCTTATATGGTATTATTATTAAGTTTGGGATAAAGATAGTGGGTTACGATGATGAGATGAGGTACAAAGGGTACAAATATATCATTACAAGGGAATGGTGATGAAAAAGAAAAAAAGAAAAGTTCAATTAACGAAAAAAGGGAAAAGAAAAAAAGATGAAAAAAAGGTCAAAGAAAAGAAAGAAAAGGAAAAACAATTATATGGCCGATGATATGAAAAGCTTGAAATTGATTTTGGTGATTTGTTCTCAAAAGATGGAGAGGGTTTTTGAATTGTAAAAAGAGTTTGTTTCATGTGCATGCCATTTTGTTGCGAGCTCTCTTAGAATTTTCTTTAAATCCCTTATCCTTGGTGAAACCAAGTCTCTAGCCTAACATTACAAGCTTAAAAGTCCTACTTGATCTTCGTTGACTTTAATCATCTACATTAGTGGAGAGCGAGTAAGAAAAGTAAGCCTATGGGATGTTCATGAGTCATAATTTGCATAATTTCAACTGATTGTCAACGGAAAGCTCGAGATTGGCTATTCACACACACACACACACACCTCGATTACATGTGATAAGTATAGTTGATATTTGACTTATAAAGTTATTCCATTTGTTATTACGATTGTACTTTGTGACTACTTATGTGAAATCATTGCTGACGCATATTCTTTAGAAGAAAGATTAAGCATATTTTCTTTAAAGTCACTTTATTTGCTCGAGGACGATCAAAAGCTAAGTGGAGGGTAGTTGATATAATCAATTTTTATATATAATTTGTGTACACTCTACTATTTATATCGAGCAATATTTGGCTAAGTTTACGATTAAAAGTAATAATAACAATCAAATTGAAGAATGAAAGTGTTCATGTGATTAAATGGAAAATATTAATGTCGTTAGCTAAATTAACTTTATTTTCTGAGTTTAACCGAGTTATACTTAAATGATGTTAAAATCTATGTTATTTACCTAAATGTAATATTTATATTTTTAGTGGACACTACACATTTCTTTTAATATTGCAGGGAAAAAAGTAAAAAGATAGAACCTGGTGCCAACCGGTGCGATTTTCGAGGCAGAATAATGAGGAAAATAGAGATAAACTTCAAACGAAGATTATATCAAAGTTGTTGAATCATATCAGATGTGGATGTTGCTCATCCGATGACCACCGGACGTTGAGAAAAAGAAGGGGAGCTTCTTATCATTTCAGTGCTATAAATAGCAGCCCTCAGAACAACTTTTGGAGCATCACATCTACCGAGACCACTTTTCGGTCAAAAAGAAAGCCACGAAGAGGAAAAGGAAAGACATCAGCAAGCAAGTTGCCAAATACCTCTCTTGCACGACTACCGAGGCTCATTTTCTCTCTCCACTGCTGTTTCATCCGAGATTTGTAGGAAAAAAGAAAGCAACTGCCAATTGCTTTTTCTCTCTCCATTATTAGTCAAAACAGGCACGGAGTCCGAAACTGAGGCAAGCCATCAGCATTCACTGTAGCAGTAACCAGGCGCGATTTCTGTTGTGGGTGCAGTTTTATACACGGTTTCTTTTTCTTTTACTCTATTATTCATTTATACATTGATTTGATGGATATTATGTGTTTAATTTGTGGCTAAATTTCTATTTTCTTGACTAGTTATCGCAATGGTTGAATTTTCTGTGCTACAATATCTGCATTTTTATTATCTCAATTAATTGTTCATTATTTTTCCAACTGCTAATTGTTGTTGGTGTGTTTATTGCGTCAGTAGATTAGCTACCTACTGATAGAACAATTAATTAATTTTGAAGGACCGGGAGGTGAAGAATTTATTTATGATCATGTCAACAACGAACCTGTAGTAAAACTGACTAGGGATAAATTCGGTTTCTACAGGTGGATGATTAGAACAACTAAATGTAATATTTATATTTTTAGTGGACACTACACATTTCCTTTAATATTGCAGGAAAAAAAGTAAAAAGATAGAACCTGGTGCCAACCGGCGCGATTTTCGAGGCAGAATAATGAGGAAAATAGAGATAAACTTCAAACGAAGATTATATCAAAGTTGTTAAATCATATCAGATGTGGATGTTGCTCATCCGATGACCACCGGACGTTGAGAAAAAGAAGGGGAGCTTCTTATCATTTCAGTGCTATAAATAGCAGCCCTCAGAACAACTTTTGGAGCATCACATCTACCGAGACAACTTTTCGGTCAAAAAGAAAGCCACGAAGAGGAAAAGGAAAGACATCAGCAAGCAAGTTGCAAAATACCTCTCTTGCACGACTACCGAGGCTCATTTTCTCTCTCCACTGCTGTTTCATCCGAGATTTGTAGGAAAAAAAGAAAGCAACTGCCAATTGCTTTTTCTCTCTCCATTATTAGTCAAAACAGGCACGGAGTCCGAAACTGAGGCAAGCCATCAGCATTCACTGTAGCAGTAACCAGGCGCGATTTCTGTTGTGGGTGCAGTTTTATACACGGTTTCTTTTTCTTTTACTCTATTATTCATTTATACATTGATTTGATGGATATTATGTGTTTAATTTGTGGCTAAATTTCTATTTTCTTGACTAGTTATCGCAATGGTTGAATTTTCTGTGCTACAATATCTGCATTTTTATTATCTCAATTAATTGTTCATTATTTTTCCAACTGCTAATTGTTGTTGGTGTGTTTATTGCGTCAGTAGATTAGCTACCTACTGATAGAACAATTAATTAATTTTGAAGGACCGGCAGGTGAAGAATTTATTTATGATCGTGTCAACAACGAACCTGTAGTAAAACTGACTAGGGATAAATTCGGTTTCTACAGGTGGATGATTAGAGAATTCTAAGGAAATTGAATGCGACTCGATAGATTAAAACTTGCGTATGAATATGGAGTTTGTCATACCGAGTTAGGTTTCTACGCCAAGGGATTGGGTAGCAGCTAAAATTGAGAATTTCATCCTTAGCAATTGGAAACAAATTTAATGTGCATGTTGATTAGACAGGTAAAGAAAATGTTAAACCTTTAGAAAAGAAAATTCAACCAAAGCATAACTAGTCAGGAATTCTTTAAGGAAAAGTAAGTCTCGGGTTATTTGTGTCGTGCGCGGTACAATTGTTATTTATTATTTTTATTTTTATTTTCGTTTTTATTTAATCCCAATTTTTGAAAGGTTTAAATTAAGGCAAAAATATAATTTTGATACTTAAAAACTAGTCCTCGAGGGATCGACAACCTTCTCACCTACCGTTTCTAGATTCGGACCTAGTATACTTGCTAGTAGGTGAAGAAATACCCATCACTTGACCAATGTGATATATTTGCAAAAAGGTGACTTGTCTCCTTCTCATGAAGCCACATCACCAATTTTTCAATTTGTAATCAATTTTTACTCCTACTTTGAGCATTAATTTCTCATTCACCCGGTATCGAAATTGAGTGATTCAAAAGCCTAAATTCATTTACTCATTATGTAGATAATTTGGGACTAATTAGTTTCTATTTTTGATTAACGGACACTAATCATAATTAAGGTCAAAATATGTTGCTCACCAACTTTGGACAAACCCATTTCCACATTACAAATTTTTTCTCCAACATCAAGTTGGGTCCAAAACCTCATGCCACTTGTTTTACCTCCACCTGCTTTCGTTCAAGATGCTTCTTCCACCGGCGTTCATTCCCTTCCCCTCCCAAATCTTGACTACCAAACATGGGTCTCTCAATACCGAAATCTCATGAGCCTCTTGCTTTCTTCCCTCACTGAAGAAGTTCTTGCAGAAACCCTCAGTTGTAGTACATCTCGTGAAGTATGGATAGCTATGGAGAATGCCTACAGCACCATAACAAGGCACGGGAAGTTCAATTGGAAGATGAACTTATGTTGCTTAAACGTGGTTCTTGCACTTCCACGGAATTTGATCGTGCCTTCTAGAGTTTGTGCAATAAACTTTCTGTCATAGGATGTCCTTTAGCAAATATTAATAAAGTCCACTGGTTTCTTCGTTGTCTTGGTTCTGCCTTTCCTAGTTTCTCAGCAGCACAGTTAGATTGAACCCCCGCACCTTCCCGATCTTGTGTCCAAGGCTTAAAAGCTTCGACTTGTTTCAAGCATTTCTCGAGGCCCCCCTCCTTCCGCCAGCTTTTATTCTTGTGCGTAGGACCGTGGCCGTTTTGCGTCCCGAATGACGTGCATTTTAGTGTAGGTTTTTTAGTATAAATTATTTCTTATCTAATTTGGTTTAGTGTCTTTGATTTTAATTTCATATGCTTTTAAGGTAAAATTGAGTAAATATGGGTCTGTGTCTGAAATTGCGCACTAACGATTAATCTTGATGATTTCACATGCCTAAGAATGAAGGGAAAGATGTTTGAGTGCTTTTTAAGAGAAGTTGAAAAACCATCCAAGTCTAACCCGACGTTCTAGCACGTCAATCTTGGATTTTAAAGCTCGGGTTATCAGAAAATTCCAATTTTGTGATTTCATCATCGAGACTAAGCGTTTAGCTGTCAATGACACGGGGTATAGACATATGATATGCAAGAAGGCTTTTACGAAGTTGTAACTCGGCATGAAGCATATCATGGTGTTGTTTCCGTACTATAAACCTGAACAATAAGACTTGCACCTGTGGAAAATTTCAGCTTTACCATATGCTCTACTTGTTAGGTTCGTAGCACACTCTAGAAGGGGGTGAATAGAGTGTTGGGCAATTTTGCGAAATTTTCTTGTTTGGCTCAACTCAAATGAAATCCAAAATCAAAGCAAGAATAGGAGATGAGAAAAAATGAATGAGTACACTGGATATAGAGTGGCTCGAATCGTCAATAATTCTACTCCACTACCACTTTGTTGCCAAAGTGGATTTTCAACAACTACTCTTCTTATTAAAGCTAATAAGAACAACCACAACAATACTTATACTAACCACTTAGTGTAAGCAACCACAACAACAACTTCTTGCACAAAATACCTTTGTGCAACTACAACAACTACAACGCTAAGCAAGAAAAACTTCTTGCTACCTCACAACTTCAACAAAGTTCTCTAAAGAACTTTCTCACAGTGAGTAAGAAGTAGTGGGGATCACACTTTCTCACTAGTCTAAACACAAGAAAGAGATCAAATATTTATGGTTCCTCTTGTGTTAGACTCACTATCTCTTAATATACAACAATTAAGAACAAAGGAAGGCTTAACAAGCTTTAAGCACTTTTTTTTTTAAAAAAACGGATCCAATTTTATTGCCAAGCCCAAAAGGGAGAGTTACATAAGGACCCAGGCCAGACCCACTATGGAAATAAAAGACCCGGTCCAAATAGCAATGCCTACAAAGGAAAGGAAAAGGAAAAACGACAGGCCCCCAAGTACATGAAAGGTCGGTTTGCAATCCGGAACATTCTAATGAGTCTTCCTACCACCCCTTACCAGAAACTTCTCCAAACAGCATTCCAAAGCATTCTAATGAGTCTTCCATCCCCTATTCATCTTCATCTCATCTATTCGCTTGCCCACCCACTTGATTAGCCAACTCTAGCACGTTCCGTATTATGGAGTATTTCATCAGCAGTTGCAAAAATTCTCCAGCAAAGCACCACAGGCGGTGGTGGTGAGTCCACCAAACCATGAAGGACACGGTTCCTCCAAAACCAGGCAGAGGAAACACCCTCTCTAAAAGTATAGATCCAACTATTTTCACTGGTATGTGTCTCATTCCCTATTGACTGGTTCAAATTCCAATCAACCCATTGTGACTCATCCTAGAAACGGAAGAATTCCCCCATGTTTGTTTAGGAAGTAACATCTTCCAGGTTCTTTCTATCCATTTACAGTCATAAAGCAAGTGCATGGCCATTTCCGCGTTACATGTGCACATACTGCATCTAGGGGACCCGATAACCCCCCTGTAAGCTAGATCTGTTGCAGTAATGAGTCTCTTGTGCTTGATCTGCCAGAGTAGTAGAGACCCCCTTTAGAGGCCTTTCAATTTCCATAGATGCTTCCACGCATAGTCTATCTCTGTAGGCGTAATACTCATCTGCAGGTCATATGCTGCACTTACATTAAACTTTTCTTTTTTCTGAGTACACAATCGGTAAGCCTTAGGCTACGCCAGATGTGTGATGTATTACGTTTTGGCTGGGAGTCATCCAAAGGGCTCCCGTATTTGGCCAGAGAACTCTGGCCCAAAGGGCCTCTCTCTCCTTCATCATTCTCCACCCAAGTTTTGTGAGTAAGGCCAGATTCATAACTCATAGGTTCTTGATCCCCAGACCTCCTTCCTTCTTTTGTTTACAAATCTTTCTCCAGGAAACCGCATGGATCTTCTTGTTTCCCTAAAGGTCACCCCAAAAGAACCCTCGATTTATCCTCTCTAGCTCCTTAAAAGTTCCCTCTGGGAGTTTGGCCAGTTGCATATGGTACAGGGGAATAGTTGATGTGACTGATTGGATCAAAATTGTCTTGGTTGCTTTAGAAAGTGTCTTAATTTTCTATGCACTAAGCTTGCTCCTCACCCTGTCCACGAGGGGCTGGAAGGTATTTCTGGTGACACGATGATGGAGGATAGGCATCCCTAAGTATTTCCCCAGATTGTCAAATCCCTATATTGAGATATTGTGTGTCAAAGTTAATCACCTCCATGCTTGCTTGAGTATCGTCCTAGAAGTACCACAATCCCCCTTTATGTCTCTCAGCTTCTACATCAGCCATTCTTGTAAAATGGAAAGAGTTGAGGATTCTCTGCGCTTTTATTGTAGAGGTTCTTGTTTCCAGAAGGCAAAGGACTGTTGGTTTATGTATTCTCACAATTTCCTTGAGGTTCCTATAGAACTTAGGGGAGCATGCTCCTCTGCAATTCTAGGAAATGCACTTCATAATGAACCTTGATTGTTGTTTAAACTCACTAACTGCACCACATGGGCATCACTAATTTCCATCTGAATCTCGTCACTTTGACTAGCCATATGGGTCAAAGGTGGATTTGGGAATGCCTGTAGAGGTTCTTCCACTTCCAATGTACCATCTGGGGGTTTGGTTTTAAAATCAAGTGTCTGGGTGTGAACGGGAAGCTGTGTGGGCTGTGAGTCCTGGTGATCATCTTGGGCTGATCTCTTCTTGCTTTTGTTTATGTTGTTTTGCACAAGGCTAGTATATGTGGGCTGTCTGGTTGTGGATAGGGTGGGCCATTCTAATTCGTTCAAAAGTAGTGAAGGGTTGGGTGTAGTAGGAAGTATGGTATTTGGGTGTCTAATCTCCTGTATGTTCTTGTGTGTATTGGTGCTGGAAATTTTGGCCTTTGGTTTGGTTTTGATCTGGAATCCTTTTTTCGGACTGGGCCCAGTGGGGCTGTTCTGGTTTTTCTGACCCAGGGTGAGGGTAGCTTGGGGTGGGCTTTGGAGGGCCTTTTTAAAACGGGTTTGCAAATTTGAGAGATCAATAGGGTTGCCCGATTGGATTTCCTCTTCCTCCAATACAGAGAAATGCAAACCATCTGGTGGGTGGGCCCCCTTTCCCTTCATTGCTGCCTTTGTCTCGTAACTAGGTTGGTACTGGACACTGCATGTCCTTTGCTGACACGTTTGTTCAGTTCTCTGCTCATGCAAGCCTCCTGTCCTACGTGCTGCAATGGGAGTCCTATCTATCCCCCTTCCACCAACCAATTGCCGGCCGTTTTCCTCCTCTTGTTTGAAGCCGAAATAAGCCACGGGCCGAATGGCTTATCCGATGATGGCGTAGTCATCCCTGCTTCGGGCATATCCTCCGATTCTGGAACTCCCTTCTCATTTCTGATATCATCAGCGATACACTCTTCTTGCTTATGGCCATACTTGCCACACCTAAAGCAAATGGAGTGTAGTCCTTCATACTCGATAGGCTGCAGGACCTCCTCAGGACCCTTGACCCTCACCTGTGGGACAAGGGTTCTGCTCAGATCAAGCTCCACACAAACCCTTGCATATTTCCCTCTTTGAGCAGTTAGGGTGGTTTCGTCTACCTTAATGGCTTTGCCCACCATATTCCCAACATCCATCAGGAGTGAGTGGCTAAATAACTCTACTGGTAGATTAGGTAGTCTTATCCAAACAAATGTTTTGTTAATGGTAGCCTTGGAGGGATTGAAGTAAGGTCTCCACTTTGTAACAGTGAGATAATGTCCCATGATGATCCATGGGCCACGTTCAAATGCGGTTGTGTAATCTTCTTTGCAATAAGACCAGACGACAAAATAGTTTTCTTCAAGGTCTGTAAGTTCACATCCATGCTTCAGTTTCCAAAGATCCGGTAGACGTTTAGAGAGGATTTTGTAGCTAATATTCTTTCCCAGAAGCTTGATAATCAGCGCTCTTCGCCAGGGGCTCCATAAATGTATGCATTGGCTTCTTGTAAGTTCTATCTCCGGCCAATCAAAATAGTCTTCTTCTACATGCTACTGGGAAAAATGGAGTTTGCCCAGCAGCTCTTCTTCCTAGTCGTCCATCTCTTCATCTTCCCCGGTATAAAGACTACCTCTGTGCTTATCCTGATGCAGGGACTCCAGAAAGGATCTCCCTCCCCATCCATTTGGGCCTTGGTGCACAGACTGTTCCCCCATCGTGAAGAACTCACCAGTAATGCTTCGTTTATTTTTTTGGTGCTTCGCTGGAGCAGATCAGTCTCCTCCGGTGACTACACCAGTGGAGTAGACGACATGGAGTGGGCAATTTCAAGAGAGAAGGCGGAGGAATTTTTCTAGAGAGAGAAAAGTTTTTCTTTACTTCATCCACAACTTAACTTTCTCTTTCTTGTCCAAAAGGTGCTCTATAAAGATACGAGCCCCGAGCCGAGCCGAGCTGGCCAGACGGGCGGGCAGGCGACGGCGGCGCGCGTGCGTGTGCGTGTGTGTGGCACTTTCTAGGTCTTCCCTCTGGTCAAAAACTTCTCATGCCCCAAGGGCACTTAAGCACTTTTACACATATGAGAGAATTATACAACAATGAAGAATGAAGCTTGATGATGGTGAAAGTATGTTTTTGTATCATCTGAGCTTCATCCATTTATAGGAGGTGTTCACCACATTTTGGAGCCTCCACCATGTCTTCAACTTCATCAAATGCCAGGACAATGTCCAACTTGTCTTTGGCCACCCTATAGAGTGATTTGATCCTCAATAGCCACCCTAGAGAATCTTAGACATGGATAAAATAGTCAAGGGAGTATGTATTATGTTAGAGTAAGGTCCACAAGAAATTTGAGCAAGATTGGAAAGAGAAAACTCCATGAATCTCCCTTGGATTTTGTTCTAACATTCATAAAAATTTGAATTCTGCGGAACATCGATCGAAGTACCTGGGCTGTGAGATCGATGTCCTCCAGAGAGTTTTTAGTTTTGAATCTGCTTGACATCTATCGATCGAAGTCTCTCCTGGAGAGACTGATGTGAAATCGATCGGTCGATGTCCCCTGGACTGAGAGATCAATGTTGGATAGAAACTTTCTGGTTTGAAACTGCCTGACATCGATTGATCGAAGTCTCTCTTGGAGAGACTGAAGTGACATCAATCAATCGATGTCCTTAGTCTGAGAGATCGATGTTGGACAGAAACTTTTCAAACTTGAAAAACTCTAACATAGATCGATCGAAGTCTCCTTCTGAGAGACTAATGTGTACATAGATCGATCTACGTGAGAGATCTATGTCCCATAATATGTTTTTCTCATCTTTGCTTCCATTTCCAAGTGTGACATTCCTTTTAACTTATTCAAAACACCTTGTTACATCATCAAAACATTTCATCTCTTAACAATCTCCCACTTTTTGATGATTTCAAAAACCAAAACTTTAAAGGTGTTTTTAATTGAAAATTTACATTTGAGGTAGCTAATTATTTCAAACTTGACATTTTTGAACTCCCCCTTAGTCCATGCATTTCATGCTCCCTCAAGACAAGACATATGCAAACATATCCACAACTCCCCCTCAACATGTAACCTTTCCAAAAACAATGAAAATGATGAGAATATCAAAATACTCTCCCTCAACCAAACCATGCATCAAATTCCATATTTTCAACTTCTCAACATGTGTGCCAAAGTTTTAATCAAGCAATCATATTATGCATTTCATTAAGCAAGCATACCAAAGTACTTATACTCATACCATTTTCAATATTGTAATCACATACCAAGACCAAACCATTTAATACACAACATTGTAATATCAACATTTCAAAATGTCATTCATTAGCCATATGCGTACCAAGAATCACTAGAAACCATCAGCAACAATGTCAACTACATATGCATCAACCACATATCAATAATCACATGTCAATAATCAATAATCATAACTAGCAACTTCAGTCAATAATCATAACTAGCAACTTCAGTCAAGCAAGCTGTCATACCCCGTAATTTTCTGAGTCCGACATTAGATAATAAGAAAAACAACTTTAAATACAATTTTATTAATTGTGTAGGTTAATGAGGCTTAGTTAGATAAAATATAGGTGAGAAAATAATCAAAAAGCTGAAATTAAGGCCAAAATACTAAAACTACCCCTCCCCACTTAAATGCTGGGGGAGTTACACAAAGGAGTATAACTCCTAATTAGCATTAGTGGTCGGTTACAAGCCAAAAAGAGAAGGGGTGGGGGAGGGGAACGGCTGGAGAGAAGAAGGAGAGGGGAAAAGGAAGTGAAAAGAGAAAGAAGAAGAAAGGAAGAAGAAGAAGAAGAAGCGGCCAACCTAGGTCCAACACTTCCCGAAATTCTAACATACACTCGTAAGATTATCTTGAAACAAAGGAAAGTAATCTTTCTATACACTTTATGCAAATTCTGATTCAACAGGCCCTATGTTCTTATAAAGAGAAAATTGGATCACACATTGGTAATTTTGATGTGATTATGTTAGATGCTCTACTTTTATGTATTTCGTTGTGGTGATTGGGTAAAGTCATGTTCTTTGAGCCAATTTCTGAGAATAGTTGTGTGGTGCTTTGTTGTTGTCAAACATGCCCATAAAAGTGTCATCCGTGATGTGTTTATTGTCTTGTTATACAATCTTGTGTTTGTTAAATGTACCTTAGATGATATGAGTGGATCTGCAGAAGATTTGAATGGTTGAATGATGGTTTATTGAAGATTTGTTAAGTCGGAAGGTTTGGGGATGTATATTGGAAGATGTGCTTGATGGAAGGCTTAGAGTCGGCATGATTTGATATGCTTAAGGATCAATCGATGTTAGTGGTGTGTTATGCATGATGGATTCAAGTAATAAGGTTGAATTTTAGGTGTTAAGATGAAAGGAGTGAAGGAGGAAGATGAAGGAGGGAAGTTGCTGCTGAAATTTTCAGTTTTGGAAGTCATCAGTACACTTCGAACACCTACTTTGGGCGCTCAATGTCATATTAGGCTCCTAAAGTAGGCGTTCAATGTGTCACATCACTTTATAGAATACTTCAAACACCTCAGAAGGTGTTCGATGTCATTTGAAGCGCCTTATGTAGGCGTTCGATGTGTCACAGCACATTCCAGAATACTTCGAACACTTTAGAAGGTGTTTGATGTCACTTGAAGCGCTTCATTTAGGCGTTTGATGTATACCAACACATTCCAGAACACTTCGAACGCCCAGAATAGGGTATTTATGTCACATTTGGTGCCTGTTGAAGGCGTTCTAAGTGTACCAGAAGTCCCTTTTGACATATTAAGCACTCCATGTGTGTGAGATACCTTTATTCTCTTCCTTTGCTAGTAAAATACAAGAGTATTTGAGGTGTACTTGGGTTATAAACATTAAGTGTGAATGAGTAAGGTTAAGTATGAATTCGAAGTGAATTTGCAATACGAAAGGGCATGAAATGGTACGAATGAGGTGTACTTGAGTTGTAAACATCAAGTGTTAATGAGTAAGGTTGGGTACGAATTCGAAGTGAATTAGCAATACGAAAGGGCATGAAATGGTACGAATAAGGTGTGTTTGAGGAAGCATGAATGAGTAAGGCGAAGTGTGAACTCGAGATGATTTTTGTAATACGAAAGGGCATGACATGGTACGAGCAGGGTGTGTTTGAGGTTCAAGACTTTGTGCTTGATATGTAAAGTGTGTGTGCCTGTTAACACGTTTGATATGATGTTACATGAGTATTCTGCATCACGATATGAATACTTTGCATTTCGACATGAGATTTATTTTGTTAAAGAACATGTGTTTGCTAAGGAAGATTAAAGTTTTTAAAAGACAAGTTATGGCTGCTATTGATCACAGGGTATAAAAGTCATGCCTGCTTTGGCAGGGTATAAAAGCGTGATATGTGCATCAACATCAGGGTATAAAGTTTATGTTATGGGGTCGTGGACCTTTCAGCACGGGGTATAAAGTTCTGCTTTGCTGCAGGTTGATCGCAGGGTATAAAAGTCATGCCTGCAGTGGCAGGGTATAAAAGCGTGACATGTGCATCAACAGCAAGGTATAAAGTTTATGATATGGGGTCGTGGACCTTTCAGCACAGGGTATAAAGTACTGTTTGCTGTGTACTGATCACCCACAGGGTATAAAGTTCTGCTACACGAAGAATATGACAAGAAAAATTCTGAAAAGTCTTGTGAAATGACATGTTTACCAAAGAAGACATATGTGTGGGCTTTGTTTAGTTCAGTGCGTGGTTTTAAAGAAGTACATGCATCATATGACACGAAGCATAAGATTTAACATGCAAGAAACGACATTCACTTATAATCTGTTTATGTCTTATGTGCTGCTCGATATATGTTTATTCTGTGTTTGTGTGTTATTTATGTGACTTAGTTGGCTTTGATGAATTGTTATAAAGAGGTTATTTGCTAATCCGAGCACCTTATTTTTGCCACTGATTTATAAACTGGCGACTCGTCGTGTGTGGTCCCGTAAGATGTACAGACGAGTTACTTGCTAGCGATGTTTTCGCTAAGAATAGATACTCCATCTGCTTTTCAGGTGAGACGAAATACGAGATGATTTTTGGTAGAAGACAACGGCAAGTGGGCTCATTGGGATGATGGTCACTAGAGTGGACAGGCTTACACCAATTCTCTTTTTAAGATGAAAGACTTAATGTTTAATGTTTGTATTGGTGAATACTTTAGACATTTCCCCAACTACGTTTCTTTTCCGCCGTATTGTATTTGGTTATTAAAGTCTTAAATTTTTACGATGTTTTTGCTGATTTATCTTACGTCATAGATGACGTGTGCTCGATCTGCTTTGACGCTTTTTAATTCTCGTAGCAGACTACGGCAGGTGTACTGGTACCAAGGTCCAGTATCGGGCCGAGGCGCTACAGGTGGTATCAGAGCCTGGGCTGCTGATCTATCTCGAAAACTTAGGTTCATGATCTTTTAGCCATTTAAGATGTGATTTCCCCTTAAGTTTGATCCTTAGGTATAAGTGCTGGATATCTAGAGTCTAAGTATGATCTGGGCTGGGTGTGTACGAGTGTGTATATCACTTAACTTTTTGTATTATTCATTTTTATTTCATACCCCACTGATCTCTTGGACACAATTATGTGATGCCTTTCTGAAGTATTACATGTTGAGACATAAATCTTAGACAAGATAAGGGTGTTCGATAGGCTGAAATAGGGTCGGATGACAGTGTCAGAGTATGCCGACCGTTTTCATGTTTTGAGTAAATTCGCTCCTGCCATTATGTTTGATAATCGTTTAAAGATGACAAAGTTCGAGCGAGATTTGGACTCAAGAATTTAGTATGCAACTGTAATTGCGGGGATGAGAACCTACAAAGACATGCTGGACGCGTGCTTTCACGTTGAGAGTGATTTCCTCAAAGTGGCGGCAGGAGAGGCCGATGCTGGATACTCTGACAGAGTGAAGAGGCCAATAGAGGAGATCGGAGTTGGTGGCAGGCCCGGACGTTGGGTTAAGATTCAGAAGAGAGGCCTGGTTGGGAAAAGTTTAAGACCTCACCACAAAATCTAGTTGTACAACAGGCTGTAGCAGTTTGCCGCATTGCAATAAGAGTCATGATGGTGAATGTGGGAAGTTGGCAGGAGTATGTTACCAATGCAGACAGGTGGGTTATCTCATTAGAGATTGCCTAGAGATGAGGAAGAATGCTCCGGGAGAAGTGACTCAGCAGCCGAGGACGAATGCCCATATCCATGTCATGATTGACACAGATATTTAGGAAGCCACCGACGTGGTATGAGGCATAATTTTAGTAAATAAGATATTTGTCAATGTACTTTTTGATAGCAGCGTGAACCACTCTTTCGTGGCAAAGGGATCCACTAAGCGTCTTTGTGGTTCACCAGAATAGTTGGAGACTCCGTACCGTGTCCAAGCGTCCAAGATCAAATTATGATTTGACACCAACATTGACTATTGATTAAAAGAAGTGACAATTAGAAATTCCGAGATGGAAGATTTAACCTTCCAAGGGGATTGCCGTTGATTCACAGAAAGTTGAAGTTATCACTGAGTGATCTAGACCCACGAATGTCACCGAAGTACGGAGTTTCTTGAGTCTAACTTGTTATTACGGGAAGTTTGTCGAGGGATTCTCGACAATAGCGATGCCCTCAGTTGTCTCACTCAAAAGAAATCCAAGTTTGAGAGGACGATGGAATATGAGAAAGGCTTCACGGAACTTAAGAAGAGATTAACCACAACTACAGTATTGGCTTAACCCTCCGGTATTGATGGGTTTTTGATCTATAGTGATACATCAAAAAAAGGTCTAAGCACGTAAACTGTAGCGTATGTTATGATTTTCCATCCAAATTGAGTTTAGTTTAATACTTCACGTGTAGGTTGTGTGTTGATGTAACATGGGCGAGTTATCGCATATGCTTCGAGGCAACTAAAACCTTACGAACATAATTATCTGACATATGATCTTGAGCTCGCAGCAGTTGTGTTCGCCCTGAAGATTTGATGGAACTTTTTATATAGGAAGAAGTGTGCTATGTTTACTGATCACAAGAGCGTAAAGTATCTGTTCTTCCAGAAAGAGTTGAACATGGGGCAACGACGATGGTTGGAAATGCTAAAGGATTACGACTTGACCATTTATTATCACCCGGGTATGAAGCATTAAGCAGAAAATCTAGCCATGCGCGACAGTCACCACTTGAGAGAGAAATAAAAGAATTTGTCTTGGATTTGGTTAACTCTATAGTTAATGTTTTGGCATCTTTGACCGTCACCCCGAGTTTGATGGATTGGGTGAAAGAAGCTCAAAAGGGAGGATAAGACTTTGGGTGTTATTGCTGAGAAATTGAGGTATAGTCAGGTTGATGAATTTCAGACCAGTGAGGACGAGAGCTTATGTTTAGAGGAAAAATGTGTGTACCTAATTTAGATGAGTTAAGGCAAGAAAAGTTTGCAAGGGGCTCACAGCTCAAGGTTATCGATACATCCTGGTAGCACCAGAATGTACAGGGATCTGTGTCAATATTATTGGTGGTGTGGGATGAAAAGGCATATTGCGGAGTTCATTGAGAGATGTCTGGTGTGTCAGCAAGTTGAGGCTGAACACCAACGACCTGGTGGATTATCAATACCGTTGGAGATCCCAGAGTAGAAATAGGAACGTACCACGATGGACTTTGTGGCTGGTTTACCGATAATAAGAAGTGGATATAACATGATTTTGGTCATCATGGATCGATTAACCAAGTGTACAAAGTTTCTACTCATCTCGTGTGAATTGTCTCTCGATAAGTTGGTAAATTTGGGTATGGACAACATTGTCAACCTACATGGTGTTCTAATGAGCATAGTGTCTGACCGAGGCCAACGGTTTACTTCCAAGCTCTAGACAGTATTTTAGAGAGCCATGGGGGTGAAATTAAGGTTGAGTACAACGTATCATTCCTGAACCGATGGACAGTCTGAGCGGACTATTCAGCCCTAGAAGACATGCTAAGGGCTTGTGTCCTAGACTTCATAGGAAGTTGGGACGGAATGGTAAAATTAATGGAGTTCTCGTATAATAACAGTCACCAAAGTGCAATTGATATGGCTCCTTTTGAAGCGTTGTATGGAAGGAAGTGTAGGTCCCCAGTTGTTGGGATGAATTCGACGTGAGGACCATCATCGAATCTGAGTTACTTTGAGAAAACATTAGGAAAGTTGAAAATTATACGAGATAGACTCAAGACGGCTCAAGACCCCAACAAAAAGTTAGGCGGATTCCAAGCGACGACCTTCGGAGTTTAATGTAGGTGAACAGGTTTATTTAAGAATATCACCTACGAAGGGTATTATGAGATTTGGAATCAACGGAAATATAAGCCCCGTTTTATGCGTCGTTACGAGATACTTGAGAAGGTGAGAGCTTTAACATATATGTTGGTATTAACTCCGGTATTGGCGCATGTCCATAACATCTTTCATATCACAGTTAAGGAAGTACGTGACGGATCCAAGCCATGTGCTCGAAGCACAACCTTTGGAACTCAACAGCGATGTTACTTACGAAGAGATACTCGTGAAGATCGTAGATCGAAAAGACCAAGTGCGGCTGATCCCTTATGTGAAGGCCCAGTGGAGCAACCACACAGAACGTGAGGTCGCTTGGAAACTCGAAGAACAGATGTGGGAGAAGTATTCTCAACTTTTCAACTAAGGTACGTAAGTTTCGAGGACGAAACTTTTTGTAAGAGGGATGGAATGTCATACCCCGTAATTTTCGAGTCTGACATTAGATAATTAGAATAACAACTTTAAATACAATTTCATTAATTGTATAGGTTAATGAAGCTTAGTTAGATAAAATATAGGTGCGCAAATAATCAAAAAGATGAAATTAAGGCCAAAATACCAAAACTGCCCCTCCTTGCTTAAATGTTGGGGGAGTTACACAAAGGAGTATAACTCCCTATTAGCATTAGCGGTCGGTTACAAGCCGAAAAGAGAGGGGGGGGGGGGGGAACGGCTGGAGAGAAGAAGGAAAGGAGAAAAGGAAGAGAAAAGAGAAAGAAGAAGAAAGGAAGAATAAGAAGAAGAAAGAGCGGCCAACCTAGGTCCAACCCTTTCCAAAATTCTATCATACACTTGTAAGATTATCTTGAAACAAAGGCAAGTAATCTTTCTATACGCTTTACGCAAATTCTAATTCAGTAGGCCCTATGTTCTTATAAAGAGAAAAATTAGATCACACATTAGTAATTTTGATGCGATTATGTTAGATGCTCTACTTTTATGTATTTCGTTGTGGTGATTGGGTAAAGTCATGTTCTTTGAGCCAATTTCTGAGAATAGTTGTGTGGTGCTTTGTTGTTGTCAAACATGCCCATAAAAGTGTCATCCGTGATGTGTTTATTGTCTTGTTATACAATCTTGTGTTTGTTAACTACACCTTAGATGATATGAGTGGATCTATAGAAGATTTGAAGGGTTGAATGATGGTTTATTGGAGATTTGTTAAGTTGGAAGGTTTGGGGATGTATATTGGAAGATGTGCTTGATGGAAGGCTTAGAGTGGGCGTGATTTGATATGCTTAAGGATCAATCGATGTTAGTAGTGTGTTATGCATGATGGATTCAAATAATAAGGTTGAATTTTAGGTGTTGAGATGAAAGGAGTGAAGGAGAAGATGAAGGAGGGAAGTTGCCGCAGAAATTTTCAGTTTTGGAAGTCGTCAGTACACTTCGAACACCACTTTAGGTGCTCAATGTCACATTAGGCGCCTAAGGTAGGCATTCAATGTGTCACAACACATTCTAGAATACTTCGAACACCTCAGAAGGTGTTCGATATCACTTGAAGCGCCTTATGTAGGCGTTCGATGTGTCATAGCACTTTCTAGAATACTTTGAACACCTCAGAAGGTGTTCGATGTCACTTGAAGCGCTTCATTTAGGCGTTTGATGTATACCAGCACATTCCAGAATACTTTGAACGCCTAGAATAGGGGCTTTATGTCACATTTGGCGCCTCTTGAAGGCGTTCCAAGTGTACTGGAAGTCCCTTTTGACACATTAAGCGCTCCATGTGCGGAGATACCTTTATTCTCTTCCTTTGCTAGTAAAATACAAGGGTATTTGAGGTGTGCTTGGTTTATAAACATTAAGTGTGAATGAGTAAGGTTAAGTATGAATTCAAAGTGAATTTGCAATACGAAGGGACATGAATGGTACGAATGAGGAGTACTTGAGTCGTAAACATTAAGTGTGAATGAGTAAGGTTAGGTACGAATTCGAAGTGAATTTGCAATACGAAAGGGCATGAAATGGTACAAATAAGGTTTGTTTAAGGAAGTATGAATGAGTAAGGCTAAGTGTGAACTCGAGATGATTTTTGTAATACGAAAGGGCATGACATGGTACGAGTAGGGTGTGTTTGAGGTTCAAGACTTTGTGCTTGATATATAAAGTGTGTGTGCCTGTTAATAGGTTTGATATGATGTTACATGAGCATTCTACATCACGACATGAACACTTTGCATTTCGACATGAGATTTGTTTTGCGAAAGAACACATGTTTGCAAAGGAAGATTAAAGTTTTCGAAAGACAAGTTATGGCTGTTGTTGATCAAAGGGTATAAAAGTCACGCCTGCTTTGGAAGTGTATAAAAGCATGATCTGTGCATCAACAGCAGGGTATAAAGTTTATGTTATGGGGCCGTGGATCTTTCAGCACGGGGTATAAAGTTCTGTTTTGCTGCTGGTTGATTGTAGGGTATAAAAGTCACGCATGTAGTGGCAGTGTATAAAAGCGTGACCTTTGCATAAACAGCAGGGTATAAAGTTTATGATATGGGGCTGTGGATATTTCAGCACTGGGTATGAACTTCTGTTTGTTGTGGACTGATCATCCACAGGGTATAAAGTTTTGTTATGCGAAGAATATGATAAGAAGAATTTTGAAAAGTTTTATGAAATGACATGTTTACAAAAGAAGACATATGCGTGGGTTTTGTTTAGATCAGTGTGTGGTTTTAAAGAAGTACATGCATCATGTGACACGAAGCATAAGATTTGACATGCAAAAAACGACATTCGCATATGATCTGTTTATGTCTTACATTCTGCTTGATATATGTTTATTCCGTGTTCGTGTGTCGTTTATGTGACTTAGTTGGTTTTGATGAATTGTTATAAAGACGTTATTTGCTAATCTAGGCACCTTATTTTGGGCACTGATTTATAAGCTGGTTACTCGTCGTGTGTGGTCCTGTAAGGTGTATAGACGGGTTACTTGCTAGCAATGTTTTCGCTAAGAATAGATACTCCATCTGCTTTTCAGGTGAGCCGAAGTACGAGATGATTTTTGGTAGAAGACAACGGCGAGTGGGCTCATTGGGATGATGGTCACTAGAGTGGACATGCTTACACCAATTCTCTTTTTAAGATGAAAGACTTAATGTTTAATGTTTGTATTGGTGAATACTTTAGACATTTCCCCAACTACGTTTTATTCCTATGTATTGTATTTTGTTATATTGTGGTTATTGAAGTCTTAAATTTTTACGACATTTCCGCTGATTTATCTTACGTCATGGATGACGTATGCTCGATCTGCTTTGACACTTCATAGTTCTCGTAGCAGACTACGGCAGGTGTACTGGCACCGATGTCCAGTATCAGGCCGGGGCGCTACACCATCATACCATCATTTATACGAATACCGAATTCTTCCCCTTTTTACAAGCATCAAAAAACTAATGAAGTATAAGCAAAAACCAAAATTGAAGGATAAGTGAAAATATCATTAATATAATACGAAGTTTGAGATACATAATGAAACTCAACTTCTAAACCTTATCCTATAGCTAAGAGGGAAATGGGAGATCTGAGAGAGCTATTCTTTATCGGAGGAGAAGTATAGTTCGGATAAGGCCGCCTTGAGTTTGGTCTTGAATTTTTGATACTTGGACTTTTGAATGTTGAGCTCTGTTTGTAGCGTCGTGACTCGAGCGTTGAGCTCCGTTTCTAGCGTCTTGGCCCTTTTCTTGAGATTTTCATTGTCCTTCTCAAAATCATCAATCTGAATATGTTCGTTGGTGAGATCATTTCCTTATTGATCCAGTATATTATGGAGTACGTTTATTTCGTCCTCAGCATCAAATGCATAACCACTACCTTCCTCCATTTAAGCTTTTCCCTTATCCACTCGGGAGTTAGGGCTGGGTTGTGTTTGGGGTTGAGGTTGAGGTTCAGTGGGAGGATCTTTGGAATGTGTTGGAGGAATGGGGTCTTCGGTAAGAATGTTTTTGGCCTCTTCCTCTTCGGGTTCATTTTGACTGCCCTGTTTTTGTGTTTTCTTTCGGGATTTGTGGATTTGTTGAATGTTGGCTTTGGTGTAATAGTATCTATTGTCTATCTTTTCGTCATACTCATCATTCAACTACACATTTGATTTTCTTAGCAATCTATAAGTGAGATTGCTATAGGGTAACACTTTTGATTTCTTGGTTACCACCTCCAACATATTTGTAAAGACTATCTCTCCAAAATTTAACTGCTCCCTCATATCAATGCGATAAGCAATGTAAAAATCAAAACTACTAGGGAGTTTAGCCGACTTACCATTGACACAAAAGGTGACAATGACAAGCAAAACTCGGTATACCAAAGGCATATCATTAGTGTTTCGGGTGGGATGGAAGCCAAGGAAGGTCTTAACTTCGTCTTCAGACACTTTATACTTATAATTTTCCTATTTTCAAGGATCAAAATCATCTACAACCTCATCAGGAACACCAAGAAGGTCATTTATGGTTTTCGAATCAAGTGAAACAAGTTGACCATCTATAACCGAATTTAATGAAAATGGCATTCCATTTAGATACTCTACTTATAGGTTGGCATAAAACAATCATGTATATCGAGTAGACATATAACTCATGTCCAAGACATCCCAAATAGATCTCCATTTTTTATCATCAAACCAATTGATGATCGGTCTCAATTCCTCATTGCTCAAAATGTCTTGAATTTTGAGCAATGTCAAGGGAATGGTGGACCTTTTCTGTTCTTCCCATTCATTGAATAAAGTTTGAGCCTTAAGAGAAATGTGCACAAATATACTTGGACCCATTGGCTCGGCTAAGGCACTCTCATATTCACCGGACTTGAACTATGTAAAATTGTTGAGTGCAAGCCTTCCCCTTACCTCCCTCAACATACTTTCTTGAGATGTATTGGTCTTCTTCCTTAATCTCTGTATCCTAGACTCAGTTGGGACTTGGGGATGAGATTGTTGAGGAACATTTTTCCTCTTCATGAGAGGTTCTCTGTCTTTTGGAAACATTTTTCGTTTTTAGGGCCATTCTTGAACGGAGATGATTAGAGCAAGAGAAGCTTCAAGAGTTTGACGTAGGTGAAGAAATTGATATAGAAATCAAGTGGGTGAAGGAGAAAAACGACTGTTGTTGCAAGATTTTGTGGTTGGAAGGTCTGAGTTTTGGAGAAAATGGCAGAGAATCGCAATGAAAAGGATGAAAGTGAAGGGTTTTCTTATTTTCGTAGTTTTTATACACCCTGTGTCCGATGACATCAATCGATCGATGTTATGGACTTCGATCAATCGATTTTTGATTTTACATCAGTCTTTGAAACAGCTACATAGATCGATCGATGCATACTGATATCTATCTTTTAGGCAATTTTGACCCTCTAAATATTGTTTATCATACCTAATCTTATTCTAATGGACTCGAATGCCTCAGTAGGAAGGGATTTGGTAAAGATATCCGCTAGTTGGTCATTGGTCGGAACAAATTCAACACATACCAATCCTTTTTGAATACGATCTCTTATAAAGTGATGTCTCACTTCAATATGTTTGGTTCTACCATGGTGTACTGTTATTTTATGCTATACTTATGGCTGAAGTATTATCACATAAGATAGGAACTTTGTCAAACATGACATTGTAATCATTTAAGGTATTTATCATCAAAAGTAGTTGGGCACAACATGAAGCGGCTGATACATATTCGGATTCCGCCGTTGAAAGTGACACACTATTTTGTTTCTTGGAAAACCAAGAGACTAAGCAATCTCCAAGGAATTGACATGTCTCGGAGGTGCTTTTTCTATCGACTAGGTTTCCGGCGTAGTCGGAGTCACTATACCCTCTTAAATCAAAACAGTCATTTTTGGGATAAAATAACCCAAAGTTCAAAGTTCCTTTGAAATACCTAAAGATACGTTTAATTGTAACTAGATGCGATTCCTTAAGCATACTTTGAAATCTAGCACATAAAAAAATATCTGGTCTACCTAGCTGTTAAATAAAGTAGACTACCAATCATATCCCTATATTTGGTTACCTTAACCGGCTTTCCTTTTTATCTTTGTCAAGATTTGTACTTGTGGTCATCGGTGTGCTTACACTCCTTCCGTCCTCAAACTTGTATTTCTTGAGTAAATCCTTTTTGTACTTTGTTTGAGATATGTATACTCCATCTTGAGTTTGCTTGATTTGAAGTCCAAGAATGTAATTTAGGTCACCCATCATGCTCATCTCAAATTCTCCTTCTATTAATTTAGCAAAATGCTCACAAAGAGAATCATTAGTAACACCAAATATAATATCATCCACATAGATTTAAACAAGCAATTGATGGTTTTTTTGTTCTTTAATAAAGAGAGTAATGTCGACTTTTCCTCTTGAAAACTCATTTTCAAGTAGAAAGTTACTTAATCTTTCATACCATGCTCTAGGAGCTTGTTTAAGTCCATAAAGGGCCTTTTTGAGTTTAAATACATGATTTGGATAATCTTGATTTTCAAACCTTGGTGGTTGAGCTACATACACTTCTTCTTGAATTATTCTATTAAAAAAGTGGATTTCACATCCATTTGATATAGTTTGAAATCCTTATAGCATGCGTATGTAATAACATCCTAATAGCTTCTAACCTAGCTACGAGGGCAAAAGTCTCATCATAGTCTATATCTTCTTCTTGTCTATATCCTTGAGCTACTAACCTAGCTTTGTTTCTAGTGATGTTTCTTTTATCATCTATTTTGTTTCTAAATACCCATTTAGTGTCAATTATGGGGTGATCACTAGGTTTAGCCACTAGTTCCCAAACATCACTTCTTTCAATTTGATTTAATTCTTATTGCATGACTAATGCCCAATCTTCATCATTTATAGTCTCTTTTATATTTTTAGGCTCAAATTGTGAAGTGAAATAATTTTCATTAAATTTTCTTCTAGTCAATTATGTCTTGACTTGTTTCTCCTAATATCAACTCTCTTGGATGGTCTTTCTTATATTTATATGAATCCGGTAAATTTAAAATGTCTCTTCTCACTTCTTCATCTTCAAACTTAGGTTCATTTTCAAGTGGATCAATCCTAAGATCAATGATAATATTTCCTTTTGGATTCTCAAATTTTTTCATATGAATTAATTCAATTATTTCTTCTTCATCATCATCATATATGCACGGTTCATCCTCAAGGAGTTCACTAAACTTGACATGAATTGACTCTTAAACTTTCATACTCCTTTTGTTATATACTCTAAATGTCTTGCTATTTTGAGCATACGCATAAAGATTCCTTCATCCGCTTTGAAATCGAATTTATTCAAGTTACCTTTGGTGTTAAGTATAAAACACTTGCAACCAAATACCTTGAAATAACCAATATTTGGTACTCTACCTTTCCAAAGCTCATAAGGAGTCTTTTTGAGAGATGGTCTCGAGTAAACTCTATTGATTACATGACAAGCGGTATTTACCACTTCAGCCCAAAAATACTTGAGTAGCTCAAATTCATTTAGCATGGCTCTACTCATTTCTTGAAGTGTTCTAGTTTTCTTTTCCGCAACACCATTTTGTTGAGGAGTTCTTAGAGCCGAGAATCTGTGTCCATACCCTTTGGATACACAAAATTCTTGAAACTCGCCATCAAACTCACGACCTCTATCACTTCTAATTTCCTTAATTGTGTCTTCTTTTTGATTTTCTAATCTCCTACAAAGTTTTATAAACTCTTTGCATGCATCATTCTTTTTAGCTAAAAACATTATCCAAGTGTACCTAGAGAAATCGTCTACCACCACAAGGTGTAATGTTTTCCACCTAGGCTTTCCGTACCAATATCCCTATATAAATCGATATGAAGCAATTGTAGAAGTTAGGTGGTGGAGATTTCACTTTTAGGCTTGAAGCTTGCTTTAACAAGCTTTGCGTTTTGACAAGTGTCACATAAGTCATGGTTTTCAAAATTCAATTTTGGAAGACCTTGGACCTTTTCATTTTTGCAAATCTCTTTGAAATTTTTGAAACTAATATGTCCAAGTCGTCTATGCCGTAGTTGAATCAAATTATTTTTGGCAACTAGGCAATAAAATTTTTGTGATATCAAATCATGTGTGCTAAATTTATAAACATCATTTTTCCTTATAGTCTCAAAAACAATTTTATCATTCTTTTTCACAATGCATGTTCTTTTCACAAATTCAACTTGAAAATTAGCATCACATAGTTGGCTAACACTTATCAAATTATACTTAAGCCCTTCTACATATACTACATTATTAATTGTGAAAGAAGAGTTACCAATTTCTGCATGTCCAAGGATTTTGGCTCTCCTATTGCCAAAATTCACCGTTCCACCATCTTGGAGCTTGAGCTTGGTGAATAAGGTTTGGTCTCCGGTCATGTGTGTTGGACATCCGTTGTCCATGAGCCATTTGGTTCCTTCTTCTTTGTCTAATCCATTTGTCTTAAGAGCCTACAAAACCAAGAGATTTATGCATTGGCACCCTTTGATGGTTGGGTCCTTTAGGGTTAGCTTGCCGACCTTAGGCTTCCACACATACATACTATCAAATCTAGCGCTACATGCATTTTTCACATGCCCTACTTTGTTACAATGAAAACAAGTGGGTACATGCCTTGACTTATAAGATGATGAGCCATGTTGTGTTTTTCTCTTATTTGGCTTTTACTTTAATGCCTTGGGGTTAATGAAAGAATGTGATGTATTAAATCCTAAACCGGATTTATAATTTCCAATCCTTCCATTTTCAAGTAATTTGTCTAGATTATTTTTACCATCGATTAGTTTTTGTAAGTCTATTCTTAATTTCTCACATTCTTTTCTAATTTCTACATTTTCAAGAGTTACTGTTTTATGCATAGTGAGTATGATGTCATGATCTTGATACATCAAAATATTCTGATCATGCAAGCTCTTGTTTTCTAATATGCATTTTTTGAATTCTTTCTTCAAGTATTTATATTGTAAATTCAGTTTTCAAACTCATCTTGCAAATCTCCTGTTTCATCTTGTAAATTTGAAGGGTTAGAGTTTACCTCAAGGTTGTTCTCAATTGCCATGAGACAAATATGTTGTGCTTTTGGATTCTCAACTATTGCAATAAGTCCAACATCCTTGTCTTCACTTTCTTCTCCTTCCTATTCGGAAAGAAGATCATCCCACGTGGTTACCTCCGCATTTAAGGCTTTCTTCTTTTGAGGAAAGACCTTCTTTTCTTGTTTTTACGGATCCTTGACGTGGCAATCGTCAATGAAGTGATCGGGTCAACCACACCCATAGCAATTTTCACTTGCTTCTTTGTCCTTGGATGGTCTCTTGAAAAACTTCCTTGCTTGGGCCTTGTTTTTTGTGGCCATTCTTCTAAATTTTCTTACTAGAAGAACAACTTCCTCATCTGATTCATCAGACTCTACCACCAATCCTTTGTGTGATGTTTGTGTGGGCTTGACATAGTTCATTCTATTTTGTTCATCAATAAGAATTTCATGAGTAAGAAGATTACCAGATAGCTCATCAAGGGTAAGAGTCTTGAGATTCTTTGATTCGGTGATGGCGGTGACTTTAGGTGTCTATTCTCTTGGCAAAGAGTTGAGGAGTTTTGAGACAAGGTCCTCATTTGGATTTTTTTTGTCCACTATGGAAAGTTGATTCACTATTCGAGTGAATCGGTCGATTGTCTCCTCAATCTTTTCACCATTCTTCATCCCGAACATTTCATATTCCTTCATGAGCATTAGTCTTTTGGCCATTCTTACTTGCCCAGTCCCTTCATGTATCATTTCCAGCCTTTTTCATGTTTTATGGGCTGTTTCAAGACCTTGGAGTCTTATGAGCTCGGTGGTGGTAAGAACACTTGAAAGAATATCGAATGCTTTGCCATTTATGGTGAAGTTTGTCTTTTTTTCAATCGGTGTAGTCATCCTCATCTTTGAACATTGACTCTTATTTTGAGTTTTTAAGCATAGGACTTTGATTCCATTGACAACTGCTCTCCATATATCAAATCCACAGCCTTTTAAATGATTGATCATTCGAAATTTCCACAAAGAATAATTTTGGGCATCAAATATAGGTGCTTTAGTGTTTGATCCTGAGAATAGTGCAGTTGGCTTGGAAGTTGAGATATAGGATGAAGAGGTTGTCATTGCCATGATCTTTAACCTTGCTACTTGCAAAGATTGGCCAAGTAATCAAGATTAGGCTCTAATATAGATTGTTAGGTCCGTAACACACTCTAGAGGGGGTGGGGTGAATAGAGTGTTAGGCAATTTTGCAGAATTTTCTTGTTTGGCTCAACGCAAATGGAATTCAAAAGCAAAGCAAGAATGGGAGATGAGAAACAATGAATGAGTACACCGGATATAGAGTGATTTGAATCATAAATGATTCTACTCCAGTACCACTTTATTGCCAAAGTGGATTTTCAACAACTACTCTTCTTATTAAAGCTAATAAGAACAACCACAACAATACTTATACTAACCAATTAGTGCAAGTAAGCACAACAACAACTTCTTGCACAAAATACCTTTTTGCAACTACAACAACTACAACTCTAAGCAAGAATAACTTCTTGCTACTCACAACTTCAACAAAGTTCTCTCAAGAACTTTTTCATAGTGGGTTAAAAAGTAGTGGGGATCATACTTTCTCACTAGTCTAAACACAAACAAGAGATCAAATATTTATGGTTCCTCTTGTGTTAGACTCATTATATCTCAATATACAACAATTAAGAACAAAGAAAGGCTTAACAAGCTTTAAGCATTTTTACACATATGAGAGAATTATACAACAATAAAGAATGAAGCTGGATGATGGTAAAATTGTGTTTTTGCCTCATCTGAGCTTCATCCATTTATAGGAGGTGTTCACCATGTTTTGGAGCCTCCACCATGTCTTCAACTTCATCAAATGTCAAGACAATGTCCAATTTGTCTTTAGGCACCCTATGGAGTGATTTTGATCCTCAATAGTCACTCTAGAGCATCTTATACATGGATAAAATAGTCAATGAAGCATGTATTATGTTAGAGTAAAGTCGACAAGAAATTTGAGCAAGATTGGAAAGCGAAAACTCCATGAATCTCCCTTGGATTTTGTTCCAACGTTCATAAAAATTTGAATTCTAGAGGACATCGATCGATCGAAGTGCCTGGGCTGAGAGATCAATGTCCTTTAGAGAGTTTCCAGTTTTGAACCTGCTTGACATCGATCGATCGAAGTCTCCTCTAGAGAGACTGATGTGACATCAATCGATTGATATCCCCTGGACTGAGAGATCGATGTTGGACAGAAACTTTCTGGTTTGAAACTGCCTGACATCGATTGATTGAAGTCTCTCTTGGAGAGACTGAAGTGACATTAATCGATCGGTGTCCTCAGTTTGAGAGATCGATGTTAGACAGAAACTTTTCAAACTTGAACAACTCTAACATAGATCGATCAAAGTCTCCTTCTGAGAAAATGATGTGTACATAGATCGATCTACGTGAGAGATCTATGTCCCATAATGTGTTTTTCTCATCTTTGCTTCAATTTCCAAGTGTGACATTCCCTTTTAACTTATTCAGAATACCTTTTTACATCATCAAAACGTTTCATATCTTAACACTACTCACATGCTATAAAGGTTTTCCAGCATATGAACACTTTAATGGCAGATCTTGTTGCCCCATTTTACTCTTGTCATGCAATGTTAGAAATGTAAAATGATTTGTTCCACTAGAGATCAGCACTCAGTATATTTGCCTACGGCCCCATTCAGACTTGAAGCCAATCCCGTCCATAGAAAATGTGGTCGAGGTAGACCACAATCAATTCGTATTCACGGCCAGATGGACCGACACAACAACAATCAAAAGTGAGGTATATGCAAGCAAGTAGGCTATAACCATAACGCTTCTCCTATTGGACAACAACTTCAGAATAATGTTTAGAATTTTGGGTTCTATATAATGTTTGGATTGAAGAAATAAACTATTTGTATTCTATGTATTGCTTGTGACTGTTTGTTTTCTATGTAATGTTCGAGTTGAAGAAATAAACTATTTATATTCTATGTATTGTTTGCCTTCAATATATAAATTGTTTTCTTAACCATTTGAGTTCTTTCTTGTAATTTTATCTTCACAAACTTTTTGCAAATCAGGGTTTAGAATTAGGGTGGGAGATATAGTTTAAAGTTTAGGGTTAGAGTTAGAGTTTAAGGTTAGAGTTAGGCTAGGATTTAAGGCTAGGGTATTGTGTTGGGGTTAGGGTTAAGGTACTTTATTAGGGTTATAATTAAGGTTATGACTTAGAGTTAAGGTTATGACTTAGAGTTGAGGTTAAGATTGCGTTTAGGGTTAAGGTTAGGGTTAATGTTTAGGGTTGGGGTTTAGAGTTAGAGCTAGGGTGTAAGGTTAAAGTTAGAGGTAGAGTTTGGGGTTTAGGGTTTGTGGTTTAGGGTTACAGTTAAAATTTAAGGTTATGGTTAGAGCTACAATTTAGTGATTTGGGTTAGGGTTAAGTCTAGTGTTTAGGGTTCAGATTATGTTTTATGGTGTAATTTCAGTTTCATAAATTCATGTGCATTATTCTTCTTTAGGTTATACTAAAAAAAATTAAATCGTAAAGTATAGCACATGTCATACAATATAATACTGATACTGCATAGGTTACAAAGAATACCAGTTGTTATATAAAACAAATCATAAGCTAAATATTTCTACTTATAATTCTGCTTCAACTAATGAGTCTTTTATAAATTTCATAATTTCTTCGATGGTGTGTTTGGCTTTGGAAGGCCTATCCCCAATGTTTCTTTGACCCTTTTTGAAAACAGAATATACGGTGAACGTTATCGGTTGTAGGCACCATGTTTGTGCTTGTCTCAGATTTTAATCATTGTATATGATCACGACATCCCAACAAATCTTTCACGTTTTCTCAGACCTGAACGTGGCCATCTACAACCGAATTCGAGCCCATCTTTGTGTTCATCTTTTATGTCGGTACCAACACGCACCGAGTAAATTCATCCAATATTGCGTTTTATAAAATTTTTAACACAATAAGATGCTCTTTCTTAAACATACAGAACACATGAACTTTCATTCCTTTGTCAAATGAGAAATTCCGAACTTAAATTTATAGGGTTTAAGGTTTATGGTTGCAAGCCTATACTAATATATATTTATATATCTGGCGTCCAATCCGTTGGACGAGCCTGGCAGGGCCGTCCAGGCTCTTGGATGCACTTGCCAAGATTGTCCTAGCCTGAGTGTTTTTGCACCACTAGCAATAGCCTTTCTGATCCGAAAACAGTCTATCCCTTTAGACGCACTTAGCAATGCTGTCCAAACGTGGCTTCCTGGGCGGTACTGGCAAGTGTGTATATAGACTTATAAAACGACACTATCAAATGCATCTAGTTATTTCAGTATTTTTTCCAAAATATACCATATTTCGAGAATTTATTATTAAAATTACGATAATTTATGAAATTTCTCATCGCTCTCTAGTCGCAATTATCTGCTTCATTTGATTAATAGAGAGGGCTCTCGACGGTGTTTTTCTCTTTCTTCGTTTGTTTGCGCTAGTCGCAAATTTTAATCTCAGATTGTGAAGATTTCCATTCGTTTAATTTTTTTCCAAATAAAATGATAGAATGGTAAAATATCAAAGGTGAAAAATGAAGAGTAGACGGATAATTCAGAGGCAGTGTTCAAGCATCGGAAGCTTTTTCTGGCTATTAAGTGTTACTTGTTAAGTGTTACTTGTTATGAAAAATGTAAAGATGGATGTCTAATGTAACCTATGTAATGCCTTATACATTAGAAACCACAAAGAACATTACCTTATTCAATGTTTTTATCCCCTATATATATAAAACACCCCCCATTGTATGAATGATAACATTGAAAAGTAACAGAAAATTCCTATTTTTTTGTCTCCTTTTCTTATCGTTAATATTTCATAACATTACTTTAGTTTATAGTACATCATCAGCATAAATTGCTTCAAAGAAACAAAAACAAGCAATCAAGAAAACTATTAGAGAAAGAAGAGAAAGAGGGAGAACACCCTGAAAATTTAGCAGGTGCAGGCAGCTTTGTGTAGGTCCGGAAAACTGAATTTTCTAAGTCATCCACCATTGGATCATAACCAAATTTTGTCAGATTATTCCTAACACATAAATGTACGTTTTGAACGGTGAAGATGTATTTAGGTGACCTCTAGGTTAGTCCGAAAGGGTAATTTCTAAGGCTTTTTTCTGCTGAAATTTTTAAGGTTTATGTTTTGTTCATCATTCGTGTTACATACTTCTATATTATAAATACTCATGAAAGAAATAATCTAGCCTGGAGTCCAAATTTAGTTTGAAACTGGAAAAAAATATGTGTGGCTTGAAGCCCGAAGCATGAATAATTGACATGCCTGAAGCATGGATAGTCGAAATGCCTGAAGCATGATACGCCAGAAGCATGAATCATTGACATGACTGGAGCATAAATCGTTTTCATGCCTGAAGCATGAATCGTTTGACATGTCTGAAGCATGAATTGTTGACAAGCTCAAAGCATGAATAATTGATATAATTGACATGCCCAAAGCATGACTAGTGGATGTACCTAAAGAATGAATAATTGTCATGCCCGAAGCATGCATGGTTGACATGCTTAAAAGTGTGAATATTTTGACATATGTTTGTTGTATTATTTTATTATTGTACTCATATTTTAATTTTAATTGGATATTGATTGTATTTTTATCATTGCATATATATAATAGTCTGCATCGTACTTATGCCAGAAGCATATAACATTAACTCAAACTGTAGTTTTGAGTGGATACATCACTTTCTGATATATTTGATTTATACTGAGACACATGGCAAACATCACAAAACTAGAATTCGCTGCCCTTGACATTCTGGAAGAAATTATATGGCTCGAGTCCTTGATGCCCAGATCCATTTGACATCCTTGAATCTTGGGCATACTATCAAAGAAGGAAATAAGGTAAGCAAACAATATAAGGTGAAAACCATGATATTCATTTGCCATTACCTCCATCACGGGCTGAAAACCGAATATCTTGGAATAAAAGATCCATATGAGTTATCAAATAATCTGGAAGAAAGGTATGGCTATCAGAAAAGTATGATCCTCCCAAAGACTAAATATGACTGGTTGCACCTGAGGCTGCAAGATTATAAGTCTATGAACGAATATAACTCTGCAATGTTCTCCATAGTATCACAATTAAGGTTGTGTGGAGACAAAGTTACTGATGCTGATATGTTAGAGAAAACATTCACAACTTTCCATGCATCTAATATGCTCCTGCAGCAGCAATATAAGGAAAGAAAATTTGGAAATTACTCAGCTTATTTCATGTCTTCTTGTTGCTGAAAAAAATAATGAATTGTTGATGAAAAACCACAACTCTCACCCGACTGGATCACAACCATTTCCAGAAGCGAATGAAAGTCATCGTAACAATAATCGTGGTCGTGGTCGAGGTAGTGGTTGTGGTCACGGTTGCGGTTGTGGTCGTAGTAGAAATTTTGTACCATACCGCCTGAAGTGGGACAATAAAAAAAGCCACAAGAAAATACAACAGCTATGAAAATTGGTGCACCAGCTAAGAACCACAAAGAAACTTGTCATCGGTGTGGGGCCCAAGGGCATTGGCCTCGTACTTGCCACACTCCAAAGCATTTGGTTGAACTTTATCAATCATCCCAGAAGGATAAAAGCAAAGAAAAACAAGTTCATTTTGCAGACTTTAACGGAGCAGATGATGGTCAAATGGATTCAAAGGATTTTACTTATTTTGATATTGAAGATTTTCTTACAGAGTCAAACATGGATGGCAACGGGTCCAGTTTGTGAATGAGAATAACCAAGAATGATTGAGAATTGTTTCGATGAATTTCATGTTTTATAAGGATTGCTATAAATAACTTGTGTTTTTTTTCCGTTTATTATGTGCTAGCATGCACTTTTATAAACATTCGCTTTACTATATTTGCTTAAACAAAATTCTTTAGAGTTGTTCTGTTTATTTTTCCTATCCAATTAACACCATCACTTGAAAATGAATTTCAGACATTATAATTGACGTATCAAGAGTTTTTAATCAAGCGACAAAATTCACTTTTTTTAACTTGATTAATTCGATTTAATAATAAAAATTGTATATGTTATTATAGACTTTTATTCAAGATGAATGGTGGGAACATATGTCTGGTTGACAGTGGAACGACACACACAATTCTTCATGATCAAAAATATTTTTCAACGTTACAATTGGCAAAAGCAAATGTTAGTACAATTTCTGGTACTACAACATTGATTGAAGGCTTCGAAAGAGCAACAATTATATTGCCAAATGATACACATATCTTGATTACTACGGCATTATTTTCTACCAAGTCGAAAAGAAATTTATTGAGTTTTAAGGATATACGTGTCAATGGTGTTCATCTTGAAGCCATGAATGAGAGGAATAAGGAATTTTTATGTATTACATACAATGATTCAGGCCAAAAGCTTTCCCAATTTTCTCATCTGGATTGTATTATGAGACTATAGATCCACTCGAATATAATATTGTGATGAACAAGAAGTTCAGTGATCCAAAGCTATTCATGTTATGGCATGATCGACTTGGTCATCCGGGTTCGGTAGTGATGTGTCGAATTGTACAAAACTCACATGAACACCTTTTAAAGAACCAAAAGATTCTTTTACCTCGTGATTGTGTTTGTGTCGCTTTTTCATAAGGAAAACTAATCAAGAGGCCATCTTCAATGAAGGTTCATATTCAATCCCCTATATTTTTACAACGCATACAAAGGGATATTTGTGGACCTATTGATCCACTTTATGGACCATTTCATTATTTCATGGTCTTATTGGATGCCTCCTCACGATGGTCTCATGTGAGTTTGATCTCCACAAGAACCGTAGCTTTTGCTAAGATTCTTGCTCAAATTATACCTTTACAAGCACAATTTCTATATTATATGATTAAATCTATTTGTCTTGATAATGCTGGTGAATTTACTTCTCCAGCTTTTAATGATTATTGTATGTCGATTGGGATTGAAGTTGAGCATTCAGTGGCACATGTGCATACTCAGAATGGCCTAACAGAGTCATTTATCAAACGTTAATAACTGATTGCTCGACCTATGCTTTTAAGATTTAACTTACCCATGACATCTTGGGGACATGCGATTTTACATGCTTTTGCATTAGTCCAGCTTAGACCCAGTTCATTTCAACCTTATTCACCATTGCAAATGGTATTGGACCAGCAGCCTGATATTTCCCATTTAAATATTTTTGGTTGTGCGATTTTTGTTCCAATTGCCCCACCTCAACGGACAAAACTGGGTCCTCAACGGCATTTAGAAATATATGTGGTTTTTAATTCTCTCTCTATTGTGATATATATTGAGCCCCTGGTGGGTGATTTATTTAAGACAATATATGTCGATTGTCATTTTGAAGAGAAAGTTTTCCTGTCATTAGGGGAGAAAAAGCATCGGTTCCTGAAGAATGGCGTGAAATTACATGGAATGTTCCTTCACTTTCTCATCTCGGCCCATGTTCAAATCAATACGAGCAAGAAGTAAGAAAGATAATCTATTTATAGAATATTGCAAATCAGTTACCTGATGTATGTAAGTACAGGAGAAAATTGGGATAGACAAAAGGTTACTATTGATCATGTTTTTGCTTATGCGATTGCATGTGTAATTCTGAATGACGATCCTGAACCGAGATCCATTGAAGAATGTCGACATAGAATTGATTGGCCAAAATGAAAAGATGCTATCCAAGCAGAACTAAAATCGTTAGAAAGTCACAAAGTATTTGGACTCGTAGTTTAAACCCCGAAGGGATAAAACTTATTGGATACAAATGGGTTTTTGTACGAAAACGCAACGAGAAAAATGAGGTTGTGCGATACAAAGCACGTCTTGTCGCGCAAGGTTTTTCACTAAGACCTGGACTTGATTATGATGAAACATATTCCTCGGTTATTTATGGCATAACATTACAATATCTAATCAGCCTAGCAGTAACTAAAAACCTTGATATGCGGTTAATGGACGTGGTTACCGCATACTATATGGATCATTAGATAATGATATTTATATGAAAATCTCGAAAGGATTTAAATTGCCTAAATTATATAATCAACGGATGCATGGATTATACTCAATCAAATTACAAAGATCCTTATATGGATTAAAACAATCTGGCATAATGTGCTATGATTGCCTTAGTGAGTACCTAGTTAAAGAAGGATACATAAATAATCCAATTTGTCCTTGTTTATTTATCAAGAGATGTTGATAGTGGATTCTCTATAATTGGGGTAAATGTTGATGATTTAGATCTTGTTGGAACTCGTGAAGAGCTCACTAAAACCACTAATTATCTTATGAAAGAATACGAGATGAAAGATCTTGAAAAGACCAAATTTTGTCTCGGCCTGCAGATCGAACATTTGTCTAATGGAATATTTCTCCATCAATCCTCATATACAGAGAAGATCTTGAAACGATTTTATATGGATAAAGCTCATCCATTAAGTAGTCATATGGTGGTACAATCATTAGATGTAAAGAAAGATCCATTTCGACCACCAGAAGAAAATGAAGAAGTATTAGGTCCAGAAGTACCGTATCTTAGTGCTATTGGTGCTCTTGTGTATCTTGATAATTGTTCAAGACCAGATATAGCATTTTCAGTAAATTTATTGGCAAGGTATAGCTCTACACCAACACGAAGACATTGGAATGATATCAAACATATTTTACGCTATCTTCGAGGAACACCAGATGTGTGTTTATTCTACTCAAAGAATTCCGAGCCACAATTAGTGGGTTATGCTGATGTTGGTTATCTATCTGATCCTCATAAGGAAAGATGACATAGTGGATATGTATTTACATGTGGAGGTGCAGCCATTTCATGGAGATCAGTGAAGCAGACATTAACAGCCACCTCTTCCAACCATTCCAAGATTTTGGCATTACTGAAGCAAATTGTGAATGCATATGGTTGAGGTTGATGATTCAACATATCCAAGAGTCACGTGGATTATCTTCACTAAGGAAGACTCCAACAATATTGTTTGAGGATAATGCTGCATGTATTGCTCAAATTAAGAATGGCTACATCAAAGGAGATGGAACAAAGCATATATCACCAACATTTTTCTACACTCATGATCTTGAGAAAAATGGTTGAAATTGATATCCAGCAGATACAATCAAGCAAGAATTTTGCTGATTTGTTCACCAAAGCACTACCAACGGCTACGTTTAAAAAGATGGTCTACAACATTAGAATGTGTCAACTTAAAGACTTCGTGCCAGAATCAGGGAGCATATGATTGCTACATACACACTGTACTCTTTTTTTTCTTCGTCCAAGTTTTTATCCCACTGGGTTTACTTGGCAAGGTTTTAACGAGACAGTGTATCACACAAACCGATTTTTATGAATGTGTACTCTTTTTTTCGTCCAAGTTTTTATCCCACTGAGTTTTTCTTGGCAAAGTTTTAACGAGACATTCTATAAAGATTGTACATCCAAAGGGGAGTGTTATGAAAAAGTCAAGATGAATGTCCAATGTAACCTTTGTACTGCCCTATACATTGAGAACCACAAAGGGCATTACCCTATTCAATGTTTCTTATCCCCTAAGTCCCATATATAGGTCACTCCCATTGTATGAATGATAACATTGAAAAGTAATGGAAAATTCCTATTCTCTTATCTCCTTTTCTTATCGTTAATATTTCATAACACTACTTTAGTTTATAATATTACTTTTAATTGTATACTTATGATAAATCTATTTTGAGTTCTGCATTTGGACATCACAACAGGGAAAGCCAAATGCTCCATCAAATACCGTATAAAACCCATGTTCAATTAAGACAAATATTGTCTTTTCAAAAACAAAAACTAAAAAGGGAAAATGACAAATCCTTCCCTCTCCCACTCCAATGGGCAGTTCTAGCAAGGGGAAAAAAGAGGAAAACTCCTATTCCTTAATCCAAATTCTTTCAAATATTCATATTCCCATGGCTTCTTCGTTTCATATCAGAATATCATATTTTTTATATTAAAACAGTGGAACCGAGAACAGAACATTTCTATACCAAAAACAATTATAGTTTTAATACGCCTGTAATTTCAAAATTTATTGATTAGTTTCAGAATTAGCAACTAAAATTACTGCTTTTTAGTGCTTGATTATGACACAGGTTATGATTTTTGATGGAAGTTTAGACATACTTGCAGTGGTAATCCATTTTAGATATTTTGATTCAAAGTATGGAGTAGTTTCGTGAATTGATTATTTTACTATATTCATATTGTAAAACTATATTATATAATACTGCACGTGGTTTTAAAACACCGGTTTGTTTTAACTATTTTGTGTTTTAGGAGTTAAAGATGGTATCTTGTTTTAGGAGTTAAAGAAGATGTTTTTAAACGATGATTATAAGATGATTATACTTGTTTGTACTTTGGATGTGCATTCTGGTGTGAAAGGATGTTCAAATTAAGTTGTTTTAAGGCTGAAAGTATGGTGTATGATATCCTTAGTCAAGTATTGTATAAACAGTAGTGAGTCCTCGAGGGTCCTAAAAAATAACATGCCGCCTATAGATACGAATAGTAGACATATGTCGAGCATCCGTCTATGGGGACGAATAGTGGGCATCCGATCTGCAATCTAGCACTATTCTGTGTGGTACGAATTAAGGAGCATGATACTTTGAAACCACCATAGTAGTATAGCTTAGAAAGTTAGTAGAAGTACGTGGTATTTGCTCATTCGTATTTTAAAATTTTCTAGCATGTATCTAAAATGATTTATCAGTGCATGCCTTTGGTATTTGATTGTTTTGTAAAATTTTGATTTATCAGTGCATGCCTTTGGTATTTGATTGTTTTGTAAAGTTTTGAGTGTTTTGGTATCTGTGCATGTAAGGTTTATGATGAGGTCAAAGCAGCATAATTGCAAAAAGAAAAGATGTGATGCGGAATGGATTGGGAGGAAGCATGTAGCGACTCGTCCCGAGCCCTAGTACTCGAAACGACTCACCTGCCGTATTCCACCAAGGAAGATACAAGGCGTCGAAATCGAAACAAATACATGTTAGCGGAAGTTAAAATTTAAAACCTCGAAATAATCATAATCATTAATATCAATGTCTAGGGAAATCTAAATCCGATACAAATGTCAAACGCAGATATAACTAAATCACTAACGTACATAAACCTCGAGTCGTAGAAATAACTGTATTTACTAAATCTTCAACAAGTCTCATCGGAATATTCTCAATCCTAAAAGCTCCATTCTTGATCATCCTCGGGTGTACTAACTCAATTACATGTCTATCTGCAAAAAATGTTAAAGCGTAGTTTGAGCGACAAGTCGCTCAGCAAGTAATCCCACTATACTTACCATGGGATCATGCACAGAGAAGCAAGTGTGATAAGAATATATAACAACACAAAATAGTAGCATGCTTCTCTTTGCAAGTAAATTTACAATTCTGTCCCTAACATCCAAAAGCAAATAGAGCAAATAGACCCAACAAAGTACGTAACAAGTCCAATGAAGACATAACAAAGTCCAATTAGGTACACAACAAAGTCCAATCGAGTACACAACAAAGTTCAATCGAGGGTTAGTCCAAATCCGAAATCGATGATGCAATTTTTCAAATATGCAATGCCAAAATGTCCAAAGTCAAAGGCCCAAATTCCAAAGTCTAAAAGTCCAAAGTTTCCAAATCCGATTTAGCCGGTCCAATGTCTAAAGTCCAAATCCGAGTACAACTCGATCCAAATCCAAATATCAAAATGTCCAAAATCCAAATATCCAAAACCCGGCTAAAACGGTCCAAATCGATGCAATGGCTATAGCACTTTCATTACAAGTGACTTATACCGTAAGACTTACAAATTGACTCCTACAAAATCCAAATATACCATAGACACCCTGTCTCAGACTAGGTCGTTACGTCTGTAGCACCAAATATATGCCTTTGCACCCTGTCCCAAACTAGGTAGTTACGCTCAGGCCCAAATATGCATACAGAAGCCCTGTCCCTGACGAGGTAGTTATATCTGCAGAAATCCAAATAGGCATACAGAAACTCTGTCCCTAACGAGGTAGTTACATCTGCAGCGTTCAATAACCAAAATAGGAATCAATCCGGCTTACCGATATATTTTCCTTGTAAGGGTGAATTTTCAAAAACATGCAAATGCGATTTTCAAAATTATTTACCTAAGTACCAAAGTTAGTCCAAATTCCAAAATGGGCCGAATTGTCGAATTTGTCAAAATTACCAAATACCCTTCAATTACTAAATAATTCCAAACAAATAATCCCGATAGTCCAAAATACCAAACACATCTCCATCTCAGTTGTGTATATATACCCATGTATATGTTCACGCCCATACATGTGCATATACATGTATATACGTACACGTAAATATGCGGCATATATATACATATAACTTACATAAATCCAAGACTTTGAAAATTATTCATTACATACATAAAAGAATTGTGCATGGTCATCTTCCAATTACTACGTTCGGTCCGAGCTCAGCACTTTTTAATTTCTCACAACAATAGCCTGTATTCCCTTGGTTAACATATATACATACTTATACATATTCACATGAAACACAAATTTCCAATTCTTATCCATATAAATATGCATATACGATATTCTTCCATATAATAAATTACATATATCATACACATACAAATTTTTACGATTTCTACACCAACAGACTAGCTGGCCGAAACTTCTATCACATATTAATTTTCGGCCCTCTATCAAATCTTTGCCAGCCCTCACATCTTATTTACACACATATATATTCATATTTTCTACATGTTATATATACCACCAAATATGTTTATGCTTTTTATTGCCCATATTTGACCCTGCCTAGATTTTCTTCAATATCTCAAAACTTTTGGCCATTAACCATTTTTACAGTAGGTACATGTTTACACACAAGATCAATATAAAAAAGATATAAATATTCATATCATATTTAATATTTTTAAGCAATATCCTGCTGGCCGAATTGTTTTCTTTCAAATTTCACAATCAAGCTTTCGGCCAGTATAACAAATTTTTCCCTTTTCTTTTACCAAATTCATATTAACTCTAAGTTTATACATATACGGCACACATATAAAAATACACTTATATACGCAATTATCTATTCAAACACATCTACGAATGTATGATTCAAAGTCAATACCAAAATAACGTATAGGTTTTGCAAAAACATAGCAAGTATAGAGAGATTACTCACTTCAATTTGTATATACTACACCGATACTATTGGATTGAGGCTTGTTGGTTGAAGCAATTCTTCTCCTTCTAAATGAATATTGGCTGCTGACTTTAGTGGAGAAAGAAAAAAAGAAAACAAAGTGATGTGCTCTCTGTTGAAGCCATCCGAATACTATAAATTGAAAACTATAATTGATGTGGTTGATTGTTGAGGCGTGGCTGGAGATCTAAAGGGTAGCTAATGCCATTTTTTGTGCACGAACTAGGGGTGGCCGGCCCTCATATAAAGAGAATATATATAGGGTTTAATTTAGGGTTAATTAAATGGTAGGATAATATTTAGGTATATTTCAAATTGGTTTAACATTTATCATGGAAATTCTATCCAATTTCCTAGTTCTATTTAGTTTAGGATTCTTTCTATTAGTTAGATTAAGATAATATTCTATTTAATTCATAATATTTTATTATAATTTTTCCCCCTTAAGGGCACGAACATAAGAAAGCACGTTTGTGGTGTTTTGCGAGATCTTTTTTTTGACAGAAAAGGAGAGAATAGGCCTCGCTTTTGGCAGAGGGAAGCCATATTACAAAAGAATGCGTACATCAAATGGAAAGTGTAAAGTGAAGGACGGCCGTATACCGAACTCCTATCTAACGTAGCTGTAGGCAACATTCAACCATATATTATATGCCGCATCAAAATCTTGCCAAGAAAAACCACTCTTGTAAAAGTTGTTTCTTATGTTTTAGAGTCCTTTTAGATATTTTTAGATGATAAAAACGTTTTTAGAAGATGGCAAAGTAGACTTTCCAAATATGGAATATGCCGATATTTCAAGGTTTTTACAGGATGACCCCCATCTCGGTATTTTGGCCATAACTCACTCAACCGACATCGTTTTGAGGTGATTCAAAATCATTTGGAAACTAGACATCACGACTATCACTCTCCAAAAGACTTCAGACAAATTTGGCATCTAGATACCCGAGAATATACATAGAAGATCAGATAACTGTTGAAGAGTTTGATTTCAAGTGAAAGTCTTATATTTTCCTATGTACATTAAGTCTAGCTTAACTTAGGCTATAAATAAGGCTATATATCGACTTTTTTAACCAGATTTTAACAACATTTCATAATATTTTCGGCCAAGGTTGATCAACAAGGGGTTGCCTTATGTTTCTTTTGATCATTGATCAAAAATTTGAATATATATCAACGTCTTGAGCAAATGTTATGGCAGAATCGAATCTGTCCAATTTAGAGACACGTGCCAGGGGCGAATCGTCATTCTTGGAGCATGAACAAGCTATAAGTGGAAAGATCTTGCTCGATCCAAAACAAGATTCACACGGTCAAGGGTGTATTGAATCCGTTCTTGTCAACAAAATAACGCATATTACAAAGGACATTGCTAGAACAAGGAAAGATCGGTAACGTTTTACGTTGTCAGACACGCATCAATTTGGTATCAAAGCCAAAGTTTTTCTTGTTCCAATTCTTTAGATTCCATTCATTCATCATCTTCATAAAATTTTTTTGTCTATATCATAAAAAAAAAATCTGTCCAAACATCAAAACAAAACCCTAGATTGAACTAATTAGGGTTTGCACCTAAAGCTTTCATCTTTCTTATATCCTTGATGATCTTGACTAAATTTGCATATCTATTGTGTTAAATTTTCTGTCTTGAGCCTAGAACCTTGCATTTAGTTGAATAAATTCTACTGCACTATAAAGCTTGTTACTTTGCCAAATTGCCACCGTGGGTTGTATTAATTCTTGCTTTGTGAAGCTCTTAGCTGAATTTTGGTTGTGTTTGTGATTAAACTTGTGATTCTTGGTGGAATAATTTACATGGTAACGTTCCTATAAACCTCTAGCTGAAATCATACAAAAGAATCAACCTTTCAACTCAAGAATACTAAGAACCCTAGCTTTCATCAACTTCACACAAGATCCTAATTGATCCTCAAACCGTATACACCCCAAAAAACAGAATCTTTTACATCACAAAATTCCTCATTTATAGCTTCTAAATTTCACATAAACTGAACCCAACAGTCCCAAACTGAAGGCTAAACAAAACTTCATAAACCTAACAAATTTTGTGCAACTTTCGCAAGGAAAATTTCAAAAAAATTTCCAGGCATCTATATTCAAGAAAATTCAAGAAATGTCATTAACATTCTGTTCTTGAAGCAAGAAAAGCAAAAAAACAAGTTTGAACATAGTTCCTGAAAAAATCGAAAGAAAAACAAGAAAAGAAAGAAAATTCAAGAACTTTGCGATACATATCGGAATTGAATCATTCAAAAGGCATTTTGATCCTTGTCTTGTCTAATCTTGAGCTGCAAAGAGAAATAAGGAAAAATACTTGAGAATATCCTGTTTCTACCTAATACTCGAAACTGTCTTAAAGCACAAAAAATGATCCAACTCCAAATTTGTCTAAAATTGTCCTTTGATCTATTTGGAACATTTTTGTGTACATTAGACCATTAGGATTGCATTTTTGGATTGCGCTCTTGACCAAGTTTGGCTAAGGATTGTCCGAAGCAACACCTTAGTGATTCTTTGGTCCAACCATACTATATCCTATTTAGCTTATTGTATTCTCTGATTCTTCGTTGTCCTATTCTTATGCTGAGTCTTATACTGCTTTGTGATTGCCGTGGATTGTGTTGCCTTGTTGTGCTTACCTCCATTTGAAAAGAAGAAGATTGCACAAGCTGATTTTGAATTTTCATTATTTCATGTTCAAAAGGTTTAAGTGAAGAATGATAAATACACAAATTTTTTGTCCATTACGACGTACTCATTTTTATGTGTCTTGCTATTGAAAGTTGTGTAAATTCTGCAAGCATCCCCTTTTCAAAATCTTTGATTTGTGTCTAAGCCGCCTCCTGATGTTTGAAATTATTTTAAATTATCTATGTGTTTGATCCAGGAGCTTGGAAAAGCATGTATAAGTCTTTATGACATAAGTTTGTTATTGGTCGTGTACATGTTGTATGTGTTAAAAGTTGTAGTTATTCTATTCAACTTTGTAATTCCTCTAGGACGCATACTTTTCTTTCTAAAGAGAATAATTTGGTAAGCATTCGTTCAACATGGAAATATGATTAACACTTGGTGAAATTCGGCCACATGATGAGTTCATTTTTATTCAATATTTTCCCATTTTTTGTGTATAGAAACGATTTGATGCAGGTTCTAATGTATCCAAAACATATTAAAAAGAGACAATACAAGTTCATCAATAGATTGAAGGTAAAGGGAAGTTTTGTAACGATTTTAAGTTTCGTTCATCTTCATCGTATATATGTTTTATCGTTTTTGTATTTGATCCAGGTAGGGATGAAATAAACTAGTCATGTTAGTCTAAATTGTTTACAAGAATCTAGTGGCTAAAGTCCCTTCTCCTAGTGCAAATTTTGATTCGAAGACGAATCCTTTTGAGCAGGAAGGATGAGATCAAAGGAGCGTAATTGCAAAAAGAAGATATGCAACAGGAGGAGGAAGCATGCTCGTGGCATTTCGTAAGACCTTATTTTTAGCCAAATTGGCTTGTAAAAGTTGTTCATTATGTTTTAGAGTCATTTTAGATATTTTTAGAATGTTTTTAGATGATAAAAAAGTTGATTAGAAGATGGAAAAGTAGACTTTCCAAATATGGAACACGCCTACATTTTAGGGTTTTCACGAGATGACCCCATCTCGATTTTTTGGCTATAACTCACTCATCCGACGTCATTTTGAGGCGATTCAAAATCCTATAGAAACTAGACATCGTGACTACCACTCTCTAGAGACTTCATCGATAAATTCGGCTTCTAGAGGACTGAGAATGCTTGTTGAAGATCAGATAGATGTTGAAGAGTTTGATTTCAAGTGAAAGTCCTACCGTTTCCTATGTACATTAGGTTTAGCTTAACTTAGTCTATAAATAGGGCAGTACGTCGACTTTTTTAACCAGAGTTGAATAAAATTTGATAACATTTTTGGCCATGGCTTATCAACAAGGAGTTTCCTTGTGTTTCTTTTCATCTTTATCAAAAATTAGATTCTATATCAACGTCTTGAGCAAACGTTGTGGAATAATCAAATCTATTCAACTTGGAGACACGTACCGGGTGAAATGTCGTTCTTGGAGCACAAGAAATCTACAAGTTGAAGGATCTTCCTCGATCCAAAACAACAGGCCGTGGCCAAGGGTGGATTGAATCCGTTCTTATCAGCCGAACAGACATCTTTATGAGGACATTGTTAGAACATGGAAAGATTGAAACTTTTTGTGTCACCAAACAAGTATTAGTTTATGGTTTTGATGTTTTGAAGATAACTTAGGAACTTTAAGGCATTTTACAGGAAAATATTCTCAGTTCTTCTTTATGATATTATCTTTTTGCAAAGCATTTTCCAAATTCTTACCCCTCTTTTTCTTCTCCATTATCAAACAAATTGCAGGATGAACAGTTTTAGCCAGTTGCACCAGAGCAACGGTATGATGCAGGAGATGAAGAGTATTAGTTTTAAACCTTACGGATCATAAATAATGGTTACATTATTTTTAGTTGTTCTTGTGTTTTCGAATTAAAATGTATTAGACATGTTTACTCTATTTTTGACTTTGTTGTGGATCTTAGTGTTTTGGGGTTGTGAGGTTGTTTAATTATCAGTTGGATGTGAGCCAGATGATTGAGATATTAGTATTAGATAGTTATGGTACTCTGCAGCTTAATTTCTAGGGATTTGCACGCTTGCATTGTTGGTTGCGTGTGGTGCCAGCTTCTTAAGTTTTGTTCGTTTTCACATTCTATATCGGCCGCATCTGTTTCCAAGCTTTTCGTTAAATTATTTTAAGCTTATGCATGCTATTTTATGTTCGAAAGGAGATAAAGTGCTGAGGGTGCTCATCAGAATCATACATTCTCAAAAGACCTCTTGATAACAAAAAATTAAAGTCTCACCAAGAAACACAAAAAAAAACACAAAAAATGTACGACAAACATGAAGAATAAACAAAAAACATTAAGAATAAACGAAGAACAATTCCATAAACAATAGACCTTATTAGACCCTTTCTATTAACTCAGCTTCGCAACCAATCTTGTTAGGCCCATTGTTTATCCATGCTGAGCAGCCCTCACTTGATCAACAGCCTTCTTGTCAAGAATCTTGATAGACCTTGGAAAGCCTCTTGAGAAACATGGGATGAATTTATATCACAATTCTTGTTCAAAGAATCGATTGAATTAAAAGGACCGAAGCTTGAGCAAACAAACTTCAAAAACGCAAAGGCATATTTCAGTAAGAAAAGCTCGATTTTTTTCAACTTTTATTAATGAAAGAATGATGAAAATACTGTACAAGGGTGGCCTGTTATAGGCTCCAAAAATTACTAAAACTTAGCCAACAAGAAAAATAAACTTCATATCTAATTAAGCAACATAAAATAAAATAATAAAAAAACCATCAAATAGGTTGTTTTGATCTTGTGCTTGTTAATTGTTGCTAATTTTGTCTGAGAATTTAGGTATGAAATTATGGATTGTGGCTGTACCTATGCTACATGTATTCACCCTATACATTTTTGCACCCATTTCTTGAACCTGTTTTGGAGATAATTAGTTTAACATTTGGCCATTCAAACTAAGATTTTTCAAGGCAACCATTAATTTTGAATTCATCCATTTTATATATTACCGGTTTTTTATTTTCTTTGAATCCATTCTTGCATATATTCTAGTGTCCCTTGTGTCTAATCTTGTTGCAGCTTGAGAACCTTCACGTATATAGGAAAAAAAGATGTTATAACAGCCTTGGGAGATAATATTCACATCTTACTTGGTTTTGGTGAATTCGATCGATTTAAACACTTGAAAACAAGCTTAGTGATAAAAGGCTTCGAGTGGCGAGACTATTTGAGGGGAGATAAAAACCAATTTTTGAGTGTATATCAATACATAAGTGTCGAAATACAGAAAATAATCTTTTTTTTTGGTTTTTACTAATGTAATACTTTCTTTAATCTTTTTGATAGTCTTTTCTTTCTTTTTTTTTGCATGTTTAATTTCAGATGTTAATGTGATGAAGGGAGCAGGACGATTTAATTTATTTCTATGGCAGGTGAGTAGAGACGCTCTTCCTACTGCAGCGTTCTTGAGACGTCGCCAATTGCATGATGACGACAGTTGCGCGATGTGTGGTCTGTGTGCAGAAGATAGTATCCACTTACTCAGAGATTGCTTCTGGTCTCGGAATATATGGCGGTACTTAGTTAAAGCAACCGCATGGGAGCAGTTTACACAGGGGACAAGTATTTCTGATTGGATAAAGAACAATTTGACGTCTTCATGGCAGCAAGATCATTTACAAGGTGAATGGCGCTATATATTTCGTACGGGTCTATACAGCATTTGGTATTGGCGTAACCAATTGGTACATGGCAACGTCCTCCGACTTCCACCACCGACGGCTGTGTCTAGTGATATTGCAAGGCGATCGAGATATATGGCTTATGTGCTCTTGGATATGTATTTAGACGATAGTGGAAATGAAGTAGGCTAATGCTATACTTGTATAGTATATCTAACTGATGTATAAACATTTTCCATATGCAATACAAAGATCCTTTTTCTTCCAAAAAAAAAATTATAGGCATTTGTATCAAATAAGAGCAGCTACAATGGTTTAAAGAAAAATGGACATGCAACATCTTCTTGTCAAGCTCCATGAAGATAATAAATAACATATTATATGGGAAAATATGTGCGTCAAAAGCAACTTTGAGGAGCTATCAGTTTGGTCTTTCCAAAGTCTTATGGGAATGCCATTAGCGTAATAAAATGCCCAAGTATCTAATCTTTTCCTTAAGATATCTAGTTGTAGTAGAATATTACAACGAGATGATAGATGGTCTATATGATGTTTATATCGAAGAGCATGACGACTTGACGACGAGAAGTTTTATAGCTGGATTGAATAAGAAATTGCTGACCAAATGCACAACGTGAAAATAAGAATCTTGGTCACATGTTTTCTTTTGCAAACCTTTATGAAACGAATTTGGCATTTGATGAAAAAATAAATACAAGAACTCTGACTTCAAATGCAAGAACTTAAGAAACGAGTGATTGCTTTGAACTCTTACATAAATAATGCTAATATTTTACATGATGAGCATGAATTTTCTGATGACTTGCATATTCTTAATCCTGATTTGCATGATATTGCCCTTGATGTGCATGAGGTTGTAGATGAATTTCAAGAAAGATTTGATCATGATTTGCATAAAACTCTTGTTCATTAAGCTATGAATTTACGTGAGGTAATAGAGAGCTTGCATAAGAATGTGCTTAGAACAAAATGAGCAAAAAGTAGAATACATGGCTGTAAACGAATTAAAACAACAAGAGAATAAAATAAGCATGTTGTTTAAAATTTTATTGCCTAATCCATTACCATCCTAGTTTGTCTATGAGTTGTCTTATTTGCAAATTTCCACAAATTAGCCCATGGAAAAAGAGAATGACAAGCCAATACGGTGCCTCAAGCAAGTCATTCTTTTGTTTGGTCTGCTCCTACACAATGTGAGAAATGATCCAGAAATTGTTGAGAAAAAGTGTTTGAATGATTTACAAATGCATGATTTAAATAGTATGAGTTGACGAAACGCATGGCAAATTTATTACTTGACATGTTTTGGTGATACACATGCCTCATATGCTTTATATATATTGTTGCCGTACTAACAAGCCATGAAGCATTAAAGCTTACATCATATGACAAACATTTGTTGTCTTTGAACTATTTTCAGTGCCACCATTAATGAACTAAACTAGTTCATTAAGTGAGGTGCTTAAGTTAATGTACTAACTAGTTCATTAAATGAAGACATATTTGGAGAAGGCTTGATGACAACAAATTGAGAATGGAAAGTCTCTTTATTCACTCATTATAAACGCCTACATATATATTATATATATATTCAGATTTTTATTAAAAAGGCACAATACACATATATTCCGACGTACTACCGACACGTTACATATATTACAAACATACGTCAATGTCACACCACTATATACACCTCGTATTTATGAGTATATTCAGGTCTTATATCATATGATATAAGTCATGGTGATGACAAAATTATAAATGACATGTTACAAGGTTATAAACCGAAAATTGTCGTATCGAGTGACCACCGAAATTTCGCTAACGTATCACGTACTTGCCACATAAAGATGGCCAGCCCATATACTTTAAAAATAGCCAAAAATTTCGTGGCTCACATGTTCAAATCAGCCATGAATCATTCTATGTTGGCACACACAAATCACCCACAATTTAGGCCAAATTGTGGAGATTTCAAATTCAAAGTTTTAAGGCACATGGGGCGCCTCTTTAAGTCAGCCATTAGAGCTGAATATCCAATTTATTTTATGTATATTATGTGTGACATAATATATAACATGTGCAAAATTTTTGAATTTAATCGGAGTAAAATCGCATAAATTCGGTTTTCTACAAACATAACACATGGAACATCCTTGGAATAAATTGTAACATGTATCTAGACACTTTTTACACATTCAAGACTTGTTAAAGTGTTTTAGAAAATTCAAATTAGGGCTGATTGGAGTTTTCCATATATGTGTAATTATTGTGCATTATTTGACAAAGCTTACTAAAGTAAAATTTCAGCACATATGCAGCCTTTCTACATGCTTACTACATCCATGTTGGAGCTCAATTGGAGCTTATTTGACACTTATTTGGCACTTCAATTGATGAAAAATAAGCCACACATGATTGGTGACATTGAAGAAGGCAATACACAAGGAAACAATTCAAAATACAACACATGCTCAAATTTCAATACATGTTGTTTATTATGGACAAATTTTGCTGTATTTTTGTCTTCAATTTTATTCCAAAATTGAAGGGGATTAAATGGTGATAGTTTGGTAACCTTTGACTACTAATTGGAACATGTTTTATGAGTTTTAATCAGATTTTTACAGCACACTAAATGATGACAAGTTGGATCAACCATCAGGTGACAAGTAAGCAAGGTCAAGTCATCCCTTCAACCATAATGTGCCAAGTGAGCAAGACGGTGTCATATTTACACAAGGCAATCTTCCAAGGGAATTAAAGAGAATTCTCAAGAAGGGAAGATACCCTAGGGGGCGGCCACATATGATAAAAAGAGAAGAATAGTGGAAACAAGTTCAAGAACACAACTCTCATTCTCTCAAGGTCAAGAAGCTCTACTACTTTCTTTTTCTCTTTTTCTTTCTTCTTCTTCTTCTTCTTCTTCTTTCAAGCCTATTGTTCATATACTCTTGATATTATATAGGCTTTGAATATACCACCCATACTCATTCATTGTTGTAAAAGGTTGATCAAGGTACGATCAAGCCTTCATTCGATTGGTAGTGGTGTTCGTGATCGGTTTATTTAGTTGTTTTGGTTGTATTGGTTGTAAAAGGGTGGAGTTGGTGTATAACTCTGGTAACCCTTGTGTTAATGTGTTTTTGGTGTTTAGTGATAACCGAGGAAGGTTTCCTTGAAGACTGGAGTAGGGTGTTTTAACCTAACCATTATACAGTTCTTGATGTTCTTATTTTCAGCACTTTACTTTCAGTTTCCTTTTTTTGCATCGTTTTCATTGCAACGGTAAAAATAGCAAAAAAGTTTAAAAATCATAAAACTTTGTAGATACATAGCCACACATCATAGCTTTCATTTTGCACAATTGGTACCCCATTTGGATAAGTATAAGTCAGTCAAACGTAAATAGTTCTGAGACTAGTGCAATCTGAATTTCAGACTTGCAAAGGTCGAGAACATCGACGTATTTGACATACTTACCAAAAGAATTTTGAAAAACTGTTTCAAATCTTTAAAGTAAATATCCTAAGGATCATTCAGTAAAAGTTTCAGGTCATTTGGAGTTTTAAATTAATCGGAATAAATTTTGTAAGTCGGAGTACGGTTTCTGGTAGATTCATGCAATCTTACCAAAAACATATTTTCAAGGGGTTAGGAGTGGAATTTTAAAGTGAAATTTTTATGAAATACTCAAAACATCTGAGAGTAGATTCTCACCAAATTTCATAACTTTTGGAGGTTTGTAACTAAGTCTTTAAATTATTTCAAATCAGAATCTTAAAACAGAAATTTTTTTCAGAAGTGAGGCTTTTGTTTAAAAAGTTTTTATAAACCAAATTTTCCGCACCCACTATTCAACGCCCCCCTTTATACAGGTCATACAAGTGGTATCAGAACACAAGTTCACTCACTACAAGAAGATATAATAATCTTTATGAGATAGCATCCACTAGCAACAAAACCGAGCAAAAAGATATATCAAGCCAAATGCTTCCACTTTTTGAAAATAATGTAAATTCTGATTCTGATTCAGATTCTAACTATCTTATAATGATTTGTATGTTGAATATCTTAAATTACATAAGTTTGCTAGAACTCTTGCAAAAGAAAAGAAACGATTAATTGAAGACAAGAAGTTGTTAGAATCATCTAACACGAACCTTGTTTCTCAATTAAACGATTCAAAAGAAGATTCATCTTGCACAATTAATGCATTGAAATCAGAGGTCTCATCATTGAAAATAGAGAATAATGAAATGAAAGCCGAGATCTCAGATTTGAGATCAAGAAACGAAGATCTAGAAAAGACAATAAAACAATTGGACACGGGTAAAAGTATGCTAGTTCGTCTAATTTTTTCCCAAAAGCATGAAAATGATAAAACCGGATTAGGGTATGTGGAAGATAATAAAGTACAAAATAAGTCTACCAACTTTGTTTTATCTAAGAAACTGCATGCAACTATACAACCTAAGAAGAAGACTAGTACACCACTCATCTCATCTCATCGCGCTTCATATCATACAAAATACAATCATGTGCCGTATAGATATGAAAGGAAACTATTGATGCATATACGACATTCATATCAGACTAATGCATCTAGATCACAAACTATTCATAGAAACCAAAATGCATATCAAAAACGAAAACCATACCATATGCATGATGGGACTCTCGGCCAAAGGCCAAATGCACTCCCACAAAATGTCTATTATATTGCTTCTTCATCTATTTTCTCACCTTTTGGAAGACCTAGGAAGGTCACCCAAGTTTGGGTGCCAAAAGGTACATTTGTAAAGGGTTGAATAAACAACCCTTAAGAACGCACCTGAAATGCATGATTTCTATATGCTGCTATTTCTTTCTTACATATGCTTTTGATATTATTTACAAAATAAAAGGGGAGAGAGATGCATGATTTAAGGGGAGAGAGCATGATTGCATAATTTAAGGGAGAGACAACAATTCAAAATTCAAAATTCAATTTTGTGCCTAATTGGGGGGAACAATTATATTTAAATCATGATCTAGTGTTATTTTGTAAATCATCAAAAAGGGGTGATTGTTGAGAAAAAGTGTTTGAATGATTTACAAATGCATGACTTAAATAGTACGAGTTTACGAAACGCATGGAAAATTTATTACTTGACAAGTTTTTGTGATATACATGCCTCATATGCTTTACATATATTGTTGCCGTACTAACAAGCCATGAAGCATTCAAGCTTACATCATATGGAAAACATTTGTTGTTTTTAAACTATTTTCAGGTACCACCATTAATGAACTAAACTAGTTTATTAAGTGAAGTGCTTAAGTTAATGAATTAACTAGTTCATTAAATGGAGACATATTTGGAGAAGGCTTGATGACAACAAATTGAGAATGGAAAGTCTCCTTATTCACTCATTATATATATATATACATATATATATATACATATATATATATACATATAAAACTTCCCTCCGCCGGGGCTTCTACTTCCCCGGCCACCGAAGCAAAGAGTCGATGCCGGCAACCTCGCCGGCGGCATCTCATCTTTATCCTCGTAAACCCCAAAACGCGCAAGCGATCTGGAACGCCGGTCCCCATTCCGTCTTCGGCCAATATATAAATTCCTCGGCGTCGACGGAAGTGAAAATGAAGAACTAACCGACGACGAAGAATAAGAAGGCGAGGACAAAGATCCGGCCTCATGGGCTCCTCCTTTAAATGAAAATCGAGCTAAAATTGATTTGAGATCAATTTTAGGCTTCAGATTTTTCTTCCCGGAACAATTGATTTTCAGGTCAGGACTAAACAAATACGATGGGGGAGGGGTTAATGGAGGAAGAGAATTTTCTTGAAATAAATTGTGTTTAGGAGTCCCCGGACGGGATTCCCATGTGAACGGAACGGTGCCGGAGGATTTGCCGTAGTAGAGAACTCGGAAAGACGCTTCATCTTTGGAATCTTGATCTTTGGAGGAAATTTTGGAGGAGAGTTTATTATCATCTTTCTTGATTTGGAGAACCTTAGGTGGAAGTGGGAGTTATTGATCTCCGGCAAGCATTTTTGTTTGGCAATTGTTGTTAGAGAAAGAGGATAGGGGAGATGTGTATTTGGTCTGAATGCAGAATAATGTGTAGTATAATAGTGGTTGGTTTGTATGATTTATTTAAAGGTGGGGGAGAGTGGACACCATGCAAATTGAATATGGCTTTCACGATTTGCCTCAAGGTGAAGGTGATGGTAAATCGAAGAAATACTAGGGTAAAAAAGCACGTTTTCGATGCACTGGTTTTATACGGGTATTGAAAAGGGATGGATGGTGTCGCTATATGATATACGTATGTTTATCGTACAAAATATATATGTATATATATATACATATATATATATTATATATATTCAGATTTTTATTAAAAAGGCACAATACACATATATTCCGATGTACTACCGACACGTTACATATATTACAAACGTACGTCAATGTCACACCACTATACACCTCATATTTATGAGTATATTCAGGTCTTATATCATATTATATAAGTCATGGTGATGACAAAATTATAAATGACACATTACAAGGTTATAAACGAAAATTGTCGTATCGAATGACTACTGAAACTTTGCCAACGTGTCATGTACTTGCCATATAAAGATGGCCAAACCATATACTTTAAAAATAGCCAAACATTTCGTGGCTCACATGTTCAAATCATCCATGAATCATTCCATGTTGGCACACACAAATCACTCACAATTTAGGCCAAACTGTGGAGATTTCAAATTCAAAGTTTTAAGACACATGGGGTGCATGTTTAGGTCAGCATTATAGCTGAATATCCAATTTATTTTATGTGTATTATGTGTGACATAATATATATATATATATATATAACATGTGCAAGAATTTTGAATTTAATCGGAGAAAAATTGCGTAATCGACGAAAGTCGAAAATTTGGTTTTCTACGAACATAACACATGGAACGTTTTTGGCATGACTTGTAACATGTATCTAGACACTTTTTACACATTCAAGACATGTTAAAATGTTCTATAAAATTCAAATTAGGGCTGATTGTAATTTACCGCATATGTGTAATTATTGTGCATTATTTGACAAAGCTTACTAAAGTAAAATTTCATCACATGTGCAGCCTTTCTACACGCCTACTACATCCATGTTGGAGCTCAGGTGGAGCTTATTTGACACTTATTTGGTACTTCAATTGGTGGAAAATAAGTCACACATGATTGGTGACATTGAAGAATGCAATACACAAGGAAACAATTCAAAATATGACACATGCTGAAATTTCAACACATGTTGTTTTTTATGGACGAATTTTGGTGTATACAACACGCATCAAGTAGTTCTCCAAAGTTGGCGGGATTTGTATTAACAAACCAAGTCCTTATCCTTGGATTCAATCCTCTTTCAAACTTCAACATCTTAGTCTCCTCATCATTCATAGTTGATGGCTAAAACCTTCCCACAGCTATAAACTTGTTTGCATAGTCTGCAACGGTCATTCCTTGCTCTTGCTTCAACAACTCAAATTCATGTCTTTTCTGTAGCTTCATTGAAGGAGGTATGTAAAACTTGTTGAACTTCTGTAGAAATCTCTCCCATGATACCGGTCTCGGTAAAGATTGCAAATTTGCCTTCCACCATTGATTTGCTTCTCCAAGTAGGAATGGTCTTACAACTTGGGTTTTCATCTCTTCATGGGCACGGATTAACTCAAAGCAGTTCTTTACTTCATCCAACCATTTTTCAGCAATATCTGGGTCGGATTTTCCCTTGAAGAGTGGTACATTGACTTTTTTTAGTTTCTCAAAGTAATACTGTGCATCCCTAAAAGGGTCATGAGGCTGGGGAGGAGCATTCTGTTGCATCATCACCTGGCCAATCTGCATCACAGTCTGGCAGAAGTTCTGAAAAGTGTGGATATTCGCATCATTTGAGGCAAAGGCACCTGAGGTGGGGGATTATTCTGAGCAGGAGGTGGGTTCTGTTCCTGCGGTGGTCGTGGTGGAGGAACCTGAGCGGGTGGAGGAGGAACAGGCTCCTGAGGCTGTGGAGGAACCGGCTCCTGTGCAGCGGGTCGGGATTTACCAGGTCTGCCACATGGTCGAGCCACCTGCACTAAGGAGCGTCGACATTTTATTCAAGATTGAAATATCAAGATAAGTGACCGGAAACAAATTCTTAATTCAATAAAACTTAAACGAATATTCGAGAAGATAAGATTCGAATTAAATTCTGTGGCCTTCAAAATTTCGTCGACTAGGGTGTTGTCATTAGGTCAAGGCCCTAATTCTAGTCTAAGTCATCCTAGTCTAAGGTCAACACTCTTCTAAGATCATGACTTAAGTCTAAGGTCAAACTTAGATTTTCTAAAATCATCACCTAATTCTATATTCTGCCCGAATCTAGAGCATGGGCTCTGATACCACCTGTAGCAACCCGTACCCGGCCTATCAGCATACGGTGCGCCTGCCGTACTTCACTATAGAGAGTACCAGGCGTCAATGCATAACATGTCATAGTACATAACAAAATGTTTGGACTTCCATGCCTACGTATCGATAGGTAAGCAAAACTTAGGCAGAATAAAAACTTTTAAATAAAACATTCCGCATATCCGACATAATGTGTACAACCATGTCCGCAAAATAAAAAGAGAAATCTGAAATATTTGTTCCAACATAAGTCCATCAAACATAAACCATCATGATAAAATCCTCAAGCTACCATCCTCTCTCACGTCTACGGGTATGGAACTCTAGACTCATCGTCAATCCACTCTACCCCATTTCCTACAGGCTCTGGGAGGAAAAATAAGGGGGTGAGTGACAAAGTCACCAACAAGTAAACCATAAACAACCAAGAATTAAATAGAAAGTATACACAAGAACCAAATCCCAAGTATTTGGATTCCCAACATACCTGACCTTCAACCTATTAGCTGCATAGGAGATAAGATCATAACTTACGTAACAAAAGATAATAAGATCATAACTTAGGTGTCAGTGGATAATAAGATCGTAACCTAAGTAACAGTACATCTAGCATTTGACTAGGCATTAACTGCAATATGTATGAATATGCAAATGTGATGCAGCATGATAAGATGAGGATAAATTCGTTCATTCTTTCTTTTAAAACATCATCATCATAAAACGAGAATAAAGAGTGTTCTGATCTATTATCTCCGGATCTGAGGCGGTCATATAAATCCCTTCGGATATATTATTTCTGGATCCTAAAACGGTCATAAAATCTATCATCATCATCAGTCCATTCTCTCCGGACCTGAACGACCATAATCGTCATCATTAGGTCTATTCTCTCTGGGCCTGAACGGTCATAATCATCATCATCAGGTCTATTCCCTTCGGGCCTGTACGGTCATAATCATCATCAGATCAATTAACCCCAGATCTGGAGCGGGTTGTGCTGGCCAGGAATTAATGGTACCAATAGGAGTCGTTCTTTCGAAAAATGAAATCTTTCTTTCAAAAAGAGCTTTTCTTCATTTCTTTGGCATAAAAATCAGTCTCATGAATCGTGTAAATGGGGACAATGCAATGCATGATGTGCAACATGCAATTCATGACTAAATACATCACAGAACACATAAACGGACTTTTCCCTTAAGCAGGAAAATATTCCAGCATTAGCACTCTGTTCATGCGGCCACCAAATCATCAATTTAGGGCCTATTTTCAAAAACTTATGCGACACATATGCATAATGGAGTCTTATCTACATATCGTATAAATTCTGTAACATTACGAGGTAGATAAAACCATCAAATCATTAATTTACTAAAAAAGGTACTGCTGAGTCCAGCAGTGTTGTACCCATTTTTACCTCAGTTTAATGGGCCGTAAGGCCTTATCCAATTAAGATTAAACCTGGAAACATAGACAATACACTGAGAAGTAATATTTAAAGGCCCAACATCACATACGAATCCAATTAAATAAGATTAAGGCCTCAACAAACACTAAACCCTGCGGCCCTATTTTCCAGATTTTATACCGTGACTTCCCCTTAATTGTTACCCCATAAAAACAGTAATTTCAAAAAATTTCTCTCATGAACATATTCCTCAATGTCTTAGGTAAGTAATGTAAAAATTTCAAGGCAATCCAATATACTTAAGGGGGTCAATTAATTTTCTTTCTAAGTCAAGGTATTTACCAGAACTGCAGTGACCTACCCCTACTAAAAAATGTATTAAGGGCAAACCACAAGTCTTTTTTCCAAAGTTCTACCTGTCACTTTTACTAAACATATAAGGCTACCATTCTGCCAAAATGTAGCTAAATTGCAGGTTCCTAAGGTTCATTTTCAGGCCATAAAATACACCACTTAAAACTGTCTGGCTCCAGTAGATTTACCTTTTATCATTTTTTCTTGTCCATTACTTTCCAAATAACCTTATTTCTCTAAAATGGCTTACTAACCACTAAGTACCTATTTTGAAATAATCATTTCCAGTTTAATAGTAATCTTTAGGCTACACATATGTCACGCCAAAACGGCCTTGCAAACGTACGCATAGTACACGCTATCTTCACCCATTTCACCCCTCATAAAGTCTATCTTCAATAATACTAATTTCATTAATCATATAGTCACCAGACAGCCCGTATGTTGTGCACAGTAGGTCTCATGTCATATTTTAGTTTAAGCACAAACACATCCATGTAGTAAATCATACAATCATGGCAACTCTTGTTCTTAAAATCACTAAGTTCTCATGCATAGTACTTAGAATATTCAACTAAGATTCACATCTTAGAGAGGCTAGTCATTCAAGCATACACTTCACAAATAAGTCAAGGTTGCTTAGAGTGTAATTGCCTCTTTGAGCTAGAAACTTTCCTTAGCTTGAGCCTCGGTTGAAAAGGATTGAAGTTTTCCTCTAACTTCAACACATAGAACACGGTTTTGGGGAGGGGAGAGAGATGAACATTAGCTACTAATTTTGAATGAAGAAACAACTAGATTGAGGCTATGATTCCCTTACCAAAATGGAGCTTAAATGGAAATTGAAATGAATTCAACCCACCAAGATGTTATCTTCTTTTAGTAGCTTGAAAAATCACCACTTAATGACCATTTAAGGTCACGGTTTTTGGCAAGAAAACAACCAAAATGTAAGCTTTACATTTTGAAGAAAATGAAATCTACTTTAGAATCTAGGATATAACATACCTAGATGAAACTTGGATCTTGAAGCTGGCCTTGGATCTCCCTAATCCAATGCTAGACGAATGAAGGTGGTTGAAAATTAGTCTAAGTTTGCAAGGGTCTCTAGTGGTTGTCTTGGGGAAACCTTTGAGTGTATTGTGAGGTAGGGTTGGGAGGATGCTTCTAGGGTATTCTTGAAAATATTTTCTTGTAATCCAAGAGGGGTTGGCCGTGGGTTAAAGAAGGAGAAAAGGAGATGTTTCTCCTTTGCTTGGACACCATCATGAGGATCACTTAATTCTTAACTCCAATTACTTCATGAGTTACTTTTTAGGGTAGGTTTAAGAAAAAGTAACTAAGGTTATTGATTGAGTCTTCTTGGCTTAACCCTAGTAGGGATACCCGGCGGTTGGGGGTAGTTTTAGGCTCAATTACTCCTTAGTTTCTTTATCCCAATTACTCCTTGAGTTACTTTTTAGGATGGTTTAGAAAGTTACTAAGGTTGTTGAGGAGTTACCATAGGTTAGTCATGGGTAATCCGGCGGTGGGGGTAACTTTAGGCTTCTTTATTCTTTAGTTTTCTTTTGGAAGTAGTAGTAAATGGAAAGTAGATAGTTAATTGAGATGTTAATGGTAAAGGTGATCTCATGATCCCCCATTGTTTTGCATCCAACGGCCTTAAGGTGGAAAGGGGAAAGAATCTCAAGCCTTGGAATAACATCTTACTTTTCTTCACGTGTAAGACCTTTTTGAATAAACAATAAAGGGATTAGTTGAGGCATTTAAATAAAAAGAAATCTCATGGATGCCTTATCTATGCCTTTATCCGGCGTTTGAAGAGGAAAGAAGGAGGGAACTTTTCCTTAAATTCTTGGAACACAATTAGTAGACCATTTAATTCTATGTGTAAGCTTTTTAGGCTTACTTTAAGAGGCTACTAAAATTTAGTTAGCTTTTAAGAATTTAAAATACTCTAGAGTTTCCAAGACTCCAAGTAGGCCGGATTTTCTTAAAAAAATGGAAATTGTCATTTTACTTGAGACATACCTATATAATTATACCATTTCTTATAGTATTCACTTTAGGAAATGTAATTGAAGAAGTAATAATAGACTTGATAAAATGCACTTGGCATATCTAACATTTAATTAAATCACTTCATACGAGTCTCAAATACAGTACAATTTTTTTTGGGGTACAACACCACCCACACTCATTCATTGTTGTAAAAGGTTGATCAAGGTGTGATCAAACCTTCATTCAATACGTGGTGGTGTTTGTGATCGGTTTGTTTGGTTGTTTAGGTTGTAATGGATGTAAAAGGGTGGAGTTGTTGTATAACTCCAGTAACCCTTATGTTGAGGTGTTTTTGGTGTTTAGTGATAACCGAGGAATGTGTCCTCGAAGACTGGAGTAGGTTGTTTTAATCAAACCAGTATAAAATTCTTGGTGTTCTTATTTTCAGCACTTTACTTTCAGTTTCCTGTTTTTTTGCATCGTTTGCATTGCAACGGTAAAAATAGCAAACAATTTTCAAAAATTATAAAAATTTTCAGAAACATAGCCACATATCATAGTTTTCATTTGGCACAAGTTTTACCCCATTTGGATAAGTATAAGTCAGTCAAACGTTAATAGTTCTGAGACTAGAGCAATCTGAATTTCAGACTTGCAAAGGTTGAGAACATCAATGTATTTGACATACTTACCAAAAGAATTTTGAAAAACTGTTTCAACCCTTTAAAGTAAATTTCCTAAGGATCATTCCATAAACTTTCAGGTCATTTGGAGTTGTAAATTAATCGGAATAAATTTTGTAAGTCGGAGTACGGTTTCTAGCAGATTCAGTAATTTCATCTCAAAAGCCTTGTTGTGCTTACGAGTGCATACAAGAATTTCAATAATTTTTGAATTCTTGGGTTTGTTATGTCTTTGACCCAGATGCTTATGTTTGGTTACATATATGCGAGAAAAGTCATAACATGAATTCGAAAGTGCATGTTTATTTTCCAAGTGTCATAACATATGGGACATATCATCGAATTGATGTAATGCTTTGTAGATGCGAGAATTCTCTAGATAAAGACACTCAAAGTAGTCTAGCATATTTTGTGCTTTATAGCATGTTTTGAAAACACAGAATAGACATGTTGAATTTGAATATTTTGACAAGTTCTATATTTCTTGTTCCTTTGCCTGGTTACCTTTTGGTGCAGATTTTGACCAAAACATGTTAAAGAGAGCAAAACAATTTCATGGCAAGCTTGGGTTTAAAGGAAGTTTGTGCTTTGAGTTTAAGTTTCTTCTGACCTTACAAGCATATTCTGTATCATATTGATCTTTTATTCAGCAGGATTGAGAACAAACTAGTTATGATTCCATATAAGTTTGATATTTTGCTCTTATATTACAAGCATATTTCCTGTTAAATTCTCTTCTCTAGTGTAGATTTAGATTCGAGGATGAATACTTTTGAAAAGGAGAGGAATGATGCACCATCACGAAGCCTAAAATGAGCAGGTGAAGAGGATGTGCCGGTCTAAAATTTGTCCATGTGCTTTTAAAGTTTTTAAGTTGTAATTGAGTATTTTTATAGCCATATAGGCTAAAGGCTATGCAACCTATTTTTGGTTTAATTTCTGCTTTTTTCCTGTTACTAGGTATGCTTTATTAGGACAACTAGATATAAAAAGTCTTTGTGTTATAAGTTTTGATAGTTTTTGGTAGATTAGATTCTTTTTCTAGTTTAGGATTTGTTTGAGCCCATAAAAAAGGCCCCCTTAAACTTATCATACATAAATGTTACAAAAATCGAGTATTTTCTTGCCAAAGTAAGCCTTGTGTGTTTTCGAAGGTATAAGCCACGTTTTTAAAGCCTTTCCCAAGTCTCCAAGTCAATCTCAAGTCTTGACAATGTGCAAATAGCCTTTAGTCACCCTATGGATTCATTTGATCCTCCAAAGCCACCCTAAAGCATCTTAGACATGGATATAATAGCCAAAAAAGCATGATTAATGTTAGAGAAAAGTCCACAAGAAATTTGAGCAATATTGCAAAAAGAAAACGCCATGAATCTCTCTTGAATTTTGTTCCAACGGTCATAAAAATTTGAAACCTGGATGACATCGATTGATTGATATGTCTGCGTTGAGAGATCGATGTCCTCCAGTAAGGTTCCAGTTTTGAACCTGCCATACATCAATTGATCAATGTCTCTTTCTTGAGAGACTGATGTGCACATCGATCGAATGATGTCCATAGCTAAGAGTCGAATGTCCTCCAATAAGGTTTCAGTTTTATTTGTGATGTACATCGATCTATCGATATCTCAAACATTGAGAGATCGATGTCTTCCAGTAAGGTTTCAACTTTGAACCTCACTACATCAGTCAATCAATGTCTCTAACCTTAGAGACTGATGTTACATCGATCGATCGATGTCCCCAAAATTGGCCTCTATTTTTTATCATCCAACCAATTGATAATGGGGCTCAACTCATCATTACTCAAAATATCTTGAATTTCGAGTAACTTTAAAGGAATCATAGACCTCTTTCTGGATTCCCATTCATCAAACAATTTTTGTGCCCTAAATGAGATGTAGGAGAAATTACCTGGAGCACTAGGTTCTTCTAAGTCTTTGTCGTACACTCCGGACTTGAGCCATGGAAACTTTTTGAGAGTTAGCCTCCCACGAGCCTCAGCCAAGACATTAACTTGGGAAAAATCCATTTTCTTGGAAGCTTCCCCCTTTTTCTTTAGTCCTTTTGTTCTTAGACCAGTAGGGTCTTGTTGAATTTGTTGGTGTTGTCCTTCTTCTTCCTCATCATGAGAGGTTCTTTGCCTTTTGGATACATTTTTTATTCTTCAAGACAATTTGAGGAAGTTATGTTTTTAGGGCAAAAAAATATGCAAGAAACTTGAAAGAGATGAAGAAATATATGTAAAATTCAAGTGGGTTGAAGAGAAATTGAAGTTTGGTGCAAGAATTTAGAGTAGAAAAGTCGAATTTTGGAGTAGGGCGATTTTGGGAGTAGGGCTGTTGCGTTTTGGAAGAGTTGGAATGAAGACTTTTTAGGTTTTTGAAGCTATTATAGTGCATGTGCCTGCTGACATCGATCGACCAATGTTGGAGGCTGAAGTCCACATCGATCGATAGATATGAGAGACTGATGTACTTTAGTCTCTCAAACAGCTACATCGATCGATCGATTTATGACGCTTTCTGATTTTTTTTGTAATTTTGACCTTTTAAACATTGTTTATCATTCATAATCTTGTTCTTATTGATTCGAATGTCTCAGTAGGAAGAGATTTGGTAAAAATATCAGCTAGTTGGTCATTTGTTGGAACAAATTCAGCACATACTAATCCTTTTTTAACACAATCCTTTATAAAGTGATGTCTCACTTCAATATGATTGGTTCTATTATGGTGAACATGATTTGTGCTATACTTATGGCTAAAGTATGTTACATAAGATAGGTACTTTATAAAACTTGACATTACAGCATTCAAGGTGTTTATCATCCAAAGTAGTTAGGCAAAACATGAGGCGGCCGACACGTATTCGGGTTCTGCCGTTGAAAGTGACACACTAATTTATTTCTTGGAGAACCAAGAAACTAAGCAATCTCAAAAGAATTGACATGTCTCGGAGGTGCTTTTTCTATCGACGAGATTTTTGGCATAGTCGGAGTCACTATACCCTCTTAAGTCAAAACAAACTTTGTTGCAATAAAATAGCCCAAAGTTCAACGTACCTTTCAAATACCTAAAAATACATTTTATGGCAACTAGATGCGATTCCTTAGGCATACTTTTGAAATCTAGCACATAAACATACAGCGTGTAAAATATCCGGTCTACTAGCAGTTAAATAAAGTAGACTACCAATCATACCCCTATATTTGGTTACCGCAACCAGCTTTCTTTTTTCATCTTTGTCTATCTTTGTACTTGTGCTCATTGGTGTGCTCACACTCCTTCCATCCTCAAAATTGTATTTCTTGAGGTGATCCTTGGTATAAATCGTTTGAAATATGTATACTCCATCTTGAGTTTGCTTGATTTGAAGTCCAATGAAGTAATTGAGTTCGCTCATCATGCTCATTTCAAATTCTCCTTCCATCAACTTAGCAAAATGCTCACTAAAAAGAATCATTGGTAGCACCAAATACAATATCATTTACATATATTTGAACAAGTAATTGATTATTTCCTTTTTTTAAATAAATAAAGTAGTGTCAACTTTTTCTCTTGAAAAACTATTTTCAAGAAGAAAGTTACTTAATCTCTCATACCATGTCCTAGAAGCTTTTTTAAGTCCATAAATAGCCTTTTTGAGTTTGAATACATGATTAGGGTAATCATGATTTTCAAACCCCGGTGGTTGAGCTACATATACTTCTTCTTGAATTACTCCATTTAAGAAGGCTGATTTTACATTCATTTGATACAGCTTAAAATCCTTATAACATGTGTATGCTAATAGCATTACAATGGCTTCTAATCTAGCTACAGGGGCAAAAGTTTCATCATAGTCTATACCTTCTTCTTGTCTATATCCTTGAGCTGCTAACCTAGCTTTGTTCCTAGTTATATTTCCTTGATCATCCATTTTATTTCTAAATATCCATTTAGTACCAATTATAGGATGATCACTAGGTTTAGCCTCTAACTCCTAAACATTACTTCTTTCAAATTGATTTAGCTCTTCATGCTTGGCTACTATCCAATCTAAATTGTTTATAGTCTCTTTTTATATTTTTAGGCTCAACTTGTGATATAAAGGCATTTTCATAAAATTTTCTCCTAGTTAATATTTCTTGACTTGTTTCTCGTAATATTAACTCCGTTGGGTAATCTTTCTTATATTTATTGAAGTGTCACTTCTTACTTCTTCTTTTTCTTCTACCTTAGGTCCACTTTCAAGTGGATCAATCCTAAGATCGATAATGATATTTTCTTTTGGATTCTCAAATTTCTCTATATGACTCACCTCAATTCTTTCTTCATCATCATCATTTATATTTGGTTCATCATCAAGGAATTCACTAAACTTAACATGAATTGATTCTCCATCTTTCATATTCCTTTTATTGTATACTCTAAATGCCTTGCTATTTTGCACATAACCCATAAAGATTCCTTCATCCACTTTGAAATCGAGTTTATCCAAGTTATGTTTGGTGTTAAGTATGAAACACTTACAGCCAAATACCTTGAAATAATTAATGTTGGGTACCTTCCTTTCCAAAGCTCATAAGGAGTCTTTTTGAGAGATGGTCTCAAATAAACTCTATTTATTACATGACAAGCGGTATTTACCGCTTCAGCCCCAAAATACTTAGATAGCTCAAATTCATTTAGCATGGCTCTACTCATTTCTTGAAGTGTCTGATTCTTTCTTTCTGCAACACCATTTTGTTGAGAAGTTCTAAGAGCCAAGAAGTTGTATCCATACCCCTTGGATACACAACATTCTTGGAACTTACCATCAAACTCACCACCTCTATCACTTCTAATTTCCTTAATGGTGACTTCTTTTTGGTTTTCTAATCTTCTACAAAGTTTTATAAACTCTTGGCATGCATCATTCTTTTTATCTAAGAGCATGACCCAAGTGTACCTAGAGAAATCGTCTACCACTATAAAAGTATAATGTTTTCCACCTAGACTTCCCGTATCAATATCTCCATACAAATCATATGAAGCAATTGTAGAGGTTTGATGGTGGGAATTTCACTTTAGGGCTTAAAGCTTGCTTTAACAAGCTTTGCTTTTTGACAAGTGTCACATAAGCCACGATTTTCGACATTCAATTTTGGAAGACTTTGGACCTTTTTATTTTTGCAAATCTCTTTGAAATTTATGAAACTAATATGTCCAAGTTGTCTATGCCATAATTGTGTCAAATCATTTGGCAACTAGACATAAAACTTTTTGTGATATCAAATCATGTGTGCTAAATTTATGAACGTCATTTTTCCTTCTAGCCTCAAAACGATTTGATCATTTTTTCACTATACATTTTCTTTTTGTAAATTCAAATTGAAAATTAGCATCGTATAGTTGGCTAACACTTATAAAATTATATTTAAGGCCTTCTACATATAATACATTATTAATAATAAAAGAAGAGTTAACGATTTCTCCATGTCCAAGGATTTTGGCTCTCCCATTTCTAAAATGCACCGTTCCACCATCTTGGAGCTTGAGCTTGGTGAACAAGGTCTTAACTCCGATCATGTGTGTGGAACATCCGCTGTCTATAAGTCATTTGGTTCCTTCTTCTTTGGCTACTCCATTAATCATGAGAGCCGACAAAACCAAGAGATTTATACATTGGTACCCTTTGATGGTTGGGTCCTTTCGAGTAGCTTATCGACCTTTAGGCTTCCAAACATACGTGTTACCAATCTAGCTCTACATGCACTTTTTACATGTCCTGCCGTGTTACAATGAAAACAAGTGGGTACATGCCTTAGTTAAGTGTTTTTATGTTTATGAGATGATGAGCCATTTTGAGTTCTTCTATTTTTTGGCTTTTTCTTTTGGCGTAATGACTTGGGCTCAATAGAAGAATATGATGACTCAAATCCTAAACCGGGTTTACCATTTCCTACCCTTTGATTTCCAAGCAATTTGTCTAAATTACTTTTACCATCGGTTAGTTTTTGTAAATCTATTCTCAATTTATCCATTCCTTCGTAATCTCTATATTTTTTAGAGCTAGGGTTCTGTGCATGGTAAGTATGATATCATGTTCTTAGTAAATCAAAATATTCTTATCATGCAAGCTCTTATTTTCTAGTATGTATTTTTTAAATTCTTTCTTCAAGTATTTATATTTCAAATTTAGTTTTTCAAAATCATCTTGTAAATCCCCCATTTCATCTTGTAAATTGACATTAGAAGAGTTACATTTTACATCGAGGTCATTCTCAATTGCCATGAGACAAGTATGTTGTGTCTTTGGATTTTCAACTATTGCAACAAGTCCAACAACCTTATCTTCACTCTCTTCTCCTTTCGATTCATAAAGAAGATTATCCAATGTGGTTACCTCTGCATTTAACGCTTTCTTCTTTTGAGAAAAAGCTTTCTTTTCTTGCTTTTGCGGCTCCTTGACATGACAATCGGTAATAAAATGACCGGGTCAAACTACACCTATAGCAATTTTCACTTGCTTCTTTATCCTTGGGTGGTTTCTTGAAAAACCTTCTTGCTTGAGCTTTATTTCTTGTAGCCACTCTTCTAAATTTCCTAACTAGAAGTGCGACTTTTTCATCCGATTCATCGGACTCTACCACCACTCCTTTGTGTGATGCATGTGTAGCCTTAATAGAATTCATCCTATTTTGCTCACAGTAGAAATTTTATAGTAATTAGATTACTAGATAACTCATCAAGAGTAAGAGTCTTGAGATTTTTAGATTCGATGGCGGTGACTTTGGATGTCCATTCTATCGGCAAAGAGTTGAGGAGTTTTGAGACAAGATCTCCATTTGAGATTTTCTTGTCAACTATAGAGAGTTGATTCACTATTCGAGTGAATCGACCGATTGTCTCCTCAATCTTTTGACCACTTTTCATACCAAACATTTCATATTCCTTCATGAGCATAAGTCTTTTAGCTATTTTTACTTGCACGGTTCCTTCATGTATCATTTCCAGCCTTTTCCATGCTTTATATGTTGTTTCAAGACCTTGAAGTCTTATAAGCTCAGTGGTGGTTAGAGCACTTGAGAGAATAATGCTTTTCCATTTATAGCGTTTTTTGTCGGTGTAGTTACCCTCATCTTTGAACATTGACTCTCCTTTTGAGTTGGTGATCATAAAAACTTCAATTTCTTTGACAATAGCTCTCCACATTTCAAATCCAGAGCCTTTCAAATGATTTATCATTCGAAACTTTCACAAGAAATAATTTTGGGCATCAAACATAGGAGCTTTAGTGTTTGAGGTTGATAATAGTGCAGTTGGTTTGGAAGGTGAGGTGTAGGATGAAGAGGTTGTCCTTGCCATGATTGTTAAACTTGCTACTTGCAAAAATCGGCCAAGCAATCAAGGTTAAGCTCTGATACCAATTGTTATGTCCGTGACAATCACTCTAGAAGAGGGTGAATAGAGTGTTGGATGATTTTGCGGAATTTTTTCGTTTTTGGCTATCTCCAACTCAAATAAAAATCAAAATCAAAGTAAAGAATGGGAGATGAGAGACAATGAATGGATACACCCTATATAGAGTGGTGCGAATCGTAAATTATTCTACTTCACTACCACTTTGTTTCCAAAGTGGTTTTCAACATCTACTCTTCTTATTACTCTTATTAAGAACAAAAACAATACTTACACTAACAACTTAGTGTAACCAGCCACAACAACTTCTTGCACAAAACAACTTTGTGCAACTAAAACAACTTCAGTTATAAGCAAGAACAAATTCTTGCTACCTAACAAAGTTCTCTCAAAGAACTTTCTCACAGTGAGTTTTAGAAAGTAATGGGGATTATATTTTTTTACTAGTCTAAACACAAGCAAGAGATCAACTATGTATGGTTCCTTTTGTGTTAGACTCACAATCTCTCAAATTACTACAATAAAGAACAAGCAATAAGAGCTTTTCGAGCTTTAAGCACTTTTACACAATTGAGAGAAATTTACAATAATGAAAACATGAATCTTGAGCGGATGAAAGTGTGTATTGCTCTTATCTGAGCTTCTTCAATTCATAGGAGGTATAAGCCACGTTTTTGAAGCCTTTCTCAAGTTTTCAAGTCAATCTCAAGTCTTGACAATGTGCAAATAGATTTTAGCCACCCTATGGATCGATTTGATCCTCCAAAGACACCCTAGAGAATCTTAGACATGGATATAATAGTCAAGGAAACATGATTAATGTTAGAGAAAAGTCCACAAGAAATTTGAGCAAGATTGGAAAGAGAAAACACCATGAATCTCCCTTGAATTTTGTTTCAACGGTCATAAAAATTTGAATCATGGATGACATCAATTGATCGATGTGTCTGCGTTGAGAGATTGATGTCCTCCAGTAAGGTTCCAACCTTGGGTATTTCCAACATAGATCGATCGATAACTCTCCTTGAGAAACTAATGTATACATCGATCGATTCATGTGAGAGATCGATGTCTCACAGTGTGTTTTTCTAATTTTGCTTCAAATTCCAAGTGTCAAATTCCATTTTAACTCTTTAAAACATGTTTTAACTTCATCAAAACATTTCATATTCCAACATAAACATCATTTTTCCTTATAGCCTCAAAAACAATTTCACCTTTCTTTCTCACAATGCATTTTCTCTTTGCAAATTCAATTAATTAGCATCATAGAGTTGGGTAACACTTATCAAATCATACTTAAGCGCTTCTACATATAAACATTACTAATAGTGAAAGAGGAATTACAAATTTCTCCACGTCCAAGGTATTTGGCTCTCCTATCTCTAAAATGCATCGTTCCACCATATTAGACTTTGAGCTTGGTGAGCAAGTTTTTGTCTCCAGTCGTGTATGTGGAACATCCGCTGCCCATAAGACATTTGGTTGCCTCTTCTTTAGCTACTTCATTATCTTGAGTACCTACAACAACAAGTGGTTTATATATTGGTTCCCTTTGATGGTTGGGGTCCTTTTGGTCAATTTGTCGACCCTAAGGCTTATAGACATGCATATTAACATATCTAGCTCTACACATTTTTCACATGTCCTTTCTTGCTATAATAGAAACATGTGACTATGCGTTTAGGTTGTGTTTTCTATACTTATGAGATAATGAAACATTTTGATCCTTTATTAATATGTGACCTTTTCTTTTGAGTTAATGACCTAGGTTCAACAGTAGCTTTAGATTTGAATGTGAAATCTCAAATCCCAAGCCGGATTTATCGTTTCTAATTCTTTGATTTCAAAGTAATTTATCAAGACTACTTTTACCATTTGTCAATCTTTGCAAATCTAATCTCAGATTATCGCATATCTTCCTAGTTTCCATATTTTCTAGTGCTATAGTCTTATGCATGGTAAGTATGATATCATGCTCTTGATAAATTAAAACATTCATTTCATTCAAGTTCTTGTTTTCTAATATGCATTTCTTAAACTCTTTCTTTGTGTGTTTATACTTCAAGTTAAGTTTTTTTCAAAATCATCTTGTAAGTCTCCTATTTCATCTTGTAAATTAACATTGTAAGACGTGGAATTTACCTCAATGCATCCTCGACTACCATGAGACAAGTGTGTTGTTCCTCTTGATTATCAATTAGTGCAATGAGTCCAATGTTCTTGCCTTCATTTTCTTCATCTTCTAATTTGGAAAGAAAATCATTCCATGTGATTACTTCTGTATTTAAGGTTTTCTTCTTTTGTGGCTTTCTTATCTTGCTTTTTTTGCTCCTTGAAGTGGTAATTTGCAATAAAGTGGCTGGATCGACCACACATATAGCAATGTTCACCCGATTCTTTGTCTTTGGGTGTACTTTTGAAACATCTCCTTGCGTGAAATCTGTTTCTTGTTGCTACCCTTCCAAACTTTCGAACTAGTATAGCAACCTCTTTATCTGATTCATCAGACTCTACTACCAATCCTTTTTGTGATACATGTGACGGCCTGATAGAATTCATCCTAATTTGCTCATTAATTAGAATTTCATGAGCCAATAGATTTCTGGATAGTTCATCAAGAGTAGGAGTCTTGAGATTTTTAGACTCGATGATGGTTGTCACTTTAGGTGTCCATTCTCTTGGCAAAGAGTTAAGAAGTTTTAAGACAAGGTCTTCGTTTGATATTTTCTTGTCAACTATGGAAAGTTGATTCACGATCCGGGTGAATCGGCCAATATTCTCCTCAATCTGTTAGCCACTCTTCATTCTGAACATTTCACATTCTTTTATGAGCGTAAGTCTTTGTCCATTCTCACTTGCTCGGTTCCTTCATGCATCATTTCTAATCTTTTTCATGCTTCATGAACGGTTTCAAGACCTTGAAGTCTTACAAGCTCGATAGTGGTCAGAGCACTTGAAAGAAATTCAAATGCTTTTCGTTTATAAGAAAATTTATCTTTTTTCATCGATGTAGTCATCCTTATCTTTGAACATTGATTCGCCTTTTGAGTTTGTAATTATAGGAACTTTGATTCCTTTGACAACAACTCTCCATATATCAAATTGCAATCATTGAAATAATTCATCATTCTAAACTCTCAAAATGAATAGTTTTGAACATCAAACATAGGAGTTTTGGTGTTTGAGGCTGAGAATAAAGTGGTTGGTTTAGGAGTTGAGCTATAAGATGAACAAGTTGCCATTACCATGATCTTTAACTTTGCTACTCACAAAAATTGGTCAAGCAATTAAGTTCTGACTCTGATACCAGTTGTTAGATCCATGATAATCACTCTAGATAGGAGGTGAATAGAATGTTGAGATATTTTTTAGTTTTATTTTGATTTTGTTCAAGCACACTCAAATGTTCTCCAAAATGATAAAGAAGGAGATAAAAGATAGTGGATGAAGACAAACGATATAGATTGTTTCGAATCTATTTGATTTTACTACACTACCACTTTATTTCCAAAGTGGATTTTCAACAGCAATTTTTCCTATTACCTTTAATGAGGAACAAGAACAACAGTAACAATACTTACACTAACAACTAGTTCAAGCAACAAGTACATCAACATCAACTTATTGCACAAAAACACTTTGTGCAATACAACAACAGCAGTTACAAGCAAGAAGAATCATTGATTCTTCACAACTACAACGAAGTTCTATCGAAGAACTTTCAACAAGTGGGTTTTGGGAAGTAGTGGGATTAAACTTTCTATTAAGTCTAAATCACAAGTAAGAGATCAAATCCGTATAGTTTCTCTTGTGTTAGACTTCTACTCTCACAATACAACAATGAAAATCACGTAACAAGAATTTTATAAGATTTAAGCACTTTTGTATATTTGAGAGCTTTTTACAACAATGAAGGGTGAAGCTTAAAGGGGATGAATGCTTAAATGCCTCATTTGAGCTTCTTCAATATACAGAGGGTGTAAGCCACATTTTTGAAGCCTCCATAAAGTCTTTAGCTCAATCAAATGTCTTGAAGATGTCCAAACAATGTTTAGACACCCTACATGTCATACCCCATATTTTCCCGCGTCCGACGTTAAATAATTAAGAGCAACTTAAAATACAATTTTATTAATTATATATGTCAATGAGGCTTAGTTAAATGAATTGTAGGAGAGAAAATAATCAAAAAGATGAAATTAAGAATTAGGCCAAAATACCGAAAATGCCCTCCCCACTTAAATGCTAGGAAGTTACACAAAGGAGTATAACTCTCTATTAGCCACTAGCCGTCGGTTACAAGTAGAAAAGAGGGAGAAATTGGCTGGAAGAGAAAGAAAGGGGGAGAGAAAAGGAGGAAGAGAAAAGAAGGAAGAAGAGAGAAGAACGAAGTAGAAAGGAAGGAAGAAGAAAAAACCGCGATCAATCCTAGGCGAAATCCATCTCAAAGTTCAACTTGATCATCGTAAGACTATCTAAAAACAAAGGCAAGTAATCTTTCTATACGCTTTACGCAAATTTTGGTTCAACAGGCCCTATGTTCTTATAAAGAGAAAAGTGGATCACACATTGGTAATCTTGAAATGTTTATGTTAAATGCTCCACTATATGTATTTGTTGTTGTTGATTGAGTAAAGTCATGTTCTTTGGGCCAATTTCTAGAAATAGTTATGTTGTGATTTATTGTTGTTAAAGATGCCCATAAAAGTGTCATCCGTGATGTGTTTATTATCTTGTTATAAGTTCTTAAGTTTATTAACTATACCTTAGATATTTTGAGAGGATTTGCATAAAGTTGAAGGGTGGATGATGGGTTGTTGTAGATTTGTTGTGTTGGAAAGTTTGAGGATACATTGGAAGTTGTGTATGATAGAAGGCTTAGAGTGAATACGATTTGATATGTTTAAGCATCAATCCATTTGAGATGTGTGCTATGCCTGATGGATTTAGGTGATAAATTGGAATTGGAGTGTTCAAGATGAAAGGGGTGAAGGAAGAAGATGAAGAGGAGAAGTTACAGCAGAATTTCAGTTTTTGAGAATCGTCAGAACACTTCGAACACCCACTTCAGGCGCTCAATGTCACATTAGGCGCCTAAAGTAGGTGTTCGAAGTGTCACAGCACATTCCAGAACACTTCGAACACCTCATAAGACGCTTCATGTCACATAAGGCGCCTTATGAAGGCATTCGATGTGTCAAAGCACATTCCTGAATACTTCAAACGCCTAGTATAGGCGCTTCATGTCACTTTAGGCGCCTCCTGAAGGCATTCCAAGTGTTCTGGAAGTCCCTTTTTGACACATTAAGCGCTCCATGTGTGTGAGATATCTTTATTCTCGTCCATTCCTCATAAAATACAAGTGTTTCTGAAGTGTGCTTGAGTTGTAAACATTAAGTGTGAATGAGTAAGGTTAAGTATGAATTCGAAGCGAATTTGCAATACAAAAGGGCATGAAATGGTACGAATGAGGTGTGCTTGAGTTGTAAACATTAAGTGCGAATGAGTAAGGTTAGGTATGAATTCGAAGTGAATTAGTAATATGAAAGGGCCTGAAATGGTACGAATAAGGTGTGTTTGAGGAAGTATGAATGAATAAGGCTAAGTGTGAACTCGAGATGATTTTTGTAATACGAAAGGGCATGAAATGGTACGATCAGGGTGTGTTTGAGGTTCAAGACTTTGTACTTGATATGTAAAGTGTGTGTGCATGTTGACATGTTTGATATAATGTTACATGAGCATTCTGCATCACGACATGAACACTTTGCATTTCAACATGAGATTTGTTTCGCGAAAGAACACGTGTTTGCAAAAGGAGATTAAAGTTTTCGAAAGACAAGTTATGGCTGCTGTTCATCACAGGGTATAAAAGTCACGCCAGCTTTGGCAGGGTATAAAAGCATGACATGTGCATTAACAGCATGGTATAAAGTTTATGTTATGTGGTCATGGACCTTTCAGCACGGGGTATAAAGTTTTGTTTGCTGTGGATTGATCTCCCATAGGGTATAAAGTTCTGCTATGCGAAGAATAAGATAAGAAGAATTGTGACAAGTTTTGTGAAATGACATGCATGACATGTTTACGAAAGAAAGAATATGTATTGTTTGGTTTAGTTCAGTATGTGGTTTAAAGAAGTACATGCATTATGTGACACGAAGCATAAGATTTGACATGCAAGAAATGACATTTGTATATGATCTGTTTATGTAGTATGTTTTGCTCGATATATGGTTGTTTCGTATTCGTATATCATTTATGTGGCTTAGTTGGTTTTGATAAGTTGTTATAAAAATGCTATTTACTAACCCGAGCACCTTATTTTGGGCATTGCTTTACATATTGGTGACTCGTCGTGTGTGGTCCCGTAGGATGTATAGACGGGTTACTTCCTAACGATGTTTTCGCTAAGAATAGATACTCCATCTGCTTTTCATGTGAGCCATAGTACAAGATGATTTTTGTAGAAGATAATACCGAGTGGGCTCATTGGGATGATGGTCACCGAAGTGGATAGATTCACTTTCATTCTCTTTTTAGTTGAAGGACTACTGTTTAATGTTTTGTACTGGAGAATACATTAGGCATTTTTCAAACATGTTTTATTCCATTGTATTTCATTTAGTTACCCTGATGTTAGTGAAGTTTTAAATTTTACGACGTTGCCGCTGATTTATCTTACGTCAAAGATGATGTGTGTTTGATTTGCTTTGACGCTTTGAAGTTCTCGTTGTAGACTACGGCGGGTGCAGTGGTATCGATGTCCAGTATCGGGCTGGGGCGCTACAGGTTGTATCAGAGACTAGGCTTCAGATCTATCTTGGAAACTTAGGTTCATGATCTTTTAGCAATTTAATATTTGATTTTCCCTTAAGTTTGATACTTAAGTATAAGTGCTGATTATCTAGAGTGTAATTATGATCTGGGTTGTGTGTGTGAGAGCGCGTATATTATTTGACTTTCTGTAATAATTTCAATTTCAGACTCCACCGATCTCTTGGACACAATTCTGTGATGCCTTTCTAAATTATTACGTGCCCGAGACAGCAATCTTAGATGAGATAAGGGCGTTCGACAAGCTGAACCAGGGTCTGATGACAATGTCGGAGTATGCTGAGAGGCCCGTGTAGGATACTCTGACAAGGACATGGTGGACGTGAGCTTTTGCGTCGAGAGTAATTTCCACAGAGTAGTGGCAAGAGAGGCCCGTGTAGGATACTCTGACAGAGGTAAGAGGCCAAGAGAGGAGATTGGAGTTTGTGGCAGGCCTAGACGTTGGGTCAAGATTCAGAAGAGAGGCCCGGTCGGTAAATTTTCAGATACCCCTACCACAGAATCCAGTTGTACAGCAGGCTGTAGGAGTTTGCCGCATTGCAATAAGATTCATGTCGATGAATGTTGGAAATTGGAAGTGGTATGTTACCGATGCAAACAGGTGGGTCATTTCATTAGAGATTGCCCAGAGATAAGAAAGAATGCTCTGGAAGAAGCAGCTCAGCAGCCGAGGACGAATGTCTGCGTCAATGTCATGACTGACACGGATATTTAAGAAGTCACCGATGTGGTATGAGATACAATTTTAGTGAATAAGATATTCGCCAATGTACTTTTCGATAGCGGCGTGAACCCCTCTTTCGTGGCAAGGAGATTCGCTAAGCGTCTTTGTGCTTCACCAGAATGGTTGGAGACTCTGTACCGTGTCCAAGCGGCCGAGATCAAATTATGATTTTCCACCAGCAGTACAAGGATTGTGGGTTAGAGTTCGGAGACCAAATGTTCTCTGCCACACTGATTCCCATCCAGATGTACGATTTCAACGTTGTATTAGGACTGTACTAATTGGTCAAGTATCACATCAACATTGACTATCGATTAAAACAAGTGACAATTAAGAATTCTGAGATGAAACATATATCCTTCCAAGGGGATTGCAGTTGATTCAAAGAAAATTGAAGTTATCACCGAGTGGTCTAGACCCACGAATGTCACTGAAGTGCAGAGTTCCTTGGGTCTAGCTAGTTATTACAGGAAGTATGTCGAGGGATTCTCGACAATAGCGATGCCCATCGGTCGCCTCACTCATAAGGAGACTAAATTTGAGTGGATGGCCGAATGAGAGAAAAGTTTCATAGAACTTTGGAAGAGGTCGACCACAGCCCAATATTGGCTCAGCCCTCTGGTACGGATGGGTTTGTGATCTATAGTGATGCCTCGAAGAATGTCTAGGTTGTGTTTTGTTGTAACATGGGCGAGTTATCGCATATACTCCAAGGCAACTAAAACCTTACGAACAGAATTATCTGACGCATGATCTTGAGCTCGCAGCAGTTGTGTTCGCCCTGAAGATTTGACGGCACTTTTTATGTGGCAGAAGTGTACTATGTTACTGATCACAAGAACCTAAAGTATCTGTTCTTTCAGAATGAGTTGAGCATGGGACAGCGACAATGGTCGGAAATGCTAAATGATTACAGCTTGACCATTCATTATCACCCGAGAAAAGCTAATAAGGTGGTCGATGCATTAAATAGAAAATATAGCCATGCGCGACATCACCAGTTGAGAGAGAAATAGAAGAATTTAGCTTGGATTTGCTGACGCTATAGTTAATGTTTGGCATTATGGACCGTCACCCCAAGTTTGATGGATTGGGTGAAAGAATCTCAAAATAAGAATAAGACTGTGGGTGATATCGCTGAGAAACTAAGGTATAGTTAGGTTGATGGATTTCAGGCTAATGATGACGGGAGCCTATGGTTAAGTGGGTGACTATGTGTTCCTCAGGTGGATGAACTCAGAAAAGAAATTTTGCAGGAGGCTCACAGTTCAAATGTTATCGATTCATCCTGGTAGCACCAAGGGTACAGAGACCTCAAACAATATTATTGGTGGTGTGGGATGAATAGGCATATTGCGAAGTTCATTGAGAGGTGTCTAGTGTGTCAACAAGTTGAGGCTGAACACCAACGACCTGGTGGATTATTGCTGCCGTTGGAGATCCCAGAGTAGAAATAGGAACATATCACGATGGACTTTGTGGCTAGTTTACCAAGAACAAGAAATGGATATAACATGATTTTGGTGATTGTGGATCGGTTAACCAAGTCTGCACATTTTCTACCTGTCTCAAATGAAGTATCTCTCGTTAAGTTGGTAAATTTAGGTATGGACAACATTGTCAGCCTGCACGGTGTTTCAATGAGCATAGCGTTTGACCGACGGTTTATTTCCAATCTCTGGACAGTATTTTAAAGGGCCATGGGTACGGAATTAAGGATGAGTACATCCTATCACCCTCAGACAGATAGACAGTCTGAGCGGACTATTCAGACCCTAGAAGACATGTTAAGAGCCTGTGTCCTAGATTTCAAAGGGAGTGGGATGGAATGGTGAAGTTAATGGAGTTTTATTATAAGAACGGTCACCACAGTGCAATCAACATGACTTCCTTCGAAGCGTTGTATGGACGGAAGTGTAGGTCACCCGTGTACTGGGACGAAGTCGGTGTGAGGACCATCACCGGGCCTGAGTTACTCGAGAAGACATTAGAAAAGGTGAAAATCATTCAAGATAGATTCAAGACAGTTCAGGACCGCAAAAAAAGTTAGGCAAGCAATGGCTTTAGGAGTTTAATGTAGGTGAGAAGGTTTATTTAAGAGTATCACCTACAAAGGGTATTATGAGGTTTGGAGTCACAGGCAAGTTAAGTCTCTGTTTTATTGGTCCCTATGAAATACTGAAGAAAGTAGGAGCTTTGGCATATAGGTTGGCATTACCTCTAGTATTGGCGCAAGCCCACAACATATTTCACGTATCACAGTTAAGGAAGTACATGACAGATTCAAGCCATGTGCTCAAAGCACAACCTTTGGAACTTAACGGCGATGTTACTTATGAAGAGGTACCGTTGAGGATCGTGGACCGGAAGGAACAAGTGTTGAGAAAGCGGGTGATTCCATATGTAGTCTAGTGCAGTAATCACACAGAACGGGAAGCCACTTGGGAACTTGAGGAACAGATGCAGGAGAAGTATCCTCAACTCTTTAACTAAGGTACGTAAGTTTCGAGAACGAAACTTTTTGTAAGGGGGTGGAATGTTATACCCCGTATTTTCCCACATCCGACGTTAAATAATTAAGAGCAACTTAAAATACAATTTTATTAATCATATATGTCAATGAGGCTTAGCTAAATGAATTATAGGAGCGAAAATAATCAAAAACTGAAATTAAAAAAATTAGGCCAAAATACCGAAAATGCCCTCCCCCACTTAAATGCTAGGGAGTTACACAAAGGAGTATAACTCCCCATTAGCCACTAGCCGTCGGTTACAAGTAGAAAAGAGGGAGAAATCGGCTAGAAGAAAAAGAAAAGGAGAGAGAAAAGGAAGAAGATAAAAGAAAGAAGAAGAGAGAAGAATGAAGGAGAAAGGAAGGAAGAAGAAGAAACCGTGATCAATTGTAGGAGCAATCTGTCTCAAAGTTCAACTTGATCATCGTAAGACTATCTAGAAATAAAAGAAAGTAATCTTTCTATATGCTTTACGCAAATTTTGGTTTAACATGCCCTATGTTCTTATAAAGAGAAAAGTGGATCACACATTGGTAATCTTGATGTGTTTATGTTAAATGCTCTACTATATGTATTTGTTGTTGTTGATTGAGTAAAGTCATGTTCTTTGGGCCAATTTCTGGAAATAGTTGTGTTGTGATTTGTTGTTGTTAAAGATGCCCATAAAAGTGTCATCCGTGATGTGTTTATTGTCTTGTTATAAGTTCTTAAGTTTATTAATTATACCTTAGATGTTTTGAGAGGATTTGCAGAAAGTTGAAGGGTGAAAGATGGGTTGTTGTAGATTTGTTGTGTTGGAAAGTTTGAGGATACATTGGAAGTTGTGGGTGATAGAAGGCTTAGAGTGGATACGACTTGATATGTTTAAGCATCAATCCATTTGAGATGTGTGCTATGCCTGATGGATTTAGGTGATAAGTTGGAATTGGAGTGTTCAAGATGAAAGGGGTGAAGGAAGAAGATGAAGAGGAGAAGTTACAGCAGAATTTCAGTTTTTGGGAATCGTCAGAACACTTCGAACACCCACTTTAGGCGCTCAATGTCACATTAGGTGCCTAAAGTAGGCGTTCGAAGTGTCACAGCACATTCCAAAACACTTCGAACACCTCATAAGGCGCTTCATGTCACATAAGGCGCCTTATGAAGGCGTTCGATGTGTCACAGCACATTCCAGAATACATTACTTTAGGCGCCTCCTGAAGACGTTTCAAGTGTTCTGGAAGTCCCTTTTTGACACATTAAGCGCTCCATGTGTGTGAGATACCTTTATTCTCTTCCATTGCTCGTAAAATACAAGTGTTTTTAAAGTGTGCTAGAGTTGTAAACATTAAGTGTGAATAAGTAAGGTTAAGTATGAATTCGAAGTGAATTTGCAATACAAAAGGGCATGAAATTGTACGAATAAGGTGTGCTTGAGTTGTAAACATTAAGTGTGAATGGGTAAGTTTAGGTATGAATTCGAAGTGAATTAGTAATACGAAAAGACATGAAATGATACGAATAAGGTGTGTTTGAGGAAGTATGAATGAATATGGCTAAGTGTGAACTCGAGATGATTTTTGTAATACAAAAAGGCATGAAATGGTACAAGCAGGGTGTGATTTGAGGTTCAAGACTTTGTACTTGATATGTAAAGTGTGTGTGCATGTTTACACGTTTGATATGATGTTACATAAGCATTCTGCATCATGACATGAACACTTTGCATTTTGACATGAGATTTGTTTCGCGAAAAAACACGTATTTGCAAAATAAGATTAAAGTTTTTGAAAGACAAGTTATGGCTGCTGTTGATTGCAGGGTATAAAAGTCATGCCTGCTTTGGCAGGGTATAAAAGCGTGACTTGTGCATCAATAGCAGGGTATAAAGTTTATGTTATGGGGCCGTGGACCTTTCAGCACGGGGTATAAAGTTCTGTTTGCTGTGGATTTATCACCCACAGGGTATAAAGTTCTGCTACGCAAAGAATAAGATAAGAAGAATGTGAAAAGTTTTGTGAAATGACACGTATGACATGTTTACGAAAGAAAGCATATGTATGGTTCTGTTTAGTTGAGTGTGTGGTTTAAAGAAGCACATGCATCATGTGACACGAAGCATAAGATTTGACATGCAAGAAATGAAATTCGCATATGATCTGTTTATGTAGGACCTCAGGCGCTACCAACTCTCCCAAAAACAATTGGTGATAGGAGATTTGCATACCCTACCCTTATAGTGCATTCAGCACACACAAGCGCCCACGGCATTCGACTGTGGCTTGGCTCACACGGCCTACGCGCCATGGAACAATCGTTGCATCCAACAATCTTCCCCTCAGCAATTGCTCCTGCTGGGAATTGAACCTGTGACCTTGGCTCTGATACCACTTGTAGGACCTCAGATGCTATCAACACTTCCAAAACCAATTGATGATAGGAGATGCGCATACCCTAGCCTTATAGTGTATTCAGCACACACAAGCATCCACAGCATTCGACTGTGACTTGGCCCACACGTCCTACGTGCCACGAGACAATTGCTGCGCCCAAAAAAGTTTATTTAGTATTTTTTGCTCGATATATGTGTTTCATATTCGTATATCATTTATGTGGCTTAGTTGGTTTTGATAAGTTCTTATAAAAATGATATTTGCTAACCTGAGCACCTTATTTTGGGCATTGCTTTATATACTGGTGATTTGTCATGTGTGGTCCCGTAAGGTGTATAGACAGGTTACTTGCTAGCGATGTTTTCGCTAAGAATAGATACTCCATCTGATTTTCAGGTGAGCCGGAGTACGAGACGATTTTTGTAGAAGATAACAGCGAGTGGGCTCATTGGGATGATGTCCACCGAAGTGGATAGATTCACTTTCATTCTTTTTTTAGCTAAAAGACTACTGTTTAATATTTTGTACTGGAGAATACATTAGGCATTTTTCGAACACGTTTTTTTCCGCTGTATTTCATTTGGTTACCTTGATGTTAGTGAAGTTTTAAATTTTACGATGTTTTCGCTGATTTATCTTACGTAAAGGATGACGTGTGCTTGATCTTCTTTGACACTTCGTAGTTCTCGTAGCAGACTACGGCGGATGCACTGGTACCGATGTCTAGTATCGGGCTAGGGCGCTACACTATAGTTGTGTTTGATGCTCCATAGCCACCCTAGAATATCTTAGACATGTTTACAATAGTCAAGAAAGCATTATAGATATTGGGAGAAAGTCTATAAGAGACTTGAGTAAGATTGTAGAGAGAAAAAATTTTAAATCTTCCTTGGATTTTGTTCCAGCGGCTATAAAAATTTGAAATATGGGCTACATCAATCGATCTATGTCTCATGTTTTAGAGAATGACGTCACATCAATCAATCGGTGTCTTCAGGTTGAGCGATCGATTTCTTTTAGTGTGGTTTAAGTTTGAACCTTACCTACATCGATCAATTGATATCTCTTCTTTGAGATACTAATGTGCACATCGATCGATCAACGTCTTCACCATGAGAGATCGATGTTGGACAGTGTGGTTTCAATTTTGAACATTAACCACATCAATCGATTGATGTCTCTTACTTAAGAGACTAATGTCACAGCGATCAATCGATGTCTTTCAACCTGTGAGATCGTTGTTGGACTGTTTCAATTTTGAACAGTTCTTACATAGATCGATCTATGTCTCATTTTAGATACTGATACATAGATCGATCTATGTGAGAGATGTATGTCTCACAGTTTGTTTTTCTCATTTTGCGTTGTTTTCAAAGTATGAAATACCTTTTTAACTCTTATTCAATCATCTTTTAACTTTATTAAAACAATTTATATTCCAACAAGAAGATTCATTTTCTTCATATTGGGTGTTTTTACATAGTTCCCATGATGATATGTCACTTTGATGAAGAAAAAGATGAATTAAGGTCTGATCGTGCCCTTCTTCTTATGCCAGATGGTGAAGTCGAATCTTCACCTATATCAGAGGTGATCCAGAAAAGCGAAACACCGTCAAAGTCTTGCATTGACGTAGTTTGTTTCCAAAAATAACATTTTAAAAAATCTACATAAGTTAAACAACGTTAGAGGTCCAAGAGCTATTGTCTTGCGGAAAACCCTTTGACGCTAAAGTCAGTGGTTGGTGTAATCGCGTTTGTATGTTAGAAAAATAGAGAAACATATCTCATTTTTTGATGTGGATGTGATTTTTATGTAATTGATTGAACTCGGTTCTCTGTGGGACTTTTTTGCACTTTTATATGACCTGGACAATCAATGCATGTTGAAGAACTATGCGAGAGTGCCACGTAGAGGTGAGCAACGGTCCAGTTCCGGTTCTGACGGTTCCAGAACCGTTGGAACCGGAAACCGTTTAATATGATATTTTTGGAACCGAACTGGAACTGTAAACCTGTGGAAGTATGGAATCGTGGAACCGTTTAAAATGGTTCAGTTTCGGTTTCGAACCGCGGAACCGCCCAGGAAAAATGGATGAAAGGTTTACAGTTTAAAAAAATGGATGAAAGGTTCTGCATATGACCAAGCTTCTATAGAATTAAAAAATCATGTATTAAAACTAATGACAAAACATCAAACTAATACAACCTAAAAATTATGTTTAAGGAAAGGATGATGACTAAATCTGTTTTGTCCAGAACAGATTTGAATGACACTGGCCAAAGTAAAGGTGCAGAACATGTGGTACCAGTGAGTGACTGATTGCCTCTCTACTTGAGATATTCAATGTCTCATAAACTCCAGATTATGACATTGGAGCTTGGCTGCATTTCTTGTTCCACAGAACGAAGGAAAACATGCAGCACCCACCATCCAGCACGCAAGTACAGTGCCGATGGCATGCTAGAAAAATACCTGTTGATTTCAAGAGTCGACGGCAAGGCGGCAAGCAACGCGTTTTTGTAAAAGGGCGAAAGGCAGATGCGAGGCGTAGAGTGATTTAGTGTAGTGCTGTTACTGCTGTAGGGATTTCTGTTTTTCTAGATTTTTAATAAAAAAAGCAATTATTTATTATTTATTTTAAAAAAATAAAATATTATTATTTATACGGTTCGGTTCTGGTTCTAACGGTTTAGGGAAATTAGGAACTGAACTGGAATTGTGAAACAGAAAAACCGTTCAGGAACCGAACCGTGAAACTTAAACGGTTCCAGTTCGGTTTAAAATCCATATTTTCGGTTCGGTTTCGGTCCGGTTCTACAGTTCCCAGTTTTTTTCCGTGATCGCCATGTGACACAACGTTTCGTGTTGCATGGCTAAATTTTCCACTGGTAGGTGCCTGGTTGGCATGGCCGAACATGAATGTCTTAGAGCCTGAAGGTAGGGCTTAGTGAAGGTGACTAACTTTGACTTCGCCTGAGTGAGTTGCACTGTCAGTTACCCGAGGCCAGAGCCAACGTCGAGGAGGTATCTTACATTTCTTAGGCCGTACCGGCTTGGTCATGTAGTTGGAGCTGAGTAGCTGAGGTGTGTTTGAGGCGACTTATATCTTTATCAAATCAAATAACGTTGACCGTAACGTAGGGATGTCAAATGGATAAAACGAATACGGTAACACAGTATCCGTATTCAAATTCATTTTTGTCTAACTATATCCGAATTCGTATCCGAATCCAGACGGATATTTAGGAAGTCATCCGAATTCGAATTTGTTCGGATTCGAATTCGGTGCCAGATATCCGAATCCGTATTATATCTATTTCAAATTTGTTCGAATATCCGAATCCGGATATCCGGATTCGAAATCAGCAAATTTACAACAGTGGTATACATATTTTCATATATTTTTTTTTAAAATTTTTAAAATAAATATTTTTACATATTTTTTTATATATTATTATATATTTTATTATATATTTTTATTTAATTTTAAAAATATCTATTCGGATACGGATATTCGAATACGGTAATGGCTATACCATATTCGTATTTGTTTTTCTAATACTATTCGGATACGAATTCGAATACGGTGAAACGAATGTACAGCTCTTACCATATTCGATTCGGACAGCCGAATTCGAATTCGGATGTCGGATATCTTGTAAGTTTTGACAGGCCTACCGTAACGGACCGAGATGGACACACTTGTTATTTTAATTCATAAGTTTGCCTTCAGCCGTCAAACTCAATCAATGGTTGGCCTAAGGTGGAAACTTTTGATGCTAGTCGTGGGACGCGGTGACCGGGAATTTGGTGTTATTTTGTGGGTTTCAGATATGGGTTTGGTGTGAATGCAAGTGAGAGAAGGGTGGTGGCTAGGGCTGTAAATGAACCAAGCCGTTCGGTTGTTCGGCTCGTTTGTTCGAGCTCGAGCTCGAGCTCGGCTCGGATAAAAGATTAATGAACAGAGCTTGAACACCTTTTTTTGTTCGAACTCGGTAAGTGGCACCGTTCGTTTAAGATGTTCGGCTCGTTAATGTTGTTCGTGAGTTAAACGAACCAAGCTTGAACAAGTAAATATGTTCGTTTAAATAAACGAACAAGCTCGGCTCGTTCGCTAAGTTAAATGAACAGAGCTTGAACAATGTAATACTCGGCTCGTTCGGCTCGTTTAAAGCCCTAGTGGTGGCTTGAGGCTATTCTGGATATAGAAATGATTTCTTCCGCTAAAAATATCAAGACGACGAAAAATATGTTTTTCTGGCCGATCTAATGCCCATATGTCACACCAATATATCAATTTGGTTGAAAAGTTGGTTTTATAATTTAGTCCAAAAAATAGAAGTGTAAAATTCATAATAAAAACACAAAGTGTTTAGAAGTTGATTTGTTAAAGTAGAGAGAATGATAAGTAACTAGCCCAAAAAAAAAAAAGAACCTCAAAATTTTTCCCAAACAATATGGAGGATCTTTCTCTATTTTCTCCCGGTATTTTGCATTCCCCTATTTTGCATTTTAATCAACTAATATTTCACCTACTAAAACTAAAATCCAAATACAAACCCATGGACAAAACTAGTGCCGCCCCTCCTCCCATCTCTTCCCCAACGGAGAATTATTGACGGCACTTTTGGCATTACTAATCTACAACTCTAAAGCTCTCATAGCATAGTTCACTTAATTTATGACTAAAATGTCGTAGGTTTAAATTAAGACATGCACAGCATGGATGTAATACTGTTATTTGGATCACTAATGAGTAAGATCATTGTACCCGGCCTAATTGGATTAAAGAGTTACTGATCCAGTTTGTAGTAAAAATCTTGTATGGATTTCTGATAACATCTTACCAATCTAAGAGGCCGTAGAGTTTTTTGATTTATATTTTACGTAACTCTATAAAATTATAACAGTGAAGACCCTATAGCTTGAGATTTGAACTTTTACCACTAGAATCTACAACCCTAAAGCATCCACCAACTCCCAATAGCAAACTCCAACACCTTACAAAACAAACTAAAATAAATTCTAAGGTTGTGTTACACCACCATTAATAGTTTACATACCGGTGCACCATACATAAATAGATTTATATCGTGTCGATAAATAAATAGATTTAGATCGTGTTCCTATAAAATGTTTTATCTATCAATGTGGCGATATAGTATTTTTCTTTTATGTCACTTATCAATTAAGTGGTGATCATTTACGATCATCATCATCGGTAGTTAAATCAACAACTATATTCTTTCTTTTCTCTTCGGGTGCATCTGTGAGAGAACAGGAGAAAAGAAGAGAAAGATTGGGGGGTGGGGGGGGGGGGGATGGAGGCGTTCGAAATGAGGGTTTTGAAAACTACATTCACCTGGTAAAAATAATACTTTTGCTTTAAATAATACTTTGGTAAAATAATGCTTCTGTTTAAAAAATATTATCGTAATTAATTTTTAGATATTTAATATACACTATAACTAAAATTCAACTATACAATATTATTGAGACAGTAAGAATAATAATAAAGTAAATCCTTAAATTCCAATAACGCCAAATTTATCATCAAAATATAGTCACACTTATCCTTTATCCTTGTAATACATTGACCTCTCCCTTTACCTTTGATGTAGATTCACCTGGTAAAAATAATACTTTTGCTTTAAATAATACTTTGGTAAAATAATGCTTCTGTTTAAAAAATATTATCGTAATTAATTTTTAGATATTTAATATACACTATAACTAAAATTCAACTATACAATATTATTGAGACAGTAAGAATAATAATAAAGTAAATCCTTAAATTCCAATAACGCCAAATTTATCATCAAAATATAGTCACACTTATCCTTTATCCTTGTAATACATTGACCTCTCCCTTTACCTTTGATGTAGACAGCATTGTCATCCCCAACACACTAGTCCATATCCCCTCTCCCCCAACGCACCATCCCTAACTAGACCATCCATACTAAAATAAAATACAATTTTTCTTTTCTGCCATCATTTCTTCCTTTCCTTTCTTAACTATTATTAATCCTATAATTCACCAATGACCAACAAATCATAATATACCAATCTCCATCACCTACATTATTCCTCCCAAAAAAACCCCCACGCCCTCCCGCCACCTCCTTTCCTTTTTTTTTTTTTTTTTTTTGTAAAAAGTGTAGGTTAAACATACAACCAGTTTCATTGAGAGTTGATGGTAAAATTTGCATATTGCATATTAAAAAATTGTAATAGAATTACAAATTGCCTACTAAAAAAGATTGTTTTCAACCGAATTTGAATTGAGACCTCACAAGTCGAAATTGTTACGACCCGCACCCCGGGCTAGTGGAAAAGAGAAAAGAATGTATAACGATAGAATTAGGATGTGATTGTTAAGTCACACTTAGTATAATATGTGTGTAAGGGTACGCTAAATAAAATTTAAGAACTATTAAATTACCTTAATAGGTGTAAGAATATTTAATACTGCACCTAAGGAATTGAACAACTTTTATTAGGAATTGTTTTCTCCACCTCCTACCTCCAACCAATGGTGTTTCATGCATGCATTACTCCATTTACTTATTTTCTTCCATTTTCTTTTCTTTTCCCTCATCATTTTACTCCTCTTACACAAAGCAATTAACAACCAACCACACTTCATGCAACAATTTTCCCTTCTACTAACTTCCTAACCCATGATTATTCTTCCACCTTCTTAACTCATGTGGCCGCCACTTGCACCAAGGAATGACAGAAGACAGCCTTTCTTACACACTTACACACCCCCTTCCACCATCCACTCAAATTACATGCATGCCTTTCTTTCTTACACTTTCTCTTCCCAACCCAAAAACCTAATAATTATTTCTTTTACTCCCTCCCTCACTAATTTCGGCTAAGGCAAGAGGAAACAAAAAATAAAAGCCTTCCTCACCTAATTCCCCTCTGATTTTCACATCTTCAACTCTCCATCTCTCTAGAACTTTTTCTCCTCTTCACTCTTTTCTCTCAAGCTAAAAATCCTCCATCTTCATTCCCTTAATCAACTGTGAGTTAGCTAAGCAAAAAGGGAGAAGAACTTCTTTTAATTTCAAGTAAAGATCAAGCCTCCGAGTCTAAGAATCCTCTAGGTAGGTGTTCTATTCCTTTTCCTAAACATGTTCCTTACATCTATTCTCCAAAAGATTCACATTTTCCTCTCTCATTGGCTCCCAAAACCGTGAGCTAGACTAAGGAGGAAGAAGGAAATTTCTAAGTTCAGCAAGTAAGAATCTTCAAGGTGATCAAAGGGTAAGACCTCTTAAGATTGAATTTTAAATCTTCCTTATGTTTTCTCCTTAAAAATTAACCTATTATTCCTTCCATTTTGGCCATCAGGCTGTAAGGTACCAAAAGTGGGGAAAGAAGATATCTTTTCCTTCTTAGAGAGTAAGAATCAAAGAAAATGCAAGTATTCTTCCTAGCTTCTTCATGCATGCGAAAAATGAAGCCTTTCATGTTAAAATATAAGAATGGATCATGCATGCATAAGGTTATATGATGTAAATGCTAAGAACCTAAAGAAAGTGAAATTGCATGATCATTATGTGATGAACTTGGGTAACCTACCCTTATGTGCATTTTTATGGAGTTGATGATAAGAGAGAATTTCTTGCATGATAAATTTAAGATAGGTGAATGTCTCATATGTGTTTGCGTGTACTATTCTTATGACTACTATCTCTATTATAATCTCCATCTACGTCTCTATGTTATTTGTCAACATGCATGACTTGGTAATTGATGGAATAAAAACGTGTGTACGAATATGTGGCTATACTCGCTTTGCATGTTCATAAAAGAAAGGAATGATTATGTATGCATGTGGCTTAAGTTTCAGCTCAAAGGAAATCAAGTGCATAGCATCATAAAATTTATTTAGCTACTTCCATCAATGTATGTGATTATGTTTAGTTGATGAGTTAGAGGAAATAATCAATTTTTCCCACCCACAGTTTAGGTGTGATGGTGAAGATTTGAATTGATTAGAAAGATGTATGTGAAAGAGATGTATGTGGTGAAGTCACTTTACATGGCAACACTAAGTTAACAAAAGACAAAAATCATGTGTGGGTGTGTGCATGTGATGTTTCGGCCAAGTGGTATTTTCCATGTGTAAATTGCATAATTATGAGATATATATATATATATATATATATATATATATATATATATATATATATATATATATATGTAATGCATTAAATCAACAAGTTGTAAAGGTGTATGTGTGTGTGTGTTGTGACTTTCGGCTAAGTGGCCTTATGATGACCATGGATGATGAATTTTTATTAGTAATGTATATATGGATGAACCTATTTAAAAAGTTGGATAAGGTACAAGATCCTCGTGGTAAAATTGGCAACGTACAAACTAATAATTACAATGAGTTACCGAATTGAAAAATAAGTTGCTTCAGCTATTTAAAATCAAAGTAATTAACGAGAACAAAACGGTAAATTCAACACTTTATTAAAGCTAGGAAATGAGGTTGTTTTCATAAGAATTATAAAGTCAATTATGAAAAGGATCATTTAGAACAAGATGGTCATAATTAAAGCCTAAGTAGGGCTTATTTTTAAGGAGTGGGCCGTGAACCCCACAAAAGGGGATAAACGGTAATTTTACCTAGAAAATAATATAATACAATAACCAACCATTTGTATTACGTTATGGAATTATTAGAGGTATTAAATCAGCCTATACCGAGTCTACTCTCATGCATACGACAAAGTTATTTTAAAAAGGGACATCTTTACCATACGATGTGTATTTATGAAAATTACGATCACGTAAATGCTTTAAAATGAGTTTTACACGACATGTTTTCAAAGATTACTTTATGACATGAAAGGTTTTAAAATGATTTTAACGAACCGTACCTTGCGACGGCAGACTCCATATGAGACACTTCACGCTGTTTCGACAGCTCACGTGTATGTTTGGATACCGCCTGACATTGGGTGTAATAGTGAGGATGTCAGGGGCAACATCTGTTCTGATATACCTCCTTATGGGTGTTTTTCTGTCTGTCGTCTCATGACGCTGGAACCTAGGTGAGAGGTTGGCATCATGTGACGAGTTTATGTTTACGTTCTGGCAAAGTGTAACACTGTGTCTGAGACCTGGGATCTTTGACAGCGTGTTTCTGTTAGTCTTATACTTATGATGTAACACCGAGGTTGGATATCAGGATTTGTAGACGGTAGATGACTACTTAGAGAGTCACCATTAGTCTATGTACGGATGTAACATCATGGTTGGACCATCGGGATTCATAGATAGTACCGACTACTTGGAGGAGTTCAGTCGGTGGGTCTTGTGTACGTTTGTATAAGTTAAGACATGTTCTGAACACCGTTATGAACGGATCTGATACGAGGATTTGTGACACGTTTATGACTTGCATGATTTCTCTGAAAAAGACGCATGACATTTTTGTTGCATGTGCATACACATGTCAACCTGTGTCACCCTACCAAATACAAGCTTAGATCCTTAGCGGTTAAAGATGGAGGATATGGTGTAGGGTTTGGCATAGATGTAGGAAAAGAAATTTTCTCTGAAGTATATGTAAAAGAATGTACCATTACGTAATAATAAGGAAATATGAACGGCTAATGAATACTTCAATCTTTGATATTCTTTCTACAGTTTGCATGTTTCATGCATCGTTGTTACTTTAGTTCTTTTGTAAGTACATGTTATGTTACTGTTCACGTTGTATGTTCTGTTCACTATGCACGGTCCACATGATGAACCTAGACAGAAATACTTGCTGAGTGAATTGTTATCGCCCACCCCATCAACCACTTCGCAGGGCCAGAAGCCAGTTCAGACACAGGGAGAGATGAGCCAGAGAGAACATCAGTGATGGACTTATGGACCGGATTATGTATTTTCCTTATGTTATTTTGCACTTGTATCTTGATATAGTACTGACGACACTTCAGTTGTACTCGGATATAGTTATTCTGTTTTATGCATGTCGGTTATGCATTGTACATTTTATATTTCTTCCGCGATTACGATACACATTATGTCGACATGCACATGAATGTTCGATGTCTTGTACTTCTCGTAGCAGAGTATGACAGGTGCACCATGCTAAGACCCTAGTCCTGGGCGGGGCGCTGCATGTGGTATTAGAGCCGAGGCTCTAGATCCACAGCGGGCAACATAAAGAAAGCAACGACGTGTATTAGGTTATGATCGTAGAACCTAAGTTATGATTGTAGAACTTAAGCAGAGATCGTAGAGTTAAGCATATGATCTTAGACTGAAAGAGACAGTCTTAGTATAGGTTCCTTAGATTGGTTTAGTGTATAACCTGACCTTATTTAATATCAAATGGAATTAATGATGCGTACAAGACATGGGATCCAATAATTCCACCTTCCAAACGTCCTTCACAAAGGTTTATGCACAAAGAAGAAGACTTCCCCTTGCTTCCTTAGTGATAAAAACATGTGGATCAAATGAGCAAGACCAACACTTCAAAATGGTCATTGAAAATGCTCAACTTTAAAGGATCTTAACTTAGGTTTTTAATGCAAAACCAAGAAAACAAAGTCTCACACAAAGTGAAGGAAATATCAAGAATTGTTATTCATCAAAGGTTGCCCTTTTCCAATTGGCCAAAGGGTCTATTTATAGGCTACAATAAACGTCCTATCAGCCTATAAAATGACCAGAAATTAATTCAAATAAGCTAGCTAACAATTGTTTGAAAATTGAAAATTGCTTGAATTCAAACTAACATAAATTCTAGCTAAAATCTGAAAATCTTGCAAGTTGTTATCCTGAATGTATCCAGCCGTGTAAGAGGTCCAAATAATGTCTTGGAGGAGCTGATTTGATGAGTATAAGGTGCTTGAACTTGAATTCAAAAGTTTGGTGAAGTTTGAATTCAAGTTAAGTTTGAATTTGAGTGCACTTTGAATTTGTTTGTTGGATATCCTTCTTATTCCTTCAGCCATGTTTATTATGTCCAAGAGATGTCTTGAAATCTGATTTGATGATGATAATATGGTTGTAGTTGAATTCAAAAGATGGTTGAAGTTTGAATTCAAAATTGAGTTAAATTTGAATTCAAACTTGGATTCAATTTGAATTGGCATTTATCCTTCCTTTTTCCTCCAAGATGGCGTGTAGTTTGGGTTGAGATAATGGCAGAATTCTTCTTGAAATGCAAGCCTCAAATTGGTTGAAACTTGAATTCAAATCAAGGTTGAATTTAAATTCAAGTTTAACTTTGAATTTAAATTCAATTTGATCATCCATCTTGCACCTTAAGTGGCCGGCCTCTTTGTTGCTTTGGATATGATTTTGGGTTCAATTTTGAAAAGCGGATTCCATCTTGGACACATTTGAATTTGTCTTTGTGGAGACAAACATTCTCTTCAAGACAACATTCCTTTTGTCTCCCATGTTGCAACACACGGCTACATTGGTCTTTTTGGGCCTTCATTTCATTTGAATCTTCCATGTACCTAATTTACCTACAAAGCAAACACATAAAACAAAGATCACAAGAAAACAAGATAAAATTCAAAATAAAGAAAGCACACATACGCCCTACTCATAAAACGGTTAAAGGGTGGGTTCAATGAAGTGAACACATGGGACCTTAGGTTCATCTTGGACATGCTTAAACAAGAAGGTTCCAACTTGATGACAAAGTTCTCTTGCCCTTCTTCTTGTCATAGGGCCCTTGACCTCTTGATGATGATCAAGGAGATAGTTTGTCATCAAGAAGGTTCCAACTTGATGACAAAGTTCTCTCAAAGTTCTCTCGCCCTCCTTCTTGTCATAGGGCCCTTGATCTCTTGATGGGACCCTTGATCCTCATCAATCTCCCCCTCCTCAAAAGGATTTGTCCTTGAATCAAAAAGGTCATCAGTGAAAGGGGTGAGGTCTGCAACATTAAAAGTAGGCGAAATGGAACCATATCTTTCAGGAAGATCAAGGATGTATGCATTGTCACCTATGCTTTTCAAAACTTTGAAAGGTCCATCTCCTCTAGGTAACAGTTTTGACTTTCGCTCATTGGGAAATCTTTCTTTGCGCAAATGTAACCACACTAAATCTCCAGGTTTAAACACAACTCATTTTCGATGTTTGTTAGGTCGTCTTTCATAAGCTTTGTTTTTCTTTACAAGTTGTGTTTTAACTTGTTCATGCAGTTTCTTTATCTTTTCCGCTTTTTGTTTACCATCAAAACTTGAACATTCATGCACGGGAATAGGGATCAAATCAAGCGGAGACAAGGGGTTAAAACCATACACGATTTCAAATGGACTATGCAAGGTGCCGTGATGAACACTCCTATTATATGCAAATTCGATATATGGTAAACAATCTTCCCAATGTTTAATATGTTTTGAGAAAGAGTACGATTAACGACTTCAGTTTGTCCATCAGTTTGTGGGTGTGCAGTGGTTGAAAACAACAATTGTGTACCAAGTTTAGCCCACAAAATGCGCCAAAATTGACTCAAAAATTTCGTATCTCTGTCACTTACAATTGTACGTGGCATGCCATGTAATCTCACGATTTCTTTGAAGAACAAATCAGCAACATGTGTGGCGTCATCAACTTTCCTACATGCAATGAAATGTGCCATCTTTGAAAATCGATCAACCACAACATAAATGATATCGCGCCCTCCTCGAGACCTAGGAAGTCCTAAAACAACGTCCATGGAAATATCAATCCAAGGGGAATCATGGACGGGTAAAGGCGTGTAAAGGCCATGTGGTTGGGACTTGGATTTGGCTTGTTTGCAAGTGATGCAACTACCATACAACCTCTCGACGTCTACTCTCATGTGGGGCCAATAGAAATGTTCCTTAAGAGATTCAAGGGTTTTGAACACTCCGAAATGACCCATTAAACCTCCCTCATGGGCTTCTCTAGTCAATGCTTCTCGTAGGGATGTTTGGGGAACACACAACTTATGTTCTTTGAAAAGATAACCCTCATGTATGTAGAATTTCCCAAATGGTGCCTCTTTACATGCCTCGAAAATGGTGCCAAAATCATGGTTATTCGGGTACAATTCCTTGAGTGATTCGAATCCTAAGAATCGTAAGGATAATGTAGTTACTAATGTGTATCTCCTAGAGAGGTCATCAGCAACTATATTGTCCTTTCCTTGTTTGTACTTAATCACGTAAGGGAATTGTTCTATGTACTCTACCCATTTGACATGTCTCTTGTTCAACTTTCCTTGCCCTTTAAGATACTTAAGGCTTTCGTGGTAAGTGTGGATCAAAAACTCTTTAGGTTGAAGATAGTGTTGCCAAGTTTGTAGGGATCTCACGAGGGTATAAAGTTCCTTATCATAAGTAGAGTAATTCAATGCAGCGCCTTTCAACTTCTCACTAAAGTAGGCTACGGGTTTCTTACCTTGGGTCAAAACTGCGCCTATACCCACTCCACTTGCATCACATTCGATCTCAAAAGTCTCGTCAAAGTTTGGTAGCCTAAGTATGGGTGCAGTGGTTAGCCTACGTTTAAGCTCATCAAATGCCTGTTGTTGTGGCTCTTCCCACCTAAAATGCACATCTTTTTTCACAATTTCATTTAGGGGTGTAGCTATGGAAGAAAAATATTTGACAAAGCGTCTATAAAAACTTGCAAGTCCATGGAAACTGTGAACTTCCCCTACATTCTTAGGTATAGGCCACTCCACAATTGACCTAACCTTATCCTCATCCATCTCTACTCCCTCATCCGAAATGACAAATCCTAGGAAGACTACTCATTCCAAACAAAAAGAGCACTTCTTAAAGTTGGCGTAATGTTGTTCTTGCTTAAGTTTGTCAAAAACGGCCCTAATGTGGTCAAGATGATCTTCTATGGTTTGGGAATAGATTAGGATATCATCAAAATAAACAACTACAAATCATCCTATGAACGCTCGTAAGACTTCATTCATTAGCCTCATAAAAGTGCTAGGGGCGTTGGTGAGCCCGAAGGGCATCACTAACCACTCATAGAGCCTAAACTTGGTTTTGAATGCAGTCTTCCATTCGTCCTCTTCTCTAATGCGTACCTGGAAGTACCCCTGCTTAAGGTCGATTTTGGTGAAGAATTTAGATCCGTGCAACATATCTAGCATATCATCTAGCCTAGGTATGAGGTACCTATACTTGACAGTAATTTTTTTCATGGCACGGCAATCAGTACACATTCTCCAAGTTCCATCCTTTTTGGGTACTAAAATGACGGGGACGGCTGATGGGCTTAGGCTCTCTCGGACTTGTCCACTCGCTAGAAGCTCCTCTACTTGCCTTTGGATTTCCTTGGTTTCTTCGGGGTTGGCTCGATAGGCTGGGCGATTTGGTAACACAGCTCCTGGGACAAAATCGATTTGGTGTTCTATTCCTCTAATGGGTGGTAATCTGGATTGTGGCTCAGAGGGAAATAGAACTTCGTACTCTTAGATAAGAGACGCAACTAAAGTAGGTAAGTTTGGTGGGAGTTCTTCTAGGGAAAGTTTACACGCCTTAGGGATAAGAATGAGGACGGTTCGGTTGCTGTAAAGGGCTCGTGTGACCTCTCTTTTCTTTGCAAAATACCCACACTTCTTTTTGGACTCGGTGACTTCTATGGGTACTACCTCTTTTCCCTTGCTCTTTTATTTTTTGTTCTCACTTTTCATGCATTCCACGAATTTTCTCTCAGCTTCTTTTTCCTTAGGATTGGCCCTAGACTTAGACATGCATTGGTGATCCTCGTGGACTTTGTGTGGTGGAAGTGCATGCAATTTGTAAAGTTTGCCATTCAACTTGAAAGAATAACGATTCAAATATCCATCATATGTCACATGTCGATCAAATTGCAATGGCCTACCAAGTAAGATATGACTAGCATGCATTGGTGCAACATCACATAAAACATCATCTTTGTAACTACCAATGTTAAGTGAAATCAAAACTTGTTTACTTACACTAACTTCACCGCAATCATTTAACCATGCAAGTTTGTAAGGATGCGGATGATTAGTCATAGGCAAATTCAGTTTTCTTACCAATTCGATACTAGCCACATTCGCACAAGAACCGGAATCAATGATCATGGTGCACACTTTACCATTTATAATGCTGTGAATATGGAAAATGTTTTCTCTATGTTGTTCGTGATCATCTAATTTTGGATATGCATTTAAAGCTCTACGCACAACAAGAAACTCCTTAGTGTCAAAATCATCTAATGCTCCTAGATCTTCTTCAGGTTCAATTTCATTATCATGCTTAGATTCGTTTTCATGTCGGACTCAGACACATTCGTTTGTTTCCTCAATTAATATGATTCGTTTTGCATTAGGACACTCTTTTCTTATGTGACCACATCCTTGACATTTATAGCATTTAATGTCCCTAAACCTGTTTGAGAGATCAGAAGAATTTCCGGTAGGAGCCTTTTGTTGGGCGCGGTAATCTCGCCTTTGTGTGGACTGCACACAATTGTCCATCCTTTACGACGCACCTTGGTCATGTGTTTGGCCTCCTGTAGGCCATGAACTTTCCGTTCCTGAAGGATTGCTGGAAAACCTTGATGAAGACTGATTAGTACGATAAGTGGAATTGAAATTAGAGGGACTACATACCTTTAGTTGGTGTTCAATCTTTTCAGCCATATGGACCATGGTTGTGAGGTCGAGATAAGGTTGAAGATCAACCCTTTGCGCAATCTCCCTGTTTAAACCATGTAAGAATCGAGCCTTGGTGGCTTCTTCGAGTTCCTGCAAGTTAGACCTTTCCAACAAAATTTCTAACTCTTTGTAATACTCGTCTACACTTTTGGAACCTTGTCGTAAATTTTCCAAACTTATGAAAATAGAACTCTCATAATTGTTTGGGATAAAACGTTGTCTCATTTCAAACTTCATTTCTTCCCAAGTGGCAATTGGCGATTGTCTTGTCTTAGTTCTATTTCGACACAAATTTGTCAACCAATTTAGTGCATAACCAGAAAACTCAATAGAAGCGTACCTCACTTTTTGTAATTCACTGTAGTTGGTACAAGAAAAGATTAGATCCACTTTCGTTTCCCATTCCAAATATTCCTCCGCATTACTTTTACCATAAAACATGGGAATATTTATTTTTGTTTTGAGAAAATAGTCATCTTGTGGAAAAAGGGGATTTTGGCGTCTTTGGTAACCACGGAGAGGGTGGTCATCAAAGTCATAATCATCATGCTCAAATAGAATATAATTATCATTGTACCTTCTTGGAGTGTACCTTCTTAGTTGTATTGGAGGAACAAACCTTCTTGGCTCGATGGGTGGTGGTCTAAGGTTGTCATCCTCAACTTTTTCTGGAGGGTGATGCCTAGGTTGTGGTAAGGGAACGTCCCTGCTTGTGCCTTGGCCGTCACTCGTCTTGTAGCTCCGTTCAACATCCTCCAATCAATGTTTGATTACCTCATTGTCGTGCATGAGTTTCTTGAGCATCTCCAGCATTTATTGCTGTGTGTTGTCCAAAGTCTCAGCTTCCTTTGATTTGCTAGAAGCGGAATGATTGCTGCTCTCCATGTTTGACCTAAAGAACTTTAACGAAAACAAAATGGAAAGGAAAGAAGCAAACTAACACAAAGACAAACAAATGTTAAGTGATTAGTAAAAACAAAATATGAACACTCCTCTTTCTCTTCTTTTCACTCTCTTACCACTTTGCTTCTTGGATAACCTGAGGTTAAGAAGGCTCAAAGTGATCAATTAAGAAAGTGTGTTGCCAATGCTTCTCCAAATCACAACGATCTCCACTTGTTTCTCCCTTTTGCTTTCAAGTTTCACCAAATAGAATCAAGTGAAATGGACACTAACTTGAACTTTCTACTAAGATTCAAAGAAAATAAGCAACCAAAATTGATATATAAGGCTGAACCAAAGATGAACTAAGGGTTGCCATGGGCAATCTTTAGTCAATTTTGATTCTGTGCACTTATTATCCACAAAATGGTTCAATTCATACAATAATCGAGCAACCAAGTGTGTGATTGGTTCAAGAAGAGCAGGATAAGGAGAATAATATGTGGGAGTACGGTTGTATGTAGCGAAAACGAAATACGGTATCCAAGATTTTCAAATTGCACCAAAAAAATTTTAAGTAATGCACAAATGTTTTGCCTTTTTTCTTTTCTGTTGTTCTTTTGTTTTTCTTCCCTTCCTTGCTATTTCAACGTAAGCAAGGTTCAGATTCGTCTCCTTTTTTTGATTAGGGGAAAAATTGGAATGTCACGCTTTTGTACGCAGAACGTTTGTTTTTGGGCAGAATAGTGCAATGACTTTAAACTGTAGTGTGCAACCTTTAATTGCAACAAAAATAACCTAGGAAAGTGAGGGAAATTAGGGTAGGGCAGAATTGGGATTAGGGTTAGGTTTTTTCAATTTAGGGTTTTTTTGAACATTTTGGGAATTTACGGAATGGGGTTTTGGGAACTGAATGGGTGGTGTAAATGGACTATTTGGGTTGGTAATTGATTATTTGTGTGGTCAATTTGGATAATGGATGGTTGTAGGAAAGAACTGAACAAAATTTCAAATTCTAGGGTTAGGGTTTTTTGAATGAGTTGGGATCTTTTGATTCTGATTTTGTTTGGTAAAATTGGTTCGGAGCTTTTTGTTAAGAGTGTAAATAAAGTAGTTTGGAACTTGGTTGGTGGGTTTAGGGTTGGGTTGGGGTGGGTGTTGGTTGGGCTGTGGGTTTTGGGTTGGTTTTAGGGTTTTCTTGATGTTGAAAATGGCTTGTGAAGACAAACACACGTAGGACTAACTTGATTCAAAGCTTGAAATCAATCACAATGTGAATCACAAGATGCATACAATCATCACCAACTAAAAGCTTCGGTAGCAACAAGATGATTTGAAACCAAGGAGCTTTATAGGATGATAGTTGTAGTAAAAAGATAGCTGAATGTACTCTAAATGCTCAAACCCTAATTTTTCAAGTTTGAATGATAAAATGTCAGATTTTTGATGCACAAGTTGGATAAACGTGAGACTAGAACAAGAATCAACAAAGATGCTAGAATGATGAAGAACAAGACTCAACAAAATGCAAATGACTCAAACAACCTGGACGTTTTTTTGTATGAATGATAGACAAATGACGTGTAGAATGAGGGGTAGAAGAAGGACACAACTGAACTTGAAATGACTAGACTCAAACGAAAAGAAAATGATAGGTGGTGGAATAGAGTAACTTGGTCTCTGATACTAATTTGATGCGTGCAAGACGTGGGCTCCAATAATTCCACCTTCCAAACGTCCTTCACAAAGGGTTATGCACAAGGAAGAAGACTTCCCCTTGCTTCCTTAGTGATAAAAACGTGTGGATCAAATGAGCAAGACCAACACTTCAAGATGGTCGTTGATCAGGCAAACCAATATGGCCCTCTTGGACGGCACCTTTTAGCAATGGCAACACCTTCAAAATGCTCAACTTTGAAGGATTGCAAAACCAAGAAAACAAAGTCTCACACAAAGTGAAGGAAATATCAAGAATTGTTATTCATCAAAAGTTGCCCTTTTCCAATCGGCCAAAGGGTCTATTTATAGGCTACAATAAACATCCTATCAGCCTATAAAATGACCAGAAATTAATTCAAATAAGCTAGCTAACAATTGTTTGAAAATTGAAAATTGTTTGAATTCAAACTAAAACAAATTCTAGCTAAAATCTGAAAATCTTGTAAGATGTTATCCTCAATGTATCCAGCCATGTAAGAGGTCCAAATAATGTCTTGGAGGAGCTGATTCGATGAGTATAAGGTGCTTGAACTTGAATTCAAAAGTTTGGTGAAGTTTGAATTCAAGTTAAGTTTGAATTTGAGTGCACTTTGAATTTGTTTGTTGGATATCCTTCTTACTCCTTCCAGCCGTGTTTAGTATGTCCAAGAGATGTCTTGAAATCTGATTTGATGATGATAATATGGCTGGAGTTGAATTCAAAAGATGGTTGAAGTTTGAATTCAAAATTGAGTTAAATTTGAATTCAAACTTGGATTCAATTTGAATTGGCATTTATCCTTCCTTTTTCCTCCAAGATGGCGTGTAGTTTGGGTTGAGATAATGGCAGAATTCTTCTTGAAATGCAAGCCTCAAATTGGTTGAAACTTGAATTCAAATCAAGGTTGAATTTAAATTCAAGTTTAACTTTGAATTTAAATTCAATTTGATCATCCATCTTGCACCTTAAGTGGCCGGCCTCTTTGTTGCTTTGGATATGATTTTGAGTTCAATTTAGAAAAGAGGATTCCATCTTGGACACATTTGAATTTGTCTTTGTGGATACAAACATTCTCTTCAAGACAAAATTCCTTTTGTCTCCCATGTTGCAACACAAGGCTACATTGGTCTTTTGGGCCTTCATTTCATTTGAATCTTCCATGTACCTAATTTACCTACAAAGCAAACACATAAAACAAAGATCACAAGAAAACAAGATAAAATTCAAAATAATGAAAGCACACATACGCCCTACTCATAAAACGGTCAAAGGGTGGGTTCAATGAAGTGAACACATGGGACCTTAGGTTCATCTTGTACATGCTTAAACAAGAAGGTTCCAACTTGATGACAAAGTTCTCTTGCCCTTCTTCTTGTCATAGGGCCCTTGACCTCTTGATGAGGATCAAGGAGATAGTTTGTCATCAAGAAGGTTCCAACTTGATGACAAAGTTCTCTCGCCCTCCTTCTTGTCATAGGGCCCTTGACCTCTTGATGGGACCCTTGATCCTCATCAATTAACATGGAGCCTTAACATTTAGCTTGCTTTCTTCAATACATGAATAAAACACTTAGAATTAAAATTTCAATATAATGATATGTGAACTAAGTATGTCGAAACAATTGTTATGATAGGATGACGTCACCACCTAGGGGACATATTCAGCTACCTTCCCCAGAATAGATACCACTACCTTTCGAGTATGTTCCACCATAGGTACATGTTTCAAAAGATGCCACTCAGGCATTTCTCGGTACGCTGAGGCATCTTGGTCAGACTGTTGAGACTGCATAGACTGCACCATCACAGACTCAGATGAGTATAGGGTTTTATTATGGGGTACTTCAGAGGGCACATGTTCCAAAATTTGATGGAAGATGTTATGCCCCGCATCCGCCGGAACCTAATTAAATGAGGAAAGGAATTATAAGAAATTAATAACCACATAATTTTGGACTAAATATTAGAGTTTAAGAATTAAAGAAAAAGGATTTAAGTAAAATACAAGTTAGAAGTTCCAGTTTTGCCCTTCCCCATAATAAAATTGGAAAAGAGAGTTATTCTCCCCATTCCTTTCAGAAGAAAGTCGACTCCTTTTCTTCCCCAAGCCCTAATCGACTTCCACAAGCCCTAGGTGAGGAAGACGGCCTCCAGGACTCCAAAAATCAATCCAAGTCCCGTCTGTTTCTCAATCTGATTATCAGTAATCAAAGGCAAGTAACTTTCTTATAAGTTCTTACAATTTGTGAAGGAAAAACGCCCTACTTTTGTATCAAAATTGGATCACCATGCAGTATTATACCCTTGTTTATCTATATGTGAATTCTGTGAAATGTCTATGTATTGAATTTGACGTTTGGCCATTGTATATTCAAAATCTGGTTTGACGTTGTGAATATATGAATTCCTCCAAATCCTTATCCCTTGAATCCCCTTTTATAGTAAATTTTCTGTTGCGTTAGGGTTTGAGGGAGAAAGATGCGATCTTTGAATTTGTAGGATTGAAATCCTTGGGTTTTATGCTTGAATCCTTGGTATGTATGTGGTAGTGTTCAACTTGTAGTTTAAGCACGAAATGATAGCAGGGATTAGGCCGAGAATGACAGGGATGAAGTTTGGGGACGGTTGAATGTTTGGTTTGCAGATTTTCTGCAGAAATCACGTAGTTTTCTAGAAAAAGGGGACATCGATCGATCGATGTCATAAGATGATGTACATCGATCGATCAATGTAAGCCGTCTGAGCGACTGATGTGAGGCAGAAAGTTTCTGACGGATTGATCGATCAATGTGAGGGTATGAAGTCACTTTGATCGATCGATGTAGGCAAATGGATTAACTGATGTGAGACAAAAAGTTTCTGATGGACTTCGATCGATCGATGTTAGGGTATGAAGTCACATCGATCAATCGATGTCAGGGTATGATGTCAACAATTTTCTTAGGGAAATAGAAGAAAGAAATGGAAGTTAGAGGACCAATTGGGTGACATTAGAGGCTTCTTAGAACGTGATTGAGGTCAGTTTAAGTCTTGGGAATGTGTCTTAAGATGGTGAATCAACGGTGAATATTTTGAGAGGTATTTGAGGACGTGATTGAGGTCAGTTTAAGTCATGGGAATGTGTCTTAAGATGGTGAATCAACGGTGAAGATTTCGAGAGGTATTTGAACTAGATTTCAGTGTGAATGGTCTAAGAGGCTAAGGATGAATGCTTGAGGCTTCGATAAGGTTCAAATGGTGTGTGTGAGGTCGTCTAATTCGTCCCTTGTGTTCCTAAGATGAGTGTTAATGTTGAGGTAGGCATGAGCACGCAGGGACATGTTTGAAGATGAGAATGAGACGAGGCTCAAGTGATTGAATGACAGGTTTGACTGTGCATCTCTGCATCATGGCACTTGCATTTGCACCATGTTTTGGTAAGAGCTGTGCCTCGGCACAGGGTATAAAGTTCTTGGCAAAGTGAGCTGTGATGTGTTACAGGGTATAAAGAAAAGCCGTAGCCATCACAGGGTATAAAGTGAGATGTAATGTGACACAGGGTTTAAAGGAAATTTATGGATCATTACAGGGTATAAAGTTAAGTTGTGATGTGTCACATGGCATAAAGACAAGCTGTGGCCCTTTACAGGGTATAAAGTTATATGACCGGGCATTATGACAATTATAGCACTGTTTTGAAAATTATTACACGAGCATATGTGATTGTGTTGTGTAGAGCATGATTTGAAATGGCACAGCAGCATATATTCCGTTCTGGTATGATTGCTATGTAAGTGACTCGGTGTTTACTGGTGCATTATTTGTTTCTTTTCTTTTATTATGCAAGTAAATCGGAACTTTGAAATAACTCAGGACATGTGCCCCTATTCCTCTTGATATTGATATTCACTCATGTCTTGCACTGTGATGATCCTGTATGCATTATAAGCAGGTTACTTGCTAGCGTTTTTCGCTAAGGGTTCTACCCCGTTGTTTTTGCATATGAGCCCGAGTATGACATGATTTCATTCAAGACGATAGCGAGTGGGCTGAGTGGGGTGCTTAGAGCCTATCTTGGGATTATTATAGACTGTTCATTATCAATTTAAATTTATTTCATTCAGTTGAGGATTAGATGGCTGCGTCCACAAGCAGTTTTATTTTCTTTTGCCTTTGGGAGTATAGATTCAATTAATTCAGATTTTAATTTATATGTGTCTCTATGCTTATTTCTCCGACGTCAGTGATGATGTGCATGTGAGAGTATTGACGTCTGGTAGTCCTTTTAGTAGGCTACGACGGGTGCACCTGTTCGGGTCTGCTGGCCGTGCCGGGCGCTATAGGTGGTATCAGAGCCAAGGCTTCTGATCTACCTCGGAGACCTAGGTTTATGTCATATAAAGTCCTAAGCTATGATTTTGACCTTAAGTTGATTCATAGTTCTAAGTATTTGATCTTAGATATAAGATGGATTGCGTTGGGTGTGTGCGAGTGCGATATAATTTAAATAAATGACTGTACGATGCATTTCTTTAATGTATGCAAGTTCCGTTCGGAGCCTTTAGTACTATCTTTTGAATTGCTGAATGCTAATAAGTGCTGACCTTGAAGAAAGATGCCTCCCAGAAGAGAAAACCCTGGAAATGGTGGAAACGGAAATGAAAATCCTCAGCCACCGCAGATGGTAATGCCCCAGGCTTTGATGGATGCATTGACGGTGATTGCACAGGGAGTTGCTCAGCAGCAGCCTCCTCCTCCTTCATGACCGCCTTAGCACGGTATTCGGTACTACATTGGGAAAATGCAGAAGTTGCATGCCCCCACATTTGAAGGGACCACAGACCAAGAGGTGGCAGAGTTTTGGTTAGAGGAAGTAGAAAAGTGCTTCAGGCTAGTGCAGGTGCCTGAAGAAAACAAGGTGGATGTGGCTACGCCCTTGCTGAGTGGCAGAGCCAATGCTTGGTGGAACGGTATCCTTCCGAAGATGACTCCTCCTATCTTATGGAGGCAATTTATTGAGGCTTTTAAGGAGTACTACGTGCCTAAGACTGCTATATTGGAGAAGATGAGACAGTTTGACAAGTTAGAGCAAGACAGGATGTCCGTTTCCAATTATGCCGACAGGTTCCATGCCTTGGAAAAATTCACGCCCACGGTGTTGGAAAATAACAGAATGAAGAAGCTCAAGTTCGAGCAAGGTCTGAACCCTCGCATTTGGTTAGCTATAGCAGGATCTAGTTTAAAGACTTGCTGAAATGCTGGATGCCTGTTACCGAGTAGAATGTGATATGCGCAGATCTGAGTCTAGAGAGGCTCGTGAGGACAAGGTCAAGAGGCCGAGAGATGATCGGAGTGGAGGTAGACCCGGACGTTGGGTCAAGATTCCCAGAAGAGGTCAGACCGGACAGTTCCAGAGGGCACTGCAGCAGAATCAGCCTAATCAACAGGCGGCAGGTGTGTGTGTCTGCATTGCCAAAAAATCATGTTGGGGAGTGCTGGAAAAAGATTGGAGCCTGTTTCAATTGTAGTAAGACTGACCATAGAATGAAGGCCTGTCCCGAGTAGAAGCAGATGCCACAGGGAGATGCAGGGTCACAACAACAACAGAGAGCTAGGCCCAGATCCAATGCCAGAGCTCACGTCATGACGGATGCCGAGGTACAAGAGAACAATGACGTCATGACATGTATAGTTTGAGTTACATTTTCAGTTGGTTAAGTTGGAAACTAAATTTTCTTTACGTGAAATCTTCTGTGATATGCTCTTTGTAATTAGGTATTGTTCTAGTAAATAAAGTGCCTACGAGTGTGTTATTTGATAGTGGTGTGAGTCACTCATTCATGTCTAAGAAATTTACCAAAGGACTTGATTGTCTGCCCGAGTGGCTTGAGACCCCCTTCAGAGTGCAAGCAACTGGTGATCAAGTACTGGTCTCACGTCATCAGTACAAGGACTGTGAGTTGGAGTTGATGAGAAGGTGTTTCCTGCCACCTTGGTTCCAATCGTGATGCATGATTTTGACGTGATTTTGGGCATGGATTGGTTGACTAAGTATCATGCCAACATTGATTGCAGACTTAAACAAGTGACAATTAAGGATCCTGAGATGAATGAAGTGACGATTCAAGGAAATGTTAAGCTGACAAAGACCCACAAGAAAATCTATTTGACGGTAGTTCAAGCTTTCAAGTTGCAGGGGGGAGCAGAGGGATTTATGGTGTATGCTATGGATTCTAAGCAGGAGATTCCCTCTATCAATCAGATTCCGGTGATTAATGAATTTAAGAACATATTTCCATATGATTTGCCTGGAGTACCGCCATCAAGAGAAGTGGAGTTCAAAATTAACTTGATTTTAGGAGCTGAGCCTATATCTAAGGTACCTTACAGGATGGCCCCAGCTGAACTTAAGGAGTTAAAGGGATAACTGCAGGAGTTGTTGGACAAGAAGCTGATCCGTCCTAGTGTATCACCTTAAGGAGCTCCTGTTTTATTTGTCAAGAAGAAGGATGGTAGTTTGAGATTATGTATCGACTACAGAGAGCTGAACAAGATAACAATCCAGAATAAGTATCCACTACCAAGGATTGAGGATTTATTTGATCAATTGAAGGGTGCAAGATGGTTTTCAAAAATCGATCTTCGTCAGGGATACCATCAGTTGCTTGTGAAAGCGGATGATGTCCCTAAAACAGCTTTCTGTACTCGCTATGGACATTATGAGTTTTTGGTGATGCCTTTTGGACTGACCAATGCCCCAGCAGCGTTTATGGATTTAATGAACATCGTGTTCCGAGAACAGCTAGATCGGTTTGTGGTGGTGTTCATTGATGGCATTTTGGTATACTCCCCTGATGAGCAGTCCCATGCGGAGCATTTGAGAGTGGTATTGGAGATTCTAAGACAGCAGAAGTTGTATGCCAAATTCAGCAAGTGTGAATTTTGGCTAAGGAGTGTGACCTTTCTTGGTCACGTGATATCTAAGGGTGGAATTTTAGTGGATCCTAAGAAAGTGGAAGCAATCACTAAATGGCCGATACCTACGAATGTGACAGAAGTCAGAAGTTTCTTAGGTCTGGCAGGCTACTACAGGAAATTTGTTGATGGATTTTCAAAATTTACAGTTCCATTGAGCCGACTTACCCAGAAGAAGACTAAGTTTGAGTGGACTGCAGAATGCGAGCAGTGCTTTTCTGAACTCAAAAAGAGATTGATCACGGCTCCGGTGTTAGCACAACCCTCCGGCACCGACGACTTCGTGATCTATAGTGATGCGTCTAAGAAAGGACTAGGTATGTATATAATTACAAATGTTGTATTATGTATATACCGAACGTGAATTAACTTTCCATTTGTAGGTTGTGTCCTGATGCAAAATGGATGAGTTATTTTTTATGCTTCGAGACAGCTGAAACCTTATGAGCAGAAATACCTGACTCATGACTTGGAGCTCGCAGCAGTAGTGTTTGCCCTTAAGATTTGAAGACACTACTTATATAGAGAAAAGTGTGCCGTGTTCACTGATCACAAGAGCCTGAAATACTTATTTTCGTAGAAAGAGCTGAACATGAGACAGAGGAGATGGTCGGAGTTACTTAAGGATTATGACTTAACTATCAACTATCATTCTGGTAAAGCTATCAAAGTGGCAGACGCATTGAGCACAAAGTCTAGCCATGCAAGACCGTCCCCTTTGGAGCGAGAGATTGAGGAGTTTGTTTTGGATGTTGTGGACTCAGTGATAAATGTTCTTGCATTCCTGCCTATAGCCCCAGGCTTGGTAGACAGAATTAAAGAAGCTCAGTATGATGACGTGTCACTGAAAGAAATCCGTGACAAATGGAAAATGGAACCAGTAAAAGATTTTTAGTTGAGAGAAAATGGAAGTTTATGTTTTTAGAATCGGCTATGCGTACCAAACAAGGAAGAGCTTTGAAGAGAATTGTTGAGTGAAGCTCATAACTCAAGGTTGTCTATCTACCCTGGAAACGCGAAAATGTATAAGGACCTCAAAAAGAATTATTAGTGGATAGGGATGAAGAGAAGTATTGCAGAATATGTTGAGAGGTGTCTGGTATGTCAGCAGGTCAAAGCGGAGCATCAGCAACCTGGCGGTTTAATGATGCCACTGGAGATTCCAGAATGGAAGTAGAAACATGTGACTATGGACTTTGTGATGGGGTTGCCCAGAACTCAAAGTGGAAATGAGATGATTTGGGTGATTATGGATCGCCTGACGAAGACAGCGCATTTTCTGGCTATGCCGAATTGTACCTCTTATGAGAAATTGGCAAACATGTACGTGGATAATATTGTGAGTTTGCATGGAGTCCCCGTTAGTATCTATCAGACTGTGATCCCAGGTTCACTTCTAAGTTTTGGACAGCTTTTCAGAAAGCTATGGGCACTGATCTGAGGATGAGCACAGCTTATCACCCTCAGACGGATGGACAATCCGAGAAGAATATTCATACTTTAGAGGATATGATGAGAGCATGTGCGTTGGATTTTAAGGAAAACTGGGATAATATGTTTGAAGCTGATGGAATTCTCATACAATAATATTCACCACAGTGCGATTGGTATGGCACCATTTGAGGTTCTATACGGACCAAAGTGCAGATCCCCGATTTGTTAGGACGAAGTTGGGGAAAGGACAATAACTGCACCAGAATTGATTGAGCAAACTGTTGGGAAAGGGAAGATTATAAGAGATAGACTTAAAGTGGCACAAGATCGCAGTAAGAGTTGGGCAGATTCTAAAAGATGGACCTTGGAGTTCGAAGAAGGTGAAAAAGTCTATCTGCGAGTTTCACCAACTAAGGGATTTGCGAGATTTGGGATGAAAGGCAAGTTAAGCCCTCGGTATATTGGCCCATACGAGGTACTTGGCAGAGTTGGTGAAAGAGCATATTGATTAGCATTGCCTCCAGTTTTATCGCAAGTCCACAATGTGTTTAATGTTTCTCAACTAAGGAAGTACGTGACGGATCCCATTCATGTTCTTGAAGCTCAACTGTTGGAGATTAGGGATGATGTCTCGTACGAAGAGTACCCTGTGAATATTGTAGACAGGAAGGATCAAGTTCTACGCAACCGTGTGATTCCGTATGTCAAGAATCAGTCGGGTAATCATATGGAGCGTGAGGCCACATGGGAACTTGAGGAGCAGATGAAGGAGTTGTATCCATACCTCTTCCAATAAGGTACGTTAGTTTCGAGGACGAAACTTTTTGTAAGAGGGGTGGAATGTTATGCCCCGCATCCGCCGGAGCCTAATTAAATGAGGAAAGGAATTATAAGAAATTAATGACCATATAATTTTGGACTAAATATTAGAATTTAAGAATTAAAGAAAAAGGATTTACGTAAAATACAATTTAGAAGTTCCAGTTTTGCCCTTTCCCATAATAAAATTGGAAAAGAGCGTCATTCTCCCCATTCCTTTCAGAAGAACGTCGACTCCTTTTCTTCCTCAAGCCCTAGTCGACTTCCACAAGCCCTAGGTGAGGAACACAGCCTCCAGGAATCATTCCAAGTCACGTCTGTTTCTCAATCCAATTATCAGTAATCAAAGGCAAGTAACTTTCTTATAAGTTCTTACGATTTCTGAAGGAAAAAGACCCTACTTTTGTATCAAAATTGGATCACCATGCAGTATTGTACCCTTGTTTATCTATATGTGAATTCTGTGAAATTTTTGTGTATTGAATTTGACGTTTGGCCATTGTATATTCAAAATCTGGTTTGACATTGTGAATATATGAATTCCTGCAAATCCTTATCCCTTGAATCCCCTTTTGCTGTAAATTTTCTGTTGTGTTAGGGTTTGAGGGAGAAAGATGTGATCTTTGAATTTGTAGGATTGAAATTCTTAATTTTTAGGCTTGAATCATTGGTATGTATATGGGTAGTGTTCAATTTGTAGTTAAAGCACAAAATGATAGCAGGGATTAGGCTGGGAATGACTAGGATGAAGTTTGGGGACGGTTGAATGTTTAGTTCTGCAGATTTTCTGCAAAAATCACATAGTATTCTGGAAAACGGGGACATCGATCAATCAATGTCATCGGATGATGTATATCGATCGATCAATGTAAGCCGTCTGAGCGACTGATATGAGGCAGAAAGTTTCTGACATACTTCGATCGATCGATATGAGGGTATGAAGTCACTTTGATTGATCGATGTAGGCAAATGGATCGACTGATGTGAGACAGAAAGTTTCTAACGGACTTCGATCGATCGATGTTAGGGTATGAAGTCACATCGATCAATTGATGTCAGGGTATGATGTCAACAATTTTCTTAGGGAAATAGTAGAAAGAAATGGAAGTTAGAGGACCAATTGGGTGACATTAGAGGCTTCTTAGGACGTAATTGAGGTCAGTTTAAGTCTTGGAAATGTGTCTTAAGATGGTGAATCAATGGTGAATATTTCGAGAGGTATTTGAGGACGTGATTGAGGTTAGTTTAAGTCTTGGGAATGTGTCTTAAGATGGTGAATCAACGGTGAAGATTTCGAGAGGTATTTGAACTAGATTTCAGTGTGAATGGTCTAAGAGGCTAAGGATGAATGCTTGAGGCTTCGATAAGGTTCAAATGGTGTGTGTGAGGTCGTCTAATTCGTCCCTTGTGTTCCTAAGATGAGTGTTAATGTTGAGGTAGGCATGAGCACGCAGGGACATGTTTGAAGATGAGAATGAGACGAGGCTCAAGTGATTGAATGACAGATTTGAGTGTGCATCTCTGCATCATGGCACTTGCATTTGCACCATGTTTTGGTAAGAGCTGTGCCTCGGCACAGGGTATAAAGTTCTTTGCAAAGTGAGTTGTGATGTGTTACAGGGTATAAAGAAAAGTTGTAGCCATCATCGGGTATAAAGTGAGCTGTAATGTGACACAGGGTTTAAAGAAAAGCTGTGGATCATTACAGGGTATAAAGTTAAGCTGTGATGTGTCACATGGCATAAAGACAAGCTGTGGCCCATCATAGGGTATAAAGTTATATGACCGACCATTATGACATGCATAGCACTGTTTCGAAAAGTATTGCATGAGCATATGTGATTGTGTTGCGTAGAGCATGATTTGAAATGGCAAGCAGCATATATTCCGTTCCGGTATGATTGCTATGTAAGTGACTCGGTGTTTGCTGGTGCATTATTTATTTCTTTTCTTTTATTATGCAAGTAAATCCGAACTTTTGAACAACTCCGGACATGTGCCCCTATTCCCCTTGATATTGATATTCACTCACATCTTGCCATGTGATGATCCCGTACGCCTTATAAGCGGGTTACTTACTAGCATTTTTTCTGCCCTGGTTCTACCCCGTTGTTTTTGCAGATGAGCCCGAGTATGACATGATTTTCATTGAGGACGATGGCGAGTGGGCTGAGTGGGGGTGCTTAAAGTCTATCTTGGGATTGTTATAGACTGTTCATTATCAATTTAACTTTATTTCATTCAGTTGAGGATTAGATGGCTGCGTCCACAAGCAGTTTTATTTTCTTATGCCTTTGGGAGTATAGATTCAATTAATTCAGATTTTTATTTATATGTGTCTCTGCGCTTATTTCTCCTACGTCAGTGATGACGTGTATGTAAAAGTATTGACGTATGGTAGTCCTCTTAGTAAGCTATGACGGGTGCACCGGTTTGGGTCCGCTCGCCGGGCCGGAGCGTTACCGAAGACCTGGTGTGGATAAGGCTGAGAAGTGGTTCGAAGAAATTGAGAATGGTTTCGAACTGGTACAAGTTCTAGAGGAGATAAAGATGCAAATTGCCTGATCATTTCTGATTAGAGAAGCCACACAATGGTGGGAAGCATGTGTTCTAACATTACCTTGACCCGTTGCATGGACGCATTTCTTATATGAGTTCCATCAGCATTTTCTACCCCCTTTAGTAATCACTCAGAGAATGGAGGAATTTGAGACGTTGAGACAGCGGCTGGAAGACACGGTCTCCGAGTATGTCAGTCGATTCACTGTCTTGGGTCAGTACGTCCCAGCAACTATGATAGATGAAAAACTTAAGATATGCAAGTTTAAAAGTGGATTACATTCTCTGATTCGAACTTGGATTAGGAAGATAAACCCGAGGAACTCTGAAGAGATGTTGCTTGCTTGTTACCGAGTGGAACATATTACATAGCCGCAAGACTAGACAGCTGGAAACAAGAGGTCTCGTGATGTCACAGATGATCATCACAAGCAGCGGAACAAGTTACTACGAAGGGCAATCAGACGACCTCATCTTCAGTGTCAGCTGCAACAGCCACGGGCCTACCACAACTTGCGAAGCCGGTATACCAGACTTGCCAGCGACAGCACATTGGTGAGTGCTGGAAAAGAACCGGCGCATGTTTCAGATGCGACAAGATCAGACATCTGGCCAGAGAACGTTCAGAGAAAAAGAATGGCTGCCAAGGGAGGCACAGCAACCAGAAGGGCAATCACAGACTGGTAACCCAGATCAGAATGTACCTAGCTCAGAAATTTCTGAGGCCTAAATATAGAAATAGGTATGCATAATTACGCCATTTGTCTGTGACTAGCGGTACAAGTATTAAAACTTAATCTGTTAACCCAATGTGAATTGTAACGGTAAAGAGACAATCTAGTTCAGTAAGAAAAGTATATTTATGGAAGATTTCCACCCAGTCAGTGACCTATCAAGTAAGAAAGGGAAAATGATCGAGTGACGCAGCGGAAACTCGGAAGCAAAAATAATTTAAGCAATTAACTTTACAGGCTCTTAACTTCAGATAAGTACACGTTAGAGGAATAACCAAAAGTTTTAGGTTAGAGCCATAACTATGACTATAGAAAAGCATGATTCGAACGCCAAGTCAATACATCGAAAAAGGTTTGAAACATGTCATAAGAGTGGAATCAGTGGAATAATCTTAAGCAGTTGATTATGATCAAATTTATAAGTTTAGAGGATGAAACTTTTTATAAGGGAGAGGAATGTTACGACCCACATGCCCGGTCTAGTAGAAAATAGAAACGAAGGTATAACGATAGAATTAGGATGCGATCATTGAGTCGCACTTAGTATAATATGTGTGTAAGGGTACGCTAAATAAAATTTAAGAACTATTAAATTACCTTAATAGGTGTACGAATATTTAATAGTGCACCTAAGGAATTGAGCAACTTTTATTAGGAATTAAAGCAAAGAAGAAAGGAAACACCGCATAAAAAACAAAGGAAGGATAAAATGGTAAATCTCCACTCCACTACAACCTCAAACCGCCCCATCCTCGTAGTGTAAGACAAAATGGTCTTGCATTTTTATTCCATGTTATTTATTTATTTATTTTCTCCACCTCTTTCATGCATGCATTACTCCATTTACTTATTTTCTTCCATTTTCTTTTCTTTTCCCTCATCATTTTACTCCTCTTACACAAAGCAATTAACAACCAACCAAACTTCATGCAACAATTTTCCCTTCTACTAACTTCCTAACCCATGATTATTCTTCCACCTTCTTAACTCATGTCGCCGTCACTTGCACCAAGGAATGACAGAAGACAACCTTTCTTACACACTTACACACCCCCTTCCACCATCCACTCAAAGTACATGCATGCCTTTCTTTCTTACACTTTCTCTTCCCAACCCCAAAAACCTAATGATTATTTCCTTTACTCACTCCCTCACTAATTTCGGCTAAGGTAAGAGGAAACAAAAAATAAAAGTCTTCCTCACCTAATTCCCCTCTGATTTTCACATCTCAACTCTCCATCTCTCTAGAACTTTTTCTCCTCTTCACCCTTTTCTCTCAAGCTAAAAATCCTCCATCTTCATCCCCTTAATCAACTGTGAGTTAGCTAGGCAAGAAGGGAGAAGAACTTCTTTTAATTTCAAGTAAAGATTAAGCTTCCAAATTTAAGAATCCTCAAGGTAGGTGTTCTATTCCTTTTCATAAACATCTTCCTTACATCTATTCTCCAAAAGATTCACATTTTCCTCTCTCATTGGCTCCCAAAATCGTGAGCTAGACTAAGGAGGAAGAATGAACTTTCTAAGTTCATCAAGTAAGAATCTTCAAGGTGCTCAAAGGGTAAGACCTCTTAAGATTGAATTTTAAACCTTCCTTATGTTTTCTCCTTAAAAAATTAACATATTGTTCCTTCCATTTTGGCCATTAGGCCGTAAGGTACCAAAAGTGGGGAAAGAAGACATCTTTTTCTTCTTAGAGAGTAAGAATCAAAGAAAAGACAAGTATTCTTCCTAGCTTCTTCATGCATGCTAAAAATGAATTCTTTCATGTTAAAATATAAGAATGGATCATGCATGCATAAGGTTATATGATGTAAATGCTAAGAACCTAAAGAAAGTGAAATTGCATTATGTGATGATCTTGGGTAACCTTCCCTTATGTGCATTTTATGGAGTTGATGATAGGAAAGAATGACTTGCATGATAAATTTCAGATATGTGAAGGTCTCATATGTGTTTGCATGTATCATTCGCATGACAACTATCTCTATTATAATCTCCATCTACATTTCTATGTTATTTGTCAACATGCATGACTTGGTAATTAATGGAATAAAAACGTGTGTATGAATATTTGGTTATACTCACTTTGCATGTTCTTAAAAGAAAGGAATGATTATGTATGCATGTGGCTTAAATTTCGGCTAAAAGGAAATCAAGTGCACAACATCATAACGTTTATTTAGCCACTTCCATCAATGTATGTGATTATATTTAGTTGGTGAGTTAGAGGGAATAATCAATTTTTCCCACCCACGGTTTAGGTGTGATGGTGAAGAACTGAATTGATTAGAAAGATGTATGTGAAAGAGATGTATGTGGTGAAGTCACTTTGCATGGCAACACAAGTTAACAAAAGACAAAAATCATGTGCGGGTGTGTGCATGTGATGTTTCGTCTAAGTGGCCTTTTCCATGTGTAAATTGCATATTTATGAGATACATATATGTCATGCATGAAATCAACAAGTTGTAAAGGTGTATGTGTGTGTGTTGTGACTTTCGGCTAAGTGGCCTTTTGATGACCATGGCTGATGAATTTTTATTATTAATGTGCATATGGATGAACCTATTTAAAAAGTTGGATAAGGTACAAGATCCTCGTGGTAAAATTGGCAACGTACAAACTAATAATTACAATGAGTTACCAAATTGAAAAATAAGTTGCTTCAGCTACTAAAAATCAAAGTAATTAACGAGAACAAAACGGTAAATTCAACACTTTATTAAAGCCAAGAAATGAGACTGTTTTCATAAGAATTATGAAGTCAATTATGAAAAGGATCACTTAGAACAAGATGGTCATAATTAAAGCCTAAGGAGGGCTTATTTTTAAGGAGTGGTTGTGAATCCCATAAAAGGGGCTGAACGATAATTTTACCTAGGAAAATAATATAATACAATAAACAACCATCAGTATTACGTTATGGAATCATTAGAGGTATTAAATCAGCATATACCGAGTCTACTCTCATGCATACGACAAAGTTATTTTTAAAAGCGACATGTTTTACCATACGATGCGTATTTACGGAAATGACGACCACATAAACGTTTTTCAAATGAGTTTTACACGACATGTTTTCAGAGATGACTTTATGACATGAAAGGTTTTAAAATGATTTTAGCAAACCGTGCCTTGCGACGACTGACTCCATATGAGACACTTCATGCTGTTTCGACAGCTCACATGTATGTTTGGAGGCCGCCTGACATCGGGTGTAGCAGTGAGGATGTGAGAGGCAACATCTGTTCTGATACTGGTGTTTTTCTGTCTGTCACCTTATGACTTTGGACCTTGGTGAAAGATTGGCGTCATGTAGCGAGTTTATGTTTACTTTCTAACGGAGTGTAACACCGTGTCTGAGATCTAGGATCTTTGCCAAAGTGTTTCCGTTAGTCTTATACATATGATGTAACACCGAGGTTGGACCTCGAGATTCATAGACGGTAGACGACTGCTCGGAGAGTCACCATTAGTCTATGTACAACATGGTTGGACCATCAGGATTCATAGACGATACACGACTACTTGGAGGAGTTCAGCCGGTGGGTCTTGTTACGTTCGTATAAGTTAAGACATGTTCTGAACACCGTTATGAACGGATCTGATACGAGGATTTGTGCCACGTTTATGACTTTCATGATTTCTCTAAAAAAGACGCATGAAATTTTTATCACATGTGCATACGCATGTCTACCTGTGTCACCCTACCAAATATAAGCTTAGATCCTTAGCGGTTAAAGATGGAGGATACGGTGTAGTTTTTGGCATAGACGCAGGAAAAGAAATTATCTCTAAAGTATATGTAAAAGAATGTACCATTACGTAATAATAAGGAAATATGAACGGCTAATGAATACTTCAACCTTTGATATTCTTTCTACAGTTTGTCTGTTTTATGCATCGTTGTTACTTTAGTTCCTCTGTCAATACATGTTATGTTACTATTCACATTACATGTTCTGTTCACATGCATGGTCCATATAATGAACCTAGACGGAAATACTTGCTGAGCGATTTGTTATCGCTCACCCCATCAACCACATCGTATGGCCAGAAGCCAGTTCAGACACAGGGAGAGATGAGCCAGAGAGAGCATCACTGATGGACTTATGGACTAGATTATGTATTTTCCTTATGTTATTTAAGACTTGTATCTTGATATAGTACTGGTGACACTTCAGTTGTACTCAGATCTAGTTATTCTGTTTTATGCATGTCGGTTATGCGTCGTACATTTTATATTGCTTCTGCGATTACGATACACATTATGTCGACATGCATATGAATGTTATCGACACATTGTACTTCTCGTAGCATAGCTTAGATTGAACTAAACCATGCTTGGTTAATGGAGTCAGTAAGAGTGAGATGCATGCCTTAACTGGAGCCAACCATGGCTAATTCTCCCAAGTCGAGACGAGTCAGGCCCGTATAGTTTCGGGTTACAAAGGACGTTCGTGATGTACTAGGCTCACGCATTTATAGGCTTTGAGTTTACAAAACTAATGTTTAAAATGACTCTTTTATGCAGAAATTCATCCGCTAGGATGATCCATGGTCGTTCAATTGAAAGGAGACGTCATTTGGTGTAGGAGTTGTATCTTTTATGAACAATTGCAACACTTCAGGCGCCTTATGCAGGCGTTCGAAGTGTTTTGGAAGCTTGCTGGAACACTTCGAACGCCTACATCAGGAGCTTCATGTCACTTCGAACGCCTATATTAGGTGCTTCATGTCACTTTGAACGCTATACAAGGCGTTCGAAGTATTCTGGAAATGTTCCAGAACACTTCAACGCCTACATTAGGCGCTTCATGTGTGTGTAACGCTCTCATTTCCTTCTATTGTTCATAAAACACTCCAAACTTCACCCAATCTCCTATCAATATGAAAGAAGACGTCATTTGGTGCAAGAGTTGCATCTTTTATGAACAATCGCAACATTTTAGGTGCCTTATGTAGGCGTTCAAAGTGACATGAAGCTCCTAATGTATACGTTCGAAGTGTTCCAACAAGCTTCCAGAATACTTTGAACGCCTACATAAGGCGCCTAAAGTGTGCGTTTGTTCATAAAAGATGCAACTCTTACACAATATGACATATCCTTTCAATTAGAATGATAACCAACGATTACCAACCAACTTGGAAGTTTAATTCTCTGCAAAAAGGTGTCTTTAAGGTGGTAATTAACCACTTGAAGCCTATATAAGTATGGCGGGTGCACCGTGCCGAGACCCTAGTCCCGAGCGGGGCGCTACAGAAATAGATGAACCTTATGAGCTGACATTTCCTTCCCTTCTCTCACCAAACAATTTTCATATTTTTCTTCATAATAATATCCACCCATTTCATCTGCTCCCTCATACATATTGCACAAAACACGAGAAAAGGTAAAAAAATGTACTAGTTTTAATAAGAAAATTCATTTTAAGATCACATTTCGAAGAAAACCAAAATCTATACATGACGGTTTTGTCAAAATCGTCCAATTACATATAATACGGGTTTGACAAAACCGTCTTATTTCATTTACACTTTTGACACAAGACTATACTATCAAAACCGTCTTGTGTCTTTTTTAAAATTAAAAAAATTGTTTTTCAATATCAAAATAAGTTTGCGTCCATTTTCTTTTTACAGTTGAGTCAATATGTTTTTCTACAGAAATGTAAGATATTTCAGTAAATAATTTTTCTTACATTCTATTCAGATAATAACAACTCAGTATTTGTGTGTATTTTTATTACATGCATGTCAATCACTATAGCGGATAAATTTGTATTTTAATTTTGGAGGTTAAATGGTGCAAATACGAATAAGTAAAACCAAAATGATGTAACATAAAATAAGGATGAATCAAAAGTGTACATAAGTATGTGTATCTATAAAATTTTTTAGTGAAAAAATACAATATAAATATCAGATACTCCATCGGTAGGACAAGCTTCTTACATCGAGGCCGCTAAGCACATCTACCATGTCCGATGGACCTAGATCTTCTACCAGGTGAGACTGTGATTGCAAATGTGGAGGCGACAGATCGCCCCTCTAAGGTGTTAAATGTTTCTGCGTCTCTGTCTGCTCTAAAAATTGCTTTGGATCAATGTCAAACTAGTGTCATAGAGAGTGGAAGGGAGTATATGGTCTGTTTCAAATATGTCATCCATGTCATCCTGACAAAATACATGTCTGTCGTAGATAATGGGTGTCTCAAATATGTCATCTATGTCATCATGAGCAGTCCACAAATGGTCATCCTGGATGCACACAAGTGGCAATGTCGTCAGCATGTTAGGATCGTAAGACACCTACAGAAAATTGTCCTCTGCTAAACTGTCGAGCTGATCACACATAATATTCACTGTGTATCAGAAAACCTCCAGAATGCTGCACTAGCTAAGACACTAGCCTGCACGAGGCATATTAGCAATCGTCTCCAGTGGGCGCCCCAACATGTCGAGGACGGAAGATGGCATACCGTTTTAATATTCAGAACTACATCAGCTGTAACGGCCCCACAATCTGATGCCCTTTCGGTCCCAGATGTGAGTCCTTGCATAGATTCTGGTACAAGTACGCAAGGACGTCACTGTCCTAGGGATATCTACGTACACCGGCCAAGTCACGATCAAAGTACAAGTCGACCAACTGATATTTTCCTTGGGATTTGTCACATAACAAAAAAAAATCAGAAGAGAGAAGATGTATGTACTATACCTCTGCTGAATGTACTCCTCGGATGGGTGTTCCAGTAGGCTTGTATTGGTTAACAACTCTATGAACTTTTTATGCGATACACAGCTGACCCTTATACCTGGCATGTTCAGAGTCCATGTAAGCAACTCACTGCATAAGTAGCACCATTGCGCTACATTATACGGGCGCTCCTGACCAATAGCAGGCACACCGTCAATGTGAAGGTCAAACAAGACTGCTACATCCTATAGCATAAGAGTGGCTTTGCTTAACGGTAAATGAAAGAAGTAGATCTCTTGTTGTCACCTCTCCACGAATGCGGTAATCAAATTGTGGTCCACCTCAACCTTATCACACTGTAACGCTTTCCATAGCCTCACATGCTCTATATACACTATGTAAATACCAGGGAAGACTGAATCCCTGTTAAAGGCTAATATCTTCGGGACATTCGACGTGCTGTATCTAGTACTACTCATAATATGGAGGGTCATATGATCATCCTGGAGCGTCAACAAATCTTCTTTATCTGGTTTTAACTCGTTAACAACCCCACTAATACTAGCAAAGAAGATAATAACTAAATCTAGATATGTAACTAACTTAAATTAAATGCATTTCATAAAAAAATAAAGAGTTAACCTAAATTAAACAAATTACACGTTCATGTAATCAAAACAAATAAATAACAATAATTAAATGCTAATATAGGTTCATGCAATCGAAACAATTTAATAATAATAATAATAATAATAATAATAATAATAACAACAACAACAATAATCATCAAAGACTAATGTAAGTTCATGCAATCGAAACAAGTAAATAACAAGTATTCAATAAACAAGTAAAAAACATACATACTAATATATGTTTACACAATCGAAACAAGTAACTATAAATAATTAAATGCTACTAAACATTCATGCGATCTACTACTTGACATGCGTAAATTACAATAATTAAATAACAAATAAATTACAATAAATAAATAACTCACAAGAGAGTGAAAGGTCGAGTTTATCTTCAGATGTGTTTTATGCTGTGCGTAGATTCCGGCGTAACTTCGTCACGTTTTAGAATAAAAAAAAGTTGAAATTGAAGGGTTTATATAACCAACTATGTCAAAACCGTATTATGTACAAAAAAAAAAAAGGTATGAAAACCCATTCTTATATAAATCTCGGTTTTTCGATTTTTTTCATTAAAACTATTATATTTTTCCTCCTCTTCCCCCCCCCCCCCCCCCCCCGACAAAACACCATATCTCACAGCCTCCTCACTCCGCTGCACCCTCTCTCCTCCCTCCTCAAACCCCATATCTCTTTGGTTGGTCTAAAGCCTAGCATATTTCCCAGATCCATAATTCATCTTATTTGTATCTACCTCAACCTATCCATACACCATTTTGTATCTAAAGATAGTCTGATTATGTGTTCCACTCGGGCAGATCTGACCGGGGCCAGAATCTTTCCGGAGCCGGAGGACCAATTCGATCAGCTGCCGGACTCCCTTCTTTTGCTCGTTTTCAACAAGATCGGCGACGTCAAAGCTCTCGGACGATGCTGTGTCGTCTCCAAGAGATTCCATTCTCTCGTTCCTCAGGTTGAAACCATCCTTGTTAGAGTCGATTGTGTTATCTCCGACGACGACCCTTCTTCGTCTTCCTCATCCGCCGGCGCCGGAGCTTCCTCTGTTGCTGCTTCTTCTTCTGCCGCCGACAAGTCGCGCAATCTTCTCCGGATCTTCTTCTCCTCCCTCCTCAAACCTCTTCAATCGCTTACCCAATTGATCAGTCCCAATAAAAGATCTCTTAATTCTCTGAGCCATGATTTGAGCGCCGGCACATCAGCTCCTGGCGATGATGATTCCGACGGAAACAATGTTACCCACCATTCGCCTACTCAGGTTCTGAAGAATTTCAACGAAATCAAATTCCTCCGCATCGTACTTCCCTCCGGCGAGCTCGGCATCGATGACGGCGTTTTGCTCAAGTGGCGGGCCGATTTCGGATCCACCCTTGATAATTGTGTAATCCTCGGTGCCTCCTCCGTTATTCGAAACCAAAATAATCAAACGCATGTCGATGGATTGCGAGTTGTTCTTAACAATGGTCCAAATAGCAATGTAAATAACAGTGGTGCGGAGGAGAATGATAACGGGAGCATACCGGAGTCGTTTTACACAAACGGAGGCCTAAAATTACGGGTGGTTTGGACGATAAGTTCATTGATTGCAGCATCAGCTAGGCATTACTTGTTGCAGCCGATAATATCTGATCACAAGACACTGAATAACTTGTTATTGACAGATGCAGATGGTCAAGGAGTTTTATGTATGAACAAAGAGCAGTTAGAGGAGCTGCGGGTGAAGCCATTGTCTGCTTCATCTGCTTCAAAGAGGACGTTGGTGCCAGCGTTGAATATGCGGCTCTGGTACGCTCCCCAGTTGGAGTTGCCAGATGGGATTGTGCTGAGAGGGGCGACTTTGGTGGCGATTAGGCCGAGCGAGCAGCCGAAGAAGGAGGTGGCTGTGGATGGGAATTGGGTAGCATCTGCATTTGAGGAGCCTTATGGAACTGCTGCCAGAATGTTGGTCAAGAGGAGGACTTACTGTTTGGAGATGAACTCATTCTGAGGATTCTTCATGGCAATAGGCGAATGAAGGATGGAGTTTGCTGAGGTAATTTTGTTGGTTACGAATCTGTGAGGTTTTATGTGTCTAAATAAACTGGAATAGGTTATTGCTGATGCTTTTAGATGGGTTATTTGTGCGATTGGGATCCTCTGACCCCCTCCCCGTTACCACCTGCCACGTGGCAGCAGGGGGTGGTGAGGATGGGTGCGGGTGACCCCCTAAACTCACCACCCTGCTGCCACGTTGCGGCTGGTCGTGAAGGGTGCGAGGCTTTAGGCGGTCAGGGGATCCGTTCCGGTTATTTGTGGGCTTAGTTGTGTAACTTCAACTATTTAATATGCATGTTCTAATAGCCTTAATACCTTGAGCCAGTATTAGCTACTTGGCAGTTATGTTTGCATTTAATCATAGTTATGGACCTTTAGTTTTTCGTGTTCTGTTACAGATATGTGGATATGTGGTCCCGGTGCATTACATATCTTTTCAAGTTCCTCATTGAATTATGGATTTCTGGGATCAAAATCGTAGGCTAAGTTTATCAGTAGAAGTGACGGGACAGCATGAGTCATTACATGGACTTCAACTTCTACACTTTCGATTTTATGCTTGTTTAAGCATGTTGTGTGGATGAGAGGGGCAGGAGGTGGAGGAGGAAGAAGAAAAAAAGGAATAGCAGGTTGCCTGTCCTTCCCCCTTCCCGGCCCTTGATTATTTAAGAATGGAGAAAGAAGAGATGGAATGGCTTTATTGGTCATCAACGATGAATTTTTTTTTAAAGATCGTTTAATCAATTCGAGTAACTCTGACAACAGGCCTACCTCGATTTCTGTGTTTGAGTAGCACGTGTGTTAGCTGTTGCATATATTTTTCATTTTGCTTAAATAGGGTATCCACATGAATAACTTTTTAAAAAAAATGGTATCCACGCAAATATGCAATGTCCACTTGGTCTGGGTGATTATGCAATCTGAATTATTTGGAAGATTCTATTGTCAACGTATTTCTTTTTCCCAAACATGGAATTTGCATTGTTATTGTGTGATAAGCATGACAAGTCTTGTTTGCTGAACATGGAATTTGCATTGTTATTGTGTCATAAGCATGACAAGTCTTGTTTCCTGATGTGATTTAATTAGTAATTAGAGATTGTCTCAAGGAGTTTCAAAAGTTACTCACCGTCCTTAACATTTTATGCATAATGAATATTTTGAGGGAATATGTGAAAAGAGTTTAATGCGGGGAGCATAAAAGTGGTGTTTTTTTATTCTTTCCTGATGAATATACTATATTAGGTGTGAGTCATAGTGCTGCTTGATAATGAACCGCTATGCTTATGCTTTATTAATGTCACGTCTAAAAACAATGGGAAATATGTAAATCAGGCCCCAAGGGCAGCTCTGGTCAGTCATCAACAGACTTGCCCTACAAAGTAAGCACTCGGTTATCTGAGCTGCCTAATTATGTTGCTGAAAACAAGTTGAAGTCATACATCCAAAAAATTTGTTTCTTTTTCCTCGTGTTTCTAGTGTGTGCTGTTGTCCTGTCTCCTTACTCTCATTTATGTTGCAGTTTGTCTGATTTACTGTTTCTGACTGTACTCCAGGGCTGAAGCAGCTTGCCAGGATGAGGATTTCCATATTCTGGAGTGCAGGAAAATATTCTGTTTAGATCCTGTCGGCATGCGAACTATGAGAGAAATTGAACCAGGATGAACACACTCTTGAACCTTGAAGTTAAATGTTTCGAGCTGGTTGGACATGGTCATGATATTCCCATGGATTTTGCTCATTTTAGTTTCACGCATATGACGTTTCTGAGGTTGTGCTTGTAAGCTACTTTAACGATGCTGTTAGAGCAAGCACCACAACTTGACTCTGGAGTTGTTTACATCTGTTGGTATCTTTTATCTATGTGAATATTCCGGGTAAAGAATCTCTTGCTCGATGTATCTTGTCTTTCAGGTTCCTTGAGCACTGCCTTGTGTATTTGATCACAAATAATTACTCTGGCCTCTTTGATAAAGGTCTGAGAAATTACTGAAACTTTTTTCCTGTTAGTGCTAGTTTCTATATGTCTTTCTTTGCGTTAGTGCTAGTTCTTCTATATGGCTTTCTTTGTGTTGGTGCTAGTTCTTCTATTTCGCTTTCTTTGCACAGGCCTTTGCACAATGTGGATCTCACAACTAATTGTTCCCTGCCAAAGGCATTTTGATACTGTGACCATTGCTGGTGTTTTCCTTTATTGTCTAGTTGTTTCCCCTTTTTTGGGCCCATGAATTTAACTGTATATTAATTCATCTCCACAAACATTGTCATAATTTTATTACATCAAATTTCTTTTTCTAATTTTCCGTTTGGAACGACATAGTATTAACTTGATCAGTGTTTACGGATACTATTAACTGGGACCAGTTTTTACGGGGTGGTAATACATGGATGGTGAACCTCGTGACTGTTTGGGAAGGTGGCATCACATCTGCTACTCTAGTTGCTGATTTGTTCTCCATGAAGAGACATTTGTTGAATTTGATATTTGGATGGTCTTTGTCGCTCTAAGTGGCGTTCACCAAATGTTGTGTCTAGACAATAAAAATTGCCTCTTTGGCAGAGTGCAAGGAGACGATGGCCATGTACACTGATCAAGGTCATGGCAAGAATTTTCTCCAACTAGGATCCCATTTGGCTGTTTTGATTGGTAAATTGACATGAAGAAAAGGACTGCTGCCTGACTGTTATCAGTTCATCCTTGTTCTATCTGCTTGATTGAACCTGTAACTTAGCTTCTGTCACAAACACGGTCACTAGGCCGTCTCCATATTTGTTCTGCATGCCATTAAAGTATCTCTGTGACTGGCTGGCGAGCAACCTGTCGCTGAAATTTCAATTTGGTTCCTCTGCAACATCTAAAAGTTAAAATATTTGATACATGAGAGATTAGTTAGAATGTGACAGATGGTTTTGATGTAAATGCAGAGTTCAATTGCATATTTAACTTGTGTTGTAGGCGTGACGGTATAAAAGGAAAGGGCAGAGTACAGTAGCAGCCACTAGACTATTAACTATACTTTTAGAAACATTTTGACCATTCATATATATTTTTTGTAATATTTTGGCCACTCAAATTTTAAGAACGCTACGTATAGGTAACTCCAGTGAGTACCAGAGGTAAAGTGGCTGGATCGAAGTGGTAATTTAGTCTTTTAAGCATATCATCTTCTCCGCTTCATCTCTTTCACCATCTCTTTCTCCACATTATCATCATCTTCTTCTCCGCTACTCAGTTCCTGACGGGTTTCTCAATGCTGTAGCTCAAATGCTCAATTCCAGGTTATTATAGAAAGATGAGGGTCGGGTGGGTCATGAACCCACTTCAACCCTTCATAGAAAGATGACTTGGTCTTGGTTATGGTATGCAAAGGAGACCACATGGTAGATGAATCATGTTGCAAATTGCGAGGCTCAAATGTCGAGCTTGTATTTGATTGAAGGAGAAGAAGAATGAAAGAAAGACAACTATTGCTAAATAATTGTAGTTGGGAGGGTTGAGCTAATAAGAAGAAATATGTGACAGGTGACAGTGGAGTAACGGTTCAAACTGAAAAGGCATCGTATCTTCCATTTTTCATGACCATTAACAAAGTACGGGGAAGGGAGTGGCGGCGACAATGGTGGAGATGGAGGTGTAGATGACCGGATGAGATCACATGAGGACAAAAGTGAGGTCATTTGTGAGACCTCCTATCAACAGCCGTCACGTGTTAAAAAAAGCCATTTACTAAAAAAAAATTCAATCCAATTTTAATACGTGGCGGCTGTTGATAGGTAGCCTCATTTTTTATTTCATTTTTGGTCTCATATGATATCGTTAGGCAGAAGACAATCAATTGGAAGGATAACTTATATGACGATTTTGCCCCTTAAATATTCTGAATATACAATTATACTCTTTATTTCAGACAAACTTACCGGAAAAGTTGTCCGACTGATCAAAATGCTACGAAAATATATCAGTTAGTTTAATGGTCATCAATATACTTTGACAGGAAATTGGTGTAGATTATCTAATGAGCTTGAGGGGTAATTTGGTAATTATGAGGTATGTGTTGTGATCCATGCCCGTTAAACAGCTATGAGCTGAGAATATAGGGAAAGGGCTACAAATCCCTTTGATTGAAATTACCCGACTAAAGGAGTGCTCTTCTGTCTTCTTAACTTTTAAGCTGTGTCTTCTGGACAAATATTATTGCATAGCACTTGCTTCTTGGGTATCATCACAGTACTACAAGGGATTTTTGCGTCAAATTCTTATTGGAGAATTCTTTCAATTGATGGAGGGGTTATATATATTTTTTGGAGCAAGTATAAACAATTATTTCTTAAATATAAAATATCTATTTATAATTATTTCTTTAACATGATATATCTATTTAAGGTGAAAGCGTCGAGTAAGGACGTGATGGTTGATTTTTATATGAAGAGAGGGTCTGCGAAACTGAAGATGATTACCTACATAAGTATAGAACTAGTATGCCAGTCAGTAAAGACTGTTCACTTTGTGGTTTAATTATCATCAATTCACCAAGAATTTTGCTAGTTGTCTATTGCCTCCAGAAGGGTGAATGAAGATTGACTAATAAGTTGAGATCTGGAATCAGGTACTAGCTAGGACCGATAATCCATGGGACTAATCCCTATTTTTTGCTATGTTCTTTGTTGGGTTTATTTGTTCTACTTGCTTTTGGATGTTATGGGCGGAATTGTAAATTTACTTGCGAAGAGAAGCATGCTATTATGTAATGTTATTACATATGTTTATCACGCTTGCTTCTCCGTGTATGATCTCATGGTAAGTATAGTGGGATTACTTACTGGGCGAATTGTCGCTCATAACACTCCCTCCCTATTTTTCCCATATTATCAGAGCTCGAGCGGGTTTACGTAGAGGATGACCCGGAGCCATAGAGTTGATTCATCGTGACCATTGAGGATTTTCTGAGGAGGAGTTAGAGACTTTTGGATTTTCGGTTTGGTTTTAGACAGTTGAGACTTGGTCATTTATTCATTTTGATTATTTCGACATTGTATTATATTTTACCTAGACTTATGACATTCATTTATGTTATTGATGATTTCGAGGATTTTTATTTTGACTTCCGCTGACATGTATACGTTATGTCTTTGACGCCTTGTATTCTCCTTAGCAAAATACGGCGGGTGAGTCGTTTCGAGTACTAGGGCTCGGAACGGGTCGCTACAGTTGGCATCAGAGCATGGCTCATGATCCACGGCGGAAACCTAGATTTAGGCTATGATCTTAGAAATTTAGTTGCGGTTTTGCCTCTAAATCACGATCTTAGACATAAGTGACGATTTCGACTAAGAGTTGGTCTTGGTTATAAGTAATGATTTTAGTCATAAGAGATGATTATATATACCAAGCATGATTTTCAAAATAAGACGTGATCTTAGACTTAATAAATGATGATACTAAGAACAATCCTAGAAATAAGTTACGACCCTAGACTTAAGGGGACGATCGGTTATGGGACACGTATAACTAGGGTATATCATAAGATTTTGATTACTTGGCTTAATTAAGTTTCAATCATAACCTTTGCGCAGTCCCTTAACCGTGAGAATAGTAACCCTAATTGAATAGTATGTAGTTAAAAATATATAAGTTTCAATGTGAACCAGAATGCCTTACCGCAGGCACTAGTTGATACATGAACTTAGACGGGCCTGACAGTTAATAGGGCTGCTTCTGCATAGCAGCAGTATGAGACCCGATATCATTAGGGTAACTGAAGCGGGTCATGCCTTTACTTTGGTAGTAGTGTCAGAACACGACTAGGTCTAAGTTGAGATCTTAGCTACTAATGAATGATTTATAGTAGAATGATAGAAACTAAGTAATGATTTATAAGCATTATGATCAGTAGAATTCAGTGAAAGATATCGTACAAAGGAATGTATAGTCTAGTGTTAAGATATTGAATGTAGTGTTATCAAAATAGTTCGACAATATTAGTCTTATTAGAGATATTGATCGATAGCGATATGCGAGAATCGACTATAATATGTGCATTGGAATGATAAATTGTCGCAAAATCTTTAGTTAAGCGTTGATCCCTAAAAACATCGCATTACTTGTCTTGAATTTAGTAGGCTTGAATTGAAATAGAGCAAGCATAAACAAGTAGTGGTTGTTTTTCATGTGAGAGTGACTAGGTTTAACTTAGTTGTTGAAATAACCAAGTAAAGAAGTAAGATGGGCCAGTGTGGCACGCGGAAGCATGGAAAATTAGAACACCTTAAGTCGATCAATATTTAGTCTGTCATGCTAGGATTGAACAATCTAAGTTAAAGATTTTATCATAATAGACGAAGGTTAGACTTATAAGAAATGGTATATAGGTGAATTTTCATTTGACAGTAAGGATGACCTAGAAAAATTATACGAAGTATTAGACTGTAAATTTCCAAGTAGCCCACCGGTTTCATATAAGCACGTACACCAAGATATATTCTATATTTTAAAGGTACTTCAAAGATTTTGCTTCTAATTATTTTAACTAGTTTGTTTATCTATATGGTTCATTAACTTTACAAGACTATATTTTCTTTCTGTATTTGTATTCAACTCAATATGAACTACATATATATTTTTAGTGATGATGTTTTCAAAAAGCGACGTGTTTACATATTTCTTGTACAATATTTCAAATTTTTGTTTTCAGTTACAACAATTTTGTCGAAGTAAACTTGTTTTGCCGACGATCAATATTGCAAGCATTTTATTCATTAAATGTTTTAAAGATTATATACCGATTGTGATGAAATCACTAAATTTTTGCGAAACAAAACGTAACTTTCAAACTATATTTTGTTTGGAAAGAAGAGGACACCGTTTTTAAATCGTTTTATATAAAAAAAAATTTACAATTGTTGTGTCTCAATCGTTTCAAGGTGGTTTACTCGAAATACTCTTACAGACAAGTATATCATCATTTTAATAAGTAGTTTCAAAATATACATACTCCTTTTAGGACAAAAGAGATATCGTATTCAACTCGTTTTATAAAATGTAGAGTTTCAACTATTTTAATGCGATTTCACCGTGATACTTTTTGCGAACAAGTTATGTCATTGTTTTATAAGAAGTCACGTGAGACATCGCCTTGTGAAGACAAATGTATAATCCTTTGTTTCTCGTGTTTTCAAAAATAGGAAGGAAGGATATACTTTTAAATAATTAGAACTACACGAACTTCTTTTTCTTCTATTTGCAACTTAACGAAAAATACGTCCATACACATACTTCATTACTAGGCTGTGATGACATCTCCGAAGAAGTAAGGATATGATCATAGACTTAGTTCATAAGTATATAAGAGTTGATTTGAGGACTCAGTCCTCTGTCGAGGGAGTGTAATGATTAAAATGTAGGAGTACTCAATGGATATTTAGGAGGTGAATCATAAATGATGAGTTCAAGAATTCAGAATTGTAGGTTATAAGCATATAAGTTGAATGACACATATTAAATGATATAAGTGAAAATGAGGGCTTAACAACTTAAAAATAAGGTTGATATGATGATATTCGTAACGCATATTAGGTGAATGGATTAAGTAGTACTATATGCAAGTTTCGAGGACGAAACTTATTGTAAGGGGAGAGGTCTGTTACATCCCGTGTTTAAAAAAAACAAAGAAAAGAGTTTAATTAAAAAAAATGTTTTGATTGCAAAAACAATGTTTAATTGGAAAAAAAAATAACGTGTGTGGGGGATTTAATTCCTTCCATTAACCAACCTCCCACTTTCCCCTCCCCCACTACCCCTGAAATCCTCCCTCACCCTTTCAGTTATTCTCCCCCGTAGTTAATAAAAAGAAATGGTTAAATTCCCCTGCAATCCCCCCAGCGGCCATTTCTCCCAAGACAAGAAGTGCAAAACCCATTTTAGCCAAAAGTTTTCCCCCTGGTGTTCATTTCTTTCTCCAGCCTCTAAAGAAAAAAAAAATATTCCTTCCCTTCCCCCTAAACCCACCACCCGAATACACAAATAGGAGAAAAGAGGAATAGTTCTTGGCTTCAACACATTTCAACCTTATATACGGTATGGTATAGAAGAATTCTAGGTAAGTAATCTCCCTATACTTGCTATGTTTTGCGAAAGTTCTATACGTTATATTCGTATTAAAGTTGGATCATGCATAAGTATATGTGTTTGCATAAATTGTTGCATAAATATCTATGTATGGTCGTGAATGTATATGTATATATGCAAATAGAGAATTTTGTAAGTTTTTGGTAAAACTGGCCGAATTATACATATATACCAAATACTACTTGGATTTGGTAAAGGTATGTATTTTAGGATAGGTGAGTATATAAGTGTTGTATGGAGTATAAGTTATACCATAAATATATGAAGGTACCGTGAATATGAATGCATAATTGTTCCCAGTATACGTAAAGGTAAATATATAAATCGTTTAAATATGCGAGAATGTTAAGAATATGATGCTGGGGGGTTGGAAATAGTGGCATGGAATCTGACATGACTGAAGCTGTAGCATATAAAAAAACAAAATGAATTTTGGCAAAGTTATATAATGTGGGTTGAGGTAATTATACAATTAAGAGAATTTTTCCATTTTGCCCCAGGGGTGGATTCCAGAGAATTGATTGATATTAAAAGAGTACATAATTTAAGTAATGTATCACCGTATATATCCATATATACATATATGTTTATACATTGCGATTTTGTGTAGTATATGAATATGGATGCCGAAGGCAGTTTGTGTATAAGGTGGATGGGTATTCTGCCCTAGGCAATTTTTTTTGGCTATTTTGAGTGTATAATTTGATAAGATTTGATGAAATATAAGTTGTGATTTTATACGAAAATAAATTGGCGTAGCGGTATCAATTTTAGAGAAAAAGCGGACCGATGGAGTCGCGTGTACGTATATACGTGTATATGTACATGTATGGGCGTGGACATATATACGTGTATGCATACACGGCTGAGATAGTGATAGTGTTGGTATTTTGGATATTCTTGCTCTATTTGGATTAGTTATTTGGATTTGTTTGGCATTTGGAGGGCAAATTGGTAATTTGACAAATTTGACATTTTGACCCATTTTGGCAAATTGGACTAACTTAGTTACTTGAAAAATGGTTTTGAGAATTGCATTTGCATATTTTTAGAAATTCACCCCTACACTTAAAATATATATTGTTAAGCCAGATTGGTTCCAAACAAATGGAGCATCCGGGCATATTGGCTATTTTGGATATAGAGCGCCAGGACATATTGGCCGCCATTAGAGCGCCCCGGCATATTGGCTATTGTGATATAGAGCGCCGGGGCATATTGACTATTGGAGAACCAATTCGTAAGTCTTACGGTCATTTGTAGGGAAAGTGCTATAGCCATTGCATTATTTTGGACCGTTTTAGCCGGGTTTTTGATTTTGACACTTTGATATTTGGAATTAGATCTTGGAAACTTAGGAATTTTGAACATTTGGAAATTTGGGCCTTTGACTTTGGGTATTTTGGCATTGCATATTTAGAAAATTGCATCATCGATTTTGGTTTGGACTAACTCTAATTGGACTTTGTTACGTACTTGATTGGACTTTGCTATGTTCTTTGTTGGATTTATTTGTTCTACTTGCTTTTGGATGTTATGGGCGGAATTGTAAATTTACTTGCGAAGAGAAGCATGCTATTATTTAATGTTGTTACATATGTTTATCACACTTGCTTCTCCGTGTATGATCACATGGTAAGTATAGTGGGATTACTTACTGGGCGACTTGTCGCTCATACCACTCCCTCCCTATTTTTTTCCCCAGATGATCAGGAGCTCGAGCGGGTTTACGTAGAGGATGACCCGGAGCCATAGAGTTGATTCATCGCGACCATTGAGGATTTTCTGAGGAGTTAGAGACTTTTGGATTTTTGGTTTAGTTTTAGACAGTTGAGACTTGGTCATTTTTTCATTTTGATTATTCCGACATTATATTATATTTTACCTAGACTTATGACATTCATTTATGTTATTGATGATTTCGAGGATTTTTATTTTGACTTCCGCTGACATGTATACGTTATGTGTTTGACACCTTGTATTTTCCTTAGCGAAATACGGCGGATGAGTCGTTTCGAGTACTAGGGCTCGGGACGGGTCGCTACAGAAAGTATGGGTTATTTGTGTTTGATTCCAAGGGGTGGGAAAAAAATTGTTTCCAGTGTGGTATATGTGTCCATGTATAAAACTATATTTGCTACAGGTAGAATCATTGTAAAATGAATTATGTATCACTGCCAAACAGAAATAAAAGCAAGTATTAGTTGTTGCTTTGATGTTTGAAAAACTTACAGTAAATCCAGAAATTGGTGTACCTTGTTTGGGTACGTGGACTTTTTATGATTCTCTTTGAAAAGGTTCAGGGGATGTTGTTGTTACACCCCGTGACTTTTAAGCACGACTTTCAACACTCTAGGTCAACCTTGAATTCAATTTAATTAATGATGTAGATTGTGGTATTTAGTTATCTAGATATAAAAAGTAAGAAAAGGGGTTAGAATTAGAATTAAAGGTAATTACGGGTAATTGCATAAAAGCCCCTACTAAAGATAGGGGAGTTACACTACACTTTGGTATAACTCCCCATTGGTATTAAGGAGGGACGGTTTTAACATCAAAAAGGGTGAGGGAAACCGCAGGAAAAAAGAGAGAGAAGAGAAAAGGAGAGGAAGAAGAAGAAGAGAGGAAGGAAAGGAAGGAGAAGGCCATTCTAGGTTCAATTCTCATCAAGGTTCTGCAGTAAATCCGTAAGCTTATCTAGAATTCAAGGCAAGTAATCTTTCTATACGCTTTACGTAAATTTTGATATTTTAGGCCCTATGTTCTTACAAAGAGAAAACATGAATCACACATTAGTATTCTTGTCTTGCCTATCTTAAATGCTTCGTTATATGTGAGTCTTGTTGCTAATTGAGTAAAGTCTTGTTCTTTGGGCCATAATTCTGAAAATAGTTGTGTGGTGCCTTGTTATTTACCAAGCATGCCCATGAAAGTATATATTTTGACATGCTTATTGTCTTGCTCTACTCTTATGTTGATTGTCTACACTTAGACGTTGAGAGTAAGTGCAGGAAATTGAGGGATGAGTGATGACATTGATGTAGTCTTGTTGTATTGGGAAAGTTGATAAGATCCTTTGAAGGTTGTGAATGATTGAAGGCTAGAGTGGATGTTGTTGGGCATAACTAAGCATCAATTCATGATTAGATGTATGTTAAGTATGATGAATCTAGTTGTTAAGATGGATCTTTAAGTGTTGAATCTGGAAGGGTTGAAGAAGAAAGGAGTTGGGTGGAAGTTACTGCAGAAAAACTGCAGTTTGGCATCGTCAGAACACTTCGAACGCCTACATGAGGCGCTTCATGTCACTATAAGCGCTTCATGTAGCGTTCCATGTGTCCTGGAGCTTTCCCGTACAGAAAAACTGCAATTTAGAACCGTCAGAACACTTCGAACGTCTACATGAGGCGCTTCAAGTCACATTAGGCGCTTCATGTGGTGTTCAATGTGTCCTGAATCATCCCCGAACACTTCGAACGCCTAGTAGAGGCGCTCCATGTCCACATTAGGCGCTCGAAGTGGCGTTCCAAGTATTCTGGAAGTATTTTTGACCCTTTAAGCGTCCTATGTAAGTGTAGTAACTTTATACACTTCTTTTGAACATAAAATGCAAGGGTATTTGGGGTATATTTGAGGTGTGGATGGTAGGTTGATCAAGTTAGAATAAGATTGAATCTTGAGTGAGTTTGTAAGAAGGAGGGGCTTGGAAAGACACGACCATAGAGTGTTTGAGGTGCAAGACCGTATGCTTGATAGGCAAGATGTATGTGTGTGTGTTACATGTTGATATGAAGCTATTTGTGCATCCTGCATCATGACATGGGCACTTGTATTTGATTTGAGATATGTTTTGCAAAAGAACAAGAAAGGTTTAAAGTTTTCGAAAGACAAAATGGCTGCTGGTTGATCGCAGGGTATAAAAGTCACGTCTGCGAAAGCAGGGTATAAAGAGCGTGATCTGTGAGTCAACAGCAGGGTATAAAGTATGTTATGGGGCCGTGGACCTATCCGCACGGAAAATGAAGTATTTTATGGGGCCGTGGACCTATCAGCACGGATATATGATATATGTAATGGACCCGTGGACCTTTCAGCACGGGGTATAAAGTATATGTTATGGGGCCGTGGACCTTTCAGCACGGGGTATAAAGTTATGATGGCTGTGGACTGATCACCCACAGGGTATAAAGTTCTGCTACGCGAAGAATATGATATGTAAAGTGATGAAATGTTTGTGAAATGACATGCATGACATGTTTATGAAAGAAGGCATATGCATGGGTGTTGTGTGTGATTTTAAAGAAGTACATGCATCATGATACACGAAGCATAAGACTTGACATGCAAGAAACGTGATTAGTCTATGACTTGCTTATGTGATACGTTGTTTTAATACATGTTGGTTCTCGTAACTGTGTACCTATATGGACTTTATCTGTTTTGAGTAATCCTTATTAAGATGCTATTTGCTAACCCGATCACCTTATTTTTGGGCAATGTTTTATACACTGGTGACTCGACGTGTGTGATTCCGTAAGGTGTATAGACGGGTTACTTGCTGGCGAAGTTTTCGCTAAGAACAATCATTCTATCTTCTTTTCAGGTGAGCCTGATTATGAGTTGATATTTATCGAAGACGACGGCGAGTGGGCTGAATGGGACGATGGACAAGGGAATAGATAGATGTTGGACTATTTTGTTTAAGTTTGCAAAACTTATTGTTATTATGTTGTTCTAAAACCTATGTTGGCTAGATGAACAAACAGTTTTATTTCCGCTGCAGTTTCTGGTTGTAATATTGACAATGAAGGTTTAGATTTTATGACGTTCCCGCTGGTTTTATCTTACATTACGAAGGATGTATGCTTGATCTGCTTGACACTTCGTAGTTCTCATAGTAGACTACGGCGGGTGCACTGGTTCCGATAACGGTATCGGGCTGGGGCGCTACAGGTGGTATCAGAGACTAGGCTTCAGATCTATCTCGGAAACTTAGGTTCATGATTTTTAGACACCTAAGCTATGATTCTCCTCTAAGGTTGATCTTTAGTTATAAGTGTTGATCTCTTTAGTGGTTAAGTATGATATGGGTTGGGTGTGTGCGAGCGCGTCTTATTATCTAACTTTGTATTAATAGTTGTACTACACACCTTACCTAGTAGCACGCGTTCGAGCTTTCAGTAATCCTTGTATTTACTGAATGCCAATGTAATGTTGACCTTTTCAGAGAAATATGCCTCCAAGAAGAGATAACACAGGCAACTCTGGCAACGGACAGGGGAACCAGCCACCACAAGTTGTTTTACCCCAGGTACTCACTGATGCACTGACAGTGATTGCACAAGGGTATGTGCAGCAGCATCAGCCTCCGCCTCCTCCACCGCCACAACATAACATCCGGTTCTTTTATGGGGAGATGAGAAAGATGAGGGTGCCGGAGTTTGGAGGATGTACGGATCCTGAAGAGGCTCAGCACTGGTTGGCTGAGGTGGAGAAATGTTTTCGGCTGGTGCAAGTACCCAACGAGATAAAAGTTGAGGTGGCCACACCCCTTCTAAGTGGCAAGGCTGGCGAATGGTGGGAAGGAACGGTGTTGAGAATGACCCCACCAATCTCTTGGACACAGTTTTGTGATGTTTTCCTTAAGTACTATGTACCGGAGACTGCAATATTGGACAAGATAAGAGCATTTGACAGATTGGAGCAAGGAAGGATGACGGTGTCGGAGTATGCAGATCGTTTCCATGCTTTGGGTAAGTTTGCCCCCGCAATCATGTCTGATAATCGTCTTAAGATGACTAAGTTTGAGAGGGGTTTGGACTCGAGGATACAATCGGCGATAGTGAATGCGGGAATGAAAACTTATAAGGATATGCTAGATGCATGTTTTCGGGTTGAGAGCGATTTCCGTAGAGTAGCGGCAAGAGCAACTAGTGTTGGAGGGTCTGATAGAGGCAAGAGGCCAAGTGAGGATGTGAGAGTTGGTGGAAGACCCGGACGTTGGGTCAAGGTTCCGAAGAGAGGTTCCGTTGGAAATTTGCAGAGACTGCCAACTCAGAATCAAGTAGTTCAACAGGGTATAGAAGTTTGTCCACATTGCAACAGGAACCACGTTGGAGAGTGTAGGAAAGTGGCTGGAGCATGCTTTCGATGCGGTCAAGTGGGCCATATGATTAGAGACTGTCCGGAGATGAAGAAGAATAATCCTGGAGAGGCGGCTCAGCAGCCGAGAGTGAAGCCTCGAGCAAATGCTCGTGTACATCCCATGACGGACACGGATGTGCAGGAGGCTACCGATGTAGTAGCAGGTGCGGTTTTAGTAAATAAGATGCCTACCAATGTACTTTTCGATAGCGGCGCAAGCCACTCCTTTGTAGCAAAGAGATTTACTAAGCACCTTGGGTAGTTTGCCTGAATGGTTAGAGACTCCGTATCGCGTGCAAGCGGCCGGAGATCAGATTATGGTTTCATACCAGCAGTATCGAGATTGCGAATTGGAGTTTGAAGGACAAACCTTTTCCGCCACACTGATCCCTATTCAGATGTATGACTTTGACGTCATATTAGGAATGGACTGGCTGGCCAAGAATCATGCCAATATTGATTGTCGGTTGAAGCAAGTGACAATCAAAAATGCTAAGATGGAGGAGGTAATATTTCAAGGAGATGCAGAACGAAGGAAAGTTCCCAAGAAGGTATATGTGTCTGTTGCACAAGCACGCAAAGCATTGAGGAAGGGTGCTGAGGGATTCTTAGTGTATGCCATGGATGTTACTCAGGAGGTGCCGTCTATGGAGCAAATTCGAGTGGTCAATGAATTTCCAGACGTGTTTCCAGAGGATTTACCAGGAGTACCACCTCCGAGAGAAGTTGAGTTCGAAATTAACTTGATTCCCGGAACAGAACCTATTTCCAAAGCTCCTTATAGAATGGCTCCGGCAGAACTAAGGGAGTTGAAGGAACAACTGCAGGAGTTACTAGACAAGAAGTTTATCCGCCCTAGTGTATCGCCATGGGGAGCACCCGTTTTGTTTGTAAAGAAAAAGGATGGTAGCATGAGGCTTTGTATTGATTATAGGGAGTTGAATAAAGTTACTATCAAGAATAAGTATCCCCTTCCACGAATCGAGGATTTATTTGACCAGCTCAAAGGTGCTAAGATCTTTTCAAAAATTGATCTTCGATCAGGGTATCATCAGCTGCGAGTGAAGGCCGAGGACATCGCAAAGACAGCTTTCCGCACAAGGTATGGCCACTATGAATTTTTGGTGATGCCATTTGGATTGACAAATGCCCCTGCGGCTTTTATGGATCTTATGAATACCGTCTTTCGAGAACAGTTGGACAAGTTTGTTGTGGTATTCATAGATGATATTCTGGTGTATTCCCCCGACGAACAAACCCACGATGAGCATTTGAGAACCGTTCTAGGTATTCTGAGGCAGAAACAACTATATGCAAAGTTTAGAAAGTGTGAGTTTTGGTTAAGAAGTGTGGCTTTCCTAGGCCACGTAATATCAGAAGAGGGAATTGCGGTGGACCCGAAGAAGGTGGAAGCCATAACTGAATGGCCTAGACCTACCAACGTCACCGAAGTGCGAAGTTTTTTGGGTCTAGCGGGTTATTACAGAAAATTTGTTGAGGGATTCTCAAGAATTGCCGTACCTCTCAGTCGCCTTACTCAAAAGAAGTCCAAGTTTGAGTGGACGGCGGAATGCGAGCAGAGTTTCACGGAGCTTAAGAAGAGATTAACGACAGCTCCAGTATTAGCTCAACCCTCTGGAACGGATGGATTTGTGATTTATAGTGATGCGTCAAAGAACGGGTTAGGTACGAAAATTATAGTATAAGGTTATGATCTTATATATATCCATTAAGTTTAGACTAACACCTTGCTTGTAGGTTGTGTTTTAATGCAAAACGAACGAGTCATCGCGTATGCCTCAAGACAGCTAAAGCCTTATGAACAAAACTATCCCACACATGATCTTGAACTTGCCGCGGTTGTGTTCGCATTGAAGATTTGGCGGCATTATTTGTATGGAGAGAAGTGCGCGGTATTCACAGATCATAAGAGCCTAAAGTATTTGTTCTCGCAGAAGGAATTGAATATGAGGCAGCGGAGATGGTTGGAATTGCTAAAAGACTACGACCTAACTATTCATTATCACCCGGGAAAGGCTAACAAGGTAGCCGACGCCTTAAGCAGGAAGTCCAGCCATGCACGACAATCACCGTTGGAAAGAGAGATGGAGGAGTTTGGTTTAGATTTGATTGAATCCACGGTGAATGTTTTGACAGCCTTGACTATCACCCCGAGTTTGATTGATCGGATAAAGGAGGCACAGAAGAGAGATAAGGCTTTAAGTGAGATAATGGAAAGGGTGAAACATAGTCAAGTTGAAGGATTTCGGACTAAGGAGGATGGGAGCTTATGGTTCAGGGAAAGATTATGCGTTCCGGATGTTGACGAACTTAGGAAAGAAGTTTTGCAAGAAGCTCATAATTCGAGGTTATCAATACACCCCGGTAGCACCAAGATGTATAGAGATCTCAAACGTTACTATTGGTGGTCTGGGATGAAGAGACATATTGCGGAATTCATAGAGAGGTGTTTGGTGTGTCAACAAGTCAAGGCGGAACATCAACGATCCGGTGGATTGTTGATGCCGTTGGAAATTCCAGAATGGAAATGGGAACATGTCACAATGGATTTTGTAGCTGGTTTACCAAAGACAAGGAGTGGATGTGACATGATTTGGGTGATCGTGGATCGTTTAACAAAGTCTACCCATTTCTTACCCGTTTCAAGTGAAACACCTCTCGACAAACTAGTGAATGTGTATATGGAGAACATTGTGAGCTTACATGGTGTCCCAGTAAGTATAGTATCCGATCGAGACTCACGGTTCACATCTAAGTTTTGGACAGCATTCCAAGAAGCCATGGGTACAGAATTAAGGTTGAGTATGGCGTATCATCCACAAACTGATGGACAGTCCGAGCGGACAATTCAAACCTTGGAAGATATGCTAAGAGCTTGCGTGCTGGATTTCAAAGGGAGTTGGGACGGAATGGTAAAGCTGATGGAGTTTTCTTATACCAATAGTTACCACAGCGCAATTGATATGGCTCCTTTTGAGGCTTTGTATGGAAGGAAATGTAGGTCTCCGATTTATTTGGATGAAGTGGGCGTGAGGACCATTACTGGACCTGAGCTATTAGAGAAAACGTTAGAGAAGGTGAGGATCATTCGGGAAAGACTCAAGACGGCTCAGGACCGTAGCAAGAGTTGGGCAGATTCCAAACGACGACCATTGGATTTTGATGTGGGTGATAAAGTTTATTTGAAGGTATCACCTACGAAGGGCGTCATGAGGTTTGGATTAAAAGGCAAGCTAAGCCCTCGTTTCATTGGTCCCTATGAAATACTGGAGAAGGTAGGCGCCTTGGCATATAGGTTGGCATTACCTCCGGTGTTGGCGCAAGTTCACAATGTATTCCACGTGTCACAATTAAGAAAGTACGTGGCAGATCCAAGTCATGTACTTGAAGCTCAACCTTTGGAACTCAAGGACGATGTTACATATGAGGAAGTACCCGTGAAAATTATGGACCGAAAGGATCAAGTGTTGAGGAAGCGAGTGATCCCTTATGTAAAGGTTCAATGGAGCAATCACACGGAACGTGAAGCCACTTGGGAGCTCGAAGAACAAATGCGGGAGAAGTATCCTCAGCTCTTTGACTAAGGTACGTAAGTTTCGAGGACGAAACTTTTTGTAAGGGGGGTGGAATGTTACACCCCGTGACTTTTAAGCATGACTTTCAACACTCTAGGTCAACCTTGAATTCAATTTAATTAATGATGTAGATTGTGGTATTTAGTTATCTAGATATAGAAAGTAAGAAAAGGGGTTAGAATTAGAATTAAAGGTAATTACGGGTAATTGCATAAAAGCCCCTACTAAAGATAGGGGAGTTACACCACACTTTGGTATAACTCCCCATTGGTATTAAGGGGGGGACGGTTTTAACATCAAAAAGGGTGAGGGAAACCGCAGGAAAAAAGAGAGAGAAGAGAAAAGGAGAGGAAGAAGAAGAGGAGAGGAAGGAAAGGAAGGAGAAGGCCATTCTAGGTTCAATTCTCATCAAGGTTCTGCAGTAAATCCGTAAGCTTATCTAGAATTCAAGGCAAGTAATCTTTCTATACGCTTTACGTAAATTTTGATACTTTAGGCCCTATGTTCTTACAAAGAGAAAACATGAATCACACATTAGTATTCTTGTCTTGCCTATCTTAAATGCTTCGTTATATGTGAGTCTTGTTGCTAATTGAGTAAAGTCTTGTTTTTTGGGCCATAATTCTGAAAATAGTTGTGTGGTGCCTTGTTATTTACCAAGCATGCCCATGAAAGTATATATTTTGACATGCTTATTGTCTTGCTCTACTCTTATGTTGATTGTCTACACTTAGACGTTGAGAGTAAGTGCAGGAAATTGAGGGATGAGTGATGACATTGATGTAGTCTTGTTGTATTGGGAAAGTTGATAAGATCCTTTGAAGGTTGTGAATGATTGAAGGCTAGAGTGGATGTTGTTGGGCATAACTAAGCATCAATTCATGATTAGATGTATGTTAAGTATGATGAATCTAGTTGTTAAGATGGATCTTTAAGTGTTGAATCTGGAAGGGTTGAAGAAGAAAGGAGTTGGGTGGAAGTTACTGCAGAAAAACTGCAGTTTGGCATCGTCAGAACACTTCGAACGCCTACATGAGGCGCTTCATGTCACTATAAGCGCTTCATGTAGCGTTCCATGTGTCCTGGAGCTTTCCCGTACAGAAAAACTGCAATTTAGAACCGTCAGAACACTTCGAACGCCTACATGAGGCGCTTCAAGTCACATTAGGCGCTTCATGTGGTGTTCAATGTGTCCTGAATCATCCCCGAACACTTCGAACGCCTAGTAGAGGCGCTCCATGTCCACATTAGGCGCTCGAAGTGGCGTTCCAAGTATTCTGGAAGTATTTTTGACCCTTTAAGCGCCCTATGTAAGTGTAGTAACTTTATACACTTCTTTTGAACATAAAATGCAAGGGTATTTGAGGTATATTTGAGGTGTGGATGGTAGGTTGATCAAGTTAGAATAAGATTGAATCTTGAGTGAGTTTGTAAGAAGGAGGGGCTTGGAAAGACACGACCATAGAGTGTTTGAGGTGCAAGACCGTATGCTTGATAGGCAAGATGTATGTGTGTGTGTTACATCTTGATATGAAGCTATTTGTGCATCCTGCATCATGACATGGGCACTTGTATTTGATTTGAGATATGTTTTGCAAAAGAACAAGAAAGGTTTAAAGTTTTCGAAAGACAAAATGGCTGCTGGTTGATCGCAGGGTATAAAAGTCACGTCTGCGAAAGCAGGGTATAAAGAGCGTGATCTGTGAGTCAACAGCAGGGTATAAAGTATGTTATGGGGCCGTGGACCTATCCGCACGGAAAATGAAGTATTTTATGGGGCCGTGGACCTATCAGCACGGATATATGATATATGTAATGGGGCCGTGGACCTTTCAGCACGGGGTATAAAGTATATGTTATGGGGCCGTGGACCTTTCAGCACGGGGTATAAAGTTATGATGGCTGTGGACTGATCACCCACAGGGTATAAAGTTCTGCTACGCGAAGAATATGATATGTAAAGTGATGAAATGTTTGTGAAATAACATGCATGACATGTTTATGAAAGAAGGCATATGCATGGGTGTTGTGTGTGATTTTAAAGAAGTACATGCATCATGATACACGAAGCATAAGACTTGACATGCAAGAAACGTGATTAGTCTATGACTTGCTTATGTGATACGTTGTTTTAATACATGTTGGTTCTCGTAACTGTGTACCTATATGGACTTTATCTGTTTTGAGTAATCCTTATTAAGATGCTATTTGCTAACCCGAGCACCTTATTTTTGGGCAATGTTTTATACACTGGTGACTCGACGTGTGTGATTCCGTAAGGTGTATAGACGGGTTACTTGCTGGCGAAGTTTTCGCTAAGAACAATCATTCTATCTTCTTTTCAGGTGAGCCTGATTATGAGTTGATATTTATCGAAGACGACGGCGAGTGGGCTCAATGGGACGATGGACAAGGGAATAGATAGATGTTGGACTATTTTGTTTAAGTTTGCAAAACTTATTGTTATTATGTTGTTCTAAAACCTATGTTGGCTAGATGAACAAACAGTTTTATTTCCGCTGCAGTTTCTGGTTGTAATATTGACAATGAAGGTTTAGATTTTATGACGTTCCCGCTGGTTTTATCTTACATTATGAAGGATGTATGCTTGATCTGCTTGACGCTTCGTAGTTCTCATAGTAGACTACGGCGGGTGCACTGGTTCCGATAACGGTATCGGGCTGGGGCGCTACAGTTGTTTGCTTGGAATATCAAACGATTATATTACGGCTTATTTGGTTTGGATTATTTCATATTTGGTATTGATTGAAAATTATTTGGTTTTAAAAAATATTTGAAATATTGATATTTGGAAAGTGGTTTGAAAAATTGTCGAACCTTTGAAAATCGTTTTGGAAATTGTGCATCGCATATTTTGAAAAATTCACCCTTACTTGGGAAATATATCGTTAAGCTGGATTGGTTCCGAACAAACGGGTCGTCCGAGCATATGGATTATTTTGGTATATAGAGCGCTCGGGCACATTTGACAGCCAATCGGGCCGTCCGAGCATATTGGCTATTTTGGTATATTAGACGCTCGGACATATTTGACCGCCAATTGGGTCGTCCAGGCGCATTTGACTATTTTGATAGGCTGCCTGTGACACATTTGACCAATTGGGAGATCAATTCATAAATCTTGCGATATAAGTCACTTGTAAGGAAAATGACATGGCCTTTGCATTGAAAATCGATTCGATATTTGGATATTGGATATTCGGACATTTGGTATTTGGACCGGTTTGGAACCGGATATCGTATTTGGATTTGGAAATTTGATTGAATCGTTTTGTGTCGAACATCGCATTGAAAAACTTTGAAACTTTGTTATCGAACTTTGCATCGCATTGATTTGGAAATTGCATCATCGAGTTTGGTTTGGACTAACCCCAACTGGACCTTGTTACGTACTTGATTGGACTTTGTTATATACTTGATTGGACTTTGCTACGTACTTGATTGGACTTTGTTGCGTACTTGGTTGGGTCTATTTGCTCTATTTGCTCTTGGATGTTAGAGGCAGAATTGCAAATGTACTTGCGGAGAGAAACATGTTATTATTTTATATTGCCACTTATTTTATTTCACTTGCTTCTCCGAGTATAACCCTATGATAAGTATAGTAGGATTACTTGCTGAGCGACTTGTCGCTCAAACTACCGCTTTAACATTTTTTTGCAGATAGATAGGTAATTGAGTTAATACACCCGAGGATGATCAAGAATGGAGGTTTCGAGATTGAGGATATTCCGATGAGACTCATTAAGGATTTAGTAGAGATAGTTATTTTCGTTACTCGAGGTTTATGTAATTTTAGAGATTTAATACTTATCTACGCTTGACATTTGTATCGGATTTAGATTTGTCTAGACATTGATATTTATGATGATGATTATTTCGAGGTTTTAAATATTGACTTCCGCTGACGTGTATACGTTTTGTCTTTGACGCCTTATATTCTCCTTAGAAAGATACGGCGGATGAGTCGTTTCGAGTACTAGGGCTCGAGACGGGTCGCTATACAACACATCAGGCATTCATTAATGACAGAAGCTTTCCGAAAATTTACAAAGTAAAGCAGTGAAAAGAATCAAACGTGTCAACTGCCACCCTTGGACGGCAAAATGCGAAAGTTGAGTAGCATTTGTTCGGGATTTAGTTTCGAATTCCCTCTATTTTTTTTAAAGAAAAAAAAATAAAAGAGAAGACTTCAAAATTTAGCCATCATATAAATTGGTGCGGTCTACAGCTGCGTGCAACTATGTATGGACGCAACATGATAAAATTTCACCAATTCGTGATAATTTCTTGACATTACATCAAAATCCACAATCATCAAGAGATGAATCACAACAAGTAAACAAGATCAAATACAATTCAAGAATTTGCACAAAATAACCGCCACACGCGAAGAGAGAGGAAGAGAGAGAATATAAGAGAGCAAGAAAAAAAATATCTTTTTATTGAGTGCAAAACTGAAACTAGTTTTCTCAACTGCCAATTCGGTTATCCTATATACAATCACGGTGCAGTGTTTTGTGAAGAAGACAGTAAAATGACACAAACGCCCTTGTTTTACAATTTTGCTTCTTTACTTAGGTGAGGACAAAATCGTCATTTCCATTGGTTTTAAAACTTGGCACGTTTGTCCACCGCCATACTGGACTTCATCCCTCTGCAGTCCAGCGTGCGTTTATTCCTTCTTGATGCCTTATGTTTCATCCTCCAATTTCTCCCGTCAGCTGCCAACCACGAGCCTCAATTCAATCCCATGTTGTTGCTTCCCAATTCATCAACTTCATTTGTTTAGCCTTCTTTCTTTGACCACACCTGCAGCTTCATCACCCCACCCAATCCTAAGGGTGCATAGATATTGCAAGTACCCAAGGCACTGGTCAGGTATTGAAGTCTTTTGACATCTAGTCTTTTTGTAAACATGTCAGCGAGTTGGCATTCCGTCCTAATAGGCATTGGTTTCACTACTCCCTCTTGATACTTTTGCCTAACTAGGTGACAATCGATTTCAATATGCTTATGGGTTTATGGAACACCGGATTTTCTACAATGTAAATTGCACTTTTATTGTCACAGAACAATTCCACTGGTCCATCCTGTTTGATCCTGAGATCCTGCAACATATATAAAATCCACTGTACCTCACAAGTCACAGACGCCAGTGCCCTGTATTCTGACTCCGAAGATGATCTAGAAACCGTGGTTTGTTTCTTAGCTTTCTATGAAATGAGTGATTCACCTAGGAATACACATAATCCTGTTATGGATTTTCTTGTTTCTTCACAACCTGCCCAATCTGCATCAACAAAGGCCTTCAACTTCAAGTCAGTACCCTTAGCAAAGATGAGTCCTTGTCCAGCTGTTCTTTTAATATATCTTAGCAGTCTGTGTGCAGTCTTTATATGTAACTCCGTAGGGCAATCCAAGAATTGGCTCAACTGTTGTATAGTAAAGGATATATCTGGTCTTGTTATTGTCAAGTACAGAAGTTTTCCAACTAGACTCCTTTACCCACTTACATCTTGAATTAGAGGGGAATCATCGTGAGATAGCTTGGCATTTTTTTGTATTGGAGTTGCAGCGGGCTTGGATCCAAGAAAACCTGTGTGATCCAGTAGCTCCATGGCATATTTACGCTGGCATATAGTGAGGCCCCCTGGGACCTAGCTACTTCAAGGCCTAGGAAGTACTGAAGGTCCCCTAAGTCCTTAATTTGAAATATGGTGTGAAGATAATTCTTGATGTTCTGGATGGCATGAGACTGGTACTAGCTAGGATTATATCGTCTACGTATACTAACAGTGCAATGAAGTCAGTTCAGTAAACTTCAAGAAGAGAGAGTGATCATGACTGGATTGCTGAAAGCCTTGTTGCATAAGAGATTTGGTTAATTTGTCATTCCATTGCCTACTAGCTTGCTTGAGGCCATAGAGAGATTTGTTCAATTTGCAGACAACATTTGCATCAGGGACACTAACTCCAGATGGTAGCTCCATGTAAATGTCTTCAGATAAATCCTCATGGAGGAACGCGTTGTTAATGTCCAGTTGATGGAGATACCAGCCTTGGCTTGCTGCTAATGCCAAGATAAGTCTCACAGTGGTCAGCTTCGCAACAGGTGAAAATGTATCAATATAGTCCACTCCCAGTTGTTGGGTATACCCCTTTGCCACCAATCTTGCGTTGTATCTCTCTATGTTGCCATCTGGTTTATACTTTGTCTTGAACACCCATTTGCAGCCTATAGGTAATTTTCCTGCTGTCAAAGGCCCGAAAGACCACGTATTATTAGCTTCAAGAGCTGTCAATTCTTTCCTCATGGCCTGGCACCAATGCTCATCCATAGATGCCTCATGGTAACTGGTGGGATCAAGATTTATACTATTAAGAGCAAATGACTTGTAAGCAGGAGCTAGAGAGTCAAAGAGAGACTAGTTTCAATGGGATAGGGAGTAGAGACCGGTTTGCTTGACTGCTCATTCTTAGATGTATTGTTAGAATTTAAAGCACTGCTGAGGTGATTACAATAATATTCTTTAAGATAAGAAGGAGGCTGTCTGTGTCTTGATTGTCTATTGCATACTGACTCCTGATGGTCAGAATGTATTGGAGGAATTACAGTTGGAGTGGCAGAGTCTGTGGCTTCGCTTTCTAGAAGGTTGGAAGGAAAAATAGCCGTCTGATGTGGTAGTGGTGATGGTATTGATGATGGGGATTGAGGTTGAAGAGAGTTTTTATGGTTATTAGATGGCATGGGTTGAGGTACTGAGGTAATATATGCAGATGGAGTTAAAGTTTGATGATTAGGGTGAGGTTGTATTTCTGAGGGCTCAGATTCAATTTTGAAAGGAAAGGATGATGAATGTCACATTTCTGGAGATAAAGATGTCTTCGTTGTCCAAGTCCTGTAATATGTATCTCTTGGTTGTGTTTGGGATGCCCGAAAGGATACCCCTTCTGGCCCTTGAATCAAACTTGGACTTGTCTGGTGTAGTATTGTATGCAAATGCAAGGCATCCAAATACTCTTAGATGATCATATGTGGGGACTTTGTTTTGTAAGATTTGGTAGGGAGTTTTCTGGGCTAGTATTGGTGTTGGAATGAGGTTGACAAGATAGGTAGCATACTGAACGCAGAACCCCCAGTATTTCAAAGGAAGACATGCTTGAAACCTGAGGGCCCTTGCAATGTTAAGGAGATGTTGTTGTTTTCTTTCAACAAGGCCATTTTGTTGAGGAGTGTATGAACAACTTTTTTGATGTATTATGCCTGGTTGTGCACAGAAGGATGTCAAGGAGAACTCATGTGCATTATCTGAGCGGACTACTTTAACTCTTTTGTCAAATTGAGTTTGTCCATAGTAACAGAAGCTTTGGATCTAGAATGCAGCTTCTGATCTTGTTTTTAACAAATATGTCCATGTAATCTACTGTGATCATCTACTATTGTAAGAAAATATGTCTGGCCATATATTGTGGGTACCCTATAAGGCCTCCAGATATCTATATGAATGAGATCAAATCAAGACACACTACTTGACACAGACGCTGGAAATGGCAACCTTTTGTGTTTTGCCATAGGACATATCAAACACTGATCATTCACATCTACAGCTATTACATTTGGATCTATTCTACTTATTTCTCTGAGTCTTGGCATGGAGGCATGATGAAAATAGTATAAACACAACAAATGTTTGCCATATGATGTAAGCTTTAACGCTTCATGGCTCGTTAGTCTGGCAACATTATATATAAGCTAAATAAGGCAAGTACTGAGCACTATCATGCACACATTTGTTTATATCATGCACGTTTTATCTTATGCTCGTTTTTGTGCACATTTAAATCATGTATTTGAAAATCACTCAAACCCCTTTTTCTCTACAATCTCCCCCTTTTGATGATTTTCAAAATAACTTATGCACATGATTTAAATCCTATCGCCCCCCTTCAATTATGCATAAATTCAAAATTCGAAATTTAAATTTCGAGTCCGCTCTCCCTTGATTTATGCAATCAGTATCTGTCTCCCCCTTAAATCATGCTTTCTCTCCCACTTTATTTTGGAAAGCAAATCAAAAGATGCCTGTAAAGAAAAAAAATCATGCATTTCATATACGTGCGTTGGTAAGGGTTATTTACTCAACCCTTTGAAAATATCCCTTTTGGTACCCAAATTTGGGTGATCTTTCTAGGTCTTCCAAAAAGTGAGAAAGGTGATGAGAACGCAACATAATATATATTAGGGACAGATGCGTTTGGCCTTTGGCCAAGAATCCCATCATGCATGTAGCATGGTTTCTGTTTTTGATAAGCATTTCGGTTTGCACACACGGGACATGATCTAGATGCATTTTTGTGATATGAGTGTCGTGTATGCATCACTTGTTTCTTCTCATATCTATATGGCACATGATATCTATTTGTATGATAAGAAGCACGATGAGATGAGATAAATGATGTACTAGTCTTCTTCTCATATTTATACGGCACATAATTATACTTCGTATGAGATGAAGAAGAGATATGACGAGATGAGGGGAGAGGGGGTCTTTGCGTTACTTTAGACGCTACGCATGCCTTTGATGTGTCTACTTTCTTAGATAAAACAGACTTGGATGGTTTAGATGATGCTTCGTTTGTCTCAATGTATCCTAATCCAGTTTTATCATTGTCATGTTTTTGTGATAAAATAATGCGATCTAGCATGTTAGATCCCGTATCAAATTGTTTCATCATTTTTTCTAGTTCGGTATTCCTTGATTTCAAGTTTGAAATCTTGGATTTCATTTCAGTGTTCTCGGATGTCAATGATGAAATTTCAGACCTTAATGAATTTATGATGCATGACGACTCTTCTTTTGAATCGTTTAATTGAGACACAAGATCTTTGTTAGAAGATTCTAACAATTTCTTGTCTTCAATTAACCGTTTCTTTTGTTTTGCAAGAGTTCTAGCAAACTTATGTAATTCAAGATATTCAACATATAAATCATCATAAGATAGTTCAGAATCCGAGTCAGAATCAGAATCTACTTCATTTTCAAATAGTGGAGGCATTTGGCTTGACATCTCTTTTTCCTTGGTTTCATGGCTAGTGGTTGCCATCTCACACAGATCGTTGGATCTTCTTGTTGTG
>AP025054.1:16141614-16383733 GCA_036186865.1 Eustoma russellianum | reverse complement strand
GAAGGGGGGGGGGGGTTGAATGGGTGGTGCGGAAAGTGTGGTTTTTAAAATTTGTTTAAACCTAAACAATTCAACTTCTGAAAACAGATTCTGTTTTCAGTACCAGTTTTAAAACGTTTTTAAAACCAGGTTATAGGTCTCCAAAAATTATGAAATTTTGAGAGAACTTAGCCTCAGATGTTATGAGGGTCCTCTAACAATTTCAAATTAAAATTCAACCTTTAAGCCTTTCAAAAACCGTTGGTACTCAGATTGCTCGAATCTGCCAGAAACAGTAGATGGTTTTGAAAAATTTATTCCTATTTGTGTGAACGTCCAAAAGCTCTGAACATTTAACCACTAACTCCTTATATACTATATTTAAATGGGTTGAAACAGTTTTGCAAAATTCTTTTGGGAAGTAAGTCAACTATAATCAAAGTCTCAACCTTTGCAAGTCTGAAAATCAGACTGCACTAGTCTCAGAACTTTTGATGTTTGATCAACTTATACTTATTCAAAAGGGTTGAAACTTATGCCAAATTAACCCGAGAACGTGTGAGTATATTTCTGAAAATTTTTGTGATTTTTGAAATTCGTTAACTATTTTTACGAATGCGAACAAGAAGGATAATCAGTGCAATAACTGAAAAGTAAATGCAGAAAGTAAATGGCACCAAAAATTTTATACTGGTTCGGTTATAAACAACCTACTCCAGTCTTCAAGGAACACCTTCCTTGGTTCACACTAATCACACAACTCAAAAACACCTTACCACAGGGTTGATGGAGTTACACACCAACTCCAACCCTTTACAAACCTTGTATATTCAATACAATGCACACGAACACCACCACCTTGCAAGATTGAAGATTGATCACACCTTGATCAATCTTTTACAAAGATATAGAGTATGTGGTGATATATATCAAGCCTATTCAAGATTGAAAGATATGAATACAATAGGATTTCAAAAAGAAAGAAAGAAAGAGGATGTAGAAGAAGAAGAGCTAGGCTTTTTGATCACTTTGATTTGCAATGCTTGTTGCTGTTTTGTTTGCTCTCTTCTCTTTCCTTTTTAATGAGTGCAGCCGTCCCCCTTGTAGTTCCTCCCCCTCTTGAAAATTATCTTTTAAGTCCTTGAGAGAGTGTAAGACATCATTGGGACAATGTCTTGCTTACTTGGCATCTTCTTATTGGATGATCATTTAAGCTTCGCTTACTTGGCACCTTCTTATTGGATGGATGTTGTCATCATTGATGACTTGGAAAAATCTGAGAATTTCACTTAAACATGTGCCAAAAATCATCACAAAATAACTTCCATAAATCATAAGATATATCACATAAATTGCAAGACAAAAATCCTTCCCAACTAAGGCATAATTTCGGCCATTATGTCATATTGCCATGCTGAATTTTCAGCATGTGCATCATTCAATTTTATTCAAAATAATGCAAAATTTTCTTTGATTTTTTTTCTTTATAAAATGAATCACCAAGTTATGGTAAGTATTGCTATCACATGAGAAATGAACTTGGACACTTTCAAGCTCCTAAATTCGGCCACCATGTCTTCACACATGCTGAAAAATTTCAGCATGTGTGATATGTGGAATATCACACTTTTATTGATTTAAATAATATTCAAATCATTTCCATTTCTTCTTCCAATCAATCACACAATAAAAGATGATGAAATATGTCACAATAATGTCAAGAATTCGGCCAGCTTGTTGTAGCATGCTGAAATTTTCAGCATGTGATATAAAAGAGACAAATTTTGAAATCTTACCATTTGTAGCTGCTCTCTTCAATTCACCAACATTGTATGATTGATCCTTGACCAATCAATATGCCAACAAGGCTCCAAATAAGCTCCATATCAGCTGTAGGTGGCGTTGGAAATGCTTGTGTATGTGCTGAAATTTATTTTTGCTAACTTTGTAAAATAATGCACATTTAATAATACACACATGTTATATTCCAATCAGCCCTTAATTTAATTTTCTAGAACACTTTAAGATGTATATCATATGTAAAAAGTGTCTAGATACGTGTCACATGATGTACCAAAAACGTTCCATGTGTTGTGTGCGTAGAAAACCGAATTTTCGATATTTATCGATTACCCGATTTTTCTCTAATTTAAATTCCAACTTTTGCACATGCTATATATATTATGTTATACATAATATATATAATATATACTTTAAATCTCAGCAATTGGCTGGTCTAAAGTGGTACCATTAACATGTGACAAAAATTAAACTTGGAATCTTCACATTTTGGCCTTAATGTGGAGTAATTTGTGTGTGCCAACATGGAAAATATTTTTGGCTGAATTTTCTGTCATGTGCACGAAATTTTCATCAATTTTTGAAGTATAGGGGCTGGCCATTTATTTATGGCAAGTACGTGACACGTTGGCGAAGTTTCGGTATTTGCCCGATACGACAATTTTCGGTTAAGAACCTTTTATCGTGTCGTATTTAATTTGTCATCACCATATATTATATCATATGATATAAGACCTTAATATACTCATAAATATGAGTTAAGTATAGTGGTGTGAAGTTAACGTGCGTACGTAAAATATATAACGTATCGGTAGTACGTTGGAATACATGTGTATGTGCCTTTTTCAAAAAATCTGAAAATATATGTAATATATATGTATAAAGGCATGTATAATTAAGGATGGGAGGAGGAGAAAACTTTCCTTCCTTAGCTTTGTTGCCTTTGTGCCTTTTCCAAATGTGGCTTCCTTTAATGAACTACTTAGTTTAATAAACTAAGTACTTCACTTAATGAACTAGTCTAGTTCAATAATGGTGGCACCTGAAAATAGTATAAACCCAACAAATGTTTGCCATATGATATAAGCTTTAACGCTTCATGGCTCGTTAGTCCGGCAACATTATATATAAGCTAAATAAGGCAAGTACTGAGCAATATCATGCACACGTTTGTTTATATCATGCACGTTTTATCTTATGCTCGTTTTTGTGCACATTTAAATCATGTATTTGAAAATCACTCAAACCCCTTTTTCTCTACACTATTAACCCCGGTTCTGGAGTCGGATTATGAGCATGCTTATCCGTCAAGAGAATCATAAAGCATTTCTTTAAAAACATGGGACCATAAATAACTTATTTACATAACGAAGACTTCCTTGAATCGAAAAGACTTGCTTGCATACAAAAATCCATAAAAATCAGATTCATGATGCATATGATCATGCATGATACATGAGATGATATGCAGTGCAAGTCATGGCATGGACTATCTTAGAATTTGCTTAAGTCATGATATATGCATGATTTCCATGTGCTGAAAATTTTTTCAGATTTTTCTTTCTGTTCATGAGGCTTCCAAAATTAACCAAACAGGTCTATTTTCCTAATCCTTTGTCATATGCATGTATCATAGGGTCTTATGTTCATGTCATAAAATTTTCGTAATGTTTTAAGATGAATAAGACCCTTAAATTATTAGGTTGTTAAAAAGTGTACTGCTGAATCCAGCAGTATAATAGTCATCTTTACCTTAATTTTCATGACCTTAAAGCCTTATTTATTTTGGGACAAAGCCTGAAAAACATAGTAAAATCCTCAAGGACTAATATTCATGGGCCCAAACCATTCATATAGGTCAAAATCTACAAAACTAAGGCCTCTTAACTTATTCCTTTGTTCTGCCCAATTTTTCAGTTTTAGTGCGTCAACTTTGAATCAATAGTTACCCATTGAAATGATAATATCAAGTTGATTAATTTACATGGACGTTCTCCTGTATGTCTTAGGTGTTTATCATAAAATTTCCAGAGTAATCCAATAACTTTAGAGGGGTCATTTAATTATTTTCCCGAAATTGGTCATATGCTGATTTTGGACTGACCAGTTTTACTAAAAACTTTATTGTGACAAAGCCATAATTCCTTTTTCCAAAATTCCAACTACCCAACGTCATAAACATGTCGAACTAGCATCCTGCCGAAAATCAGCTCATTGACATTATCCTAGGGTCCATTTCTAGGTCACAAAATACACTACTTAAAACTGCCCTGTCCAAGTAGTTTAGTCTTTTGTCACTTTTCGTGTTAAATACATATCTACTAACCCTATTGTTGTAACATAGCTTATTAGCCACCAAATACACCCTTTTTACATGAATATTCCAGATTCCATACCTTTTTTTAAGTCACATTTGAATTACCACAAATCAGTTTGCAACTTATACATAATACTTCTCATTTTCGCTCATGTTGCACTTTATTGGGTCTACTCTTGGTACAACTAATTTATACATCACTTAACCTCCATAAACAGCCCGTGTTATTATACCAAAATATCCCATGTCCCACTTCAATTTGAGCACAAATAAACTCATGTAATAAATCATCTAGCGTGCAAATTTCACATATCTTAGTGCTAACAAATGTGTTCTTTCTTGGATTCAAGACTCACCCTCACCTCCTTTTCTTGGCCGAAACTTGTGTGGTGCAATGAACATATTTTACAATGTTTATTTAGGCATGCAACACATTTATATGCTATTTCATTTCAAACACACCAAACAACCTTATAAAATTACAACTAGAACATGCATACCATCTTAGTGCTTCACAAGCTTCACCCAAGAACCATTCTTACCTAGAACCACTTTGTTGAGTCTTGTCTCATCCTAAAACGGCCTCATAGTATATTACATGTAGGAAAAGATTTCATCTTGGGAGGAATTAATCACATGCAAGACATTTTCTTAAGGAATCACTAAGGTCTCATGCTTAATACTTAGTATATTCACTAAAGTTCATATCTTAGAAATAACTAGCCATTCAAGTCACTAATTCTTCAAATAAATCATGAGAGTCTAAGGTATACTTGCCTCTTCAAGCTAGAGATTTTTCTAAGCTTGGATCTTGGATGAATGAGTTGAAATTTTCCTCCTCTATGTCCATGAAGCATAAGGTTTTGGAGGGAGGAAAAAGAAAATGTTAGCCATCATCTTAAATGAAAAATAGAGCTATCTTAACATTAGATCTACTTACCAAAATGAGGTTTTGAATGGAGCTTCAACTAGCAAAAGCTTGCACCACCTAAAGGTTGGAAAATTTGTACCTAGTGACCATGAAGGTCACGGTTTTTAGGGTAGGAGGAGGAACCAAGTGAGCTTCATTCTTAGTAAATAAAGAATCCACTTAAGAAGTTTGGAGTAAGGCTTACCTAGATACTTCTTTGAACTTGAAAGTTGAAGTTGAGTTGAATCTCCTAGCACCAAGAAAATGGGCCATATGGTATGGTAGAAGGAGATGAAAAATAGTTTAAGTGCTTTCTTTTCTTGGAGACTACTTGAGAGAGTGTATGGAGATGGGGTGAAGCTTCTAGGTAGTATTAAAGAAGGAATAATTGTGGAGGGAAAAGGGGTGGCCGGCGCATGGGGAGGAAAGAAAAGCAAGCCTTGGGCTTGTTGCTTGTAAGCTTTTGCCTCCCATGCTTGGTTTCTTTTCATTACTTTATTATGTTTTCTTTGCATGCTTACTTTTTGTTTTATTATTTAATTCTAATTCTAGGTAATTATTTTAAATAATAGAAATGGATAGAATAATTGAGAGAGTTCTAGAGCGCTCCATTTGGTCTTGGCCGAAATCTTGGGACTTGGGGGGTATTTTAGTCTTTTCACATTTAGCATAGCTCATACTTATATAAGTTATACTATTATTTATTTTATCTAATATGATTTTAAATTTGATTTGTGAGAACCATTTAGGTTTGCCTTCTTATAAAAAGGAAATTATTCCAAGGTTCATCAAGGCTTCTTGGCCGAATTTATAAGGTATTTCACATACCTTCTGACATCTATTTGTATAATTATTTAGTATCCATCTTAAATGAATCTAAACAAGGAAGCGCTAATATAGCTTAATGAAAATGAACTTGGAAAAATCGATATTTCATCATAGTTTCAAGTATGGTACAGTTTGGTACAACATTCTCCGCCCCTTAACATAAGTTTCGTCCTCGAAACTTCAGAGACTAGTCAAAAAGATGGGGGTATCTACTCCTCATGTCTTCCTCCGTTTCCCATGTGGCTTCTTCTCCAAAATGGTACTTCCACTGAACCTTTACCATAGGTATGGATCTCTTTCTTAACTTTTTCTCTTTCCGATCAACGATCTTTAGGGGTTCCTCTATATATGATGCATCTTCTTCAACCTTCAACTGCTGATCCTCAAGGATGTGGCTTGGATCATAAACATATCGGCGAAGTTGGAAAACATGTAATACATCATGTAATTGGGACAGTGATGGGGGTAACGCCAGGCGATATGCAACTTCACTGAGTCTTTCTAGAACTTCATATGGTCCAATGAATCTTTGGCTCAATTTCCCCGTAATGCCAAATCTCTTGATCCCTTTAGACGGAGAGACTTTTAAGAAAACTTTTTCTCCTTCTTGAAACTCCAAGGGTCTCCGCCTTTCATCAGCCCATATCTTACTCCTATCCTATGCTGCTTTCAATCTTTGTCGAACCATCTTTACCTTTTCTCGTGTTTGCTCAACAATGTCGGGTCCCGTATAGATCTTATCTCCAATCTCGTCCCAATAGAGTGGGGACCGACATTTTCGCCCATACAACGCTTCATAAGGTGCCATCCCGATAGATCTATGGAAGCTGTTATTGTAGGAAAATTCGACTAGCTTAAGACTTTTATCCCAGCTTCCTCCTAAGTCAAGAATTCAAGCACGAAGCATGTCTTCAAGGATTTGAATTATCCTTTCAAATTGGCCATCAGTCTGTGGATGGAAAGCGGAACTCATTCTGATCTCAGTGCCCATTGCCTTTTGAAAGGCTATCCAAAATGTCGAGGTAAAACGGGGATCACGATCACATACAATACTTATGGGCACACCACGCAAACAGACAATCTGATGAATGTACATCGAGGCCAACTTCTCCATAGGTGCTTTAATCGACATGGCCAAAAAGTGAGCAGACTTGGTTAGACGGTCCACAACGACCCATATAGCATCATTTCCAAACTTAGTCCTGGGTAGGTTGGTCACAAAATCCATAGTGACGTGGTCCCATTTCCATTCTGGTACTTCTAAAGGTTGTAGTAATCTAGCAGGTCTTTGGTGTTCAGCTTTTACTCTTTGATAACCAAGCATCGCTCCACACATTCAGCTATTTGATTCTTCATACCCTGCCACCAAAACGTTTTCTTGAGGTCCTGATACATCTTGTTAGCTCCAGGGTGTATAGATAATCGTGAGTTGTGGGCTTCCATCAAGACTTCATCTTTGATTTCTTTGTTTTCAGGTACACATAACCGTCCTCGGTACCATAAGCTGCCACCGTTACGAACTTTGAAGTCATTTTGTGGCTTATCTCGGATCCTCTCCTTGATCCTTCTCAAGGCTGCATCATTCGCTTGAGCCTCTTTGATCCGATCAATCAGTGAAGGAATAAGAACCAACTTGGTGAGAACTTCATCCACTAAATCAACTTCTTCTAGTCCAAACTCCTCCATATCTCGCTGAAGAGGTGGTTGACGTGGGTGACTTGTTTTTCGATCTTACGCATCGGCGACTTTATTAGCTTTCCCGGGGTGATATTGAATTGAGAGGTCATAATCTTTAATCAACTCGAGCCATCTGCGCTGTCGCATGTTTAATTCTTTCTGGGTAAAGAGATATTTTAGGCTTTTATGATCTGTATAGATCTCACACTTCTCACCATACAAGTAATGTCTCCATATCTTTAATGCGAAAACCACTGCGGCAAGCTCAAGATCATGAATGGGATAGTTTTGCTCGAATGGCTTTAACTGTCGGGATGCATAAGCTATCACTTTATCTCTCTGCATAAGGAAACATCCAAGACTGTTCTTCGAAGCATCGCTGTACACCACGTATTTCTCGCGAGGAGTGGGCTGAGCTAAGATAGGGGCGGACGTCAACTTTGCTTTTAACTCTGAGAAACTCTTTTCACAGTCGGCATCCCACTCGAACTTGGTTTTCTTTTCTGTCAATCTGGTGAGGGGGACAGCTATCCTCAAAAATCCTTCCACAAATTTCCGATAATGCCCCGCTAGTCCAAGAAAACTTCTCACTTCGGTAACGTTTGTTGGTCTGGGTCATTCTGTGATAGCTTTAATTTTCTTGGGATCTACCGAAATCCCATCTTCTAATATAACATGGCCGAGGAAGGATACACTATGAAGCCAAAACTCGCATTTGCAAAATTTCGCGTACGACTGTCTTCCTCTTAAAATATTCAAAACCATCATCAAATGGGCTGCATGTGTTTCCTCATCTGGTGAATAGATCAAAATGTCGTCTATGAAGACCACTACAAACTTGTCCAATTGGTCTTGAAAAACTCGATTCATGAGATCCATAAAGGCAGCATGAGCGTTGGTTAAGCCAAAGGGCATGACCAAAAATTCGTAGTGTCCATAGCGTGTCCTGAAGGCAGTCTTAGGAACGTCTTCAGCCTTAATCTTCAATTGCAAGTATCCAGATCGCAGGCTAATCTTACTGAAGATTCGATATCCCTGCATTGAGATTCTTTAGATAGGGTTTTGGAAAGTTAAACCTTAATTGAACTAAAACTTGTTAGTTACGTACCCTGAGTTGATCAAATAAGTCGTCTATCCGGGGCAATGGGTACTTATTCTTTATGGTGATTTTGTTAAGTTCCCGGTAATGAATGCATAAGCGCATACTTCCATCTTTCTTCTTTACGAATAACACAGGATCACTCAAGGTGAAACGCTGGGGCGAATGAGCTTCTTCTCTAACAGCTCGTGTAACTGCTCCTTTAGCTCTTTCAGTTCTGCAGGGGCCATCCGATATGGGGCTTTTGATATGGGTTTAGCTCCTGGAAGAAGGTTTATTTCGAAGGCAATTTCGCGGTTGGGAGGTAACCCAGGTAATTCGTCAGGAAAGACATCGGGGTATTCATTAACAACCGGAAGTTGAGCAAGGGTGGGAATCGCCTACTCAGCACTTAGGATATAAACAAAGAACCCTTCATTGCCTTTCTTCAATGCTCGGCTGGCACGAGCCGCATTAACATTGACTCTCTTGGATGGTTTCTTTAACTTGGCTCCTCCTTGGAATGACACTTCGTCTCAAGTTGGTTTCTTAATTATAACTTGCCTACTGCGGCAATCAATGTGAGCATGAATCCTTGAGAGCCAATCCATTCCAAGGATCACATCGAAATCACTCATGGGTATAGGAATCAAGTCAGCTTCAAACCGCTGATCATCGAACTCGAGCACACAATTTCGGAAGATATGATGAGAGACAAGAACCTGATCGCCATCTGCTTGTAATCTATAGGGTGATTCTAGTCTGACTAAGTTATGATCTATATTCTTAGCAAACTTTCTAGAGATAAATGAGTGGCTAGCGCCACTGTCGAACAATACATTCGCAGGTATGCTACATAATAAGATAGTTCCTGAATCATGCATATTTAACTAAGCAACAATATAGGCATGTATAAGTAAAATGTATTTAAGGCGCATAACTTTAGATCTTACCAGTCACTATGTCTGCCATCTCCTCAACATCTGCATCTGCCATGACATTCACCTTTGCATTTGCACGTGGCCGCTGGTTCTTTGGCTGTTGTTGTTGTTGCTATTGCTGCGCTCCTCTGTCTGGGCAATCCCTTATCAGGTGGCCATCCTTGCCGCATCCAAAACGTTGTCCCGTCTTCCATCGACACTCACCCATGTGTCTCTTCTGGCACTGAGGACATACTGGTATAGCTGGCTGCTGGGGTGGAGCCTGATTCTTTTGCTGATTATGCTGCTGGCAGCGCTGATTCTAACCCTGTGGCCTCCCTTGACGAACAGATCCTTTATGATTCTTCTTGGCCACTTTTTTGAATTTCTCGTTTCCAGTCACTTGTCTTTCTCTCTTCTGCCCTACGTCATCTCGGTGGATAATATCTCTCTCAATCCTGTAACAGGCGTCCAGAAGAGCTCCAAAATTTGTGGGGGTTTGCATTCACTAACCATGTCCTGATTCTTGAATTCAGCCCTCTTTTAAATTTCAGCATTTTTGTCTCCTTATCATTCATAGTGATAGGCTGAAATCTCCCCAATGCAATGAACTTGTTAGCATACTCCGCTATTGTCATACCAGGCTCTTGTTTCAGTGATTCAAATTCATGCCTCTTTTGTAGCTTCACTGATGGAGGGATGTAGAACTTGTGGAATTCTTGTAGAAATATCTCCCATGCAATAGGTCTTGGAAAAGGATGTAAATTAGTCTTCCACCATTGATTAGCCTCGCTTATCAGAAAGGGTCTGATGGCTTGGGCTTTCATCTCGTCGGGGGCTTGAATTAACTCGAAACACTTTTCAACTTCATCCAACCAATTTTCCGCGGTATCTGGGTCTGGCTTTCCCTCAAGCGGTGGTACATTAGCTCTCTTCAATTTCTCAAAATAATATTGTGCATCTCTCACAGGCTCGTGCGGATGAGGTGGAGCATTCTGATGGATTAGGCCTTGCCCGATCTGTGTGACCACTTGGCAAAAGGCCTGGAAGGCATTGATGTCGGGAATAACCGGAGGAATAGGTGCCTGAAGTGGTGGAGGTGGATTGTTCTGAATAGGGGGATTCTGGTCCTACGGTGGTGGCGGCGAGACCTGAACCGGTGGTGGAGGAACGGGGCCCTGTGGCTGAGGAGGAACGGGGCCCTGTGGCTGAGGAGGAACGGGCTCCTGAGCAGCTGGTCGAGCCCTAGGAGGTCTGCCACGAGGTCGCACCATCTGCACTATAGAGTGTTAAAACTTACACAAAGGTTGGGATAAAACCAAATTATTTTGTGCAAAGGTCATACTTCACAGAAAAATTTTAAAAGAGGAAGAGAAAAGTCTCACCTTACGTTAGAGATCCGAATTCAATAAGGCGGAACTAATTAGTAAATTATATTCTAAATCTGGTCTAAGTGGTCCTAGTCTAAGGCCATCACTCTTCTAAGATCATGACTTAAGTCTAAGATCAAACTTAGATTCTAAGATCATAACTTAGTTCTACATTCTGGCCGTAATCTAGAGCCTGGGCTCTGATAACACCTGTAGCGCCCCACACCCGGACCTTGTCCGAATACGGTGCACCCACCATACTTCACTAAGGAGAGTAGAAAGCGTCATGCGTAACATGTGAAAATCCATCACTTAAGTCATGGACTCCCATGCTAATATTTAACATGGCAGTAAAATTTAGACAAAATTAAAACTTTTAAATAAACATGCATTACGAAATATTAAGTCCCCAAAATAGTAGTTCACAACAACATAACCGAAATCCCAAAGAGTTCAACATAATTCATAGTACATCATCATAGCAGCACAAAAGTCCTTAGGCATGATCTCCTCCTGTCTCCTCAACTACGGGTACGGCACTTTCGGCTCATCCTCGATCCATTCAACCTTAGAATTTACTGGCTCTGGGGGAAAAATAAAGGTATGAGTGATAAAAATCACTCAGCAAGCATACAATAAACTACCATGAAATAAATAAAGAATCATAACATGAATAGAAATCCCCATGAACCTCAAACGTTAATTCATACCTGATCTTTAGTTCTTAATCTGCTTGATGATATAGCCTATTAATAATTTTAAGTAATGCCAAACCAACAATATCATATTACCTACTAACTGGAACGTACAACACGCCAAAATGCTCATGAATTGTGCAAGATGCAATGCATGATATCATGTCATGTCAAAATCATCATTTTGGTCCCATAAAATAACGTGTCAGAAAATGGAGTATCAGATCAATTAACCCCAGATCTGAACGGGTCCAGAACATGTCATCAGACCAATCAACCCCAGGTATGGGACGGGTCCAGAACATAATATCAGGTCAATTAATCCCGGGCCTGGATCGGGTCCAGAACATATCGTCAGACCAATTAACCCCGGGTCCGGAATGGGTCCAGAACTTATCATGCCATGAGACCTATTAACCCCGGGTTTGGAGACGGGTTATGAGCATGCTTAGCCGGCAAGAGAATCATAAAGCATTTCTTTAAAAACATAGGACCATAAATAACTTATTTACATAACAAAGACTTGGTTGCATACAAAAATCCATAAAAATCAGATTCATGATGCGTATGATCATGCATGATACATGAGATAATATGCAATGCAAGTTATGGCATGGACTATCTTAGAATTTGCTTAAGTCATGATATAGGCATGATTTCCATGTGCTGAAAATTTTTCCAGATTTTTTGTTTTGTTCATGAGGCTTCAAAAATTAACCAAACAGGCCTATTTTCCTAATCCTTTGTCATATACATGTATCACAGAGTCTTATGTTCATGTCATAAAATTTTCGTAACGTTTTAAGATGAATAAGACTGAAGCCAGAGTATAATAGTCATCTTTATCTTAATTTGCATGACCTTAAAGCCTTAATTATTTTCGGCCAAAGCCTGAAAAACATATTAAAATCCTCAAGGACTAATATTCATGGGCCCAAACCGTTCATATAGGTCAAAATCTACAAAACTAAGGCCTCTTAACTTATTCCTCTGTTCTGCCAAATTTTTTAGTTTTAGTGCGTCAACTTTGAATCAATAGTTACCCATTGAAACGATAATATCAAGTTGATTAATTTACATGGACGTAATCCTCTATGTCTTAGGTGATTATCATAAAATTTCCAGAGTAATCCAATAACTTTAAAGGGGTCATTTAATTATTTTCCCGAAATTGGTTACATGCTGATTCTGGACTGACCAGTTTTACTAAAAACTTTATTGTGACAAAACCATAATTCCTTTTTCCAAAATTCCAACTACCCAACGTCATAAACATGTCGAACTAGCATCCTGCCCAAAATCAGCTCATTTAAAATCTCCTAAGGTCTAGGACAGGTCCAAAACATAATATCAGGCCGATTAACCCTGGGCCTGGATCGGGTCCAGAACATATCATCGGACCAATTAACCCCGGGTCCTGAACAGGTCCAGAACTTATCATGTCATCAGACCTATTAACTCCGGTTCTGGAGTCGGGTTATGAGCATGCTTATCCGTCAAGAGAATCATAAAGCATTTCTTTAAAAACATGGGACCATAAATAACTTATTTACATAACGAAGACTTCCTTGAATCGAAAAGACTTGCTTTCATACAAAAATCCATAAAAATCAGATTCATGATGCATATGATCATGCATGATACATGAGATGATATGCAATGCAAGTCATGGCATGGACTATCTTAGAATTTGCTTAAGTCATGATATAGGCATGATTTCCATGTGCTGGAAATTTTTCCAGATTTTTCTTTCTGTTCATGAGGCTTCCAAAATTAACCAAACAGGCCTATTTTCCTAATCCTTTGTCATATAAATGTATCATAGGGTCTTATGTTCATGTCATAAAATTTTCGTAACGTTTTAAGATGAATAAGACCCTTAAATCATTAGGTTGTTAAAAAGTGTACTGCTGAATCCAGCAGTATAATAGTCATCTTTACCTTAATTTTCATGACCTTAAAGCCTTAATTATTTTGGGACAAAGCCTGAAAAACATAGTAAAATCCTCAAGTACTAATATTCATGGGCCCAAACCGTTCATATAGGTCAAAATCTGCAAAACTAAGGCCTCTTAACTTATTCCTTTGTTCTGCCCAATTTTCTAGTTTTAGTGCGTCAACTTTGAATCAATAGTTACCCATTGAAACGATAATATCAAGTTGATTAATTTACATGGACGTTCTCCTCTATGTCTTAGGTGTTTATCATAAAATTTCCAGAGTAATCCAATAACTTCAAAGGGGTCATTTAATTATTTTCCCAAAATTGGTCATATGCTGATTCTGGACTGACCAGTTTTACTAAAAACTTTATTGTGACAAAACCATAATTTATTTTTCTAAAATTCCAACTCCCCAACGTCATAAACATGTCAGACTAGCATCCTGCCGAACATTAGCTCATTTACATTATCCTAGGGTCCATTTCTAGGTCATGCAATACACTACATAAAACTGTCCGGTCTCAGTAGTTTAGTCTTTTTGTCACTTTTCGTGTTAAATACATATCTACTAACCTTATTCTTGTAACATAGCTTATTAGCCACCAAATACACCCTTTTACATGAATATTCCAGATTCCATACCTTTTGTTAAGTCACATTTGAATTACCACAAAGCATTTTGCAACTTATACATAATACTTCTCATTTTCGCTCACGTTGCACTTTATTGGGTCTACTTTTGATACAACAAATTTATATACCACTTAACCTCCATAAATAGCCCGTGTTATTATACCAAAATATCCCATGTCCCACTTCAATTTGAGCACAAACAAACTCATGTAATAAATCATCTAGCGTGCAAATTTCACATATCTTAGTGCCCAAAAATGTGTTCTTTCTTGGATTCAAGTCTCACCCTCACCTCCTCTTCTTGGCCGAAACTTGTGTGGTGCAATGAACATATTTTACAATGTTTATTTAGGCATGCAACACATTTATATGCTATTTCATTTCAAACACACCAAACAACCTTATAAAATTACAACTAGCACATGCATGCCATCTTAGTGCTTCACAAGCTTCACCTAAGAACCATTCATGCCTAGAACCACTTTGTCGAGTCTTGTCTCATCCTAAAACGACCTCATAGTATATTACATGTAGGAAAAGATTCCATCTTGGAAGGAATTAATCACATGCAAGACATTTTCTAAAGAAATCACTAAGGTCTCATGCTTAATACTTAGTATATTCACTAAAGTTCATATCTTAGAAATAATTAGCCATTCAAGTCGCTAATTCTTCAAATAAATCATGAGAGTCTAAGGTATACTTGCCTCTTCAAGCTAGAGCTTTTTCTTAGCTTGGATCTTAGATGAATGTGTTGAAATTTTCCTCCTCTAGAGGAAAAAGAAAATGTTAGCCATCATCTTAAATGCAAAATAGAGCTATCTTAACATTAGATCTACTTACCAAAATGAGGTTTTGAATGGAGCTTCAACTAGCAAGAGCTTGCACCACCTAAAGGTTGGAAAACTTGTACCTAGTGACCATAAAGGTCACGGTTTTTGGGGTAGGAGGAGGAACCAAGTGAGCTTCATTCTTAGTAAATAAAGAATCCACTTAAGAAATTTGGCATAAGACTTACCTAGATGCTTCTTTGAACTTGAAAGTGGAAGTTGAGTTGAATCTCCTAGCACCAAGAGAAGGGGCCATATGGTATGGTAGAAGGAGATGAAAAATAGTTTAAGTGCTTTCTTTTCTTGGAGACTACTTGAGAGAGTGTAAGATGGAGATGGGGTGAAGCTTCTAGGTAGTATTAATGAAGGAATAATAGTGGAGGGAAAGGGGGTGGCCGGCGCATGGGGAGGGAAGAAAAGCAAGGTGGGCTTGTTGCTTGTAAGCTTTTGCCTCCCATGCTAGGTTTCTTTTCATTAATTTATTATTATTTTCTTTGCATGTTTACTTTTTGTTTTATTATTTAATTCTAATTCTAGGTAATTATTTTAATTAATAAAATTGGCTAGAATAATGAAGAGAGTTCTAGAGCCCTCCATTTGGTCTTGGCCGAAATCTTGGGTCTTGAGGGGTATTTTAGTCTTTTCACATTTAGCATAGCTCATACTTATATAACTTATACTATTATTTATTTTATCTAATATGATTTTAAATTTGATTTGTGAGAACCATTTAGGTTTGCCTTCTTATAAAAAGAAAATTATTCCAAGGTTCATCAAGGCTTCTTGGCCGAATTTATAAGGTATTTCACATACCTTGTGACATCTATTTGTATAATTATTTAGTATCCATCTTAAATGAATCTAAATAAGGAAGCGCTAATATAGCTTAATTAAAATGAACTTGGAAAAATCGATATTTCATCATAGTTTCAAGTATGGTACAGTTGGGTACAACATCACATGTTACAAACAACCACTAAGTCATACCATGTTGGCACATACAAATCACCCACAATTTAACCTAGATTTGTGGAGAATTCAAACTCAATTTATTTTTGAACATGGGCATTTTCTACTCAGCTATTGGAGTTGAATATACACCTCATTTTATGTATATTATGTGTGACATAATATATATTTTATGTGTAAGAAGTTTGAAATTAATCAGAGAAAAATCGTGTAATCGTCGAAAGTCAAAAATTGGGTTTTCTAGGAACATACACACATGGAACTTTTTTTGCATAGATGTAACATGTATCTCAACACTTTTTACACATTCAAGACATGTTAAATTGTTATAAAAAATTCAAAATAGGCCTGATTATTATTAACCATATAGGTGTAAATATTGTGCATTATTTGAGAAAGCTTGCCAAAATAAAATTTCAGCACATGTGCAGCCTCTCTTACACGCCTACAACATTCGTGTTGGAGCCAAGGTGGAGCTTATTTGGCACTTAAATTGGTGCAGGATATGCCACACAAGATTGGTGACATTGAAGAGGGCACCACACAAAGAAAGACTTCAAAAGAGACACATGCTGAAAATTTCAGCACATGTCTACTAATGGTGGCTGATTTTTTGCCCTTAATGGTCTTCAATTGTCTTCAAAAATTGAAGGGGCATTAATGTGTGATTGTATGGTAATTATTTGAATAGAATTTGAACACATGTTTTCAGTTTTTCTTTATAATTTACAGCTCATTACAAGGGTGCCAAGGTGGACCAATCAAGAAGTGACAACTAGGCGAAGACAAGTCACTCGTCTAATCGTGTTGCACCAAGTAAGCAAGGTTGTGTCATCATTTACACAAGGAAATCTTCCAAAGGAATTCAAGACGATTCTCAAGGAAGAAATTAACCCTAGGGGGCGGCCACAATATTTTAAAAAGGAGTAAGATGGTGCAAGAAAACGCCAAGCAAAGTTGATATTGTACACCCGGGCCTCGTCCGGATACGGTGCACCCGCCGTACTTCACTAAGGAGAGTACGAAGCGTCATGCATAACATGCGAAAATCCATAACATAAATCATGGTCTCCCATGCTAACATTCAACATGGTAGTAAAATTTATGCAGAATTAAAACTTTTCAAATTAAACATGCATTACTAAATTACTATGTTCCCATAAGTAGTAGTCCCACAAGATAACATAATCGAAGTCCAGAGAGTTCAAACATAGTCATAATACAAAAGGTCTTGGCAGCACAAAAGTCCTTAAACTTAGCTTCCTTCATATCTCTGCGCCTATGGATAAGGTACCTTCGGCTCATCCTCGATCCATTCTATATTGGCATTACCTGGTTCTGGGGAAAAATAAAGTGTGAGTGATAAAAATCACTCAGCAAGAATACAATAAACTACCATGATATACATAAAGAATTATAACATGAATGTAATACCCCACGAACCTCGAGTAATCATAGTTCATACCTGATCTTTAATCCCGAGCTTGCTTGACATTTAGCTTAAGCATAAATTTAAGAACGCTATAACGGTATTATCTCATAAACCATTAGCTATGACATGCAACTTGTTTACATACTCATGAGCTATGCAAATGCAATGCATGATGTCATGTCGTGTCAAAACATCATTTGGTCCCATAAAATAACATGTCATAAAAAAAACAGAGTGTCAGATCAATTAACCCTGGATCTGAGCGGGTCTAGAACATATCAACAGACCAATTAACCCCGGGTCTGGGACGGGTCCAGAACAGATATCAGATCTATTAACCCCGGATTTGAACGGGTCCAGAACAGATATCAGATCAATAAACCCCGGATCTGAGCGGGTCCAGAACAGAAATCAGATCAATTAATCCCGGATCTGAACGGGTCCAGAACAGATATCAGATCAATTAACCCCGGATCTGAGCGGGTCCAGAACAGATATCATGTCATCAGACCAATTAACCCCGGGTCTGGAGTCGGGTTAGTCGCATGCTTGGCCGGCAAAGGAATCATGAAGCTTTCTTTTAAAACATGGGACCATAAAAACTTTTCATGCATAACTGAAAACATTTTCACTTGAGAAGACTTGCATGCATAAGATCGGATTCATGTGACATATGGATATGCAAGATACATGGAATGATATGCCATGCATGTCATGACGTGAATAATCGTATGCATTCCTTATAACATGTCAAAGTGCATGAATTTGGAAGCTAAATACTTCAGACTTTTACTTCATATTCATGAGGCGGTTAAGCTAACCAAATAGATCCATTTCCATATTCTTTGGTCATAAACCCGTTTGGTGGAATCTTAGATACATGTCATAAAAATTTCGGACTACTTTGATAACCAAAAGGGGCTCATTTAATTAATTTTTGAAACGGATTAAGTGCTGAAACTGAACTGACCGATTTTACTAAAAATTTAACTATGGCAAATCTGTAACTTGTTTTTCAGAAATTCCAACTCTCACGAGTCATAAACATGTGGAACTGGTATTCTTCCGAAATTTAGCCTGTTTTCATATTTCTAAGTCCTATTTCAGAGTCCACTAACCAGTTACTTAATTCCAGCTTCATTCCGGTGATTTCTATTGCGCAGTCTTACTAATTAATTCATTGAAAATAATCCGGAACTTGTTTCGCCAAAATTCCAGTTGGAATGTTTACTACACTCATAGGATTATTACCATGCCAAAAATCAGCTTTGTTGGTCCTCTACAATGTCTCTTTTCAAGACAACCAACAGAGGTTACCATTATGCTCGGTTCCCGTTTTTCAAGTCTGAACAGTCTTACAAAATATTTTATTAAAAATTAACCATATCTCATTTTAACAAAATTATAACTCCCAATTCTTCTATACACATCGGTCTAGCTTTGTGCCGAAAATCAGATTTATTGAAGGTCCACAAGGTCCTCTTTTAATTCGTTGACCTCAGTGATCAATTCTGCCCAGCTCCAGAATTTTCTACTGGAGCAGTTTTACCGTATAATTTATTAAAAATAATCCTTAGCTTATTTTAACAAAATTCTAACTCTCAATTGTGCTACAGTCATAGGGCTAACTTTGTACCAAAAATTAGCTTCATTGAAGGTTTGCAAGGTCAGTCCTTAAGCCGTTTAAAACGTCATTCTATTCTGTCCAATTCCAGTGGTTTCCTATTTTGTCATCTATCCATGCAAATGTCCATGTTTACCTTCTACTCAATTCTTTGGGCCGAAACTTGTGTGGTGCCTTAACCACATTTTACAACACATATTCAAGCATACAATCACATTCAAGTGTCGTATTAAACTAATCTCACAAACAACTTAAAACTCCTCTCTTTCACATGTATGCTTTCCTAGGACCTTTCATGTTACCTCCACGATTTAATCTTGTTTAGACTTACTTGGTGAACCTTATTTCACTCTAGGTCAGCCTCATCACATATAGCATATAGGAAAATACTTCATCTTTGAAGGAATAAATCACATGCAAAGCATTGTTCTTAGGGAATCACTAAGATAGAGTCTTAAACTTAAGATATTCAACTAAAGATCATATCTTAAGAACTTCTAAGCATTCAAGTCACTAACTCTTTAAATAAATCATGAGAGATCATTGTATACTTGCGTCTTCAAGCTAAAGCTCTTGTCTTTGCTTGGTTATGGAGTGAGTTGAGTTGAAATCCACCTCTTTCTACTCCCTTGGTCACACGGTTTTGATGGAGAGGAAAGAAGAGGGTTAGTCTTCATTCAATAGTGAAAATAGGATATGTTTGAGGCTAGAGCATCTTACTGAAATGAGCTTGAGTGGAGATTCAAGTACCACAATATGTCTCCACTTAAGAAAGTTGATGTCTTTCACCTATTTGAACCATGAATGTTACGGTTTTGATGTGAATGGAAGGATTCATGTTAGCTTCATTATGCACCAAAATAAGAATTCACTTAAGGAAGCTTGGAACAAGACATACCTAGATGCTTCTTGAGTCTTGAAAGTGAAGTTGAGCTCCTATTCTTCAAGATGAAGGGCCGAATATTGGTGAGGGAGATGGAGATTGTCTAAGTGTTATGCTCTTGCATGATAAGTAGGTAGATGTTTCTAGAAGGGTTTAAATTAAAACATGTAGGGGGCTTGGGAAGGGGATGGCCGATTTTTGGAGGGAGAATAGTGAGGGTTAGGGCTTTCATGAGTGCTAATCAAGGTTAGGTTAGTAATAACCTTGGTTAATTTATTCCAACTATGGTTACTTTGGTGCTAACCCAAGTTACTTTATCAAATCATGGTTATCTTAACCTTGTTTTAAGGAAAAAGTAACCATGGTAGGATTTAAAATCCTCCATGGTTAGACATAAGGGGGCGGTTTGGGTTGGGGTCTTTATGACCTCAACCATACTTCCTCCTTCTTTAATGAGTTGTCTTACTTGTTCTTTAAATGCATGTCTATTTTGTTTTCTATTTAGCTATTTAAATTTTCTAATAATGGATTGAAAAATCAAGAGGATTCCTTCTTGGGTAATTTTGATATTTCTTGTAATTTTAATTCATGTACTATAGTGTATTCCAAGATTAGCATATGTATGTATATATAATAGGAAGTACAATGTGCATGTCACCTAAAACATATACTAGTGTACATGTATCCACGTCTGTATCTATATATATATGTATATACACGCCTATATGTTCGGGTACTAGGTAATATACATATATACCTTCCTATAAAAAAAAGTATACGCATGTAGGTATTTATACACATATATCATATACACGCACATACATATATGGTGGTATGTATGGTTCATATAACTCTATATTTCATGTATTACTTCCTTGAAGTCTCCTTATTTAATTTGCTTGGTATCACCTCAATAATAATTAAGTAAAGTGGGTTAAGTTGACTTAAGTAACACGCGCTTAAAGGGATTATCGCTTTCATTCCGTCACTTATTCATAGTTTTCGAGTACATGTCGTTGGGGTACAACATCCTCCCCCCCTTAACATAAGTTTTGTCCTCGAAACTCTAGAACTAGTCAAATAAATGTGGATATCTACTCCTCATGTCTTCCTCCGTTTCCCAGGTTGCTTTTTCTTCCGAATGATGCTTCCATTGTACCTTCACCATGGGTATGGATCTCTTCCTCAATGCCTTCTTTTTCCAATCAACTATCCTTAAGGGTTCCTCCTCATAAGTTACATCTTTTTCAACCTTCAACTGTTGATCTTCAAGGATGTGGCTTGGGTCATATACATATCGACGGAGTTGAGAAACATGGAATACATCGTGCAGCTGAGAAAGAGATGGTGGCAACGCCAAGCGGTACGCAACCTCGCCTACTTTCTCAAGCACTTCATAAGGTCCAACGAATCTTGGGCTTAGTTTTCCTTTGATGCGAAATCTCTTAACTCCTTTGGTCGGAGAAACTTTCAGAAAGACTTTCTCTCCTCTTGGAATTCTAAAGGTCTCCTTCTTTCATCTGCCCATATCTTCGTTCTATCTTGTGCTGCTCTTAGTCTTTGCTTGACTAACTTTACCTTTTCTCGCGTTTGCTCAACAATGTCGGGTCCTCCATAGATTTTATCTCCAATCTCGTCCCAATAGAGTGGGGACCGGCATTTTCGTCTATACAATGCCTCATAAGGTGGCATTCCGATGGATCTATGGAAGCTATTATTGTAAGAAAACTCAACGAGCTTAAGACTTTTATCCCAGCTTCCTCCGAAATCAAGAATGTAAGCGCGGAGCATGTCCTCAAGGGTTTGGATTGTTCTTTCTGATTGTCCATCTGTTTGAGGATGAAATGTGGAACTCATTCTTATCTCTGTGCCCATTGCCTTTTTAAAGGCGGTCCAAAATCTCAAAGTAAATAGGCGGTCACAAACAATACTTATGGGCACTCCATGTAAACAAACAATCTGGTCAATATACATAGAGGCTAACTTCTCCATAGATGCCTTAATCGTCATAGCCAAAAAGTGAGCAGACTTAGTCAAACGATCCACAATGACCCATATAGCATCATTCCCATACTTAGTCTTGGGTAGGTCAGTCACGAAATCCATGGTGATATGGTCCCACTTCTATTCCGGCACTTCCAAGGGTTGTAATAATCCAGCGGGTCTTTGGTGTTCAGCTTTCACTTTTTGGCAGATCAAGCATCGCTCAAGAAATTCTGATATTTGTCTCTTCATGCCGGGCCACCAAAACTTTTGCTTGAGATCTTGATACATCTTATTAGCTCCAGGATGTATAGATAATCGAGAATTGTGAGCTTCCATCAAAACTTCATCCTTAATTTCCTTGTTTTCGGGGACAGTAACCGTCCTCGGTACTATAAACTGCCATCACTGTGGACCTCAAAGTCATCACGCGGCTTATCTTCCATCCTTTTCTTGACTTTTCTTATGGCTTCATCAATCCCATGAGTCTCTTTGATCTTATCAATTAATGAAGGGACAAGAACTAACTTGGCGAGAACTTCATCGGCCGAGTCAACTTCCTCTAGGCCAAATTCTTCCATATCTCGCTAAAGAGGTGGCTGCCGTGGGTGACTTTCTTTTTGACTTAACGCATCAGCAAATTTGTTAGCTTTTTCCGAATGATACTGAATGGAGAGATCATAATCTTTAATCAATTCCAACCATCTACGTTGCCGCATATTAAGCTCTTTCTGGGTAAAGAGGTACTTTAGGCTCTTGTGGTCTGTATAGATCTCGCACTTCTCGCCATATAAGTAGTGTCTCCATATCTTTAATGAGAAAGCCACTGCAGCAAGTTCAAGATCATGGACATGATAGTTTTGCTCAAATGGCTTCAACTGTCGGGATGCATAAGCTATCACTTTGTTATTCTGCATTAGAACACATCTGAGACCATTTTTTGAAGCATCACTGTATACTACGTACTTCTCTCCAGGAGTGGGCTGAGCTAGGATAGGAGCGGATGTCAATTTTTCTTTCAGCTCCGAAAAACTCTTTTCAGAATCGGCACTCCACTCAAACTTGGTCTTCTTTTGGGTCAATCTGGTGAGGGGAACAGCTATCCTCGAGAATCCTTCAACAAACTTTCTGTAATATCCGGCTAGTCCGAGAAAACTTCTTACTTCAGTAACATTTGTTGGCCTGGGCCATTCCGTGATAGCTTCAATCTTCTTGGGATCTACTGAAATCCCATTTTATGAAATCACATGACCATGGAATGATACACTTCGCAGCCAAAACTCGCATTTGCTAAACTTAGCGTACAACTGTCTTGCTCTTAGAATATTCAAGACTGTCCTCAAATGGGCTGCGTGAGTCTCTTCGTCGGGTGAATAAATCAAGATGTCGTCTATGAAGACCACCACAAACTTGTCCAACTGTTCTTGAAAAATTCGATTCATGAGATCCATAAAGGCGGCAGGGGCATTAGTCAGACCAAAAGGCATGACTAAGAACTCATAGTATCCATAGCGGGTTCTGAAAGCAGTCTTAGGGACATCTTCTGCCTTTATCTTCAATTGAAAGTATCCAGATCGTCGGTCAATCTTACTAAAAATTTGAGATCCCTGCATTAAAATGCTTTAGATAGGTTTTCAAAGGATTTAGATCTTAGTCAAGTTAAAACTTACGAGTTACTTACCCTGAGCTGGTCGAATAAATCATCAATCCGGGGTAATGGGTAATTTTCCTTTATGGTGATTTTGTTGAGCTCTCGGTAATCGATGCATAAGCGCATACTTCCATCTTTTTTTTTACGAATAGCACCGGAGCACCCCAAGGTGAAACACTGGGGCGAATGAGTTTCCTTTCCAACAGTTCGTGTAACTGTTCCTTTAGCTCCTTTAGTTCTGTAGGTGCCATGCGATAAGGGGCTTTTGATATAGGTTCAGCTCCTAGAACAAGGTTTATTTCGAAAGCAATCTTGTGATCAGGAGGTAGTCCCAACAGATCATTAGGAAATACGTCAGGGTATTCATTAACAACCGGAACTTGCGTAAGGGTAGGGCTTTCTTGTTCAGCACTTAAAACAAAAACCAGAAATCCTTCCTGACCTTTCCTTAATGCACGGCTGGCACGAGCTGCGTTAACAAAGATTCTCTTGGGGGGTTTCTTTAACTTAGCTCCTCCTTGGAATGACATCTCTTCTCGAGCTGGGTTTTTAATGATAACTTGCCTGCTTTGGCAGTCAATGTGGGCATGATTCTTTGAGAGCCAATCCATTCCGAGAATCACGTCAAAATCACTCATAGATATGGGGATCAAATTGGCCTCATAAATGAGTGGCTAGCGCCACTATCGAACAACACATTTGCAGGTATGCTACACACTAGGATAGTTCCTGAACCATGAATATTTTGCTAAGAAATAATAGGTATGTATGAGGAAAACGTACTGAAGACATAAAACTTTTAAATCTTACCAGTCACTACGTCAGCAGTCTCTTCAACATCAGCATCTGTCATGGCGTGTACTCTTGCATTTGCCCGGGGCCGTTGGTTCCTTTGCTGTTGTTGTGGTTGCGCTCCCCTTTCTGGGCAGTCTTTAATCAGGTGGCCATCTTTGCCGCATCCAAAGTATTCACCTGTCTTCCACCTACACTCACCCATGTGCCTCTTTTGGCAATGAGGGCATACTGGTATCGCTGGCTGTTGAGATGGGGCCTGATTCTTCTGCTGATTATTTTGGTTTTGCTTGCGACGCTGATTCTGTCCTTGATATTGTCCCTGACGAACGGATCCTCGAAAATTCTTCTTAGCCATTTTCCTATACTTCTCATTACCGGTTCCTTGTCTTTCTCGCTTTTGACCCACATCATCTCTTCGTACAATATCTCTCTCTATGCGGTAGCACGCATCCAGAAGTGCTCCAAAATTGGCAGGATTTGCATTCACCAACCACGTCCTAATCCTCGGATTCAGACCTCATTCAAACTTTAGCATTTTCGTTTCTTCATCATTCATAGTAACAGGCTGAAACCTCCCAAGTGCGATGAACTTATTTGCATACTCAGCTATTTTCATGCCCGACTCTTGCTTCAGAGATTCAAACTCATGCCTCTTTTGCAATTTGACTGACAGAGAGATATAGAACTTATGAAATTCTGGTAGAAATCTTTCCCAAGTGATCGGTCTAGGCAAGGGTTGCAGATTCGTCTTCCACCATTGATTAGCTTCACTGATCAAGAAAGGTCTGATAGCCTGAGCCTTCATCTCTTCTGGGGCTTGAATTAGCTCAAAACAATTTTCAACTTCATCTAGCCACTTCTCCGCAGTATCTGGGTTAGGCTTTCCCTCAAACGGTGGTACATTAGCCCTCTTGAGCTTCTCAAAATAGTACTGGGCATCCCTTGCTGGCTGATGTGGCTGAGGTGGAGCGTTCTGATGAATTAGGCCTTGTCCTATCTGAGTAACAACTTGGCAAAAGGTCTGAAATGCATTCATATCCGGGATGACTGGAGGAACAGGCGCCTGTGGAGCTGGTGGTGGATTATTCTGTGCTGGAGGGTCCTGGTCCTGCTGAGGTGGCGGCGGAACCTGTACTGGTGGTGGAGGAATGGGCTCCTGAGCAGCTGGTTGTGCTCTCGGAGGTCTGCCACGTGGTCTCGCCATCTGCACTTATGGGTTTAACATCTATTTAGGATATCGGAATAAAATCAATTTATTTTGACCAAGGACCATAATTCAAAATTTTAAAATATGGAAGGAAAGGGCACGTCTTACGTCATAGACCTAGCTTTCATAGTTCAGAATACTTTATTAAGTTACATCCTAAACCCGGTCTACGTGGTCCTAGTCTAAGGCCATCACTCATCTAAGATCATGACTTAGGTCTAAAATCAAACATAGATTGCTAAGATCATAACTTAATCCTATGTTCTGCCAGAAATCTAGAGCCTGGGCTCTGATACCACCTGTAGCGCCCCGCACCCGGGCCTCGTCCGGATACGGTGCACCCGCCGTACTTCACTAAGGAGAGTATGAAGCGTCATGCATAACATGCGAAAATCCATAACATAAATCATGGTCTCCCATGCTAACATTCAACATGGTAGTAAAATTTAGGGAAAATTAAAACTTTTCAAATTAAACATGCATTACTAAATTACTAATTTCCCAAAAGTAGTAGTCCCACAAGATAACATAACCGAAGTCCAGAGAGTTCAAACATAGTCATAATACAAAATGTCTTGGCAGCACAAAAGTCCTTAAGCTTAGGTTCCTTCATATCTCCTCGCCTATAGATAAGGTACCTTCAGCTCATCCTCGATCCATTCTATATTGGCATTACCTGGTTCTGGGGAAAAATAAAGTGTGAGTGATAAAAATCACTCAGCAAGAATACAATAAACTACCATGATATACATAAAGAATTATAACATGAATGTAATACCCCAAGAACCTTGAGTAATCATAGTTCATACCTGATCTTTAATCCCGAGCTTGCTTGACGTTTAGCTTAAGCATAAATTTAAGAACGCTATAACGGTATTATCTGATAAACCATTAGCTGTGACATGCAACTTGTTTACATACTCATGAGTTATGCAAACGCAATGCATGATGTCATGTCGTGTCAAAACATTATTTGGTCCCATAAAATAACATGTCATAAAAAAACAGAGTGTCAGATCAATTAACCCCAGATCTGAGTGGGTCCAGAACATATCAACAGACCAATTAACCCCGAGTCTTGGACGGGTCCAAAACAGATATCAGATCAATTAACCCCGGATCTGAACGGGTCCAGAACAAATATCAGATCAATTAACCCCGGATCTGAGCGGGTCCAGAACAGATATCAGATCAATTAACTCCGAATCTGAACGGGTCCAGAACAGATATCAGATTAATTAACCCCGGATCTGAGCGGGTCCAGAACAGATATCATGTCATCAGACCAATTAGCCCCGGGTCTGGAGTCGGGTTAGTCACATGCTTGGCCGGAAAAGGAATCATGAAGCTTTCTTTTAAAACATGGGACCATAAAAACTTTTCATGCATAACTGAAACTATTTTCACTTGAGAAGACTTGCATGCATAAAATCGGATTCATGTGACATATGGATATGCAAGATACATGGAATGATATGCCATGCAAGTCATGACGTGAATAATCGTATGCATTCCTTATAACATGTCAACGTGCATGAATTTGGAAGCTAAATACTTCCAGAATTTTACTTCATATTCATGAGGCGGTTAAGCTAACCAAATAGATCCATTTCCATATTCTTTGGTCATAAATCTGTTTGGTGGAATCTTAGATACATGTCATAAAAATTTTGGACTACTTTGATAACCAAAAGGGGCTCATTTAATTAATTTTTGAAACGGATCAAGTGCTGAAACTGAACTGACCGATTTTACTAAAAATTTAACTGTGGCAAATCTGTAACTTGGTTTTCAGAAATTGCAACTCTCACGAGTCATAAACTTGTGTAACTAGTATTCTTCCGAAATTTAGCCTGTTTGCATGTTTCTAAGTCCTATTTGAGAGACCACTAACCAGTTACTTAATTCCAGCTTCATTCCGGTGATTTCTATTGCGCAGTCTTACTAATTAATTCATTAAAAATAATCCGGAACTTGTTTCACCAAAATTCCAGTTGGAATGTTCACTACAATCATAGGATTATTACCATGCCAAAAATCAGCTTTATTGGTCCTCTAAAGGTCTCTTTTCAATCCAACCAAAAGAGGTTACCATTCTGTTCGGTTCCCGTTTTTCAAGTCTGAACAGTCTTACCAAATATTTTATTCAACATTAACCATAGCTCATTTTAACAAAATTCCAACTACTAATTCTTCTATACACATGGGGCTATCTTTGTGCCAAAAATCAGATTTATTGAAGGTCCACAAGGTCCTCTTTTAATTCGTTGACCTCAGTGATCAATTCTGCCCAGCTCCAGAATTTTCCACTGGAGCAGTTTTACCGTATAATTTATTAAAAATAATCCTTAGCTTAGTTTAACAAAATTCTAACTCTCAATTCTGATACACTCATAGGGCTAACTTTGTACCAAAAATTAGCTTCATTGAAGGTTTGCAAGGTTAGTCCTTAAGCCGTTTAAAACATCATTCTATTCTGTCTATTTCCAGTGGTTTCCTATTTTGTCATCTATCCATGTCAAATGTCCATGTTTACCTTCTACTCAATCCTTTGGGCCGAAACTTGTGTGGTGCCTTAACCACATTTTACAACACATATTCAAGCATACAATCACATTCAAGTGTCGTATTAAACTAATCTCACAAACAACTTAAAACTCCTATCTTTCACATGTATGCTTTCCTAGGACCTTTCATGTTACCTCCACGAGTTAATCTTGTTTAGACTTACTTGGTGAACCTTATTTCACTCTAGGTCAGCCTCATCACATATAGCATATAGGAAAATACTTCATCTTTGAAGGAATAAATCACATGCAAAGCATTGTTCTTAGGGAATCACTAAGATATAGTCTTAAACTTAAGATATTCAACTAAAGATCATATCTTAAGAACTTCTAAGCATTCAAGTCACTAACTCTTTAAACAAATCATGAGAGATCATTGTATACTTGCCTCTTCAAGCTAAAGCTCTTGTCTTTGCTTGGTTATGGAGTGAGTTGAGTTGAAATCCACCTCTTTCTACTCCCTTGGTCACACGGTTTTGATGGAGAGGAAAGAAGAGGGTTAGTCTTCATTCAATAGTGAAAATAGGATATGTTTGATGTGAATGTCACGGTTTTGATGTGAATGGAAGGATTCATGTTAGCTTCATTATGCACCAAAATAAGAATTCACTTAAGGAAGCTTGGAACAAGGCTTACCTGGAGGCTTCTTGAGTCTTGAAAGTGAAGTTGAGCTCCTATTCTTCAAGATGAAGGGCCGAATATTGGTGAGGGAGATGGAGATTGTCTAAGTGTTATGTTCTTGCATGATAAGTAGGTAGATGTTTCCATAAGGGTTTAAATTAAAACATGTAGGGGACTTGGGAAGGGGATGGCCGATTTTTAGAGGGTGAATAGTGAGGGTTAGGGCTTTCATGAGTGCTAATCAAGGTTAGGTTAGTAATAACTTTGGTTACTTTATTCCAACTATGCCCAAGTTACTTTATCAAATCATGGTTATCTTAACCTTGTTTTAAGGAAAAAGTAACAATGGTAGGATTTAAAAATCCTCCATGGTTAAACATAAAGGGGGCGGTTTGGGTTGGGGTCTTTATGACCTCAACCATACTTCCTCCTTCTTTAATGAGTTGTCTTACTTGTTCTTTAAATGCATGTCTATTTTGTTTTCTATTTAGCTATTTAAATTTTCTAATAATGGATTGAAAAATCAAGAGGATTCTAGAATCCTCCATGTCTTGGCCGAATTTAGAGGCTTCTTGGGTGATTTTGATATTTCTTGTAATTTTAATTCATGTACTATAGTGTATTCCAAGATTAGCATATGTATGTATATATAATAGGAAGTACAATGCACGTGCATGTCACCTAAAACATATACTAGTGTACATGTATCCACGTCTGTATGTATATATATATGTATATACACGCCTATATGTTCGGGTACTAGGTATATATACATATATACCTTCCTATGTATACGCATGTAGGTATTTATACACATATATCATATACACGCACATACATATATGGTGGTATGTATGGTTCATATAACTCTTTATTTCATGTATTACTTTCTTGAAGTCTCCTTATTTAATTTGCTTGGTATCATCTCAATAATAATTAAGTAAAGAGGGTTAAGTTGACTTAAGTAACACGCGCTTAAAGGGATTATCGCTTTCATTCCATCACTTATTCATTGTTTTTGAGTACATGTCGTTGGGGTACAACAGATATTCTTACAAGTCCAAAAAGCAAGACTACTCTCTTATTCTTCCTTTCTTTTCTCTTGCTCGTAGCCTCAAACCTATGATTCTTATATTCCATATATTATATAGGCTTTAATAATACCACCTACACTCGTTCATTTCTTGTAAAAGGTTGATCATGGTGTGATCAAACCTTCATTTGATCGATGGTGGTGTTCGTGTTGTTTTATTTAATTGTTTGATTGTAAAAGGATGGAGTTGGTGTTTAACTCCAGTCATCCTTGTGTTAATGTTCTTTTATGTTTATTGAAAACCGAGGAAGGTGTATTCGAAGACTGGAGTAGGTTGTTTTAACCGAACCAGTATAAAATTCTAGGTGTTCTTACTTTTCAGCACTTTACTTTCAGTTTCCAGTTTTCTATATCATTTTCATTGCAACGGTAAAAATAGTAAACGATTTTCAAAAATTGCAAAATTTTTTAAAAACATAGCCACACATTCTAGCTTTCCTTTGGCACAAATTGCACCTCATTTGGATAAGTATCAGTCAGTCAAACTTTAATAGATCTGAGACTAGTGCAAATCTGATTCTCAAATTTGCAAAGATTGAGAATATCAACGTAGTTGACATACTTACCAAGAGAATTTTCAAACCTGTTTCAACCCATCAAAATACACATCTTCATGGTCAAACCATTAAGATTTCAAGTCATTTAAAGTTCCCAATTAATAGGAATAAAATTTTCAATTCGGAGTATCGATTCTGGCAGATTTACGCTGTCGTATCCCAAACACTCGCAGGTACTCTTATCTCTCGTCGATCTATAAAAGCCTTATCATCCTTCGGTGAAATATTCCATACTTTATTCCTATCGATTATCTTAATATTGCCAAGCTTGTTAATGTCGAATATTCACATATCTAATTCAAGTATCGTTTATTCGCCGTGAATTATCCGATTCTTAATATGTAGCATAACACTTTTTATTTAATTATGTCCCATGTTGTGTGATATGTGAGAAAATAATTTCCCTCCCCACACACATATAAAAAAAATTCGGCCATAATAAGTCTCCAAGAGACTAGAAGATTCTTCAACCAACCACCAACACCTTCTTAATTGTGGTGTGCTAGCTACCTTCTTAACTCCTTATCAAAAGTTGTAAAAGACAAACAAGTAATTAGCCTACCCTAATAAAGTCTTATTTCCCTCTCCCAACCCTCCTAGAATCGTCCCCCATAGCCCTTCAAGACCCCATTTGATTTTCAAACCCATCTTCTCAAATACTTTAAGTTATAAACCCTGAAACATAACTCCAAGCAAGAATGATATCTCAAGTGCTCATTCCCCAACACATCATCTAGGCCGAAAACTTTAGGAGTCAAGGGAGGAATAGAAGTCTCATCAACCTAAGCTCATAAGCATCTCAATCAAGTAAGTAATGTCTTATTTTATATCTCCATTGATGGAATTTTAGTATAGTAAGCTTGAATGGTAACCCATGTTAATTTTTCCAAAAGCCGTGGGTTAGAAGGGCTCAAGTGGGAGTTCTAGTTCATCAATCTCATCTAAGAAGAAGAGTTAGAAGAACCTAGTCTTGATTCTAAGCCTTGAGGTAAGTTTCTAAGCATTTTGTGGTTCGTTAGTATTCTTTTAATGTTGGCCTTGTGTTGACCCAAAATCCGTGTGTTATGGCTCAAGTGGAGGGAACCCCAAGTGATTCAAGCTACCTTGAAGTTAATCTATCTTCTAAAGCTTCATTTTAAGGCAAGTATACTTTAACCTCTTACAATATATGTGATTATGTGCATACTTGAATGTCTAGAAGCTTAAGACATAATTTTAGTGAAAATATGCCTAAGTTGTTATCTTTTCATATGTATTGAAAGGTTGGATGATATACCTCTCTTATGTTGCAATATAGAGCATGTTTAAACTGGAAATAAGAGTTAAAAGTGATGGATTAGGGGCTGCCCTATGTTTGGTATTGAATGAAACATGATTGGTATGAAGCCTAGCATTTTTAGTGGTTTTAGCATGAGAAATTGTTGGACTGGAGGACTGTTTTGTTTAGAAGGAATGAACAGCCTGTACGAACGACTTTTGCATGCTAAAAAGGACTTTAATTAGAACAGGGAAGCCTTGTTACGTCTATTGAATGACCATTAACTTGGATTATAGGCTAAAGAACGAAAATTAGGAAGAAAAGGATACTTCTATGCATGTCAGTTGAAAACAGAATCCTGGACAGATTTTATGCGAAATTGATGGATTTAGTTAAGGACCTTCTAAACGTTAGATTGAGCTGATTTTTGGTGGTCGTAGCTTATCATGTCTATTTTGTTTTGGAGTTGGAATTTCTGGAAAATCGTTTGTGGATTGGTCAGAAATGAATTTTTAGTATCAAGGGGTCAAACCAGTTCCGAGTTGTACCACCTTGGGGAGAAAAATTATTTAAGTGCCTTAAACATCTTGGATTGATATGAAATTTATACAAGAAGTACCTAAGACATAGAGCTAAGTATTCATGTAAATAAATTGATTTTATCTATTGATCTTGGTGGTAAACCATTAAGGTAAAGTTGGTGTAACATTTTGGAAAACAGGGCATACTGACCCTTGGTGCTTGTATGACTTGTGTTGTGTTTATTTTGACTTGTTTTGGTAAATGGGCATTTGGATATTGTTCACGAAAGAAATAGAAAAGATTTCCAGGTACTAAATGAGCCCCATAATGAGTTTATGAATGGAGACAAGGTAAGAAACAGAGTTGAGAGTGCAGCAGAATTTCTGTTGTACCCTTGTTGGGAGTTATTTTTATTAAGATACCCACGCTTGTCGGAATCGCGTGAAATTTGTACAGAATGTAGTTAAGATCATGTGGTGCATGTCCATATTTTTAGTTTCTGGAAAATAGGCTAAAAAGGTTGATTTTGAGGCCGGGAAATACAGGACATGCTGCTGGATCGTTTTCCAGACCATGAAGAAAGTTGTTTATGATGCTATAAGTGTATTTTACCATGTTGCATCCCATGCAATTGCATTGACATGCTCATATGTTTCATGCTCATGATTTTGTTGATGTTTTATATAAAGTTTCTGTTTTGAAAGAATTTCCGTTCCTTCTGGCCAGCTTAACCCACTACAGATCCGGGGTTAATTGATCTGAAGAGTTATAAGAACCGATCCAGGCCCGGTATAATAGGTCTGAAGATGATCATAATTATAAGAACCGATCCAGGCCCGGTATGATAGGTCTGAAGAGTGTAAGAACCGAGCCAGGTCCGGTATAATAGACCTGAAGGTGATCATGTTATAAGAACCGAGTCATGCCCGGTATAATAGGCTGACACACTCTCATGTTTTATGATGACCATGATTTAAAAGAAAGAAAGAAAGTTCAAGTATTTTTATGAGCATGTCTAAATGAAAGAAAGAATGTTTCCCGTTGCATTTGCATTGCATTCATATTTTCATACACATTACGCATGATACCTATTCATAGAAGTAAGGGTTGGCTATAGCACGTAGAATCTAACTAAGTGATGACATTTAGATCTTAGCTAAGTGTTGATATGACTTTAAGTATGATGCCTCGGAAAGGTATTGGCAGGTATGTTTTAACTTAAGGAATTGGGGTTTGATTCTTGTATGCCGTTTTCTCTTTATTGTATGGTGTTATTGTATACTTGCTGGCGACTTTGTCGCTTGCCCATCTATTTTTCCCCCAGAGCCAGGTAATGAAGTCGAGTGGATTGATGATGAGCCAAGGGTGCCGTACCCATAGGTTATTGAAGTCGCTGTTAAGAGAATGATGATGGAAGCTTTTGATGAACCTTTGGGACATTTTGGGACTTAGCTATTTTCGGATTTCTTTTTCGGATTATGTTTGTGTAATTTCGCGGTGTAATTTGCTATCAGTTCAGTTTGTATAATTTTGCTATGTATACGCGATTTGACGCTTTCGGATTAAGGTTCAAATTCTGCCGTATTTTTATCTACCTGTTAAGATCATGACTTTGTAATCCATGTTTATCCATGGGTTTTATGAGTTAAGTATCGACGCTTTGTATTTTTCCGAAAGGGAAAGTACGACGGGTGTACCGTACGAGGGGTAGCGAGTACGGGGCACTACATACGCAGTCAAAACAAAAATGTGTTCTTAAGGGTTAGGCTTGGAGTTTTAATCTGAAATTTTTGTGAGACATTCATAACATATGAGAGTACATTGTCACAAAATTTCACGAGTTTTGGATGTCTAGAACCTGGTCAATCAATTAATCCAAAACAGTCTGAAAACAGAATCTGTTTTCAGGAGTGGGTAATTGGTAACAAAAAGTTTTAAAAACCAATGTTTTCTGCACCTGCTATTTAGCCCCTCCTTCTAGTGGTGCTAGAAATGTCCTACAAATAAAAATGATACAGAAACTTTCTTTTGTATTTAATTAAATGGAAAAACCATATCACAATAAGGTATGCTAAAAATTTGTCCTATTTCTACGCATCAAAAACCCCTTGACCGCCCCCTACCTTGTTGGTGTGAGTAGAAGTTTATTTTATTCTTCCACTAATTTTAGTCTTCCTACAAAACTTTGGGAAATTCATAAATGGACAATTTCTACCCACTTTCTTCCCACTTATCCTCATATTCTTTCAAAATACCCCCACCTCACCCCTCACCCCACTTGACCCCCTACTTGCTAAGGGCCAAGTGTCTTTTACTTTCACTACCTTTCTTCTTTTATTACTTAAAACACTCCTATTCTATCCAACTATAATCAAGCCTTACACCATCTTACAACACTCATATTTTTCCCCTCTTCCAATTTAAGACAACATGGAAGAATCTCCCCACCATTATATATGAAATTTTGGCCAAATGAAAGAAGGAGAAGACAAAAATGCACTTACACCATTATAACCCCAACAAATAAAATTACATGAAATCCTACAACATCATCATTATCTCACTTGCCAACCCAAGGCATGATGAAAACTCTTATCCCCTCTACTATATCATAATTTCGGCCATAAGTAGGAAACAAAGGGCAAGACACTCATTCTTTCTTCACTCCATCATTATTCACCAAGTTTCTCCCAAGTAGAAAATTCCCTCTCTCTTTCTCACCACTCCACCTCTTTCTTATTCAAGACCTCAAATTCTCCTATCTTTCCATCTTTCGAGCAATGAACTCCCTTCAAATTTCAAGTGAAGAGCCAAGCTTTCAAGTGTAGGAATCATCAAGGTAAGAATCCTACCATCCTTTCAAGGATTTCAAAGGTGTCCTTTGTTAAGAATTGGTTTTAGAAATTTTTTTAGTGTCTTTTCCTTTAAAATGACCCATTTCTTCTTCTATTTTGGCCTCCAGGCCGTGTGTACCAAGAGTAGGGTAGAAGAAGGGATTTTTGTTCCATTTAAGGTTAAGTCCAAGAATAAGGCAAGTATTCTTCTTGGTTTCTTCATGCATGTTGAAAAATCTATCATCTATGTTCATTTATAAACTTGGATCATGCATGCATAAGTTCAAATGATTTTCCACTATGAAGACGTAAAAAGTGTTCTTGCATGCCTCTTATGTGAAGCCTTATGCATGATTCTTGAGTCTAGGCATGCTTAAAATTAAGATGATATGTAAAAGTGTCATGCATGAGAATTTTATTATATGTTTAGGCCTCATATATGTATGCATGTCACATATTGTAGAAGGTTAGCCATGTATGTCTCATTTCATGAAAAGTGTTGGTGACATATCACACTTTCTTGAAAAAGTGTACTAAGAACCACACTTTGCATCATTTTCTTGCATGTTTTCATGATGATCATCACATATGAGTTTCTCTATGATTTTTAGTGTTTATGCATGTTGATGATATTGATTTAGCATGAATGTGAGGCATCATAAATTATGCTATAATGCTTGGCCATAACAGAGGCTTTCTTTGATGATCATCATGCCATTTTTTTACATAAACATCCATAAGTGGGCTATTTTGGGGCGCCACTTTAGGCATGCATCATCGCCATCATTTTGATTTATAATCTTGATGATCATGGGCAAAGGATGTATGTTTTCATAGTTTCCATCATCCTATGTGTTCGCATGTAATGTTCATCATGGCCATCGTCATGATCATGGTTCTTATGTTCACGTTTATGATGGAAACTAATATGCTACAGAGAAATCAGCACTCAGAACACTTAATTTACACAACACAATGAAGAAATAATCGCATGTTCTCATTTCTAAGCGATGCTAGATTATATACACAAAATTGGGCAACTGCTACTTTGCCTTGACAACGACAGCAACAACTAGTTTTTATCCGGGTAGAAACTAGTTGATAATCTTGTCTCTAATCATCAAAATGATGATTATAGTGAAGTCCTACAATTAAACATCAATTATATACAATCAAATGAGAATTTTAAGAAATGGTTAAAGAGAATTATGCTGATACATAGGTGTTCGACATATTAATAACCATGTTTGACGAAATTTCTGAAAGACGTTGCAGCAACAGTTTTCACTTTATTCCATCCTTTATTCTTTTTCTGGTTCTTCCTTTGATGTGCTTGATATTCCAACGCTCCCCCTCAAGCAAGGATTGTAGATAGTGATACAACCTAGCTTGTTTAGTAAGGTTTTCAACACTCCAACACTTACTAGTTTAGTTAGAATGTCTACAATTTGGTCCTTTGATTTAATGTACTGCAGTTGCAGTGACTTGTCTTCCAAATTTTCCCTCAAGAAGTGTCTATCAATCAACGTGTTTGGATTTGTCATGTTGCACTGGATTCTCAGTCATATAAATGGCTGATATGTTGTCACAGTATACATAGATATGCAGTTGAACCTTAACCTTCAAATCCTTATTATTCTGTTGTTCCACATACCCTCACATACACCAAGAGATAATGCCCTCAGTTCAGCCTCATCACTGCTTCTGGAGACAACATGTTGCTTTTTTACCTCTCCATGTAACCAAGATTCCCTACAAATTGGAGGCATAACTTGATGTTGATCTCATGTCTGATTTTGATCCAGCCCAATCAGCATCAGTAAAGATTTTGATATATTTGTCTTGAGTTCCTTTAAAGAGTAGCCCCTGAGCAGGAGAAGACTTCAAATACCTTAGCATTCTCAAGGCATAGTTATAATGTCCAACAGTAGGATTATGCACAAATTTACTAATGAATATTACCCCACAACATATGTTTGTTCTAGTGTGGGAAATGTAGATTAACTTACCTGTTAACCTTTGATACCTTTGTTTGTCAGTATAGGCTGAGTCACCTGGTCCCTTTGGTCAGAACCCTGGCTCAACTAGGGTGCTAGCTGGCTTACAGTTGATCATCCCTATGCTGTGCAGCAAATCTAATAGATACTTCCTTTGGAAGATATAGATACCACTAGAGGATCTAAAGTACCTCCATCCCTAGAAAGTACCTGATCGGTCCTAAGTCTTTTACCTCAAATGACTTAGATATTAGATTCTTAGTTTCCAATATGCCATTGTAGTGATTTCCAGTGAGAATAATGTCATCAACATAGACAAGAATAATAACATAGCTATTAGTATTCAGAGACTTAATAAACAAAGTGCGATCGCTTAGACACTGAGAGAAGTCTATAGATAATACAATAGAGTTAATATGTTTAAACCATGACCATGGTGACTGTTTTAGTCTATAGAGGGACCTCTTTAGCGTACATACCAAATTCTTATTGTCCTCAGTAGTAAATCCAGGGAATATATGCATGTAAACCTCTTCTTCTAAGTTATCATTTAGAAAAGCATTCTTAATATCCAATTGGAAAAGGGGCCAGTTAAGGTTAATATTAAGGAAGAAAAGTATACTTACCGTATTTAGTTTTTCCACTCATGCAAACGTTTCTTCATAGTCAATTCGAAAGGTTTGGGTGAACCCCTTGGCAAGCAGCCTTACCTTGTATCTGTTAATGGATCCATCTGAATTGTATTTGATGGAGAAGATCCATTTACATCCTACTGGTTTTATCCCATCCTTTGTGGGAACAACATCCCATATATCATTCTTGATTAAGGTAGTCATTTCCTCAGTCACAACTTTCTTCGATTATGGCATGGTTAAGGCTTCCAGAATAGTCTTTGGAACCTGAAAACTGTCAATGGAGAAAACAAATACCTTAATGTTTCCCTGAAGGCACCTGTATGATACATAGTTCCCAATGGGGTACAGTTTCTTCACACAGGTTCTAACTCCTTTCTTGATGGCTATTGGTCTATCATCCACTAGGTAATCTCTTTGAAGGTTAATGATTCACTCTCTGATTCCTCAATCCTGCTGGGGTGGATTCATGGTGTTCAAACCCAATTTGGTCTCTCTATGGTGATGAATGATCCTCCCCCTCACCAGAATTACCTCCTTCTCTTCCACTAGCTGTGTTAGGGAGATCAATAATTCTCCAAGTGTTGCATTCTTTTTTCTATTCAGACTCAGATATACTTTTACCATAAAAAGCATTAGATTCATCATATACTAAATCCAGACATACATACATCTTCTTGGTTATGGGTGAGTAGCGTTTGTATCCTTTCTGGGTATTAGAACACCCAAGGAAGATACACCTCTCAGCTCTCATATCTAACTTGCTTCTGAATTGTTCCGGAATGTGTCTATACACAACACATCCAAACACTTTCATGGGAAAATCTGAGAATAGATTAGTGTAAGAAAAGTATTGAGACATGGCATTCTTAGGAGTGACATAGTTTAACACGTTAGAGGATATCCTGTTTATAATATGTGTAGCAGTTAGCACACCCTCACCCTAGTACTGCTTGGGCGCCTTCATAGACAACATGATGGCCCTTGTAACTTCAAGAAGATGCCTATTCTTTCTTTCTTTCTGCTACTCCATTTTTCTGTAGAGTATATATGCAGGAAGTCTGATGATGAATCCCTCTAATATTAAGATATTCTCTTACTGATGATTCAAGATATTCCAGTCCATTGTCAGTTCTTAAGGTTTTAACTGTGGTATTAAACTGAGTTTGAACAATACATACGAATTCCTTAAGAATGTCACCTACTTCAACTTGTGTTTCATTAGGTATAACCAGGTAAGCCAGGTGTTGTCATCAACAAAGGTAATTAACCACTTAGCGCCATTTATATTGGTTATTTTTGATGGTCCCCATATGCCAGAGTGAGTTAGACTGAAAGGAGCACTGCTGATATGAAATCTTTTTGGATAATCAGTTCTACAGCTCTTAGAAAATAGACACTCTTCACAAAACAGGTCAGATAGATTTACATTGATAAACAAGGAAGGCATAAGCCTTTTGAGATATAGGAAGTTAAGATGTCATAATCTCTTATGCCACAGAAAAATACTCTCAGTCTTCCTAGTATCAATCATACATGATCTTATACTAGCTTGACTACTGAGAGGACTTGACTCTTCAGCTTGAAGCAGGAAGAGGCCATTGACCTTGTTAGCATTGTTAATCTTCTTGTTGGAGGTAATCTCCTGAAAATAACATTTAAAGGGTGGGAATTTTATTTCACAGAAGTTACCGTCAGCAAGTTTACTGATAGAGATAAGATAAAGCTTAATTCAGGTATGTAAAGGACATTCTTTAACTTCAGATTCTTAGACAGTTCCACATTTCCATATCCTAGTATACTAACCCCTGCTCCATTAGCTAACTTGACTTTATTAGGATTATGGAACATCATGTAATCAGTTAGCTTTTCTTTATTCCATGGCATGTGATGTGTAGAACCAGAATCAACAATACATGTAGACATAAGTTTGGAGTTGTTACCATAGCCAGCCATTGTGGCTTGAATAGCTTCTTGATTGGCTTCAAGTGACAGCTTTGGTGACTGAAGCTGCTTCATAAACTGGAAGGTTGCATCCAGTTAACTTTGTAGTGGGACATTAGCAGGTCTTGTCGCATAGTTACTTGTTGCATTTGAAGTATTTCCTCTCCAATGTCGAGCATTACCTTCTTGGGACCTCCATGGCTCAGGGTTTCTCCACTGGTCATTGAACTTGGCTGGTGGTCTACCATGCTTGGCAAAACACCTTTCTTCAGTATGCCTAGGTTTCTTACAGAATTTGCAAAAGACCTTAAAATATCCATTCCTTCTATCATCATGTTGAGGAGGCATGTACCTAATAGTTGCAGAGTTAGCTAGAATTTGATCTTGAGTGTTCTTTGGTGCATAAACACTCATGGTAGTACCTTCAGTATTAGAAGAGGGGCTCATCATAAGTTTGGTTCTTCTCTCTTCTTGCCTGATTTCTTAGAATACATTGTTCATAGAGGGAAGAGGTTTTGTTCCAAGAATTCTTTCCCTCACAGCATCAACTCTTTGTTTAATCCAGCCAGGAATTTTAAGATTCTCCTGGTTACTGTGATAAATTTGTACAACTTGTCTGCTTCCTGATTAGGCCATTTATGTGAGTCATAAACGTCAACTTGTTGCCACATCCTCTTTAACTACAAAAAATATACATTAACAGGGGAGTCTCCTTGTTTGATGTCATGAAGCAAGACATCTAACACCTAGAACTCAGAGATATTGTCAAGTTTTTAGTACATATCTTGAGTTGCCTTCCAGATGTCAGCAGTTGAGTCATACATGATGAAATGGTCACTTACATCTATTGCCATTGATCCAATCAGCCATGACATGATCTATGGACTTTTCAGCATTCTATGTTTTGAATTGTACATCATTCTCAGCAAGAACTACAAAGTCGTGCTTAAGGTAATCTTCCTTCCCTTTGCATGTGAGAAACATTTTGACTGCCTGGACCAGGCCAGGTAATTGTTCCTATTCAAATTATGTTGGGTTATCATTACAGTAGTGGTATCAATATTATGACTGGAGCTGACTCCAGTAGAATTTGTCGGAACAACAGCTGGGCTTGGGTGAGATGGTGTTTCACTTCCAACTGACTCCATTTTTTCTGGTTAGCTGAGAATCACGCTAGAAGACTTAGAAGAGGAAGCTAAGAAGCAGAAATTTTGAATTTCAATCTCTTGTAGAGAGCCTTAGCTCTGATACCATATAGAGAAATCATCACTCTAAACACTTAATTTACACAACACAATGAAGAAATAATCGCATGTTCCCATTTCTCAGCAATGCTAGATTATATACAAAATATTGGGCAAGGGCTACTTTGCCTTGACAGCGACAGCAACGGCTAGTTTTGACTCAGGTAGAAACTAGTTGATAATCCTATCTCTAATCATCAAAATGATGATTGTAGTGAAGTCATGCGATTAAACATCAATTATATACAATCAAATGAGAATTTTAAGTAACGATTAAAGAGAATTATGCTTATACATAGATTTTTGACGTATTTATATCCATGCTCGACGAAATGTCTGAAAGACGTTGCAGCAACAGTTTCACTTTGTTCCATCCTTTATTCTTGGTCTGGTTCTTCGTTTGATGTGCTTCATATTCCAACACATGCATGATGTTAAATGTGTTGGAAGGAAAAGTGTACTACATGGCCATAAAGAAAAGCCTATAGGACAAGTATATTACATGTCATACATCACCACATCAAGTTGCATGCTTATAATCATAATATATTGAAGTGTTAAGTGATGAAATTTGTGTGGAATGACTCTCTAACCCATCGGCCTTAACCGCACAAAAATATCAAAATAGTTGCTTCCATATCTGCACACATTTATGTATATGAAATATGTTTAAATGTGATATATGGAAAATGCATAAACTTTTGGCCAAGTGGGTGTATATGTGTGTCACAAAATTCATTTTGAAATTTACTTGGTGATGTGTATGTAAAAATATGTATATCACATAAATGTGAAGCACTAAGTAAGTAAAATGCAATAAGTAAATCAATGAAATATTAATGTGTAATAAAGCTAAAAATGGGTTGTTTTGGAAGGCCATAATATAAAATGAGAGTTGGACAAATTGGGATAAAGATTTTAGTGGTTAAAGCCCAAAAAGTGGGCTGTTTTGAGTACACCGAAAACCAAGAGCTTAGAAAAGGGTAAAAATGCTATTTCACTTAAGTTTATGATATAAACCATGAGCTAAATGTTGGACATAAGTGCTGAAATTATTAGATAACCAAATGAGCCTAAAACCAAGCCTATGTCTATAAGTATATATATGCAAGCGTGTCTCTCTCTCCATACATGTGTTACGACCCGCATCTCCGGGTCAGTAAAAAAGAAATAAGATAATACAAAACAAAATAAAAGTTCAAAACAGATGAAAGTTACTGTGAATAAAAACTTGAACAGGAATTTAATAAGATATTGATCGTATATAACTTGTTCATACCATTAGGTTATACACTCAATTTTGTGAGTTGTCTGATAATCTAAAATATATTAAGATACTATATTGGAGTTAGTAATGTTTGGATAAATAATCAAACGATAAATTACCTGATATACCGATATACGACGAAAATAGGTAACGAACATTTTATGATTTGATGATAAAATTAAAATGAGGCTACTAAGTAACAACTAAAGTATTAGAAAAAATTACATCAAAAGAAAAAGACATGACACTAGAATTTTACACTACTTAAATAAAATAAAAAATAAAATACAACATAGAAAGATATTTTGGGAAGAAGGAGAAAAATATGTATGTAGATACATATATATACACACACACACACATAGGCAGCCTATAAGAAGTAAAAGGAAGAAGAAATTGTGCTTTAATTAATATCCAACAAAATACCAAGTGTAGAAAATTGTATAGGAATAGAATGATGAAATTTTGTCATATACTAACCACTCCCAACCCCTCTCGGCCACCCCCTTTAAGCTTGTAGCGCCTCGCCTGAAACTAGGGTTTCACCACAGTGCACCAGCCATACTATGCTACGAGAAGTACAAGGCATTGATACTATACATGTAGCGCCCCGCACTCTGGCCCAGCCGAATACGGTGCGCCCGCCGTACTTCACTAAGGAGAGTACCAGGCGTCGATCCATAGCGTATCGTAATCCATGGCAAAATGCATGGATTTTCGCGCTTACGCGCCATCAAGTAAGCGAAACCGTGGCAGAATAAAAACTTCAAATTAAAAACATCTATGAAACCTTCATCATTTTTACAACCCAAATCATAAAGTACAGAAATTCCCAAAAGTAATTATTTCCCATCACAATTACATGATAAATCATCAGTCACTGACGGCACGTTATGACTCCCATTTTTCTTTCGTTGCGCTCACGGGTAGGGGACCCTAGGTTCATCCTCGATCCATTCTACCTTGTTCCCTGCAGTCTCTGGGACGAAAAATAGGGGGAGTGAGTGACAAAGTTACCAGCAATTACACCATAAACAATCATGCATTAAATGGAAAGTACATACAAGAACCGAACCCCTAAAATTCGGTTTAGAACATACCTGACCTTCCATTAAACACCCGTAAGAAGTCAACACAAGGTATATCCAAGGTCATAGCTTAACAGAGATCATAGCTTATGAATGAATCATCACTCAATAAAGATCATAATATACAAAAGGTCATTACTCAATAAAGATCATAACCTAGGAGCTACCAATTCATCACATCTTGGCCTAAATGTCATGAATAAGATCATAGCTTACATATCAACAGTAGTGAAATCATAACTTAGGTAACGAGAGGTAGGAGGATCATAACCTATGTAACATTACCTCTAGCATTTGGCTAGCATCTCATCCCTTCAATCAATAGCCGTTAAGGCAATAAAATCATAACTTAGTCACGAAGCAAGTAATAACACAGCCTAGTGCAAATAGACTCAGCATCATGCTCATGACCATATGCAATGCGTATGAATGTGCAAAAGTAGCGCATAATACTCTCTATCCCATGCCTGTTAGTGATCCACACTTGATGCGTCAAGATCATAACTTAAGCAAGATCGTCCCTTATTAAAGAACGTGAGAATAAAAGACCGCAACTTGTAAAAGTTTGTAACATATCAGGGATCATCACTTAATAAGATCATAACTTAGGAATTACCAAATTATAATAACTTAGTCTAAGTATCATGTGTCACTACACGATGACTCAACAAACGTGACATGCATGCATATGTATGTGTGATGCATCGTGATAAAAATGAGAATATGATCTTCCATGCTTTTCTTTCAAGTCATCATCGTCAGAAAACAACAGAGTGTTCAGATCTATTTCCCGGATCTGAGGCGGTAACGTCTCCCCTTCGAATCTATTATTCCCGGATTCGGAACGGTAGCGTCATCACTTATCGGGTCTATTCTCTCCGGGCCCAAACGGTCATTATCAGGTCTATTCTCTCCGGGCATGAACGGTCATATCATCAGATCAATTAACCCCAGATCTGGGCAGGTCCTTACTGGCCAGGAACATACACACACAGTACTGGTGGGAAGCGTTCTTTTAAAACAGGTTCATTTCTTTAGAAACGATTTTCATCTTTCTTTCGCATAAAACCAATGCCATAAATCATGTAAATGACGATGATTCAATGTATGACATGCACTATGCGACTCGTGAACACATACCTCATAACATACATGCACGAACTCGTCTTTTAGGATGGGAAAACTGTCCAGCAATCACATTATGTTCATACAGCCTCGTGCTAATCAATTCGTGCTCATTTTCATAAGCTCATGCCATACACATGTATAATGAAGTCTTAGACTCATACCATAAAAATTTCGTAACAATTCGAAAAGTCTAACGACCTCAAAACATCATATTATCACTAATGGTACTGCTGAAATCAGCAGGGCAGTACCGCTTTACATCAGTTTCATAGGTCATAAAGCCTTATTCATTTTAATCCATCACCTAGAGAACATTACTAACTCACCAAGGAACGATATTTATGAGGTCAAACATCATATTCAAGCTTAAATGAGCTAGAGCAAAGCCTTACAACATAAGATATTAAACTGTCTTGTTTCCCAAACTTCAGCTCAGTTGTTAATCATCAAAATGGTGTTTTTATGCTGGTTTCTTTACATGAACATGTACATATAGGTCTTGGGTAATTACCATAAAAATTACAAGGCATTCCAATAAGTTTAAGGGGGTCAACTAATTACTTTCTCCCAGCTAGGTACATGCTGAATATGGAATGACCAGTTTTACCACGAATTTTATTATGACCAAACCACAACTCTTTTTACTAAAATTCTAACTCACAGATGTCATACACACGTCAAACTATCATCACACCAAAAATCAGCTCATTTGCACATTTCTAAGGTGCACTTTCGAGCCACAAAACTTACCACTCAAAACTGTCATGTTCCAGCAACTCTGTTTGACCAGTTTTACCAAAAACTTCATTAAGGATAATCTACAACTTATTTTACCAAAATTCCAACTCACACATTTCATAAACACATAGGGCTATTAGCATACCAAAAATCAGCAAATTTAAATATCGCTAAGGTCCAGTTTCAGGGCGTACAACATACCACATAAAACTGTTCAGCTCTAGTACTTCTGTCTGAGCAGTGTTTACTAAAAATTACACTCGGGTCAATCCACACATTCTTTTACCAAAATTCCAACTCACATATTTATTACACATATAAGGCTATCATCATACCAAATATTAGTCAATTTAGACCTTCCTAAGGTTCATTTCCAGGTCGTTAAACATGTCATATAAAACTATCTTGTTCCAGTACTTCTGTTTTACCAATTCTTACTAAAAATTTTATTTAGGACAAACCATAGCTCCTTTTATTGAAATTCCAACTCACACATTTCATATAAGGCTAACAGCATACCAAAAATTAGCCAATGTGAACACTCCTAAGGTTCGTTTTCAGCTCAAACAATCAGCTACACAAATCTGTCCAGCTCCAGTAGTTCCAGTACTTTTTCACTTTTATGGTTCAAGCAATTCCAATCAACCCCATTCCTTAAAATGACTTAATATCTATTAAATACTCACTTCAACATAATGTTTCTAAGCCTCATAATATGATTTAAACCATAAATAATCAGTTTAAGAGTCATATCAAATTAGTCACACACATTCATACAACAAATCATTTGTTCATACCATCACTTTTCTTATAACATCTAGCTTTCATGTCTTGTACTTAGCATCTTTAACTAAATTCATAGCCTAATAATGGCTAGCCATTCAAGCATGCACTTCACAAATAAGCAAGATTGGCTAGAGTATACTTGCCTCTTTGAACCTTAGAGCTTTCCTTAGCACGAGCCTTGGTTGAAATGGAGTAAAGTCTTCCTCCTACTTCACATAGAGTACACGGTTTTGAGAGGGGAAGAAATAGAAGGATCATTAGCTATTATCTTAAGTGAAAACACAACTAAAGTAAGGCTATGATTCTCTTACCAAAATGAAGCTTGAATGGAGCTAGAAATGAACCCACCCTTCAAGAAATTAGCTTCTCTTGGTATCTTGCAAAACCTTCTCCTAGTGACCATTTGAGGGTCACGCTTTTGGCAAGACAAGAGGGATACCAATGTGAGTTTCATTCTTTGAAACATGGAATTTACTTAGGATGCTTAGCATGTACTTACCTAGATGAATTCTTGGAGCTTGAAAATGGTTCTTGGACCTCTTCACTAGCCATATGTTACAATGGAGAAATGGGGAAGTCTCTTTGCTCCATTGTGATTTCTTGAGAGTTGAATGTTCTAGAGTTTCTTTGAAGAAAGTTTTCTCCCCTTGGTTTAAGGAGGTTGCCGTGAGTTATGAGAGAGAGGGGGAAGGGGTTTACCTTGGCTAGGTTTAGGCTAACTAGAATTAATTAGCCTTGGTTACTTTTACCCAACCAAGGTTACTTTGTGTCAACTATAGTTACTTTAGTTCAACTATAGTTACTTTATGGCTAACCTAGGTTACTTTATCCAACTAGAGTTATTTCCTTAACCTTGTAGTAGATATTAAGTAACCATGGTAACTTCTTGGTCAACCATGGGGGGGCGGTTTTCTTAGGCTTGGAAGACCCCTTTTCCAAGCTTAATTTTTCTTATATGAAGAGTTATGTGGATAATTGTCCCCTAATTAATTGATAATTTCTCCTTTTTCTTGTTTTAAAATAAATTAGGAAAATCTTGAGTTCCTCTTGGGCTAAAGCCGAAATTTTCCAAGAATTGGGGAAAGAATTGCCCACTACTTACAACTCCTTAACTTTCATTTGGGCTTATTTTAGGGAGGCCCTTAAGATTAAAATCTCCTATAATTTGGGAAAAAACCCCTTTAAGGCCCCTTTTTATGCCTTATGACCGAATTTTCTTGAGCCTTTGAGAGTGAATTGACCACTTCATATAGTCCATAACTCACGCTTGAATTGATTATATCATTTGCTTATCATCCTAAATAAAAGAATTACTAAGGAAACTTAGTGAAAGGCACTTGAAGGATACCACTTTATTAATTCACTTATACGAGTCTTCAAGTACTATATGATTTTTCGGTAGGGTACAACATTCTCCCCCCCTTAATATAAGTTTCGTCCTCGAAACTTCAGGCTAGTCAACAAAATGGGGCGTCTACTCATGTTGTCTTCCGTTTCCCATGTGGCTTCTTCTTTAGGTAAATAAGATCGCATAAAGCGTCTATTTAGTTCCCTTAGAACTGCTTTGTTCCATTCATCTTAGAGGTCTTATTCTAATTCTCTAGAGGTGTTATCGTAACCTATCTCATATCAAGCACTTGCAACCTTGATACTATGTACTTGATAATGAAATCCATTCCGTGTAATCATGATCATAGCAGGCTTATAATTTCCTTTTTCATAAAATATGAAAAACTTGGCAGAGATCATTAACTCTGGGATATAGACCATTAGCTCTTTTCTGTAAACATCCTTTCAGTGATCATGTAACGGTCATCCTACGTACGAAATAACTTCCAAAGACACCCGGAATAATTCCCATAAGGTACACATACCAAGCTCTTCATAAGGTATGTGCCACATTCACCCGTCTTGCTGATCGCCTTATTACGTAATAACTTTTACCCCTTTTTGCAATCATTTCATAAATCGAACTAGAAGTTGTGGGTTCTCCTTTGAAACTTATGTTCCCTTTATGACATTTCAAATCATCCTAAGGTGGCCCGTTCTCTTAAAACATGGTTTTCATAATCATGACCTATTCCCCGTATAGCGCAATAAAATGTGCACAAGTGCTAATAGTGACGCATTATGACGAGGACCCGGAGTCCCATACACAGTGTCATACTTAGTCATGTTATCACTAATAATCTCACTTGCTTACTTGTAGTCTACTCATCATAACTTAAAGAAAACTATCATAATAACTCATACTTGGTTAATAGGAAGTAGAGCAGAGGACATAGGTACTTCACACTTATTAGGCGTACCTTGGTTGTTTCTTTGTCATCCGCATAAACTAGCCTTATATGGATACGGTTTCCACCTTCTACTTCGTTCACTTCTTAAATCGTTTCTTTAATTCCTTCGTTCCCTTACTATCGCATTCCGCTCCGTAGCGGTCCTCCAATAATTCACCAAAGGTCCTTGAATACGACTTAACTTAGCCTAATTTGATCTGAGGGTCTAGACCGCGCACAAATCTGATCACCTTAAACCTTTCATCTCTCATAATCAAAGGAACATATTGTCCCAAAGTAATGAATGAGTGCGGAGATACCTAATCATTGTCTTAGTGAGTCAAATTCCTCAACCCTTCTCATGACCAAGTCCTGAGAGAGGAAGAACTCACAAAACTCCTCTTAGAACTTTGCCCTTATCCTATCCAGTACCAGTATCAGCATGGAGTTACTTTCAACTTTACTTAATCATCTTTCTGCCTACTATGAACTAAATTCCCTGCCAAACCTTGGAACACCGGTTCTTACTAACTATTGCAAGTAAAGTTTACTGCCTCCTGGGGTGACAGTGATGATGTCATCTTACAAAATTTTGGTGCCATCCGCACCACGAAGTGTCGGAGTCTTACTCAAGGTATAAATATTCAGAATAAGCGACACCATTTAATTCGTAATCCATATACGATCTTATGGTCATGCAAGCAGGCATGATTACATTCTATAGATGGCCATCGACTAGGGCTTTATCATTTGGTCAAAACCCTAATTTCCAGTCTAAATCATCCTAGTCTAAGTTCAACTCTCATCTAAGATCATGACTTAGTTCTAAAATCAAACTTAGTTGACTACGATCATAACTTAATTCTATATTCTGCCCGGATTTGGAGCCTTAGCTCTGATACAACCTGTAGCGCCCCGCACCCCGGCCCAGCCGGATATGGTGCACCCGCCGTACTTCACTAAGGAGAGTACCAGGCGTCGATCCATAGCGTATCGTAATCCATGGTAAAATGCATGGTTTTCGCGCTTACGCGTCATCAAGTAAGCGAAACCGTGGCAGAATAAAAACTTCAAATTAAAAACATCTATGAAACCTTCATCATTTTTACAACCCAAATCATAAAGTACAGAAATTCCCAAAAGTAATTGTTTCCCATCACAATTACATAATAAATCATCAGTCACCGACGGCACGTTATGACTCCTAATCCATTCTTCTTTCACTGCGCTCACGGGTAGGGGACCCTAGGTTCACCCTTGATCCATTCTACCTTGTTCCTTGCAGTCTCTGGGAGGAAAAATAGGGGGGTGAATGACAAAGTCACCAGCAAGCATACCATAAACAATCATGCATTAAATGGAAAGTACATACAAGAACCGAACCCCCAAAATTCGGTTTAGAACATACCTGACCTTCCATTAAACACCCGTAAGAAGGCAACACAAGGTATATCCAAGGTCATAGCTTAACAGAGATTGAAACTTAACAGAGATCATAGCTTATAAATGGATCACGACTCAATAAAGATCATAACATACAAAAGGTCATTACTCAATAAACATCATAACCTAGGAGCTACCAATTCATCACAACTTGGCCTAAATGTCATGAATAAGATCATAGCTTACGTATCAACAGTAGTGAAATCATAACTTAGGTAACGAGAGGTAAGAGGATCATAACCTATGTAACATTACCTCTAGCATTTGGCTAGCATCTCATCCCTTCAATCAATAGCCGTTAAGGCAATAAAATCATAACTTAGTCACGAAGCAAGTAATAACACAGCCTAGTGCAAACAGACTCAGCATCATGCTCATGACCATATGCAATGCGTATGAATGTGCAAAAGTAGCGCATAATACTCTCCATCCCATGCCTGTTAATGATCCACACTTGATGCGTCAAGATCATAACTTAAGCAAGATCGTCCCTTATTAAAGAACGTGACAATAAAAGACCGCAACTTGTAAAAGTTCGTAACATATCAGGGATCATCACTTAATAAGATCATAACTTAGGAATTACCAAATTATAATAACTTAGTCTAAGTATCATGTGTCACTACACGATGACTCAATAAACGTGACATGCATGCATATGTATGTGTGATGCATCATGATAAAAATGAGAATATGATCTTTCATGATTTTCTTTCAAGTCATCATCGTCAGAAAACAACAGAGTGTTCAGATCTATCTTCCCGGATCAAAGGTGGTAACGTCTCCCCTTCGAATCTATTATTCCTGGATTCGGAACGGTAGCGTCATCACTTATCGGGTCTATTCTCTCCAGGCCCGAACGGTCATTATCAGGTCTATTCTCTCCAGACCTGAACGGTCATATTAGGTCTATTCTCTCCAGGACTGAACGGTCATATCATCAGATCAATTAACCCCGGATCTGGGCGGGTCTTTACTGGCTAGGAACATACACACATGGTACCAGTGGGAAGCGTTCTTTTAAAACAGGATCATTTCTTTAAAAATGCTTTTCATCTTTCTTTCACATAAAACCAATGCCATAAATCATGTAAATGACGATGATGCAATGTATGACATGCACTATGCGACTCGTGAACGCATACCTCATAACATACATGCACGGACTCGTCTTTTAGGATGGGAAAACTGTCCAACAATCACATTATGTTCATACAGCCTCGTGGTAATCAATTCGTGCTCATTTTCATAAGCTCATGCCATACACATGCATAATGAAGTCTTAGACTCATACCATAAAATTTTCGTAACAATTCGAAAAGTCTAACGACCTCAAAACATCATATTATCACTAATGGTACTGCTGAAATCAGCAGGGCAGTACCGCTTTACATCAGTTTCATAGGTCATAAAGGCTAATTCATTTTAATCCATCACCTAGAGAACATTACTAACTCACCAAGGAACGATATTTATGAGGTCAAACATCATATTCAAGCTTAAATGAGCTAGAGCAAAGCCTTACAACATAAGATATTAAACTGTCCTGTTTTCCAAACTTAAGCTCAGTTGTTAATCATCAAAATGGTGGTTTTATGCTGGTTTCTTTAAATGAACATGTACATATAGGTCTTGGGTAATTACCATAAAAATTCCAAGGCATTCCAATAAGTTTAAGGGGGTCAACTAATTACTTTCTCCCAGCTAGGTACATGCTGAATCTGGAATGACCAGGTTTACCACGAATTTCATTGTGACCAAACCACAACTCTTTTTACTAAAATTCCAACTCACAGATTTTATACACACGTCAAAATATCATCATACCAAAAATCATCTCATTTGCACATTCATGAGGTGCACTTTTGAGCCACACAACTTACCACTCAAAACTGTCCTGTTCCAGAAACTCTGTTTGACCAGCTTTACCAAAAACTTCATTAAGGATAATCTACAACTGCTTTTACCACAATTCCAACTCACACATTTCATAAACAAATAGGGCTATTAGCATACCAAAAATCAGCCAATTTGAATATCCCTAAGGTCCATTTTAAGGGCGGACAACATACCACATAAAACTGTTCAGCTCCAGTACTTCTGTCTGAGCAGTTTTTACTAAAAATTACACTCGGGTCAATCCACACATTCTTTTACCAAACTTCAAACTCACATATTTATTACACATATAAGGATATCACTATACCAAAAATTAGTCAATTTAGACCTTCCTAAGGTTCATTTCCAGGTCGTTAAACATTTCATATAAAACTGTCTTGTTCCAGTACTTCTGTTTTACCAATTCTTACTAATAATTTTATTTAGGACAAACCGTAGCTCCTTTTATTAAAATTCTAACTCACAAATTTCATAAACATATAAGGTTAACAGCATACCAAAAATTAGCCAATTTGAACACTCCTAAGGTTCGTTTTCAGCTCAAACAATCAGCTACACAAATCTGTCCAGCTCCAGTAGTTCTAGCACTTCTTCACTTTTATGGTTCAAGCAATTCCAATCAACCCCCTTAAAATGACTTAATATCCATTAAATACTCACTTCAACATAATGTTTCTAAGCCTCATAATATGATTTAAACCATAAATAATCAGTTTAAGAGTCATATCAAATTAGTCACACACATTCATACAACAAATCATTTGTTCATACCATCACTTTTCTTATAACATCTAGCTTTCATGTCTTGTACTTAGCATCTTTAACTAAGATTCATAGCCTAATAATGACTAGCCATTTCAAGCATGCACTTCACAAATAAGCAAGATTGGCTAGAGTATACTTGCCTCTTTGAACCTTAGAGCTTTCCTTAGCACGAGCCTTGGTTGAAATGGAGTAAAGTCTTCCTCCTACTTCACATATAGTACACGGTTTTGAGAGGAGGAAGAAATAGAAGGATCATTAGCTATTATCTTAAGTGAAAACACAACTAAAGTAAGGCTATGATTCTCTTACCAAAATGAAACTTGAATGGAGCTAGAAATGAACCCACCCTTCAAGAAATTAGCTTCTCTTGGTATCTTGCAAAACCTTCTCCTAGTGACCATTTGAGGGTCACGTTTTTGGCAAGACAAGAGGGATACCAATGTGAGTTTCATTCTTTGAAACATAGAATTCACTTAGGATGCTTAGCATGTACTTACCTAGATGAATTCTTGGAGCTTGAAAATGGTTCTTTGACCTCTTCACTAGCCGTATGTTACAATGGAGAAATGGGGAAGTTTCTTTGCTCCATTGTGATTTCTTGAGAGTTGAATGTTCTAGAGTTTCTTTGAAGAAAGTTTTCTCCCCTTGGTTTAAGGAGGTTGCCGTGAGTTATGAGAGAGAGGGGGAAGGGGTTTACCTTGGCTTGGTTTAGGCTAACTACAATTAATTTGCCTTGGTTACTTTTACCCAACCAAGGTTACTTTGTGCCAACTATAGTTACTTTAGTTCAACTATAGTTACTTTATATCAACTATAGTTACTTTTTGGCAACTATAGTTACTTTATGTCAACTATAGTTACTTTATGTCAACTATAGGTACTTTATGGCTAACCTAGGTTACTTTATCCAACTAGAGTTATTTCCTTAACCTTGTAGTAGATATTAAGTAACCATGGTAATCTTCTTGGTCAACCATGGGGGCGGTTTTCTTAGGCTTGGAAGACCCCTTTTCCATGCTTAATTTTTCTTATATGAAGCGATATGTGGATAACTGTCCCCTAATTAATTGATAATTTCTCCTTTTTCTTGTTTTAAAATAAATTAGGAAAATATTGAGTTCCCCTTGGGCTAGGGCCGAAATTTTCCAAGAATTGGGGAAAGAATTGCCCACTACTTACAACTCCTTAACTTTCATTTGGGCTTATTTTAGGGAGGTCCTTAATATTAAACTCTCCTATAATTTGGGAAAAAACCCCTTTAAGGCCCCCTTTTATGCCTTATGACCGATTTTTATTCAGCCTTTGGGAGTGAGTTGGCCACTTCATATAGTCCATAACTCACGCTTGAATTGATTATATCATTTGCTTATCATCCTAAATAAAAGAATTACTAAGGAAACTTAGTGAAAGGCACTTGAAGGATACCACTTTATTAATTCACTTATACGAGTCTTCAAGTACTATATGATTTTTCGGCGGGGTACAACAATACATGTGCATGTCGACATGGATAATGAATCGATAAGCGGAAGCAATATGAAGATAAACATATGGCAAACATATAATACAAATCATCATAAGTTCGTACAAATCATAATGTACAATGTTTCCAAAATAATATTACATCATGATCAAAATATCTAGCATATCCAAAAGATAACCCCGGCATACTTCTTCGCTCACGGGTAATCTAGCCAGGATTCGTACTCTTAGAAGACTGTGTCAGTGTGTCTGTTCTCTGTAATGTGACAATACAAGTATGACCGATAAATCTAATCACCCAACAAGTAATCCGTCTAGATACATTATGTTGATCATGCATAGGAGACGAGGTAATAAAATGACAATATGTAAATAAAGAACATAACATTTCAAGTCTCCAACTTTAATAAATAAAGTGCATAAAGTAAATGTAAATAAATAACATATAACACATATATCTTCATCAAAGTAAACATTCTATACTATAAAATCTCTAAAAATGCCATTTCTATACATGTCCATATTTTGATACAACCCGCCTCCCCGGGCTAGTGGAAAAGAGAAAAGAAGGAATTACGACAGAATTAGAATGCGATCGTATTTCAAGTGTATAAATGTATCTTAACAAAACCTAAAAACTAGAAAGACTTAACTTCATAGGTACAAGACCAACTAACAATGCAAATAAATACATGGTACAAATTTTATTAGGAAAGTAAATAAAGGAAATAACACATAAGAGAGGTTAAAATAGGAAAAACACACCCCACCTTCCGGCCCCTTTTAATTACTTTGACCATAATATTTTCTTTTTATTATTCTTTAATTTCCCTTACCATTTTTAAACTCTTACACAAGATAGACTTACACACAATAAACTTTCATGCATAAACTTTTTCTTATCACTTGTATCCCCACCCCAAGAACCCAGCCACCCCCATAAATTTTCCCCAAAAATTAATCTCATTTCACTACTTTTATTTCCATCATCATCATTTCCATTTCTTACAAAATGTAAGACATGCACCCATTAGAAATTCATGCAATTACTTTTGCTACTCCACTAATTAACAATGCAAAAAGTGTTCATTATTGCCCCCACTCACATTTTCGGCCACTAGTATGAGGAAGAGCCAAGATAACTTTCTTTCTCCAACAACTCATTTCTTACACAACATCCTCCCTATTCAATAGGAAATCATGCAATTAACACTTCTTATAAACATTTTTTCAACCATTAACAAAGAATGAAATTAATTTTTTTTAGTCACCACTATACCAAAATTTCGGCCAAGCCAAGGCATGGATTCAAGCCATCATTTCAAGTCTTACATCATGTAAGACAATTAACCTATCTTGTTTCATGCAAGATTCTTTCCCCTCCACTCACCTCTTCAACCAACACAATTTCGTCGTTTGCCCCATTACGAACAATTTCGGCCATGCAAGATTAATGGGGATAAAGGTCCCTTCATGCAAGAGAACTAACTCATTTTTAGTCCCTTTCCACTTATTTCTACACACTTTACTCTCTCACTAAGACATTCTCTCCCTCCTTTCTCTCTACAAATCCAAGTCTTCCTCTTCCAACTTCCTTAAACCGAGAACAACAAGGCCAAAGGAAGAAGAATTCTTTCTATCTTCAAGTAGGATACAAGTGTGAATGCACCCAAATATTCAAGATAAACACTATACTACTCTCCTTAGCATCCTTCTCTAGTTATATCATCTATAAAGACACTCTAGCCACCTCAATTCTAGGCCTCCACTCTTGACCTTCAACGAAGAAGTAGGAGAAGCTCTTTAGCTTAGCAAGTGAGGAATCTCAAGTCACTTCAAGGTAAAGTTCATTTAGATTAAATTTTAGAACATTTATGTACCTATTTCCCTCATGCAAGACTAATTCTTTCCTCCTTTTTGGCCTAAAGGCCATGTACCCCTTAAGGCTCACCAAAGAAGAAATCTTTCACTCTAAGGTGTATGATAGAAGCATCCAAGGCAAGTATTCTTCTTAGATTCTTCAAAAAAACTAAAAATGGAGTCTCTTATGTTCACAATCAAGAAATGGATCATGCATGCATCAATTAAAATGAAGTTTCTACCACTTAGTTGTGAAAAGTATATTACACGTTCAATTTGTGTATGAATGTGTGCTTTTCTTTAATGGATTCATCAAAATGACTGGGATGATACTTAGATACATGCATGGCATAAATGGGGCATAAACAGCCCCTTTGAGGGCATGCATGGTAAGAAGAAATGGTCTTTGTCACCCATTCATCATCTTAATGTAAAATTGTATATAAATGAGTACACTTTCGTAGAAGGTATACTAAGAACTCCATCAATCATCATCTTCATATATGCATGTGGAAATTACATAAACTCCTTTATTTTTATATATAAAAGAAGTGATTCACATGAATATGGACATAATATAGTATATTCATGGTACTATACAAACATATCATAATGCATGTCATAAAAGATGCTATCTTTGACATTCATCATCATAGAATCACCATTTTTCCTTTTAAGATGAGACGTTTTTGAGCGTCCATCATAGGCCATGATTTCATCACCATCATCATGATGTGTATCTTGATGATCATGGCCTAAAGAAGTATGATTCCATGGATGTTATGCTATTATGTGTTTGCATGTCACTTTTATCATGATCTTCACCATAATAATAATTCACATGAGCATGGACATATATGATGTGATGTTATATAAATTGAGCATACTAAAAATCATGGATCTTGATGGTCATCATATTTAATCTTAAAAGTGATCATGACAGGAAGATATAAAAACAGATGTTATCAGAGTAGTATCATGCATGCACACTTTGGAAATTTATGTTGCAATACTCCAACACTTGGCCAAGAGGCCTAGATTATGTCATGATGATGTACAAGTTGTCATTGACATATACTTAGGAAATTATGCATAAATAAAAAGGAGATAGCCATAAATGTGACAATTACATAAGTTGAAATTTCAATTATGGTGCCTAATAAGTTTCGGCACAATGGCCATTTTAATACCAATGTGATTATTTCATTTATAAGTTTAAGATTACGCAATTATATACACAAGAGTAAATGGTATATATGATAATTCAAAGAATGAACAAATTAATCAATGTGATGAAGACTAAATTTCGGCCATAAGGCCATAAATGGAAATTAAAAGGTAATTACACCCATGTGACAATCTCTAGGTGACTAGATGTATACTGCATATTATATTTATGAAAAACTAGCACAATGGATCACCACATAGAATGTAGAAATTAAAAGTGGCATGAAAGGCCACTTTTGGCCCTAGGCCAAAATTGTGTGCCTTGTCATGGATTAATCTCCTTCAAGCATAATCATGTAAGTACATGTACACGTACATCATACCACTTGTACGCACTTAACTCGTTATATGTGTTATATGTATTATGTGGGCAAATCGCATAAATGCTTAATACCTCAAATCGAAGGAATTTAAATTATGCATGTATGATAGATAACACAAGGCCAATAGGGCAAATTTGCCCAAATAAGACAGGCTAATCGAATAAATATTAAGTAAATACATCTATGAACAAATAAGTACGCAATTCAAATAAATAACAACCACTAAGCTAATTCCAGAAAAGAGACCTACGTTAAGCATTCCCCCATGCATCTTGTCTTCATGATTTCAACGCAATCAGTTTTATTTACAAACATATTTATGAAATGATTTCTACAAGAAATGTTTTCAAGTATTCATGCTTTAAGGAATCGTACCGCGAGACAAATGATTCCTTACGACTTATGCATGTATCTGTGGTTGAGTGTAACATCTTGTCAGGGACAAGGGTTCTCTACCTTTCTGTATACGCATGATCTGGTGGCCGAGTGTAACACCTTCTCGGGGACAATGATCTCTGCCTTTCGGTAACGTCTACGACGTTCTGTATGGAGAGCTGCCTGATGTCTTGCCTTGGGGGAGGATGTCAGGGGCAAAATACGTTATTGCATAGTGTAACAACGCGTCCGGGACTCGGGTACTCTATTATAACACGTCACCATTAGTCCTATGTACGCATGATGTTACAACGTGGTTGGACCATCGAGATTCATAGACAGCATTCGTGGCTATTCAGGGAATCATTCAGTAAGTCGTGGGTACCATTCTTATGTTACGAGAAGTGCTATAGCCAATCATGTCAAGTCATGTATATGTACATAAGAAATGTAAGGTTTTTCGAAAGTTCTATGATGCATACAACACGATCATGTCTCATGAATCCTCTAGTGCCCCTAAGTTATGAGTCCCCTAGTACAAGGCCAAGTACGATTATAGAACAACATGAAAGAAAACCGAAAAGATTATAGACAAGAATGATACCGAATATATGCTAAGATAAGAATGATTAAAGGAAGAGTCTCTTTACTTTATGATAATCTTTATCTATGGTATTCTTCTCTTATATGATATCTGTCAGATTTACTGTACTGGTTGTAGGACCTATATAGCACCACTAGAAGGGGAGGGGGTTGAATAGTGAGTGAAGAAATTTTGGTTTTTAAAACTTTTTGAACCAAATTACTCACTTCAGAAATTCATTTCTGTTTTCAGATCTTGATTTGATTAATTTAAATGACCTAATTTTTGACCTCCAAAAATTATAAAATTTTGTGAGGATGTACTTGCAGATGTTATGAGTGACTCACGAAAATTTCAAATTAAAACTCCAAACCTAACCCTTTGAAAATATGTTCTTGTTTAGTTCGTGCAAATCTTCCAGAAACTGTACTCCGAATTGAAAAATTTATTCCTATTAATTGGTAACTATAAATGGTCTAAAAAGTTTATGATATGACCCTCAAGATGTTTATTTTAATGGCCTAAAAAGGTTTTTGAAAATTTGTTTGGAAAGTATGTCAACCGCGTTGATGTTCTCAACCTTTGCAAATCTAAAAATCTGATTGCACTAGTCTCAGATCTATTACCATTTGGTTGACTTATGCTTATCCAAATGAGATGAAACTTATGCCAAATGAAACTAGGACATGTGGCTATGTTTCTGTAAAACTTTATGGTTTTTGAAAATATTTTATTATTTTTACTATTGCAATGAAATGGATGCAGAAAACTTGAAACTGAAAGTAAAGTGTTGAAAAGTAAGAACACCAAGAATTTTATATTAGTTCGGTTAAAACAACCTACTCCAGTCTTCGAGGGAACCTTCCTCGGTTATCACTAAATACAACAAACACCTTACCACAAGGGTGATTGGAGTTAAACGCTAAATCCACCATTTTACAATCAAAAGAGTCAAGCAAATCAATCACGAACACCACCACCGATCGAATGAAGGTTTGATCACACCTTGATCAACCTTTTACAAGAAATGAACGTGTATAGGAGGTATATCCAAAGCCTATATAATATGTAGAATACATGAATGATAGGCTTGAGACTAAGAAGAAGAGAAAGAAAGGAAGAAGAAGAGAGTAGTGTAGCTTTTTGCACTTGTGACAATATGAATTGTTGCTTGACCTTGTCTTGCACTATCTTCTCCTTTCTATTACTCTTTGGCCACCCCCTAGGGTACTCTTCCTTCTTGAGAATTGTCTATTATTTCCTTGGAAAATTGCCTTGTATAAAAGATGACACAACCTTGCTTACTTGGTGCAATATGATTGGAGGGATGACTTGTCTTTGTCTGGTTGTCGCTTGTTGATTGGCCATCATTAGTCCACCTTGCACCCTTGTAATGAGATGTAAATTCTAGAAAAAAAGGGAAAATGTGCGCTCAAATTCTAGTCAAATAATTACCAAACAATCACTCATTAATCCTCCTTCAATTTAGGAAGACAATTAAAGACAATAAAGGATGAAAAATCGTCCAACTTAGTAGACATGTGTTGTTTTTCAGCATGTGTCTCTTTTGAATTCTTTCCTTATATGGTGCCCTCTTAAATGTCACCAATCTTGTGTGGCATATCCTCCACCAATTTAAGTGTCAAATAAGCTCCACCTTGGCTCCAACATGGATGTAGTAGGCGTGTAAGAGATGTTGCACATGTCCTGAAATTGTATTTTGGCAAGCTTTGTCAAATAATGCACAATATTACACATATATGGTAAATAATAATCAGCCTTATTTTGAATTTTCTAGAACACTTTAACATGTCTTGAATGTGTAAAAAGTGTCTAGATACATGTCACACTTATGCCAAAAATGTTCCATGTGTGTATGTTCGCAGAAAACCGAATTTTCGACTTTCGTCGATCAGGCGATTTTTCTCCGATTAATTTCAAAATTCTTACACATGTTATATATATTATGTCACACATAATATATATAAAAATGAAGTGTATATTCAGCTCCAATAGCTGAGCAGAAAACTCCTATGTGCAAAAACAAAATTGAGTTTGAATTCTCCACAAATCTAGGCTAAATTGTGGGTGATTTGTGTGTGCCAACATGGTATGACTTAGTGGCTGATTGTAAAATGTGAGCCAAGAAATTTTTAAACATTTTTGATGTACATAGGCTGGCCATCTTTATATGGCAAGTACGTGACATGTCGGTGAAGTTTTGGTAGTCACTTGATATGACAATTTCGGTTTATGACCTTGTAGTGCCCCATACCAGGGCTGTACCCAAGTATGGTGTACCTGTTGTACCTTGCTAAGGAAAGTACAAGGCGTAGATGCATTACTAGCATTTTTCCATGAGTATGCCATGGACTACTAATTCAAAACGTCAAATATTGGTAATAGAAACATAACAGACAACGTCCTTAGCGTCTCACATATTACAAACCATAACTAGAGTTCTAGAGCACTCCAAGAGTCTATAATTCAAAACAGAACATCAACTTCTAAGCTGCAGCAACTCTCATGGGTAGGGCATCTACGGCTCATCTTCCACATGCTCTATCACCGGCTCCTGAAGCTCTAAAAATGATAATAAAGTATGAGTGATACAGTCACCCAGCAAATATCTCATCCTTCTACCGAAACATATCAGAACAATAAATAAGACCATAAATCCACCAGTATACGTTCTTAATATAAAGGTCATACCTGCCTGACAAAACTATGCTGATGAACTTACTATCTAGAATATGCCATCCTCCTGTTGAGCTAGGGTTCATGCGATGTAATGCAGCGTGAAGACATATAGGATAGAACATAAAAGAAATATGCAGACAAACAGGACAAAAAAGAACATAACCGTACATAATAGATTAGAACCGAACTGGACAAAACAAAACCGCACATAATAGATCAGGACATAACAGAATGGAACAGTATAGCCATGGCCTCTACCTTTTCTTTCCGTATAAACAGAACGTCGTATTCGAGTGATTCTGTCAGAATAATACCCTATATGAGCCAGAAAAAATAATACAACATGTGAATCAGAATAAATCATTTACCCCGAAGGGTCTACCATCTACCATAATGAGCATCCGGGCAGAACAGAACGTATACCTCACATGGGTCTACCGGCCACCACCACGGGTTAACATCATAACAATCATATACCCATAAGGGTCTACCGGCAATCCTTATGGAATAGCCAGACGGAACAGAACATACACCTCATAGGGGTCTACCGGCTACCCTAATGAAATAATCGGGCAGAACGTAACATACCGGAATCAACCGCGAGGACCGAATGTTTATTACGGGTTTTTAAGACAATTTTTACATAATCATGAAAATACACTTTTATGGAATTTACACATCATCTGGAATCTATTTTTGGACCCCCTTGCCCGAATATTGGGGTGATGTCAATTACAAATTTTACTAGCATTCATATTCATGCATGATGGTGAGGATGATAATAAAATCAATTAATTCATGTTAAATATTGTAGGTAGGATGATGATATCCCATAATACACATCAACTTGCCTAATGTTACCATGCTTAATTTATATTACATATATAATCATGTCCACAAGATTTACTTTATGATGATGATCATGCTACAAATGACATGCAAACATATAAAGCGTAAATGAAGAACATCTTTGTCATTTCACCTTTCTTAGAGCATGATCATCAAGATACAAATCATGATGATGGTGATGAATTCATGGATTATGTAGGAGGCTCATCGCCATCCCCTATGGAAAGAAGAAATGGTGATGCTAACATTGATGATGTCCAAAGATAGCATCTTTGTTTACACGCATGAAGAAATGAATAATTTTGCATCATTATAAGACTACAATACCTCTATTTCCATGAAAATCTCTTCTACTACATATGAACATGAAGGAAACGGCATGCGTGTATCCAAATGAAAAGGAGAGAGCTCTTAGAACGGTTTTTAGCATAACACACTCATGTGTCTACCACTTAGCATCAAAGTTTAGAAAATATGGTGAAGGTCTCTCCTTCTTGACATGCATAGCCTAAATGGCCTATTGATGATTCATTTTCATATTGCATGTCACATTAAAGTTATTCTAGATGTATTTGATAATTCTACCCAAGAAAAGTACACATGCATCATCAATTCCAACATGCAAGCATTCTTTTCTTCAACAAAGGTTTGAGGTTTCCATTTTAGTTGGATGCATGATCCAATCATCAATTGTGAGCATACTAATCTTCATTTTCAATTTCCTTGAAGAAACTATGAAGATACTTGCCTTTGAAGCTTGAATCATACACTAACTAGTGAAAGATCTCTCCTTTGGTGCCTAGCTTGAAAGTCATGGCCTTGAAAACAAAGAACAAGAGAAGATGAGTTCTTTAGGAAGGAAATGGGAGTTGGGATATACTAGAATTAATTTTAAATGGTTCTCACCTTGAATGTCTTGAATATCCCTACTTGTTTCCTCCTTGATGCACTACACGGTTGATGGCCGAAGGGAGGAGGTATTGGAGTCATGTGGAAATAGAAATTGATGGAACACGTGTGAATAAAGGATAATGATACTCTTACCTTGACTGTGCTAGGACTTTGTAAGCTATCTTAGTTCTTGAAGGATTTACCCTCCTCTTGGGTGTGTGTTTCACGTGTTTGGAGGGAAAATGGAGTGCAAAAGATATTCTTGCTAGTGAGAGAGAAATGAGTATGGAGGGAATTGAAGAGTGAGAGGTTTAGTATGCAAATGGAGTAAGAATTTGAAAGTGTTGTATCTTTAAGTCCTATCACCTTGAGTTGGTCGAAACTGCTAGGTGGCCAAGTGGGAACATAAATCATGAGTTGAGGTGTGTGGTGGAAAGAAAAAGAGATCGCATGAAACTTGGTTGGGAAGTGCTCTTCCAGGCTGTAAGATATGTAATGATGAAAAGGCTTAGAAGAGGAGAGATGGAAAAGATTTGAGTGAAATTTCATGTAAGATATGTAATGATGAAAAGGCTTAGAAGAGGAGAGATGGAAAAGATTTGAGTGAAATTTCATGCATGCGTGGTGATTGGATGAGGCAATTCAAGGTAATGAAAGAAGAAAGGTAATATAACAAGTGGAATAATAAGATTAAATCCTCTATTCCCCTCGCATCAGCCGAGACTCCCATTAATGGTTAAGAAAATTCCTTTTCTTATCTTGTGTTGGAGAAAAGAATAATATTAGTGTGGTAAGGTAATTTTTAATCTTATATTATGATTTCAACAATTCTTTGCTGAAATTGATATCGATTTAGTCTGCTTCAATTCATTCCAGCAATTTTGTGCCTTCCATTTCCATTTCTATTTGTTTTTCCCATTGTTTATCTCAATTCTGCTCTTATCCATCGAATGCAATCATCATGGAGCCGCAATTGTCCGGGATTGGTCCTCCTCAGATTGATCCTGCACCGATGAAGAAATCTTTTGCGGAAGCGTTAGCGCCCACATCACTATAGTCGGCCGCATCTCCTAAACACCTGGTGACTCGATATATAGGTATGCCTTCGATCTGTTTTTCACCCAAAGAGGTTGATCGATATTCTATGCCATTCAAATATACACTTGTTGGAATGTTTTGGCATGCCTAATATGAAGCAATTAGCTGATTGTATGGAGAGTATTGGATTCAAAACTACACTGAAATTGGGAGTTCTTGATGATCAACATGTTTTGATTACACTTATTCATCCAGATGATTATGAACGTTGTTTCTTACGACGATCATGGACAGTAAATGGATATATTATGTGCATAACCAAATGGACTCCGGACTTTGATCCGAAGATGGATAAGCCGATTGTGCTTGTGTGGACTTCTATACGTGGACTGCCTCTTTATCTCCACAATAAATCGGCTTTGTGGGATATAACACATATGATTGGGTTCTCTCTAAAGATGGATTCGGCTACGTCGAATGGACTCCGGCACTCAGTGGTAAGACTATGTAGTGAAGTAGATATCTCCAAAGTCCTACCACCAAGATTGCATATTCAAGGTGGGGATCATGATATCTATCCAAAGTGGAGTATGAAAGTGTCCCTTTATTTTGTACATCCTGTCGAACATTAGTGTGTGAATTAAAAAATTGTTTTGCAGAAAAGGACCCTCAAGTGTAGGTGGATAAGGCGACTTCCCCTTCGTCTCGGACATCGAAAGACAAATCAAAGCGATGGACACCGAATAAGAATATACAGGTTCGAACTCAATCAACAATGGAAGCTGCTAAAAATCAATGGCCAGAACATGAGATTGAGGATGGTGCTGTTCAGCCTAGTTCTCCGTCCAATGATACAACACAGTTATATACTGCAATGCAGCAAAAAATTACATAGCAAGACATTCCAATTAATGTACCAATTGACATGCCTACTTAGAATCATGCGCAACAAAATGTATCGCGTTTGGGGACCTCCTTGGAACGAATCGTGGAGGAAACAGATGAATTGTTGGATGCAGCAGTATCAAATTTGGAGATATTAATTCATGGACAACCCAATATCAACATCATTACACAAGAACAGGATATCTTAGATGTGCTTACAACTGACATAGTTTCTGCAATCTCATCGGAATGGAATAAGGAGCTGAATGACTCGTCCGAAGAGTTACAGCATCGAATGGCTATCCTTGAATCATCTGAAAAGACCAGTGATTAGCTTATTCAGGAACTGAATGATCCACATCCAATATCTCAACCACGCAAGACTAAGCTGGAGATGCTTTCATTATATCCACCGGCTTCTAGTAGAGAGACCAAATCTTCACACTCCAAAACAACATCATCCCAATGAATTGTCTTCTATGGAATGTGCACGGGATTAAAAGAGTAATGAACAAAGTATAAAGGAAATTGCACAAGAGTTTGCTAAATGCGGCTTGCTCACTTGTGCAGGCTAGGCATCGGTTGTCATACATATATTGCGATTACATGTTGGAAATCAAACTTGTTTACAACTGTTTACAAGATAATATTTCAAATACAAAAGACAACAGAAGATAAGATGAGGTATCCAAATACAAAGAGATAAAGATAGGATAATGAATTTGAGTTTGAAGTCTTGATCTTCTAATCTTCACTTTTATCCTTATCTTGAATATTTGCTTTAACACGCCCCCGCAAAGTCAACGGCGGTGGTTGGACGTTGAGTTTGGCGCGTAAAGTAATGAACCGTCGTGAGACAAGTGGTTTGGTAAGAATGTCCGCAAGTTGATCTTGAGTGCATCGATATCGAACATCAAGGCAACGATTTTGGACGCGATGTCGGACGAAATGAAAATCAATTTCAATGTGTTTTGTGCGGGCATGAAAGATCGGATTTGAGGAAAGATATGTAGCACCAATATTGTCACACCATAGCGTCGGAGGTTGTGGGAGGTAAATGCCTAGCTCGCGTAATAGCGATTGAAGCCATATGAGCTCGGATGCTGTTGCTGCAAGGGCTCAATATTCTGATTCTGTGCTGGATCGTGACACTGTTGGTTGTTTACGTGAGCTCCAAGAAATAATATTTGGACCAAGGAAGACGCAATACCCGCTTGTGGATTTCCGATCATCCGGACATCCAGCCCAATCGGCGTCAGAATAGGCTACAAGTTTCATGGAAGGGGCGCGGCGGAGCAACAAGCCGTGAGAGATTGTGTGCTTGAGATATCGAAGAATGCGTTTTACTGCTTGCCAATGAAGAGTAGTAGGTCGATGCATAAATTGGCATACCTTATTGACAGCAAAGGAGATGTCCGGGCGTGTGAGAGAGAGATATTGTAAGGCCCCAACTGTACTGCGATATTGAGTGACGTCGGAATGGGGGTCTCCAGAGAAGAGGGATAACGTGTGGGCGGCAGTCATGGGCGATGATATAGGTTTCGCATGTTCCATTTTTGTGCGTTTAAGAAGATCAAGAATGTACCTTTGTTGATTGAGGAATAAACCATCGGATGTGTGTATGACTTCAACACCAAGAAAATAATGTAGTGAGCCGAGTTCTTTGATGGCAAAATCAGCATGTAGTGCAGACAATAGGTGTTGGATCGCGGTAGTACTAGATCATGTTATGATGATGTCGTCAACATATATCAAAATATAGATAATGGTGTTTGCTGAGTTGTAGATGAAGAGAGAAGTATCAGATTTGGAGCTAGAGAAGCCGAGCTCGACTAGGCGGGTACTCAGTCGAGAAAACCATGCACGAGGAGCTTGCTTTAGTCCGTAGAGTGCCTTGCGGAGCTTACAAACATGATTAGGATATTGCGGATGAGTAAAACCTGGTGGTTGTGACATGTAAACTTCTTCATCAAGAAAGCCGTGAAGAAATGCATTTTGAACATTAATTTGCTGGATCGGCCAGCGAAGAGAGACCGCAATAGATAAGACAGTGCGAATAGTAGTGGGTTTCACCACTGGACTATAAGTGTCATGATAGTCAATACCAGGTTGCTGATGAAATCCCTTTGCAACGAGACGTGCTTTGTACCTGTCTAGTGTACCATCAGCTTTTCTCTTGATGCGGAAAACCCATTTGCAACCTACAATATTCATAGAGGGAGTGGGGGAAACAAGTGTCCATGTGCCATTGCGGAGTAGAGCGTCAAATTCAAGTGTCATGGCTTGGCGCCACTCAGGAGATTTTGAGGCAGTGGTGTAGGATGTGGGTTCAGGAGAGTGAGATTGTGTAGTTGTGAGTAAGGCGTGTGGAATGGGGTATCGTATGGTGCCATCCGTTAGTTGTTTGGGTTTATGTATGTTGGCCTTTGATCTTGTTTGCATGGGGTGTTGGTTTGTATAAGGGAGAGATGGTGAAGGATGATCTGTTGGGGAGTGAGGGAGGGACGGCATGTTTCGATGGGGGTTACTGAGGGTGTGCGGCGAGGGGGGGTTGGGTTGGTTGATTTCTGGCGATGTGGGATCAATATGAGTAGAAGTTGGGGGTGATGGTGTGTCGGCTGGAGTGGGAAGGGGAGGGAGCATTACGGTGGTCAATGGGGTTGGGGAGGTGGACAGTGGTTGGGTGAGGTGAGAGTAAGGAAATAGAGTTTCATCGAAGATGACATTGCGAGAGATATAGATTTTGCCAGAGTTGAGATCGAGACATTTATAGCCATGATGGTTTGTGCTGTATCCGAGGAAGAGACATTGTGTGGAGCGAAATTGGATTTTGTGTTGATTATAGGGTCGTAGATGGGGCCAACATGCGCAACCAAAAGTTTTTAGAAATGTATAGTCGGGTGATTGGTGGAAGAGAAGTTCATAAGGTGATTTATGTGATAGAAGAGGAGTGGGTAGGCGATTAATTAGATAGCATGCTGTGGTGAAAGCATCGACCCAAAAGTGATGAGGAAGGGAGGCATGGCTTAGTAAAGTGAGGCCTGTTTCAATTATGTGGCGGTGTTTACGTTCGACTGAGCCATTTTGTTGGTGGGTGTGTGGGCATGTTAGACGATGAGAGATGCCATGGGTCGTGAGAAATGAGTGTAATTTTTGAAATTCACCGCCATTATCAGATTGTAATGCTTTAATCTTGCGATCAAATAGACGTTCAACTTGGTTGCAGAAATGTGGAAAAATGCGAAAGACATCAGATTTAGCATGTAGAGGAAAAATCCATGTATACCGACTAAAATCATCAACAAAACTGAGGTAATAACGTTCACCATTTATTGACGGAATAGGGGAAGGTCCCCATACATCAGCAAATAAAAGATCTAAGGGGAATTTAGAACGATTGGGTGAAGAGGGGAAGGGGAGTTGATGGCTTTTTCCTTTTGACAAGCTGAGCACACTGTGGGAGGTTTGCTGGGATTGACTGGAAGATAAGACTTGGAGATGACACGACGAACAGTCCGAAAGGTTGGGTGTCCGAGACGGCCATGCCAAGTGTTGAGAGAGGCTCTTGCGCCAATGTAAGCTTGAGGGTATTTTGGAGTAGAGTGTGGCGCATAGAAGGAGTACAGGCCAGCATTACTCGGTCCGCGGTGGAGGGTGCGTCCCGTTAGTTGGTCCTTAACACAGAAAAATTTTGGGTGAAACTCAAGATAACAGTTATTATCGGTGGTAAATTGACTAACAGAAATGAGATTTTTGGTGATTTGTGGTACATGTAAGACATTTTTGAGAGTGAATTTGTGAGTGTTTGTAGGTAAAGAGGCAGAACCTGTGTGCGTAATGGGAAGAGTGGCGCCATTGCCAACTTGAACCTTGTCAGTTCCCAAATACTCCTCGGAATGGATGTTGAGGTTGTTAAAGTCAGATGTGAGATGATTGGAGGCTCCCGTATCCGGATACCAATTGTAGTCATGGAATGACGGAGTGGTCATGAAGGCCGCAGGGTTGGAGGGTTACTCACCATTGTAGGCATGATTAAACCTGTTATAGCAGTGAAGGGCAATATGACCAACCTTGTTACATACCTGACACGTAGGACGTAAAGAGTTGGTAGGATCCGACGGATAGGGGCCAGACGTGCGAGCCCCTCTGCCACGGCCACGATTCCCGCGGGTGTTGAACTGTTGGTTGCGTGTGCCAGAAAAGGAGGGCGGGCTCCTCCGTCCTCGCCTGCGTCCTTGGCGGGCTGCCATGTGTGCTGAGGGAAAGGTCTCAGTTGTGGGAAGAGTGTGTTGCTCCAACCGAGATTCATGCGCAAGTAGATGGCCATATAACTCATCAGTAGTGAGAGGGTCTACACGAGTAGTGACAGAAGTGACAAAGGGATCATACTCCGGTCCTAGTCCAGCGAGAATAAAGGACCCCAATTCGAAGTCATTGAGGGGCTGCCCAGCGGCCGCAAGAGTGTCGGCCAGACTCTTCATTTTTTGGAAATATTCCGGGATGGTAGAGTTTGCTTTCTTAGCAGTTGCAAGTTGATAGTGCACTTGCATGATTCGAGCTCTAGACTGAGAGGTGAACATGCGTTCCAAGGTGACCCAGAGATCATGGGAAGTGGTGCACCCTACAACTTGAGAAAGAACTCCTTCCGTAAGAGAGGAGAGTAGGGTGCTGAGTATTAGCTGGTCCTGTTGGACCCATATTAGGTACTCTGGATTATTAGTAGCTGTTTCTGAGGTGTTACCCGGGTTGGGCAGTGTTGGGTGTGGCGGCTTGGTGGTGCCATCAAGAAAGCCGAAAACTTTTTGGCCACGCAAATATGGTATGATCTGTGCCTTCCAGAGTAAGAAGTTATCTTTGTTTAGTTTAACAGTAACAATGCTGTGTGGATGAACAAAGGAAGATATGCTGTTTGAGGTGGGATTTGAGACAGTAACGGTGGTTGTTGTTGAGGAAGAAGAATCGGCCATTTTTGGTGGGTCTTGTGCTCTGATACCATAAAAGAGTAATGAACAAAGTATAAAGGAAATTGCACAAGAGTTTGCTAAATGCGGCTTGCTCACTTGTGCAGGCTTGGCATCGGTTGTCATACATATATTGCGATTACATGTTGGAAATCAAACTTGTTTACAACTGTTTACAAGATAATATTTCAAATACAAAAGACAACAGAAGATAAGATGAGGTATCCAAATACAAAGAGATAAAGATAGGATAATGAATTTGAGTTTGAAGTCTTGATCTTCTAATCTTCACTTTTATCCTTATCTTGAATATTTGCTTTAACAGGGATTGCTACCTCTTTAGTGCAAATCTGGAGACTTGTAATATCTCGTAAGCTTCAATTATTGGTGATTATTGAACCAAAAAAGCTCAGTCAACATCTCTTACGTATTCGAGTGAAACTTAAATTTTCCCATGCAAACGTTACATGTGGCGGGAAGGTATGGATTTTTTGGAATAGTTCCGATTTCATTGTCCCTATCACATGGTGAACAATGCTCTGATTTTCATTTTCAATAGGTTGGCTCTGGTATTGTTGTGTGGTTCACACCAATATATGGTTTACATACAATCACTGATACGAGACGCCTTTGGTTGATTTAAAACAACACTATGACACTCATTCCGATCCATGGTTAATAGTAGAGACTTAAACACATTTTCGTCAGTTGAAGAACATGAGGGCCTATCAGCTCCAATGTTATTGTCTCTAGAAGAGTTCAATGATTGTGTATCTTGTTGCTCTCTAAATAGATCTTCCATATGATGGTCCTAAGCATACTTGGGCTAGTGGCTGAGGATTGGGAATACTTAAGCGTAGATTGGATCTTATGCTGTGCTCTAAGTCTTTTAGTCGCTTCTTTCCAAATTCGTGTGTTAGACATTTACCACGTCTGACGTCAAACCACGCTTTATTATTATTGCAATGTGTACGGTTGGGATATACGGGTCCTAAATCCTTTCGATTTCAAAACATGTGGATATAACATGTCGATTGTCTGGAGTATGTGCGCATCCTGGAACCTTATCCAACAATTGGTGGAACGAGTGGATTATATCATAAATTGCAGGCTTTGAAGAAAGATTTGAGAGATTGGAATACCTCTGTCTTGGGTAGTGTATTCGATCATCTTCACCATTTGGAACAAAAACTTCAGTGATGTGAGATTCATTTGATAAAACCCCAACCCAAGAGCATCGCATGGAATATCATGCGGCCCAAGCTCAATTTAAATTAGCAGCATGCAATCACCTTTGATATTGGGAACAAAAAGCACGAGTCAAATGGATATCAGCAGGTGACGCAAATACATCTTTCTTTCATAATATTGTGCAGGATCGGCATCGTTGTCAAACTATTACTTCTATCAGAGATAGCGATGGTACAATATGCGAGTCCCAATCCTCTATTCAGCAGGCTGCCATTTTGTATTATACACATCTCTTTACGGTGGACCAAAGCTTGGATGGTAGTGAGATTTTAGATTATATCCCTTCTATGATTTCAAATTCAGATACTCAGTCATTGGTGGAGATTCCAACAACGACAGATATTAAAGAAGCTGTATGGGCATTGGATCCTAATAGTACGCTGGGTCCAGATAGTTATAATGGTCATTTTTTCCGTACATGTTGGCATATAATTCAGTAGGATGTTCTCAAGGCTATGCAGGAGTTTTTTCTGGGCTTCCCGCTTCTGCACGCTATGGGTAGTACTTTAATAACACTTATACTGAAGGTCCCTAACCCACGTACTTTTTCGGATTTTTGGCCAATAAGCTTGGCCAATTTTATATCTAAAGTAGCCACTCGTATTCTTGCATTGAGATTACAACCAATATTGTCAAAAATAATGCCTATAGAACAAGCTGGTTTTCTACAAGGCCGGGATATATCGGATCATATTGTCATGGCTCCGGAGACGGTACACTTGTTGGATAAGAAGGTTAGAGGTTCGAATGTCATGATTAAATTAGACATGATGAAAGCATTCGATAGAGTGAGTTGGTCTTTTCTCTCTCCACTTCTTCATCGATTTGGTTTTGCGGCTCGTTTCAATAATCTCATCTTCAACCATTTAAAGGGTACATATTTATCAATCTTGGTCAACGGTGCTCCATCCAGTTAACTTCAGCCATCTAGGTGGGTTAAACAAGGTGACCTATTGTCTCCTTTATTATTAATTCTTGCATCTGAAGCATTCTCAATGGGTTTGAATTCTTTGGCATCGATTGGCGCTATCAAATCTTTTAATGTGGTCCGAGCACAACCTTGTATCCCGCACCTTGCTTTTGCAGATGACTTGCTTGTTTTTCTAAATGGGGAACTAATGAACTTGAGGAAATTTCGGTTATTTTTGCAAAAGTGTCAACGTGCCATGGGTCAAGCAGTTAATTTTCACAAAAGCCACTTTGTAGCAGCCTTATATCTATCAAGAGCAGCAATTCGGCGGATGGAACAGGAGCTACAAATGACATCTGTTCCTTTACCTCAAATATTTGGGATTTCAATTACATAGAGGAAAATAAAGGGCATCACATTTTTTAGCCTTAGTGCCTTCATTTCAATCTAAACTTTATATGTGGCAGAACAAGTTTTTGAATTATGCAGGCAGACTGATATTAATAAAACATGTTCTGGCGGCTATACCGTTACATATGATGGAAGCCTGTTCACTTCTTCAAAGCATCATCTGTATTTTGCAACCTTTAATTTGTAAATTCTTTTGGGGGGTTAATGATGAAAGGATACGACATTCCTGGGTCTCGGGAGATAGACTCTTTCGGTCAACTGCGGAAGGTGGATTGGGTCTTCGGAAGTTATAGGATATTCATATTGTATATTCTTGTCGATTATGGTGAAGATATCAGACGCAATGCTCTTTTTGTAGTAAATTCTTCCATTCAAGGTATGTCAATTGATCTACAATTGAAATAAGAATCACGGATTCACCAGTTTAGAAACGTATCTGTCGAGTACACTCAATTTGTACGACTCATCCAGAGATGAACACAAGCATGCCTGATGGACTTTTTCCTTAAAAAACGCGTACAATAAAATATGTGTGGTTGGGATCCGACGTTTATCATTACAGTTTGTTTGACATAAGCTTATACCACAAAATATACGCTTATTTTTATGGCGGCTATATCAAGAAGCCTTACCGATTCTTGATTATCTCGTTTGATTTGTTACAATCTGTCCCAGCCGCTGCCCGTTTTGTCTCATAGCTGTAGTGACACGTGATCATATTTTTCTGGAATGTCCCGAGGTAAGATCTATCTGGAGCTCTGTTCTTGCCTTGATGGCCCTGCTGTGCTGAGGCACACTCTTTAACCACACTTATTGCAATGGTGGATGTCTACTAGTTGTCGATCCTTTAAGGATAGATTACGTATTATTACACTAGCATTCATAACATGGGAGCTTTGGAAGGCTTATTCCTCAATTACTTTTGGTGATGGACATGGTGTCGTCAAACTACTGCGGAGATGATTCGACGAGCTATTCATGATTGGTCGTTAGCACAGTCCGGTAAAAAATATGTTGCGGTCTTTCGCTGATATTATGATTTCTTCGATGTAGGGTTGTTCGTTGGAAGCATCCTCCATCAGGACGATTTAAATTAGATACGGATACGGCACATGTGTTGTACCCCAACTGTACCGTACTTGAAACTATAATGAAATATTGATTCTTCCAAGTTCATTTTAATTAAGCTATATTACCGCTTCCTTATTTAAATTCATTTAAGATGGATAAACAATTGTACAAGTAGATATCACAAGGTATGTGAAATACCTTATAAATTCGGCCAAAAGGCCTTGATAAACCTTAGAATAATTTCCTTTTTATTAGAAGGCAAACCTAAATGGTTTTCACAAAGCAAATTTAAAATCATATTAGATAAAATAAACAATAGTATAAATTATATAAGTGTGAGCTATGATAAATGTGAAAAGACTAAAATACCCTCCTAAGACCCCAAGATTTCGGGCATGACCAATGGAGGGCTCTAGAACTCTCTCTATTATTCTAGCCATTTCTATTATTTAAAGTAATTACCTAGATTGTAATTAAATAATAAAACAAAAAGTAAGCATGCAAAGAAAAAATAATAAAATAATGAAAAGAAAGCTAGCATGGGAGGCAAAAAGCAATCCCTTCACAAGTTCAAGACTACTTTCCCACCCTTCATGAAACTGTTGTCCCCCTTCCCTCCCCATGGGCCGGCCACTCCCCTTTCCCTCAACCATTAGGTCTTCTTTAATACTACCTAGAAGCTTCACCCCATTTTCATCTTGAACTCACTCAAGAAGCCTCAAGCAAGACAACACTTAAGCTATTTCATCTCCTTAACCCCCATACCATACGGCCCTCCCCTTGGAGTTAGAGGATTCAACACAACTTCCATTTCCAAGCTCAAGAAGCATCTAGGTAAGTCTCCTTCTAAACATCTTAAGTGAATTCTCTATGTCAAATAATGAAGCTCACATGGGTGCTTTTATTTTACCCAAAACCATGACCTTCATGGTCACTCGGTACAAGATTTTCAATCCTTTTAGGTGGTGCAAGCTTTTGCTAGTTGAAGCTTCCTTCAAAACCTCATCTTGGTAAGAAGATCTAATATCAAGATAGCTCTATTTTTACTTAAGATGATGGCCAACATTTTTCTTTTGCCCCTCCAAAAACCGTGTGTTCCATGGATATAGAGGAGGAGAGTTTCAACTCATTTCATCAAAGATCCAAGCTAAGAAAAGGATCTAGCTTGAAGAGGAAAGTATACCTCAGACTCTCATGATTTATTTGAAGAATTAGTGACTTGAATGGTTAGTTATTTCTAAGATATAAACTTTAGTTGAATATACTAAGTATTAAGCATGAGACCTTAGTGGTTCCTTAAGAAAAATGTCTTGCATGTGATTAATTCCTCCAAAAATGATTTCTTTTCCTACATGCAATATGGCATGAGGCTATTTTAGGATGAAACAAGATTCAACAAAGTGGTTCTAGGCAAGAATGGTTCTTGGGTGAAGCTTGAGAAGCTCGAAGATGGTATGCATGTGCTAGTTGTAATTTTACAATGTTGTTTGGTGTGATGGAAATGAAATAGCATATAAATGTGTTGCATGCCTAAATAAACATTGTAAAATATGTTCATTTCACCACACAAGGCACTGCCAAGAAGAGGAGGTGTGGGTGAGTCATGAATCCAAGAAAGAACACATTTTGTGAGCACTAAGATATGTGAAATTTGCATGCTAGATGATTTATTACATGAGTATGTTTGGGCTCAAGTTGAAATGTGACATGGGTTATTTTGGTACAAGAACACGGGTTGTTTATGGAGGTTGAGTGATGCATAAATTAGTTGTACCAAGAATGGATTCAATAAAGTGCAAAGTGAGCAAATAAGATGAGGATCGTGTACAAAATTACAAACTGTCTTGGAATGATTCAAATGAGACTTAACAAAAGGTATGGAATCTGGAATATTCATGTAAAAAGGGTCTATTTGGTGGCTAATAAGCTATTTTATAAGAATAAGGTTAGTTGGTATGTATTTAACATGAAAAAGTGACAAAAGACTAAACTACTGGAACAGGGCAGTTTTATGTAGTGTATCGTGTGACCTAGAAATGGACCCTAGGAGATTGCAAATGATCTTATTTTTGGTAGGACTCTATCCCTGCATGTTTATGACGTCTGTGAGTTAGAATTTCGAAAAAATGAATTATGGTTTTGTCACAATAAAATTTGTAGTAAAACTGGTCAGTCCAGAATCAGCATGTGACCAATTTCGGGAGAATAACTAAATGACCCCTTTAAAGTTATTGGATTTTTCTGAAAATTTTATGATAACCACCTAAGACATTGATGAGCATGTCATGTAAATTTATCCACTTGGAATCATCTTTTTGATGGGTAATTATTGATTTGAAGTGGACGCACTAAATCTGGAAAATGGGCAGAACAGAGGAATAAGTTAAGAGGCCTTAATCTTGTGGATTTCGACTTAAGTGAATGTTTTGGGACCATGAATATTAGTCCTTGAGTAGGTTACTATGTTTTTCAGGTTTTGGTCCAAATTAATTACGACTTTACGGTCTTGGAAATTGAGAGAAAGATGACTACTGTACTGCTGGATTCAGCAGTACACTTTTTAACAACTTAATGATTTAACGGTCTTATTCATCTTAAAACGTTACGAAAATTTTATGACATGGATATAAGACCCCGTGATGCGTGTATATGACAAAAGACTATGAAAATAGGCCTGTTTGGTTAATTTTGGAAGCCTCATGAGCAGAATGTAAAATCTGGAAAAATTTTCAGCACATGGAAACCATGCCTATGTCATGACTTAAGTAATTTCTAAGATAATCCATGCCATGACTTGCATTGCATAAAATTTCATGTATCATGCATGATCACATGCACCATGAATCTGATTTTTATGAATTTCCGTATGCAAGCAAGTCTTTTCAAGCAAGCAAGTTTTCGTTATGCATATAAGTTATTTATGGTCCCATTTTTTTAAAAGAAAGCTTTATGATTCCCTTTCCGGCTAAGCATGCTTATAACCCGACTCCAGACCCGGGGTTAATAGGTCTGATGACATGATAAGTTTTGGACCCGTTTTGGACCCGGGGTTAATTGTTCCGATGATATGTTCTGGATCCGATCCAGGCCCGGGGTTAATCGGCCTGATATTATGTTCTGGACCCGTCCCATACCCAGGGTTAATTGGTCTGATGACATGTTCTGGACCCATTCAGATCCGGGGTTAATTGATATGATGCTCCGTTTTCTGATACGTTATTTTATGGGACCAAAATGATGATTTTGACATGACATGATATCATGCATTGCATCTTGCACAATTCATGAGAATTTTGGCGTGTTATAAGTTTCAGTTAGTAGGTAATATGATATTGTTCGTATGGTATTACTTAAAATTATTATTAGGATATATCGTCAAGCAGATTTAGGATTAAAGATCAGGTATGAATTAACATTTGAGGTTTGTGGGGATTTCTATTCATGTTATGATTCTTTATTTATTTTATGGTAGTTTATTGTATGCTTGCTGGGTGATTTTTGTCATTCATACCTTTATTTTTCCCCCAGAGCCAGTGAATGCTAAGGTTGAATGGATCGAGGATGAGCCGAAAGTGTCGTACCCGTAGTCGAGGAGATGAGAGGAGATCATGCCTAAGGACTTTTGTGCTGCTATGATGATGTACTATAAATCATATTGAACTCTTTGGGATTTCGGTTTATGCTGTTTGTGGACTACTATTTTGGGGACTTAATATTCTGTGATGCATGTTTATTTAAAAGTTTTAATGCTGCCTAAATTTTCCTGACATGTTAAATGTTAGCATGGGAGTCCATGACTTAACTGATGGATTTTCACATGTTACGCATGACACTTTGTACTCTCCTTAGTGAAGTATGGCATGTGCACCGTATTCGGACAAGGTCTGGGTGCGGAAATATCGATTCTTCCAATTTCGCTTTAATTAAGCTATAGTAACGCTTCCTTATTTAAATTCGCTTAAGATGGATACTAAACAATTATACAAGTAGCTATCACAAGGTATGTGAAATACCTTATAAATTCGGCCAAGAGGCCTTGACAAACCTTAGAATAATTTCCTCTTTATATGAAGGCAGACCTAAATGGTTTTCACAAAGCAAATTTGAAATCATATTAGATAAAATAAATAATATTATAAATTATATAAGTATGAGCCATGAAAATGTGAAAAGACTAAAATACCCTCCCAAGACCCCAAGACTTTCGGCCAAGGCCCAAGGGAAAGTCTCTAGAACCCTCCCCATTATTCTAGTCCATGTTTAATATTTAGAATATCTAATTAGTTGTAATTAAATAATAAAATAAAGGAAAGAACAACATGCATGAACTACTAGGTAGGAGAAATAGTAAACTAGTGCATCCTAATTCTAAGAAAATCGGCCACCAAGGAGTTCTTTAAGACTCCTTGGTCTTAACCTTTCCAAGACATCTTAGATTTAAGGAATAAATTATTGTGAAGCATGCAAAAAGGAAAATAATAAAATAATCAAAAGGGGCAAGCATGGGAGGCAAAAAGCAAAACCTTGACAAGTTCAAGACTACTTTCCCACCTTTCATGAAACTCTTGTCTCCCTTCCCTCCCCTAGCGCCGGCCACCGCTTCCCCTTTACACCCTCAAACTTTTTTTAAATTGGCTAGAAGCTTCCATCCATTTCATCTTGAACTCTCTCATGAGGTCTCTCAAGAAAAGAAAAACACTTAGACTATTTCATCTCCTTCTACCATACCATACGACCCCTCCTCTTGGAGTTAGGAGATTCAACTCAACTTCCACTTTCAAGTTCAAAGAAGCATCTAGGTAAGTCTCCTTCCAAGCATCTTAAGTGAATTTTCTATGTCAAGTAATGAAGCTCACTTGGTTCCTCCTCCTACCCCCCAAACCCGTGACCTCCATGGTCACTAGGTACAAGTTTTCCAACCTTTTAGGTGGTGCAAGCACATGCTAGTTTGAAGCTCCATTCAAAACCTTATCTTGGTAAGTAAATCTAATATTAAGATAGCTCTATTTTTCATTTAAGATGATGACTAAGGTTTTTCTTTTCCTCCCTTCAAAAACCGTGTGCTTCATGAATAAAAGAGGAGGAAAATTTCAACCCATCTCATCCAAGATCCAAGCTAAGAAAAGGCTCTAGCTTGAAGAGGCAAGTATACCTTAGACTCTCATGATTTATTTGAAGAATTAGTGACTTGAATGGCTAGTTATTTCTAAGATATAAACTTTAGTTGAATATACTAAGTATTAAGCATGAGACCTTAGTGATTCCTTAAGAAAAATGTCTTGCATGTGATTAATTCCTCCAAAGATGAATTCTTTTCCTACATGCAATATGGTATGAGGCTGTTTTAGGATGAAACAAGATTCAACAAAATGATTCTAGGAAAGAATGGTTCTTGGGTGAATGTTGAGAAGCTCCAAGATGGTATGCATGTGCTAGTTGTAATTTTACAAGGTTGTTTGGTGTGATGGAAATGAAATAGCATATAAATGTGTTGCATGCCTAAATAAACATTGTAAAATATGTTCATTTCACCACACAAGGCAAATGATCTTATTTTTGATAGGACTCTTGCCCTGCATGTTTATGACATCTGTGAGTTGGAATTTCGAAAAAAGGAATTATGGTTTTGTCACAATAAAATTTGTAGTAAAACTGGTCAGTCCAGAATCAGCATGTGACCAATTTCGGGAGAATAACTAAATGACCCCTTTAAAGTTATTGGATTTTTCTGAAAATTTTATGATAACCACCTAAGACATTGATGAGCATGTCATGTAAATTTATCAACTTGGAATCATCATTTTGATGGGTAATTATTGATTTGAAGTGGACGCACTAAATCTGGAAAATGGGCAGAACAGAGGAACAAGTTAAGAGGCCTTACTCTTGTGGATTTAGACTTAAGTGAATGGTTCGGGACCATGAATATTAGTCCTTGAGTAGGTTAATATGTTTTTCAGGTTTTGGCCCAAATTAATTACGACTTTACGGTTTGGGAAATTAAGGGAAAGATGACTACTGTACTGTTGGATTCAACAGTACACTTTTTAACAACTTCATGATTTAAGGGTCTTATTCATCTTAAAACGTTACAAAAATTTTATGACATGAATATAAGACCCCGTGATGCGCGTATATGACAAAAGACTATGAAAATAGGCCTGTTTGGTTAAATTTGGAAGCCTCGTGAACAGAATGTAAAATCTGGAAAAAATTTTAGCACATGGAAACCATGCCTATGTCATGACTTAAGTAATTTCTAAGATAATCCATGCCATGACTTGCATTGCATAAAATTTCATGTATCATGCATGATCACATGCACCATGAATCTGATTTTGACATGACATGATATCATGCATTGAATCTTGCACAATTCATGAGCATTTTGGCGTGTTGTACGTTTCAGTCAGTAAGTAATATGATATTGTTGGTATGGTATTACTTAAAATTATTATTAGGCTATATCGTCAAGCAGATTCAGGATTAAAGATCAGGTATAAATTAACACTTGAGGTTTGTGGGGATTTCTATTCATGTTATGATTCTTTATTTATTTCATGGTAGTTTATTGTATGCTTGCTGGGTGATTTTTATCACTCATGCCTTTATTTTTTCCCCCAGAGCCAGTGAATGCTAAGGTTGAATGGATCAAGGATGAGCCGAAAGTGCCGTACCCGTAGTCGAGGAGACGGGAGGAGATCATGCCTAAGGACTTTTGTGCTGCTATGTTAATGTGCTATAAATCATGTTGAACTCTTTGGGATTTCAGATTTATGTTGTTTGTGGACTACTATTCTGGGGATTTAATATTTCGTGATGCATGTTTATTTAAAAGTTTTAATTCTGCCTAAATTTTACTGCCATGTTAAATGTTAACATGTGATTCCATGACTTAAGTGATGGATTTTCACTTGTTACGCATGATGCTTTGTACTCTCCTTAGTGAAGTACGGCGGGTGTGCCGTATTCGGAGAAGGTCCGGGTGCGGGACGCTACAACATGGGTGTTTCACGGTCGCTGGGGAGCAATTTTACGAGATAGTCAGGGAAGCTTCATAGGTGCAATCTCGTTTCATCTGCCATTATCTACCTCGGCTGAAGCAGAATTCTAGGAAGCATACTATGCCTTCTTATTTTTCAATCGTTATTGGACTCTGATTGATATGGAGGTGGATGCACAATGTGTATTGTGTCAAGTACAATAGGGACGATCAAATAAAACCATGGTATTTTGAGATCTTTTACACAGTCTGTCTTTAACTCTGTCATTAACCAAGAGAAGCAAATCAACCGGCCCACTTTCTCACACAATATGGTCAGCTTCAAAATCATCTTTCAGTATTTTGCACCATTGAAGCTTTACCTCTGTTGGTTCAAGCAAGCTGTCAGATAGAGTCAACACCAATTTAAGACATCGATAACGCCTTTATCACACTTTGTTGCCCGTATCGATGTAAGATATAGGCAACTCGGGTACTCACATCTACTTCTCCTGGTTATGTATTACTTTTGCTTTCTTGACAATGTTGGCTTTGGAAATGGATTTGCTATTGGTTGCCTATGTCTGCGAATACAGGCAACATGGGTATCTTTTTTTTTTTCAGACAATGGCTCAAACTTATACCCAGCTACTAATATATTGGTGTCACTTATTCTCCTGTCATTTCTCTTTTGCATGGATCCATGGTGCTGTTTTCTCATAGAGCAAAGGTTTATCTACATACCCAGGCACACGGCTATGTGGCATCCTTCACTTAGGGGACTCTACAAGGTTTTTAACAATTTTTCTTTTCATGTCCGGAATCATTCCGAACGCAGCAGGACAATATATATGGGGATCAGTGAGAGAAGCTATTAGACTATCACATATATTGACATTTTACTCCTTTAGATACTCCAATTATATAATTATGTACACTATTCCCTTTGCCAAGGTTTTATCCACAAGGGTGGTTTTACTTGGCAAAGTTTTAATGCGGCATTTCATATATGATTGGAGATTAGAAATTATCCCCTCTTCACATTTTTTCTATTCATATGATGACACTGGATGTACTACAGTATTCCTCCGCCAAAAGTGAGGTATGAATAAATGTGGCGCCCCGCACCCCGGCCCTGCCGAAGTCGGTGCACCCGTCGTACTTCACTAAGGAGAGTATTAGGCGTCGTCCATACGCGTCGTGATCCATGATACTGATGCATGGATCTTTGTGCTTTCGCGCAATAAACATGCGAAACCATGGCAGAATTTAAAACTTCAAATTAAAGCGTCATCACAAGCAGTTAAAGTTTACAACCCACATAAATTGTAGCAGAAAACGACAAAAGCAAATTGTTTTCCCATCACAATTACATAACATCATCATCCCTTAACGCTGGTACGCTCGGTCTACTAACCCTGGTCATCCTCCAATGTACTCACGGGTAGGGAACCCTAGGCTCGTCATCGATCCATTCAACTTTGTCTCCTGCCACCTCTGGAGAGAAAAATAGGGTGAGTGACAATGTCACCAGCAAGTATACTATAATAATCATGAGTTAAATAGAAAGTACGAGCAAGAACCGAGCCCCAAATAATATTTGGTTTAGAAACATACCTGTCCTCCGATCAACATTCGATAAGGATCATCACTTAATGTAATAAGGTCATAACTTAAGAAAATCACTAGTTAGAGCGGAATATAACACAAGCAGACTGTAACATGCATCGACGAGTAACACGATAATCATCATCACTTAGGTTCTACAAGATTATGACAACTTAGTCTAAATACCATGTGTCGCTACACAATGACTCCATACGTGACATGCATGTATATGCACATATAATGCGTCATGATAAAATGAGAAAATGACTTTTCATGCTCTTCTTTCAAATCATCATCGTCATGAAACAATAGAGTGTTCAGATCTATCTTCCCGGATCTGAGGCGGTAACTTCTCCCCTTCGAATCTATTATTACCGGATTCAGAACGGTAACATCATCATTCTTTCAGATCTATCTTCCCGGATCTGAGGCGGTAACTTCTCCCCTTCGAATTTATTATTCCCGGATTCGGAACGATAACGTCATCATTCTTTCAGATCGCTTAACCCGGATCTGCTCAGGTTCATACTGGCCAGTTCATACTCACACACGGTACCGATGGGGAAGCGTTCTTTAAAAAAAACATAAAATCATCTTTCTGAAAACGCTTTTCATCTTTCTTTCACGTAAAACCCATGCCATAAACCATGCAAGTGACGATGATGCAGTGTATGACATGCAATGTACAAATGACGACATAATGCATGACATAACGAATGGGCATGTTTCGTTAGCATGCTGGAATTTTCCAGCTTCGTGGTGTCTACTTCTTCTTAGGAATTTCCTGCTAACATGCACGTTTTAGACCCATTTAATCACATGTACTCCTCCGTAACTGTCATAAGCGAATGCCATGCATGCGTTGCAAACTTACGATATCAATACGAGACTCATTTACTCCTTTTCATAAAACAATGCAATCTGAATTCTGAAACGACCATATTTTACTATAAAATTTATTGTGACAAATCCTTTAATCTTTTTCTGGAAATTCCAACTCCCTAACTTAATAAACTCATCGGGCTAGCATCCTGCCAATTTTTAGCCCAAAACCTATTTTCTATGGCCTCTTTCCAGATCATGCAATGTGTGAGATAAATTCTGCCTATCCAGCATAATTCAGTTTGACCCGTTTTACTAGGAAATTACTTAAAAATAAACCACAACTTATTTTGATAAAATTCCAACTGCCATCTCTCCTTTATTCATGAGGCTAGTACCATGCCGAAAATTAATGGATTTGCGTACCCCTAAGGTCCATTTTTAGGCTACTAAACACATTAATTGAATTCTGTCCAGTACAACTTTTCCAGTAAGACCAATCCTAGTAGAAAATTCATTAAAAATAAACTGTGGCTCTTTTTAAGGTGATTCTAACTCTCACATTTAACAAACACATAAAACTATTAGCATACCAAAAATCAGTGGAATTGAAGGTTCTTAAGGTCCCTTTTCTGGCTTTACAAAACAGCTAAAATTTCGGTCCAGCTCCAGAATTTTTCAGTGATCATATCTTCCTCCTAAATGTCCTTGGCTCACATTTTTGTCACTATTACTTAGCAACGATTTGAGATGAACACACACACCCTTTACGTCAGCCTCATTATTTGGAGCATGCAAGAAAATGACAGACTCAAGAGTATTTTAAGCCTAACAGACAACAAGATTAAACCTTGTCTCCATTTCCTTGCCATAATGACATTTTCCATTTAAAACTCACCCAACCTCCCTTATCCCTTCCACCGTGGCCCCTTTCACCATAAAAAAAGATCTTTAAAACATTCAAGCCTAGATTAGAACATAAACATGCATATGACCCTCAAAGAACACATCTTTGGAGCAAAGTTCCACTCCTTCACATTTAAAAGCCTAGGGCCGAAAGTTTTGGACTTAAAACTCACCATTTCACAACTAAGATCAAGTATTAGATTTTTCTAGTCATTCATGCACACACTTTCACGTCTAAACCATAAAAAGTATAGTGTACTTGCCTTAGGAGTTCTTGGATTTGGCTCGGGTTGGTTGGCACGAGAAGCACTTCCTCCTCTCTTTTCCTATCACACACGGCATAGGCTCTTGTTAGCCCTTCTTTAGATTATGTGATACTTCTTATAGAGGGAATGAAGGGTCTTACCATTTGCACCTTGGATGGATGGAGGGAGATCTCCATTTGCTCAAGCATTCTTCTTGTTTGAAGTTTAGGAAAATTCTTCCCCTAAGGCCGTGACACCTACGGCTGATCAAAGAAGGGGATATAAATTTCTCTTTCCTTAGTATGTAACTCACTAGGATTTGTGGAGAGATCTTACCTAGATGGCCTTGGAATGGTGTGGTTCTTGGTCTTCCTTCTTGGTTCTTTTATTTTCGCCGGTATAGTGAGAGGAGAGGGAGGAGCACCTCTTCTTTGAAACAGCCTTTTAAGTTTCTTGGTTTAAATAGGTAGAGGAAAACCTTTCTTGTAACAAGGGAGGAATTAACTCCTTCCCTTGGGTTAAGCAGCCGGCGGTCTTCATGGGAGAGGGAAAGTCCCTCTTTAAATGACATTCATCAAGTATCTCAACCACATTGTTCACTTAAGGATCCCTTCCTAATCTTGAATGCAATTGGCTTATCTCCCTTAGGCTTGATTGGCCGAAGCACACATATATCTACCCTAATTATAATCATTTCTTCAATGTTACATGCACGTATATGTTTGTATAATTATAATTATCTACCTTTTATTTTCATCATTTTAAGGGTACCTTTCATACACAATTCATTCCGCTGTACTTTTATACCTATGACTGATATTCGTACATATATCCCGCCTGTACTTCTCATAATTCCTATCCATACATGTGTAACTATATATATATACCCGTATATGTTTATATGCATGCACACCCATACATATATTTAACCGTATAGGTGTATATTTAGATATATATATATATATATATATATATATATATATATATATGACATGCTTCTCCGAAGATTATTTTATTGTCACACATATACCTCTAGATTCGTGTATATGTTTCCGTATATCAATGTGTATACCCACATATCAGTCATAAGCTATTCATTTCTTAGATCTTGCTGTTATTCCTTCGCTTTGCTTGTGTTTATGGAACTCATGAATTTACATACTAACTCTCACTTTATGTGACTCCTATTCGCACTTGTCTATGCACATACATATATTGGTATATTTATATATATATATATCGCCTGCTTACACAAGTGTGTAGTGCCACTGATTCCCTGCCGAGTTAGATCTACTAGACCTTCAGATTTATAAAAATTGATGGCCAAGGTTCTTTGGGTCTTATCTCCAGACGATATTGGGGATGGAAGAAGAGAGTTCTTGCTTTGTTAAGGCTTACTTGGACTCATCTTCTGGAGTTTGTAAACGAAACTTATTCTTAGGGTTTCCTTGCTTATATCCCCTATGGTCCATAATCCATCAACCTCTTGTTAATGGCCCATCCTATGGGGAGTACCTCTCCCTTCCTTAGTTGCTATGTTAGTTTGTAGCGGGGTACAACAATAAATATATCTATCTTTTGGACAAAAAATTATTGCTTGAGTGGGATTATGTAAAAGTCTACAATGGTTGTCCTATTTCCTAGCCTTGGCCGAATTTTGCATGGAAGAAGGTAATTGATAGGATTTCTTGATTTAAGTGATTGATGGAAGGAGAAGAAATTTGCATGTAATTCTAATAGAGGATTCTCTTACATAGTGTAAGAGTGGAAGTGATGCAGGAGTACTTTTAGAAAAATAAAATCCTTGGGGAAAAGGGGAAGGGAAGGCCAGATGGGGAAAGGTATGCTAGTGGGAAGAAAAGGTTTTCTTATGGAATGGGATTGATTGTTAATTACTTTGTGTAAGTGATGTGACATTAAGAGATCAAAAATTGAAAAAAGAATGAGGGGTGGCTAGGTAGAGAAAGAAAAATGAAAATAGGGAGAAAAGTGGTTTCATGAAATTTGATAGACTGGCTGTCTTTCATGTTGCAAGACTTGAAATGATGATACTAACCTACAATAAAATAGTTGAATGAAAATTTTAAGTCCTTCCTCCATTGTTGGCCGAAATTATGGATAATGTTTTGCATGATGTAGTTTTTCTTGGATTTGAGAATAGTTGAAGGGAAAGAGTTGCATGAATTCTTATTGATTAATCTTACACTTATTAAGCTAACACTTTATAGTTTTTAAGTTTGTTTAACCTATGCCTGTTAGTTCCAATGCTGTTCAACGATTGCACTTAATTTCTATCATAATTTCTCTTTGCTATCTTTGTCTCTTAGTCCGAAAATGCAGGTCGTGAAAGTCCTCCATCCTTATAAAAAGTTACATCCTCGAAACTTAAGGGTTCACTTGTAATTAACCGCTTAATGTTTTCTCTAATGATTCAATTTCTACCACTTGTAACAAAATTTTTGACGTAATAGCTTGGTGCTCAACATGCTTCTCTAAAGACATATCTTATAGTTTTGATTTGGAATCCAAATTTTCCACCTATGGATGCGTATCTGTGGTTGAGACTTGTATATAACTTATTCTAACTCCAGTGATGTTAGCAGTTATGCCTTCCGGTATAATTACTTTGACTGCTATTAATCTATCAATGCTAACATTCCCAATATTTTGTTCATACTTAAGTTGCATATTTCGTCATATCTGATGCCGCGTTTGATGTCTAAAATCCCGGGTCGTGCTCCATTTAGACCTGATGATCCATTCGCGAGGTTCCTTCTTGTCGTTGTACTCCTACCTGTGGAATTATTCTCCTTCTGGGATATTCTCTTATCCGGTGTCCTTTTCCACCCCATCTGAAACAAGCATCCGTTCCTAAACGATATTCTCAGTGTGTTGTTTCCAATATTGGGGACATCTAGGTCTTGTCATTGTCTGCTGCACATACGGGCGCCATCTCCGAGTTTGAATTCTCCTGTTCCTTTTCTCACGGTCCAATGATGCGATAGCTCGCTCCACTCTGTAACAGTTAACTAATACTTCTCAAAAGTGTCAGATTATACCCCAACCATCCAATTCCGAATTCGAGAGTCCAGACCATGCCAGAACTGGGCATCTTAATGGTGTCATCACTCATGATCTCGGAAGATACCTTCCTAAAGTGACAAACCGCTGAAAATATTCGAAGACTGAGACACCTGCCTCTTGTTTCAGATTATTAAATTCTTCCACCCTTTGTTCCAACAAAGCTGGGGAGATATAAAATGTACTGAACTCCTCTATAAAGTCAGTCCATGACATTGGCTGAGGAAAAGTCCGAAAGTGCATCCTCCACCACTGTCTAGCTCGCCCTGTCAGGAATGGCCATATGATCTACTCTTTTACTTCCTCATGTGCGTGTATCAGGCGGAAGCTATCCTATACCTTATCCAACCACTGCTCTGCTTCTTTTGCATCAGGCTCCCGTGGAAATTTGGTACTCGTGTATTGATTAATAGTCCGTAGTAATACCCAAGACTCCTCTGTGTCTTAGATTGGGACGGAGGAGGTGCACTGAAGCACTGAGCTGTCTGAGTCTGCGATAATCTGGCTATCTGACTCAATATATAAATAGACTTTGTGACTGTGCGGACAGCCTCATCCATGGAAAGTGCCACAGGCGGTGTAACTGGTGTCAGTGGCATCTCAGTCGATCCAGGAACTGGGACCAACCCTAGTGAAGGCTGTGAGGGCGGGTGTCTTCCTAATCGTGTTTTCATCGTGCAGAAATTATCACGTCATTGTTATTAGTTTTTATTAAAGCATATAAGATCCCACTTAGAAATTTTATGTTATATTCAATATTATACCCTTCTGAACTTCACTATGTAACTCTTACTAAACTGTCCCATTCTTCATCAAACTTAAGTTCTAAGATCATAGCCTATGTACTTGTTGTTGTTTCGCTTAAGTCGTCTGATGTGGATCTAGAGCCTTAGGCTCTGATACCACCTGTAGCGCTCTACCCAGGACTAGGGTGTTGGCATGGTGCACCCGCCGTACTCTATTACGAGAAGTACAAGTCGTCGATGTTATATATGTACAAATCATAGAAACATGTATCGATAAGCAAAAATGAAATAACATAAGCAGAAATAAACATCAACATAAGTACATCCTAATAAATCCACATGAGTGTCGTAAGTACATCAAAAGTACAAAATATCCAAAACACAGAGTTGAATATCCAGAATACAAAAGAGGCTGTAGCCAGCTACTAGTCAGCTCCACACTACTAGTCTCGAGGCTCATCTTCAATAAACTCTAGCTTAGGGTCTTGTGGATCTGCGTGGTGAAATAAAAGGGTGAGTAATAACGAATCGCTCAGCAAGTAGTTCTGCTTAGGTTCATCAAGTGGATCATATATGGGGACAGGGGTAGTGGGTGGTACAGTATGGTGTAACACATGTATCATAATGCTCAATGTAAACAAGAATAGTAAAACATAGAGTAATTGCGGAATAATAAAGCACAGCGTAAGTGCAGAAATAATAAAGCAGATACCATATCATGCATCACTATCATAATGTAACAATTACACAAAGACAAAATTCCAAAAAATGGTGCATGATAAGGTTCGGCCATAGGGCCATAAATGGCATTTATATGATGACTTACACCCATGTGAAAACACCTATGTGACTATATGTACGATATGTATAATATCTATGAAAAATATGCACATTGGAACACTACATAAAATTTGGAAATTAAAATATGTATGAAAGACAACTTTCGGCCCTAGGGCCAAATTGATGCCTTATCATGGATTAACCTCATTCAAGAATATCATGTAATAATATGTATAGCGTATGTCATATGAAGTAACCCTATTCTACTTAAAGGAAAAAGCATGAGCATGACACTGGATAAAATGGGAAATTAAGAAAGGCACCTACAATAACTTTTGGCCCTAAGACTTGTGGGCACCCTCAAAATGAATTATACGTACTTGTACACGGTTAACTAAATATAAGGGTTATGTGTAAAATTATTGGCAACTAACATAATTGTTGTACACCTTAAGTAAAGAAATTAAAATATGCATGTATGAAAATAAACGGCCAGGAGGGGTCATTTGGCCCAACTATAATAAGACAAACTATTTGTATTAATACCAAGTAAATATACATTAGTAACAAATAAGTACATAATTCAAATCAACAATAATCACGATGCTAATTTCAAAAAGGGTCAAGATTGTTAACAAAGAATGTTTCAAGATTATTTCATCCAGATTTATTCTTCTACGTGGTCGGACACCTTGAGTTATATCGCCTATAATAAGGTCGTGTGGGTGATCCCTATGCCATCTTAGTTGATTATTCTCTAAGTTCTCATGCATTTTTAAGTGATCATGCATTTCTAGTGTGTTGTGCTCATCATGTACAATATTCTCTTCTATATCAACTAACACGACTTTAGTTCAAAATCACCGTCATATTCTTTATCTTTTTCAAACTCGTCAAACTCATTAAACTTCAAATCAATAGATTCTAAGATTTGTCTAGTGATAGGATTATAACATCGATATGCTTTAGAATTCACAGAATATCCAACAAAGATGCATTCAATTGATTTAGATTCAAATTTATCTAGATTATCTTTTGTATTCAAAACAAAGCATTTACAACCAAACACACGAAAGTAATCAATTTTAGGCATGCGATCATTTACTATTTCATAAGGAGTTTTCATAAGGAGTTTTGTTTATCTTCTTTCTAAACGACAAACGATTAACTATATAGCATGCACAATTTACGGCTTACTCCAACAAAAATCTAGGCAATTTATTTTGACATAGCATGTTTCTAGCAATTTCTTGTAGTGTCATATTCTTTATTTCTACTACTCCATTTAATTGTAGTGTCCTAGGTGGCAAAAACTCGTGTTTAATACCTTTTTCTTCACAAAATGCAATCATGTCCTTATTTTTAAATTCTCCGCCTCTATCGCTCCTAATGTTTTTCACATTCAAACCATATTCATTTTCAAGTTGTTTTATTAATTTAGCAATCTCAACAACACTATCATCTTTATTCACAAGAAATAAAGTCCATGTATAGCGAGAAAAAAAAATGTCGTGGTCTAGATGCATTTATGGTAAATGAATGTCGTGTATGCATCAATGGTTTCTTTTCATATTTATACGACACATAATTATATCTTGTATGATATGAAGAAGAAACACGATGAGATGAAGAGGGGGGAGTCTAGGCTTCCCTTTCGGCACCACATTTATCTTGAATGCTTCGGTTTTCTTAAATGAAGATCGAATGAATTTGGTTCATTTATTTAGTGTCTCATTTTTCTGAACGTATCCTAATCCGGTTTTTTCTCTATCATGCTTTTGTGGAGAGATGATGCGATCTACCATGTTTGTACCTGTGTCAAACTGTTTCATCATTTTTTCTAAATTTGCATTACTTGATTTCAAATTTGAAATCTCGGATTTCATTTCATTATTTTGTGTCGTTAATGATAAGACCTCTAATTTCAATGCATTGATTATGCAAGACGACTTTTCTTTTGAGTCGTTTAATTGAAAAACAAGGTTCGTGTTAGATGATTCTAATAACTTCTTGTCTTCAATTAACCGTTTCCTTTTCTTTTGCAAGAGTTTGTGAATTTATGCAATTCTAAATATTGACTAAACAAGTCATCATAGGAAGGATCAGAATCAGAATCAGAAGATACCTCATTTGATGGTTTGGATGCAAAGCATACTTGTGCCCTCTCTTCTTCGGCATCAGTCTCAGAGTCAGATGAATCACTCCAAGTGGAGGCCTTGAGAGCTCTTCTTGAGTTCCTTTGTTTAGGTTCTGAGACAAGCCTAGTTTTGGTCCAATCCTTGTTAAGGTTTTTGTTCGTTTGTTTGTCCTTGACAAGTGTCCAAGTCTCCCACATTAATAGCATTTTATGTCTCTATCATTATTTTTTGTTTTTATTTCTCTTAGTCGGAACGGCCTTAGTTTTATTCTTAAATGATTTTCTCATAAATTTTCTCATCCTTTTAGCCAATAGTATTAAATCTTCATTGTCAAATTCAGTTTCACTATCATCTACGTGATCGAAAGAAGTAGAGACGTATTCATTTGACTTAAAAGCAATAGTCTTACCTTGTTTAGACGTTGTTTCCGATTTCCTCTATGTAAGTTTGTTTTTGTGTACCTTTAGAGATCCAATTAGTTCCTCCATTTTTATTGATCTCATTTCTTTACTCTCCTCAATTGCTGTGACTTTAGGGTCTCATTCGGATGGGAGACTTCTTAGTACCTTTTGAACCTTTCCTTCTGTAGAAAAAGCTTTGCCAAGAGACTCAAGAGAATTACAAATGTTAGTCAACCGTAAGTCCATATCAACAATAGATTCATTTGGCAATAATTTGAAAGACTCAAGAGTGGACATAAGCATATTTATTTTAGACTCTTTAACTTGGCTAGTCCCTTCAAGTTTCATCTCAAGAATTCTCCACATCTCTTGGGCACTAGAGCAGTTAGACACGTAACTTGATTCACTTTTACTCAGCCCGTTTAAAAGTAGTTGCATGGCTCTAGCATTCATACTTAATCTCTTTTTGTCATCACTAGTGTATTCTTGTTTCGGTTTTATGATTTCTAGTGTGACATCATCAACAGTAGATAACTTAGAGGGAAAAAAAGGACCGTCTTCTATTGTAGACCACAAATCAATATCAATAGCCATAAGAAATAGTTCCATTCCAAGTTTCCATTTGATAAAGGACTCACCATCAAAAAGAGGAGGCCTTTGACTCAACATACCTTCTTGTTCAGTCTTGTGACTAGTGGTTTTCATCTCACAAAGATCGTCGGATCTCCTTTTCATGAGAGTGCCTGCGCTCTGATACCACTTGTAGGACCTATATAGAACCACTAGAAGGGGGGGTTGAATAGTAGGTGCGGAAAATTTGGTTTTTCAGATTTTGATTTGAAACGATTTAAAGACCTAGTTACAAATGTCCAAAAATTTTGAAATTTGGTGAGTAACTACTCTCAGATGTTCTGAGTATCTCATTAAAATTACAAATTACAATTCAACTCCTAACCCTTTGAAAATACGTTTTTAGTCAGATTGCGCAAATCTGTCAAAAACAGTACTCCGATTTGAAAATTTTATTCCAATTGATTGGAGACTCCAAATGGTCTGAAAATTTAAAGACAAGACCCTACATATATGTATTTAAATGGGTTGAAAAATTTTTTAAAAATTCTTTTGGGAAGTATATCAATCACGTTGATGTTCTCGACCTTTACAACTCTTAAAATCAGATTGCACTAGTCTCAGAACTATTCAAGTTTCATTGACTTATACTTGTCCAAATGAGTTGAAAAACTTACGCCAAATGAAAACTAAGAGGCGTGGCTATGTTTCTGTAGAAGTTTTTGATTTTTGAAATTCGTTTGCTATTTTTACTCTTGCAATGAAAATGATGTAAAATGTTGGAAACTGAAAGTAAAGTGCTGAAACTAAAGACACCAACAATTTCATATTGGTGTGGTTAAATCAACCTACTCTAGTCTTCGAGGACACCTTCCTCAGTTATGACTAAACACAATATAACATCTTACCACAAGGTTTTCTGGAGTTACACACCAACTCCACACTTTTAAAACGATACAATCAACCACACGGATCACGAACACCACCAGCGAACGAGTGACGGTTTGATCACACCTTGCTCAACCTTTTACAACAAATGAAGCGTGTATGGTTGTATAATCAAAGCCTATACAATATTTTAAATATATGAACAATAGGTTTGAGAGAAGAATAAGAAGAAGAAAGAAATGTAGAAGAAGAGAGTAGAAGATCCTTTTGCACTTGAGAGATAATGAGAGTTGTCTTGCTTTTGTTTGCTACATCTCTTCGCCTTTTTATGTCGCTTGGCCGCCCCTCTTAGGTCATCCTCCTCTCATGAAAATTCTCTTTAATGTCATTGGAAGATTACCTTGTGTAGATATGACATCATCTTGCTCACTTGGAACAAGATAATTGGAGGGACGACTTGGCCTTGCTTACGTGGCCCTTGATGATTGGTCCAACTTGTCATCATTTAGTGTGCTGTAAAATCTGAGAATAAATTGCAAAACATGGGCAAAAAAAATTCAAAACGTTGCCAAATAATCATCATTTAATCCCTTCAATTTTGGGATGCCAATTAGCCACCATTACTAGCGTAAAATCGGCCAGCACTAGTAGCACATGCTGAAATTTTCAGCATGTGTTACATTTTCAAAATGTTTGAATTGTTACCTTGTGCAGCTCCCTCTTTTATGTCACTAAACTTGTGTGGCGTATTCTCCCCCAATTAAGATGCCAACTAAGCTCCACATAGGCTCCATTAAGGTTGAACATGGCGTGTAAGAACTCTTGAACATGTGCTGAATTTCACTTTGGTAAACTTCGTAAAATAATGCACAATAATTACACATATATGGTAAATTCCAATCAGCCCTAATTTGAATTTTCTAAAACACTTTAACATGTCTTGAATGTGTAAAAAGTGTCTAGATACATGTGACGAGTCATGCCAAAAACGTTCCATGTGTTATGTTCGTAGAAAACAGAATTTCCGACTTTCGTCGATTACGCGATTTTTCTCCGATTAAGTTCAAACTTTTTGCACATGTTATATATATTATGTCACACATAATATACATGACATAAATTAAATATATAGCTCATATGGCTGATGTAGTAGGCGCCCCATGTAGTGCCCTGCACCGTCCTTCCCGCGTACGGTGCACCTGTCGTACTTCACTACCGAGAGTACCAGGCGTCAATCCACATCGTGACGTAGTCCATGACGAAATGTATGGACTTTTCTGCTTAGACATCAACAGGTAAGCAAAATTGAGGCAGAATAAAAACTTTTAAATAAAAACAAGCCAAACATCCATCCCAACATGTACAACCATGTCCACAAAATATAAAGAGAAATCCGAAATTAAAGTTTCTTCATAAGTCCCTCAAACATAACCATCCTGACAAAGTCCTTAAGTTGTCCCTCTCTTGCGCGTCTATGGATAGGGAACCCTAGGCTCGTCATCGATCCATTCTATCCCATCTCCTGCAGGCTCTGGGAGGAAAAATAATGGGGTGAGTGACAAGGTCACCAGCAAGTATACCATAAATAATCATGAATTAAATGGAAAGTATACATAAGAACCAAACCCCAAAAGGTTTGGATTCACAGCATACCTGACTTTCAATCCATCATCTGTAAGGACATAAGATCATGACTTAAGAAACGAGAAATCACATTAAGATCATAACTTAGGAGGCAATAAACCATAACATCATAGCCTGAGTAATAGTACATTGATCATTTGACTAGCCATGAAATGCAGCATGTATGAGTATGCACATGTGATGCAGCATGATAAAAATGAAGATAAGTTCTTTCAATCTTTCTTTCAAAAACATCATCATCAATAAAATGAGGGAAGGGAGTATTCAGGTATATTATATCTGGATCTAAGGCGGCCATACCATTCCCTTTAGATCTATTATGTCCGGATCTGAAAACGGTCATACAGTCAATCATCTTCATCAGGTCTATTCTCTCCGGACCTGTACGGTCATAAATCATCACTATCAGGTCTATTCTCTCTGAGCCTGAATGGTCATAATCATCATAACCAGGTCTATTCTCTCCGGGCATGTACGGTCATAATCATCGTCAGATCAATTAGCCCCGGATCTGGAGCGGGTTATGCTGGCAAGGAATCAATGGTACCAATATGAATCGTTCTTTTCAAAATTGAGATCTTATCTTTAAAAGAGTGTTCTGGAATTTCTTTGACATAAAATCAGTTTCATAACTCGTGTAAATGAGGACGATGCAATGCGTGACGTGCAATATGCAATTCATGACTAAATGCATCACATAATCCACGTATGGTCTTGTTCTTTCGGCTGGAAATTTTTTTCAGAATTTACGTTCTGTTCATGCGGCCTCAAACATAACAAATCAGACCTATTTTCATAATCTCATTCCATACATGTGCACAATGGAGTCTTATTTATATGCCATTAAAATTTCGTAACATTTTGAGATAAACAAAACCCTCAAATCATTAAGTTACTAAACAAAGTACTGCTGAATCCAGCAGCGCAATACCCATCTTTACCTTACTTTCAAGTCCATAAAATCTTATTTAATTTGGGCCGACACCTGAAAAACATAGTAAACATACCAAGAAATAATATTCATAGGCCCACTAGCACATACAAGTCCAAATTCGCAACAATAAGGTCTCCCAACTCATGCCATAATTCTGTCCTGTTTTAAAGTTTTTGTAACACAACTTCAATTCGGTTGTTAGCCCTCAAAACTGGTGGTATCAAGCTGATCTGTTTACATGGACATGTTCATCTATGTCTTAAGTAATTACCATAAAAGTTCTAGAGCAATCCAATGGGTTTAGATGGGTCATTTAATTACTTTCCTAAAGCTAGGCACATGCAGAATCTGGAATGACCAGTTGTCACTAAATATTTTATTACGGATAAACCACAAGCCCTTTTACCAAAATTCCAACTTACAGATTTAATACACAGACAAGGCTAGCATCCTACCAAAACTCAGCTCATTTGCACGTTCCTAAGGTCTATTTTCGGGTCACAAAACACGCCTCTTAAATCTGTCCAGTTCCAGTAGTTTTCTCTTTTTGTCACTTTTCTTGTCAAGTGTTTACCAACTAAACTTATTCCTCTAAAATGACTTACTGGCCATTAAATACACCCTTTAACCTAGACATTCCTGGTTCCATAACATTCAATAGGCTACATAGGAATCACTTCAAAAACAGTTTTGAAACTTACGCATATCACACATCATTATTGCACTTTTTGTACTTAATAAAGTCTACCTTTGGCATGACTAATTTATGTATCACATAACCCCCATAAACAGCCCGTTTCTTACACATGAAAGGACTCATATTTCATTTTAAAGTGAACATGATGCACCCATGTAATAAATCATTCAAACATACAACTTTCCTTCATCTTTTGCCTCACAAGATATGTTCTTCACAAGAATCAATACTCATTCCTACCTCCCCATTCAAGCCGTCCCCTTCCATGGTAAAAAAAGGAATTTTACCATGTTTACCTTAGACATACAACACATTCATATTCAATGTAGGCAAAGAACTCATCTTTGGAAGAATTTCACACATACAAGTCACTTTTCTTAAGGAACAACTAATTTCTCATGCTCTAAGCTTAGTACCTCCAACTAAGATTCATATCTTAAAGATAGCTAGTCATTCAAGCATACACTTCACAAAGAATTCAATATTATCTAGAGTATACTTGCCTCTTTAAGCTAGAACCTTCCTTTAGCTTGGATCTTGGATGAAATGGATTGAAGTTTTTCCTCCCCTACTCCATGTGACATACGGTTTTGGAGGGAGAAAAAGGAGGAACATTAGCTATCCATTTATATGAAGAATAGAGCTATATTAAGGTTATATTGGCTTACCAAAATGAGGCTTGAATGGAGTTCAAACCACCAAGGTGTTAGCACCACTTAGTAGCTTTCAAGATTCCCACCTAGTGACCAAGGAGGGCCACGGTTTTAGCAAGGAAAAACGGCCAATGTGAGCTTCATCCTTTGAAATATGGAATTTACTTAAGGAGCTTAGCATGTAACTTACCTAGATGTATCTTGAAACTTGAAGATGGAGGTGATCTTGAGTCTCCTAGCTCACTCCTAGAAACCGTATGGAAGGAAGAAGATGGTGATGGGATAGCTTAAGTGTTTAATGATCCTTAATGTCTTGCTTGGGAATTTCTTTGAAGTGTGGAGGGTTGAAGATGAAAATGGAGCTTCTAATTAAAAAGAAGAAGTCTCCTTGATAAGAGAAGGGGAGCCCGACGGTTCCTTAAAGAAGTGAGGAGGGAAAACCTTTCATTTGCATGGACATCATAATGAAGTTCACTTAATGCCTAACATGAGTTACATTTTGGGATAGGTTTAGGAAAAAGTAATTAAGGTTATTGATGGAGTCTTCTTGGCTTGACCTAGGGAGTAACCGGCGGTTGAGGGGTTAGCCCTAAGCTAATTTATTCCTCAATTGCTTTATCCCACTTATTCCTTAAGTTAACTTTCAGGATGTGTTATAAAGTAACTAGGGTTGTTTAAGGAATTACCATGGATTATCCATGGGTTAATCCGGCAGTTGGGTTTCATAGGGTGGGGCTTTTATTTACTGCATAGTAGCTCTTTTACTCTTTAGTTGCTTTAAGGTAAAAAGATCACTAAAGTTGTTAGTTGAGGTGTTAAGGGAAAAGGTGATCCCATTAATCTTCCATTGCTTGCATCCAACGGTTTCTAAAGAAAAAGGAGAAGAATTCCTCAATCTTCGATCATCCTCATAATTTACTATTTGTATGAGACCTTTTTAGAATTTCTTTGAGAGACAATTAAAGTGATTAGTTGGATCATTTAAATCAAAAGTGATCTCATGTATGACTTATTATATTAATACCCGGTGGCCTTAAAGGAAAAAGGGGGAAACTTTTTCCTTAGACTCTTGAGTCACATTTAGTGGAACACTCAATTCCATGTGTAAGCTTTTAGGCTTAGTCTTTTAAGAGGCTATTAGAAGTTAGTTATCTTTTAAGGATTTAGATACCCTAGAGTTTCCAAGACCCTTGTGGCCGAAAATTCTAAGAATCCTGGGAGGGTAAAATTGTCAATTCACATGCTTCATAATACATACTTGGAGTAGTATACTATTTCCTACAATATTAAAGAAGCGTTAATAAAACTTAATAAAATGTACTTTTCAGAAATAACGTTCCAATACACCACTTCATATTAGTCTCAAATACAGTATGATTTCCGTGGGGTACAACATCCTCCCCCCTTATTACAAGTTTCTGCCTCAAAACTTAAGAGCACTAAAAAAATGTTGGTATAAGCTTTTCATGTTTTCTTCCGTCTCTCAAGTGGCTTCGTAAGAGGCCATGAAATGGTGGACTTCGTCAGACAATCAACTATGACCCGAATAGCATCATGTTCATTCTTTGTCCGGTTAGTCATAAACTCCATATTGTCGTGAGCCCGTTTCCACTCGGGACTTAAAGGGGTTGCCACAATCTTCCGGATCTTTGATGCTCCGTTCTTATCCTCTGGTACGTAAGACAGAAGAAAGTGTCTATCTTACCCCTTTAGAACTGCTTCGTTCAACTTATCTTAGAGGCATATCGGCACTTATTCTTAATTTTTCTAGACGCGTTACCATAACCCATCCATATCTTAAGCACCTTCAATCTTGTTACTGTGCACCGATTACCGGATTCATTCCAGGGTCAGTAATAATGCATGAAACATGATCATGAAATTTTAAAATTTTCTTTTCATAAGATATGCAAAACATGGTAGAGATCATTAACTCCATAATGTAAATCACGAGCTCTTTTCTGTAATCATTTTTTCGGTAAACATGTGATAGCCATCTTACGTATGAAACCGTATCCAACGACATCCGGTATAATTCCCATAAAGTACATATACGATTACCCGTACATCATTCTGAAAATGTATTCTCGTAGACCGGTGAACCCAAGTCTTTCACCAAGGATTCACCCAACTCATCCATCTCGTTGATATGCTCCGCTACGTAATGATTTTACTTTCGCAACATTTCGTGGAGTCAAACAGGAAATCATGGTTCCTTCTTTGAAACTTTATGTCCCTTCATGACATTTCAAATGTTTCTCGTTCCTCATAAATAAAATATTTGAAATATCATGCTATGCGAAAACCTGATAAGTTGTAACGTCACTGCTGGAGTGTGTTAGATATTCTCAACTTATAAATTCTCGACCTAAACCCAACCGTACCATAAACATCATGTCTTTGGGATTCCCTATTTCGCCCCTCAAATGGCAGGTCATGAGCCTGATGAGTTTAGCCGTAATACCCCAACAGTCCCGTAACGCTCCAACCACATATTTCATCATCTTACAACATTTCTATGATTCCATCCTTAAGAAATACCAACATGCAGGCTAGCTAAGCAAATTACATGACTTCCAACCATATACAACCTGTTAATTGTTTACCCGAAGCTGGTCAATTCGATCATCGATCCTAAGCAGCGGATACTTATTCTTTATTGTAATCTTGTTGAGCTCTATCTATCAAGGTATTTATGTGACTGTTGAGAACCTATAAAAAAACGGTTTGGTAACATATTCTAGCCTTGATGCTTCAGTTGTGCTACTCTAGTCGTCTTCTTTGCCCACCATATTATTATAAAGAAATCTCTCCTAAAGTTCCTTATCTCATTGCTCCAGTTCGATCTTTGGTATTACTATTTATACTTGGTTAATAGGCAAGATAGAACATAAGTACTTCATGTTTAAATCTTGCAATTAGGCGTACCTGTTTATGCGCTTGGGGTTTCAGGAACTTCTGGATCATGCACTCTCTAGTTTAGACTGGTGTCCTTTGATTATCTTTTCGTCAACCCTACGTGGATATGGCCCCCATCTCCTTCTTTGTTCCTTAATATGCTTGTTACTTTTTCTATTTTGTCCTTTTATCAAGGTACCATCATGTTCTGCTCTGTAACAATCCTCCAGTAATTCTTCAAAAATCCTTGAATACGCATTGACCAGTCGAATCTTGATCTGGAGGTCTAGACCACGTAAAAATCTGATCACCTTATGCTTTTCATCTTCCATGATTGAAGGAACATACCGACCCAATGTAGTGAACCAACAGGCGTATTCTGAAACAGTGGTGCCTGACTCTTGTCTCAGAGTGTCAAATTCCTCAATCCTCTTCGTGATTAAGTCCAGAGAGAGGAAACACTCACAAAACTCTTCTAAAAACATCGGCCAAGTTACCGGCCGGGGCAGTGGCTGGATACAAGTCCTCCACCACTGGCTGGCCTTACCAATCAGAAACGGCCGGATAATTCGTGACCTTACCTCATCAGGAACTTATATTAACAAAAAGCTACTTTCGACTTCATTTAGCCATTTTTCTGCCTCCTCCGGACTAAACTCCCCGCCAAATCTCAGAACATGTGCTCTAACTAGCTGCCGATAGTAAAACCCACTGCTTCTCGGGGGTGACAATTAAAATGTCTGTTTACCAGACCGCGATGCCATCTGCACTGCGGAGCGCCAGAATTTTATTCAAGGTAAAAATATCAAGATAAGCGACAGAATTTAATTCGCAATCCAATAGAATTTATTTAGACATTCAAGAAGATAAGATACGAATTAAATTCTATGACATATATAAAAAAATTTCATCGACTAGGGCTTTATTATTAGGTCAAGACCCTAATTTCCAGTCTTAGTCATCCTAGTCTAAGGTAAACACTCTTCTAAGATGATGACTTAGGTCTAAGGTCAAACTTAGATTTCTAAAATCATAACGTAATTTTATATTCTGTCCGAATCTAGAGTCTCGGCTCTGATACCACCTGTAGCGCCCCGCACCGGCCTGCTCGCGTACGGTGCACCCGCCGTACTTCACTACAGAGAGTACCAGGTGTCAATCCACATCATGACGTAGTCCATGACAAAATGCATGGATTTTTCTGCTTACACGTCAACAGGTAAGAAAAATTGAGGCAGAATAAAAACTTTTAAAAGTTTGGCATGTTTTTACTTAGAAGTTTTTATTCTGTCTCAGTTTTTGCTTACTTGATGATGTGTAAGCATGAACGTCCGTGTACCTTGTTATGGACTACGATATGTTATGAATCAACGCCTTGTACTCTCCGTAGTGAAGTACGGCAGGTGCACCTTACGCGGGCAAGCCGGTGCGGGACGCTACAGGTGGTATCAGAGCCGAGGCTCTAGATTTGGGCAGAATATAGAATTAAGTTATGATTTTAGAAATCTAAGTTTGACCTTAGACCTAAGTCATGATCTTAGAAGAGAGTTGACCTTATACTAGGATGACATAGACTGGAAATTAGGGCCTTAACATGATAATAAAGCCTTAGTCAATGACATTTTATATGTCATAGAATTTAATTCGTATCGTATCTTCTTACATGTCCACTTAAATTCTATTGGATTACGGATTAAATTTTGCCGCTTATCTGGATATTTTACCTTGAATAAAATTCCGACACTCCATAGTGCAGATGGCATCACAATCCGGTAAACTGACATCATCACTGTCACCCCCGGGAAGCAGTGGGTTTTACTATCGGCAGCTAGTTAAAGCACATGTTCCGAGATTTGGCGGGGAGTCTAGCTCAGAGGAGGCAGAAAATGGTTAAATGAAGCCAAAAGTAGCCTTTTGTTGATACAGGTGCCAGATGAGATAAGGGCACGAGTTGTCCGGCCATTTCTGATTGGTAAGGCCAGCCAGTGGTGGAGGACTAGTATCCAACCACTGCCCCGACCGGTAACTTGGGCAAGATTTCTAGAAGAATTTTGTGAGTTTTTCCTCTCACCAGACTTGATCATGAAGAGAATTGAGGAATTTGATACATTAAGACAAGGGCCAAACACCACTGTCTCAGAGTACGCTCGTCGGTTTACTACATTGGGTCGGTATGTTCCCTTGATTATGGAAGATGGAAAGTATAAGGTGATCAGATTCATGCGCGGTTTAGACCCCCAGATCAGGATTAGGCTGGTCAAGGCATATTCAAGAACTTTTGATGAATTATTGGAGGACTGCTACAGAGTGGAACGCGATAATAAGATAATGGAAGAACGAAATAAGAGACTTAACGAGCATATTAAGAAACGAAGTAGGAGGTGGCAGCCATATCCGCATAGGGCTAATAGAGAGGCAACCAAGAACAACAATCTAGACCAGAGGTTGCTTGATCCAGAGATTCCTAAAACATCAAAACCGTAAACAGGTACGCATAACTACACAATTTAAATATAAAGTACTTATGTCCTACTTTGCCTATTACCCAAGCGTAAAGGGTCGTGCCCAAGATCGAATTAGAGCAATGTAACAAGGAACCTTAGGAAAGATTTCTATATAGTCAGTAGTATATAGGCAAAGGAGACGACTAGAGTAGCACAACTGAAGCGTGAAGGCTAGAATACGTTACAAACTTGTTTTTATAGGTTCCCAACAGTCAGATAAATACCCTGATAGTTAAAGCTCAACAAGATTACAATAAAGACCAAATACTCATTGCCTAGGATTAACGATCTGTTCGATCAGTTTTGGGGGGCACGAATCTTCAGTAAGATTGATCTTCGTTCTGGATACATCCAATTGAAGATCAAGCCAAGGATGTTTTGAAAACCGCATTCCAGACACGTTATGGACATTATGAATTTCTTGAAACGCCATTCGGGTTGACCAACGCCTCTGCGGCATTTATGAATCTGATGAATCGAGTATTTCAAGAGCAACTAGACAAGTTTGTTGTGGTTTTCACCGACGACATCTTGATCTACTAATCGGATGAAGAGTCCTATGTAGCCCATTTAAGGATTGTCCTTGACATCTTACGGAGGAAGCAACTGTATGTCAAATTCAGTAAATGCGAATTTTGGCTGCACCGTGTAGCATTTCTGGGACATGTCATATCTGAGGAAGGAATATCTGTAGATCCCAAAAAGATCGAGGACATCACAGAATGGCCAAGGCCAACGAATGTTACGGAAGTACGGAGTTTCCTTGGCCTCACTGGCTACTATCACAAGTTTGTTGAAGGGTTTTCTCGTATTGCAATGCCTCTCACCTGTTTGACACAGAAAAAGGCAAAGTTCGAATGGACCTCGAATTGCGAAAGGAGTTTTGCTGAATTTAAGGAGAAGCTGACTTCTGCTCCAGTCTTGGCGCAACCAATTCCAGGTGAAAGTTTTGTAGTGTACATTGATGCCTCAAAAACGGACTTGGATGTGTGTTAATGCAAAAAGGTCAAGTGATTACATACGCATCCCGAAAACTGAAGCCATTTGAGCAGAATTACCCAGTACATGATCTCGAGCTTGCAGCTGTAGTCTTTACGGCGAAAGGTGCGAGATCTTCACAGATCACAAGAGTCTTAAGTACCTTTTCACTCAGAAGGAATTAAATATGCGACAACGCCGATGACTAGAGTTGATGAAGGACTACGACCTCTCTATTCAGTATCATCCGGGGAAAGCCAATAAGGTTGCCGACGCCTTGAGTCGAAAGACAAGCCATCCGCGTCAACCACCTTTGCAGCGTGATATGGTAGAGTTTGATCTCGAGGTGGTTGATTCCATCGATAGCATACTCGCTAAGTTGGTATTGATTCCTTCATTGATTGACAAAATTAAAGAGGGCCAAGAAAGAGATGAAGCTTTGAAGAAAACCAAGGACAAATTTAAGACGAAACCATCCGAGGATTTTGATATCAGAAGCGATGATAGTTTGTGGTTTAGGGGACGACTGTGCGTACCCAATGATGATGATATAAGGAATGAAGTTCTTCGAGAAGCTCATAATTCTCGTTTATCTATTCATCTTGGAGGCAACAAAATGTACCAAGACTTAAAACAGAAATTCTGGAGGCATGGCATGAAAAGGCAAATTGCGGAATTCGTGGAAAAGTTCCTGGTTTGTCAGAAAGTTAAAGCGGAATATCAGAGACCCGCTGGACTGTTGCAGCCTCTTGAAGTCCCCGAGTGTAAGTTGGATCACATTACTATGGACTTCGGGACTGACCTGCCAAGGACAAAGAATGGCATGATGTTATTTGGGTAGTAGTCGATCGTTTAACGAAGTCTGCTCACTTCATGGCTATTACCATCAAAGCCTCTATGGAAAAGTTGGCTACTATGTATGTTGATCAGATTGTGTGCCTTTATGGAGTACCGATGAGCATTGTTTGTGACCGCGACCCTCGGTTTACATTCCGATTTTGGACAGCTTTCCAAAAAGCGATGGGTACCGAGATACGAATGAGCTCTGCATTTCACCCACAGAGGGATGGTCAATCAGAGAGAACCATCCAAACACTGGAAGACATGTTGCAAGCTCGCATACTTGACTTCGGAGGAAGTTGGGACAAGAGTCTCAAACTAGTGGAGTTTTCCTATAATAATAGTTACCGTCGATCTATTGGGATGGCTCCTTATGAAGCACTATATGGGAGAAAGTGCCGCTCTCCACTTTACTGGGATGAAATCGGAGATAAAGTTTTCACACAACCTGACCTAGTAGAACAGACTCGAGGAAAAGTAATGATCATCAAGCAAAGGTTGCAAGCGGCCCATGATAGAAGCAAGATTTGGGCAGACGAGAAGCGGCGGCCATTGGAATTTCAAGCTGGAGAAAAGGTGTTCTTGAAGCTGTCGCCATCAAGAGGAATTAAAAGATTTGTATCAAAGGGAAACTAAGCCCAAGGTTTATTGGACCATACGAGATTCTTGAAAAGATTGGAGAAGTCGCTTACCGACTAGCACTACCGCCATCGCTATCTCAATTACACGATGTATTTCACGTATCTCAACTTTGCCGGTACGTGCATGAGCCTAGTCATATCATTGAGGAGCAACCTTTGAAAGTTGAAGCCGACGTGACATGCGAAGAAGAGCCGGAGAGGATCGTTGACCGCATGGAAAAGACACTAAGAAAACGATCTATTCCCATGGTGAAGGTGCAATGGAAGCGCCATTCGATTGATGAAGCTACTTGGGAAACAGAAGAAAGCATGAGAAGCTTATACACGTACCTTTTTGATTAGCACTCTTAAGTTTCAAAGACGAAACTTGTTATAAGGGGCGGAGGATGTTGTACCCCAACGAAAAATCATATTGTACTTAAGACTTGTATAAATGAATTATTGAAAGTTTGGATCCTTCAAGTACATTTTATTAAGTTTTATTACGACTGCTTCAAATATTTTTCCTTAAGGTAAATTCTATAAAAAATGGAAATGACACAAGCATGTCGTATCAAGTATGTGAGATGACAGCTTTACCCTCCCAAGATTATTCATGAATCTCGACCATAAGGGTCTTGGAGATACTATAATAGGATTTCCTCTTACAAGCCAACTAACCCTTAGTAGTCTTCTTAAAGTAAGCATGAAAAGTTTATATTAGCATTTAGAATCCTACTAAATGCAGATTAAAAAGGAAACAGGGAAAAATACTACTTTTCCCTTCCCCCAACCGCCGTTTAAGAGACATAATTAGGGTGTATGAGACTAATTTTGTTAAAAGGCCTCAACTACTCACTTTAAATGCTTATTAAAGCAATATTATAAAGTAGTTTATGCATGTAGTAGCCATAATATGATATCATTTTAAGGATGGGTAACTCACTAAAACCGCGCGTTACAAGAAAATGGAGGAATTATGGGATCAACTTTACCATTAATCTCCTCTCCAACTACTTAGTAACTTTTCATTTAAACACCCTCAAAAGCAACTAAAACATGATGGAGCATGCTAAAGGGCTCCAACCATCGGCTAACCATGGTAAAAGCCAAGAGACACCTTAAACCTTTACTAGAGTTACTTTATCTTAATCACACCTCAAAAGTAACTCAAGTTAGTAATGGTAGTAAGCCCTAATGAGAAAAAACCATGCCAAGGAAAAGTCACTTTCTTCCTTATGGTTTCCAACAGCTACACCTTAGCCATTGAAAGAAAAACTTTATCCAAGAGTCCTAGAATCTTCTCTTATATTCAACTTTTCAAGAACTCACAAAAGCAAAAGAACCAAGACTCCCTACACACTTGAGCAATCCCTCCCTCATTCCTCTCACACGGCCAACATTGAGCCAAGGAGATCCAAGAACCATCTTCAAGTTCAAGTCTTGTCTAGGTAAGTTACATATTAACCTTCTTAAGTGAATTCCATACTTCAAATGATGAAGCTCACACGGTACCTTCCTTTCTTGTTGAAACCGTGGCCTCCAAATGGTCAATAAGTGAAGGTTTTCAAGATACTAAGAGAGGTTAGCTTCTTAGTGGGTTGGATTCATCTCAACCCCCATTCAAGCTTCAAATTGGTAAGACAATCTAGCCTCAAACTAAGCTTTATTGTATAATTAAATAATGACTAACATCTATCTCCACTATTCTTCCAAAACTGTACATATTAGGAAGAGGTTGGAGGGAACTTCACTTTGTTTCAAACAAGTTCAAGCTAGAAGGAAGCTCTAAGATCCAAAGAGGCAAGTATACTCTAAATGCTCTTGACTTATATGTGGAAGTGTATGCTTGAATGACTAGTTATTATTAAGATTTAATCTTAGTTGGAAAGTATTAAGCTTGAAGCATGAGAGCTTAGTGTTCCTTAAGAAAAGTGGCTTGCATGTGTGAAATTCTTCTAAAGGTGTGTTCTTTGCCTACATTGAATATGAATGTGTAGCATGTCCAAGACAAACATGGTAAGATTCATCTTTCTCACCATGGAAGGGACGGCTAGAAGAGATAGTAGGAATGAGCATTTATTTTTGTGAAGAATATATCTTGGGGAGCAAAAGATTTAAGAAAGTTGTATGATATATTATATGGGTGTATCATACTCACTTTAAAAATGGAAAGAGAATTTCTCCAAGGGTAAGAAAGGGGTTGTTTTGGGGATGGTGTGACCTATACTTTAGTTATGCTAAAGGTAGACTTTATTTGGTACAAAGTGTACAATGATGATGTGTGTTATGTGTAAGTTCAAAACTGTTTTGGATGTACCGTATGAAGTCTATTAAATGTTATGGAACCTAAAATATTGATGATAAAAGGTGTATATGTTTGATAGTAAGCCATTTTAGATGAATGAATTGAGTTAGTAACCACTTGGCATGAAAAATCACAAAAAGGGGAAAACTCTAGAACTGGCAGAATTATGTGGCGTGTTGTGTGACCCAAAATAGACCTTAGGAATGTTCAAACGAGCTGATGTTTGTTAGAATGTTATCCCTGTGTGTTTATTAGATCTGTGAGTTTGAATTTCGGAAAAAAGACTTGTGGTTCATCCGCAATAAAATTTTTAGTGGCAACTGATCAATCCAGATTCTGCATGTACCTAGTCTTAGGAAAGTAATTAAATTACCCTTTAAACCTATTGGATTGCTCAGGAATTTTTATGGAAATTACTTAGGAAATAGATGAGCATGTCTATGCAAATTAATCAACTTGGAATAGTTGTTTGGGTGGGTAACTACTGAATTGAAGTTCGCGTTGTAAAATTTGGAAACCAGGACAGAAATATGGAAGAAGTTAAGAGGCCTTAGTCTTGTGGTTTTGGGCATGTATTAACTATTTGGGCCTATGCATATTACTTCTTGATATGTCTACTATGTTTTTCAGGTGTTAGCCCAAATTAAATAAGGTTTTTATGGGCTTAAAAGAAAGGTAAAGACAGGGTACTGCGATTCTGGATTCAGCAGTACTCTGTTTGGTAACTTAATGATTTGGGAGTTTTATATGTCTTGAAAAGTTACGAAATTTTTATGTCAAGTAGATAAGACTCCATTATGCATATGTATGTCATGAGATCATGAGAATAGGCCCAAATAGTGAGGATTGAGGCCGCATGAATAGAACGTTAATTCTGGAAATTTTCCAGCTTAAGGAACAAGACCATATATGTATTATGTAATGCATCTAGCCATGAGTTTCATGTTGCACGTCATGCATTGCATCATCATCATTCATGTGATTTATGAAACTGAATTCATGACAAAGAAATTACGAAAAAGCGCTTCTAAAGAAAAGATTTCAGTTTTGAAAAGAACGACTCCTATTGGTACCCTTAATTCTGGCCAGTCTAGCCCGCTCTAGATCCGGGGTTAATTGATCTGTTGATGATTATGACCGTACAAGCCCAGAGAGAATAGACCTGGTTATGATTAATATTGTTGTACCCCGCTCAAAACTTAGAACGACAGCTAGGGTTGGGGGAGAAGCATGGCAAGAGAATGAGACCTCGAAAGGAAGACATCACTGGCTTATCTGTGATTATATAGAATTTAAGGTAATTAGCATACCCCCAAGTGCAAAACATGAAGCGAGAGGGCTGATTGAAATTTACATATGAGTGTTAAGTTGATGACCTGAGAATTGAGAACTAATAGAAGAAGTATTTTTAGACAACTTTAATGAGAGGTCGGATTATATAACATGCCCTACACATATGATATGGGCATACGTCTAGAAATACATAAACACCACAAGATGGGCCATCATATAATAAAAAGGGTTAATGGATTATGGCCCATGGGAAATGTGAGTAAGGAAATTCTAAGAATAAGGTTCGTTTTACAACTCCAGAAGATGGGCCTAAGTAAGCCCTTAGTAAATCGAGAACTCCCTTCTTCCATCTCCAATATGGCCATTGGGTATCGTTTGGAGGTAAGACCCAAAAGAACTTGGGCCATCAATTATATAAATCTGTAGGTCTAGAAGATTTAACTTGGCGGAGAATAAGTAGCACTACACGCTTGTGTAAGCCTTGGATGTATATATATACGAATATGTGCATGGGAACCATATAAAGTGGAAAGCTACCATGTAATTTCATGAATTTCAGAGACCTAAGCATACTTAAGATGCAACAATAAGGTCTAAGATATGGACAGATCATGAATAGTATGTGGGTATGTATATTAGTATATGTATATACATATATATACGAATCCATGCATATACATACGGCGATACAATGATTTCGGAAAAGTATGATATATGTGTATGTACACACCCTATACGGATAAATATATATATATACATATATATATATACGTATATGGGTGCATACGCATCCACTTAGCAATTCAAGGTATAATACGTAAGGTTATGGCTTATTCTAAAAGAAAATATAGATATATATATATATATACATGGGTGTGTATGCGTATATAAAAAAAATATATACGGATAAATGTATATGCATAGTTAGACCTTTGTGGATAAGAATTATGAAAAATATAGGTGGGACATATTATAAGCGTATATATTGGACATACGCACAAAGGTGAAGCAAGATGAATTGTGTTCATAAAGAGTACCCATAAATGATGGGGTTATAAGGTAGATATATATAAATATATATGCTAACACATACATGCGAAATGTATGTACAAGGAATGTATATATGTGGTCGGCCATAAGGCCTTAAGGGGAATGAATCATTATGACTAGCAAAAGACCTTGAATAAGCATTATGGTTAGGAAGTGTAATGAGTTAGTTAGGAAGTGTAATGAGTGTCATTTAAAGAGGATCTTTCCCTCTTCCCATGGGAACGGCTGGCTGCCTCACTAAAGGAAGGGATTTAATTCCTTCCTTGATACAAGAAAGCCCCTTACTATATACTTAAATGAAGTGCATTCAAGAGGTCAACTTTCAAACTAAGGAGAAATTCCCCTTCCCTCTCAATGAGCCGGCGGAAATACGGGCCAAGGAGGAGTCCAAGTCTTCTTCAACCTCAAAGTTATCTAGTATGGATGTGTTAAAGATTCTCTCTTTTCCATGATGGGGACTCACGGTGGAAGGGGTGAAGGTGACATGTGTGATTTTGCATGAAAATGTTAGTTTAGTAAAGAAATGGAGATAAGCTTGGTCCTTGTTGTGTGTTATGCTTAACATACTCTTGGAAACATCATTTTCTTGCATGCACCTAAAAATAGGGCCGTTGGTGAAGAGTGCGTGTGTGCACCCAAAATTGTTGCCAAGTGTTTGTGACAAGAAAATGTAAGTCAAGGACACTTAGAAAGAATATATGACCACTAGGAAAAATCACTGGAACCAGACAGAAACTTTGGCTGTTTTGTGAAACCAAAAAAGGTACCTTAAGGACTCTCAAATCCATTGATTCTTGGTATTCTATTAGTTCTATGTGTACATTAGATGTGAGAGTTGGAATTGCAGTAAAAAGAGTTATGGTTTATTTTTAATAAATCTTTTGGTAAAACTGCTCAAGAAGAAATTACTGGAACTGGGCAGAACGGTGTGACGTTTTACATGACCTGAAAATGAATCTTAGGAGTATTCAAATTGGCTAATTTTTGGTGTTATGTTAGTTTCATATGTATATGAAATGTGTGAGTTAGAAGTTCAATAAAAGGTGTTGTGGTTTGTCCTTAATGAAGTTGTTAGTAAGAAGTGGTCAAACAGAAGTACTGGCACTGGACAGATTTATGTGTTATGTTGAACGACCTGAACATGAATCTTAGGAGTGTTCAAATTGGCTAATTTTTGTTACGGTGATAGCCTTATGTGTATATGCAATGTGAGAGGTGGAATTTTGATAAAAGGAGTTGTGAATTATTATTAATGAAATGTTTGGTGAAACTGCTCACACAGAGTTGCTGGAACAGGACAGTTTTTAGTAGTAAGTTGTGTGGCTCGAAAATGCACTTTAGGGATATACAAATGAGCTGATCTTTAGTATGATGATAGTCTGATGTGTTTATGACATCTGTGAGTTAGAATTTTGGAAAAAGGAGTTGTGGTTTGGTCACAATTTATTTCGTGATACAACTGGTCAATCCAGTCCCTGCATGTACCCAATTTGGGAAAGTAATTAGATGACCCCCTTAAAATTATTGAATTGCCTTGGAAATTTTATGGTAATTACTTAGGGCATAGATGTGCATGTTCATGTAAAGAAACCAGCCTAAAACCACCATTTTGATGGTTAACAACTGAGTTGAAGTTAGTGGTATAAAACTGGAAAATAGGACAGTTTAATGTCTTAAGTTGTAAGGCTTCGATCCTGATCATTTAGAATTGAATGTGATGTTTAGCCTTATGAATATTGTTCCTTGGTAAATTAGCTATGTTTTTCAGGTGATGGATTAGAATGAATAAGGTCTTATGACCTATGAACCCGAGGCAATGCGGTATGACCTGCTGGTTTCAGCAGTACCTTTGATGATAGTATGATGTTTTGAGGACTTTAGACATTTCGGAATGTTACGAAATTTTTATGGCATGTGTCTAAGTCTTCATTATGCACATATATGGAATGAGTCTATGAATGTGATCATGAATTGATGAGCACAGGACTGTATGAACCGAATGTGATCGCTGGACAGTTTTCCAGCTTTAAAAGACAAGTCCGTGCATGTATGTTATGATGTATGTGTTCACAAGTTGCATAGTGCATGTAATACATTGCATCATCGTCACGTACATGATTTACAGCATGACTTTTTATGAGAAAGAAAGATGAAAAGCATTTTCAAAAGATGATTTTGAAAATAATGATTCCCCACCGGTACCGTGTGTGAGTATAAACTTGGTCAGTAAGAACCCACCAGATCAGGGTTAAGTGATCTGACAGTAGGCCGCGCGGGCCCGGATATAATAGACCCGACAAAGAGAAACAGTAGGCCGTGCGTGCCCGGATATAGTAGACCCGACAAGAAGAAACAGTAGGCCGTGCAGGCCCGGAAATAATAGACCCGACGAGAAGAAACAGTATGCCGTGCAGGCCCGGATAGAATAGATCCGACAAGAAGAAGATGACCTTACCGCCTCAGATCCGGGAGATAGATCTGAACCCTCTATTATTTTATCACGATGATGATTTGAAAGAAAAGCATGAAAAGATCATATTTTATTTTTCATCTCGACGCCTTACACGAGCATATGCATGCATGTTGCATTCATGAAGGGACACACGACATTTAAGTTGTGACGACTTCGTAGTTCTTAAGTGACGATTTTTGTTATGATTGTTCATCAATACAAGTTGTAGTCCTTGATGTTATATTCTGCTTTAAGTAACGATTCTATTTAAGTTATGATCTTGCTACGCTAAGGAATGATCCCTATTGAGTATAGGGGTGGAGGACAGGTATGCTTCTTAACCAAAATATTTTTGGGTTTTGGTTCTTGTTCGCACTTTCCATTTAACCCTCGATTATTATGGTATACTTGCCAGTGACATTGTCACTCACCCTTATTTTTCCTCCTAGAGGTTGCAGAAGACAAAGTAGAGTGGATCGATGACGAACCTAGGGTTCCCTACCCGTGAGCACAGTGAAGGATGGATAGGATTAGGAGACCAGACTTGCCAGCTTTATGGGATGACTAATTTATGTATTGTGATGGAAAAACAATTACCTTTGTTACTTTCTGAAACATTTGATCGGGGTTATAAACTTTGAATGATGGTGATGATGCTTTAATTTCGAAGTTTTAAATTCTGCCACGGTTTCGCTTGCCTATTTATATGTAAGTGTTAAAATCCATGCACTTACACCATGGATCACGACACGAATGGACGACGCCTAGTACTCTCCTTAGTGAAGTACGACGGGTGCACCGACCTCTGGGAGGCTGGGGTGCGGGGCGTCACAGGTGGTATCAGAGCGAAGGCTCCAGATCCGGGCAGAATGTAGAACTAAGTTACGATTGTAGTCAACTAAGTTTGATCATATATCTATGTTCTGATCTTAGATGAGAATTGACCTTAGAACAGAACGAATCAGGCTAAAAGTTAGGGTTTCAATTGATAACAAAGCCCTAGCTTATGGATCTTCCTTAAGAATACGAACTATATCAAACCTATTATGTGTCACCAGGAACTTTCATTAAGTACAAGTTAAATAAATAGAATCACTTATTCTCGATATGACTAAAAACAAACCAATGCTATGTGGCGCAGATAACCCCATAGACCGGTGTGTGGGCATCGTCGTTGTCACCCCCGGGAAGCATGGGCTTCTATTATCGGAAACTGACAAAAGAGCAAATTCCAAGGTTTGGCGGGGAGACCGAGCCAGAGGAAGCCGAAAAGTGGCTAAATGAGGTTGAGGAGCATCTTGTCAGATCCCGGGTACCAGATGAAATGAGAGCCTTAATTGTTCGACCCTTTCTGATTGGCAAGGCCAGTCAATGGTGGAGGAAGAAGGTCCAGTCCCTACTTATAAGTTCCTACATTTTGCGAAAGAAGGAAAAGGCCTACTTTTGATATTAAATGGATCACCATGCAGTAGTTTCTTTCCGTGAATATTTGTATATGATTTATGTGTTTGGTGTTGATGATTTGACCATTATATGTTGAAATCTTGTTTGTTGTTCATGGTTTATGTGTGATCATGTGAATCCCCTTCCCTTGAATCCCACTTGGTTGATGATGGCGGTTGAAGGAAGAGAAAAGTGGAAAGATTAGGTTTTTGGGGTGGATTTGATAAAAGATTCGAGTTTTAGGATTGAATCGTTGACCTGATTATGACTAGTCTAAGTCTTGGGAACATGACTTAAGATGGTGAATCAAGTTTGTAGAATTTGAAGGGTATTCGAATCGGAGTTCAACGTGGATGACTTAGGAGGGTTAGGAAATGAACGTACGAGGTGTTTCAGAGTTCAATAAAGGATGGTTAGGGATACTTGCCTTAGGTTGTGAACCTTAGAATCGAGACTAAGTGTTGACGAGATGGTTGAAGCCTAAAGTTATGATGTGTAAGTTAGTGAAAGCTTGTGTGTTGCTTATACTTGCGCATGTGTACATGAACTACTTATGTGAACGAGATACGAGAATGAAACGAGGAGTCTTGCATCATGGCACTTGCATTGCATATTGATTTGAAAAGAGATGTGCTTCGGCACAGATTTGCGAAGGTGACCTGCAATGTTAACCGGGATGGAAATTTAAGCCGGGGTGCATTGCAGGGCACAAAAGACTGTAACGTTAACCGGGATGGAAATGTAAGCCGGGGTGCGTTACAGGGTCTAAAGTCCTCTGCAATGTTAATCGGGATGGAAATATAAGCCGAGGTGCATCACAGAGCATAACGAGCCTGTAACGTTAACCGGGATGGAAATACAAGCCGGGGTGCGTTACAGGGTTACGAGTTACGAGACCGGACATTGTGATATGCATTGCACTGATTTGAAAAGAAATGGCTCATGCATTTGTGATTGTGTAGTGTAGTGCATATTTTGACACGCATCACGAGAGTCAATGTGGTATGAATGCGAGTGTTAGTTGATTGCCAGTGAATTGTTATTTGCGTGCAAATTGCTGTACTTGCTTTATTACGTTATTCGCGTATATATTTTGAAGTTTATAAGACATGTGCCCCATAATTCCCCTGAATTATATATTACTCATGTCTTGCCATGTGTTGATCCCGTATGTCTTATAAGCGGGTTACTTGCTAGCGTTTTTCGCTAAGGGTACTACCTTTGTCTTTGCAGATGAGCCTAGTTACGACATGATTTTTATTGAGGAAGACGGCGAGTGGGCGGAATGGGATGCCTAAACCATGTTGAGGGGATTTTATTAGACGATTTATGTTCTTTCTGATTTTTAGTTCATTTGAGGTTTTAGATGGCTGCGACCATATACTGTTTATGATATTCACATTGTCTTTTGAAATACGGCGTTGATAGTTTTAATTTTACGAGATATGTTTCCGCACTTATTTCTCTTACGTCATGGATGATGTGAAATCGAGAGATGAGACGTCTTGTAGTCTTCTCAGTAAGCTACGACGGGTGAACCGGTTCGGATTCCGCTGTCCGGCTCGGGGCGCTACAGGTGGTATCAGAGCCTAGGCTTCAGATCTACCTCAGAGACCTAGGTTATGACATGTAGAGTCTTAAGATATGATCTTCACCTTAAGTTGATCTTTAAGTCTAAGTATGTAATCTTAGATTTAAGTTTGATTGGGATGGGTGTGAGTACGAGCGCGATTAAGTGTAAGCGATAAATGTTATTTATTTTAGTTCGTAAACCCCGCCATGTACACATTATGGATCCCAAGCACTGATTTATTTCTAAACTGCTAGATACTAATAAGTGTGACCTTGCAGAAAATGCCTCCTAGACGTGACAATCAAGGAAATGGTGGCAATGGGAACAATGACCCACCACCACCACCTCCAGTTCTAGTACCCCAAGCATTGATTGATGCTATCATGGTGATAGCGCAAAGGGTTGCTCAACAGCAGCAACAACCACAACAACCGCCTCCACCGTCTCAGCACGGCATCAGGTACTACATTGGGGATATGCGGAAGATGCATGCCCCTAATTTCAAAGGAACCACTGACCCAGAGGTGGCTGGGTTTTGGCTCGATGAGGTAGAAAAATATTTCAGGCTTGTGCAAGTGCCTGAAGATCTGAAGGTGGATGTAGCCACACCCCTACTGATTGGCAGAGCTAATGCCTGGTGGAGCGGCATCCTGCCTAAGATGACCCCTCCTATCCAGTGGAGTCAGTTTGTGAAGGCCTACAAGGACTACTACGTGCCGGAGACTGCCGTTTTAGAGAAGATGTGGTAGTTCGATAAGTTTGAGCAAGGGAGGATGACAGTTTCCGATTACGCTGACAGGTTCCATGCCTTGGGCAAATTCACGCCCATGGTATTGGAAAACAATCGGATGAAAATGTTGAAATTCGAAGAGGGTCTGAACCCCCGCATACGGACAGCAATAGCGGGCTCAAGTCTAAAAACATTCGAAGAGATGCTGGACGCATGTTACCGAGTGGAGAGTGACATGCGCAGATCACAACCAAGAGAGGCTCGTGAAGAATCGAGCAAGAGGCCGAGAGTAGAGCAAAGTGGAGGTAGACCCGGACGTTGGGTCAAGATTCCCAGAAAAGGACAAGCGGGGCCAGTTCAAAGGGCACCGCAGCCAAACCAACCTAACCGCCAAGCACCAGCAGAATGCCCACACTGCCAAAGGAGACACGTGGGCGAATGTTGGAAAATAACGGGTGCGTGCTTTAAATGTGGGAAAGCGGGCCATAGGATCAAGGATTGTCCTGAATGGAACCCTAAGCCACAGGCAGGAGCAGGGCCGGCTCAGCAGCAGAGAGGCAGGCCCAATGCGAGAGTTCATTCCATGACAGACGTTGAAGTTCAGGAGGACGCCAATGTGGTGTCAGGTATGACTTAAGTTAAATAGTAGTTGCTTAAACTGAATTTTAGTTCTTTAAGTTGATGATTGTATATTGTTATGTGAAAACCTTCATGTGTTACCCTCTTGTGATTAGGTGTGATTCTAGTTAACAAAGTACCCGCAAATGTGTTGTTTGATAGTGGAGCTAGTCACTCCTTCATTTCTAAGCGATTCGCAAAAGGACTCGACTGTTTACCCGAATGGCTTGAGAACCCATTTAGGGTGCAGGCAGCAGGCGAGCAAGTACTAGTTTCTCACCATCAGTACAAAGATTGTGATTTGGAATTTGATGGAAAGATATTCTCGGTGACCTTAGTTCCAATCCCAATGAAGGACTTTGATGTAATATTGGGCATGGATTGGCTGACCAAGAACCATGCCAATATTGATTGTAAACTTAAACAAGTGACCCTCAAGGACCCTGAGATGAATGACATCACAATACAAGGAAATGTCAAGATAACTAAAGCTCCAAAGAAGATATACATGACGGCGATTAAGGCCTTTAAGGCTTTGCAAAAAGGAGCAGAGGGATATATGGTGTATGCTGTAGATGCTCAGCAAGAAGTTCCCTCCATAGATCAAATACCGATGATCAATGAATTCAAGGATGTATTTCTGGATGATTTGCCAGGAGTGCCGCCATCGAGGAAAGTGGAGTTTGAGATCAATTTGATACCCGGAGCCGAGCCTATATCTAAGGCACCCTACAGAATGGCTCCAGCTGAACTTAAGGAACTAAAGGGGCAACTTCAAGAGTTGTTAGACAAGAAACTAATTTTCCCCAGTGTATCACCTTGGGGAGCCCCAGTGCTATTTGTGAAGAAGAAAGATGGCAGCATGAGGTTGTGCATCGACTACCGAGAGTTGAACAAGATCACCATTAAGAATAAATATCCTCTGCCAAGGATCGAAGATTTATTTGACCAACTAAAAGGAGCTCGATGGTTTTCAAAGATTGACCTTCGTCAAGGATACCATCAGTTGCTTGTGAAAGCGGGAGACGTCCCTAAGACCGCTTTTCGGACTCAATATGGGCATTATGAATTCTTGGTGATGCCTTTCGGATTAACTAATGCTCCAGCGGCATTCATGGATTTGATGAACACTGTGTTCCGAGAACAGTTGGATCAATTTCTAGTAGTGTTCATCGATGACATCCTAGTCTACTCTTCCGACGAAAAGCACATGCTGAACACTTAAGAGTAGTGTTACAAATCTTGAGACAACAAAAGCTTTACGCCAAATTCAGCAAGTGTGAATTTTGGTTAAAGAGTGTAGCTTTTCTCGGTCACGTGATTTCGGAAGATGGGATCTCTGTGGATCCTAAGAAGATAGAAGCCATCACTGAATGGCCAAGACCCACAAATGTGACCGAAGTCAGAAGCTTCCTAGGCTTGGCAGGCTACTATAGAAAGTTTGTTGAAGGATTCTCAACGATAGCAGTGCCATTGAGCCGACTTACACAGAAGAAGACTAAGTTCGAATGGACTGCTGAGTGCGAGCAGAGCTTTACCAAGCTCAAGAAGAGATTGACCACCGCCCCGGTGTTGGCACAACCCTCCGGCACCGACGGTTTCGTGATCTATAGTGATGCATCCAAGAAAGGACTAGGGTGTGTCTTGATGCAAAATGAACGAGTTATTTCGTACGCGTCCAGACAATTGAAACCATATGAGCAGAATTACCCGACGCATGACTTGGAACTCGCAGCTATGGTATTTGCTCTTAAGATCTGGAGACACTATCTATATGGAGAAAAATGTGCCGTGTTCACAGATCATAAGAGTTTGAAATACCTATTCTCGCAGAAGGAGTTGAACATGAGACAGAGAAGATGGCTGGAACTACTTAAGGATAATGACCTAACCATCAACTACCATCCGGGTAAGGCCAATAGAGTGGCGGATGCATTGAGCAGAAAGTCTAGCCACGCGAGACAATCTCCGTTAGAAAGAGAGATAGAGGAGTTTGATCTTGAATTGGTGGATTCAGTGGCAAATGTCCTTACAGCTTTGTCTATCAGCCAAGACTTGGTAGACAAAATCAAAGAGGCGCAGTATGAGGACCCAGCACTGAAAGAGATCCGCGACAAATTATCCACGGGACCAGTAAAGGACTTCCAGTTGCGAGGAGATGGAAGTCTATGGTTTCAGAATCGGTTATGCGTGCCAGTTAAAGACGAACTCCGAACGGTATTGCTCCAAGAAGCGCATAACTCGAGGTTATCTATTCATCCCAGCAGCACGAAAATGTACAAGGACTTCAAAAGAAACTATTGGTGGATGGGAATGAAAAGATCTATAGCAGAGTTTGTTGAACGGTGTTTAGTTTGCCAACAAGTGAAAGCTGAACATCAACGACCTGGTGATTTGATGAAGCCTCTAGAGATTCCGGAATGGAAATGGGAACACGTGACTATGGACTTCGTGATGGGACTACCCAAGACCAGAAATGGAAATGAGATGATCTGGGTGATTGTAGACCGATTAACAAAGACGGCTCATTTCATAGCCATGCCACATGGTACTTCGTATGAAAAGTTATCCAATATCTATGTGGATGACATTGTGAGCCTACATGGAGTCCCAGTCAGCATTGTGTCGGACCGTGATCCCAAGTTCTCCTCTAAGTTTTGCAGAGCATTCCAGAAGGCGATGGGCACCGAACTGAGAATGAGTACCGCGTACCACCCGCAAACGGACGGACAGTCCGAGAGAACCATCCAAACCTTGGAGGACATGTTAAGAGCATGCGCTTTGGACTTCAAAGGAAACTGGGATAGCATGCTGAAGTTGATGGAATTCTCATATAATAACAGCTATCACAGTGCAATTGGCATGGCGCCATTTGAAGCTTTATATGGACGTAAGTGCAGGTCCCCCGTTTGTTGGGATGAAGTCGGAGAAAGGGCAATCACTGCACCCGAGTTGGTTGAACAAACTGTTGAAAAGGTCAAGGTGATAAGAGAGAAATTGAAGGTGGCTCAGGATCGTAATAAGAGTTGGGCCGATTCCAAGAGGCGACCTCTGGAGTTCGAGGAAGGTGAGAAGGTATATTTACGAGTTTCACCAACCAAAGGAGTCGCAAGATTCGGAATGAAGGGCAAGTTAGGCCCTAGATATATTGGACCTTACCAAGTTCTTGGTAAAGTTGGTGAAATAGCATACAGACTTGCCTTACCTCCGAATTTGTCACAAGTCCATAACGTATTTCACGTATCTCAACTATGAAAATACGTACCAGACCCGAGCCATGTCCTTGAAGCTCAACCCTTGGATGTGAAAGAAGATGTCACCTATGAAGAGCATCCAATAGGGATTGTGGATAGAAAAGATCAAGTCCTACGCCGACGCGTCATTCCGTATGTCAAAGTTCAGTGGAGTAACCATGCGGAGCGTGAAGCCACGTGGGAGCTTGAAGAACAAATGAAGGAGCTATATCCACATCTTTTCCAATAAGGTACGCCAGTTCCGAGGACGAAACTTTTTATAAGAGGGGTGGAATATTATGCCCCGCACCCTCCGTAGGATAATTAAAAGGCAAAGAAGGAATTAAACGGAGTTTAATGATAGTCAACGGAAATAAATGAGGCATTAAGTAAGAGGATTAATGAGAAATTAATGAAGGATTGAATATTAGAATTAAATTGTATTTAATTTTAGAATTAAATAATTAAGGTTTATCCTTTAAGATAAATAAGATAATAGATATAATTTAGAAACTCCAAACTTTCCCCATTCCATATAAAAACTGACATACGTCAGTTTCCTCATTACGCCGAGAAAACTGATGCAGTCCTCCCATCCCCTAGGCGATTTTGAGGCTCCCTTCAACCCTAGAAAAAGAATCTCTCCAGAAAGCCATCCAATCTTCCTTCGTTCTTCATTTCTTTCTTCGAGCAATCAAAGGCAAGTAATCTACTTATTCCTACGTTTTGCGAAAGAAGGAAAAGGCCTACTTTTGATATTAAATGGATCACCATGCAGTAGTTTCTTTCTGTGAATATTTGTATATGATTTATGTGTTTGGTGTTGACGATTTGGCCATTATATGTTGAAATCTTGTTTGTTGTTCATGGTTTATGTGTGATCATGTGAATCCCCTTCCCTTGAATACCACTTGGTTGATGATGGCGGTTGAAGGGAGAGAAAAGTGGAAAGTTTAGGTTTTTGGGGTGGATTTGATGAAAGATTCGAGTTTTAGGATTGAATCGTTGACGTGAATATGAAGGATCTTGTTTGAGAGGGTTAAGAAGGGATTGATAGGGAAGACTAGGCTTGGATTGGTGGGATGAACATTGGAAAACGATTGGAATATAGGTCTGCAGTTGATGCAGAAATCGCAGGATGAAGATTCTGAAAATTCATGACGTCGATCGATCGACGTATAGCAGGTGAGAGATCGACGTGCCTCAGATGCACGTCGATCGATCGACGTGGAAGGAGTGAGAGATCGACGTGCCTCAGATGCACGTCGATCGATCGACGTAGTTCAGATTGAGGGTATGACGTGTAGTAAGTGAGGGTATGACGTGAGGTTATGACGTGTAGTAAGTGAGGGTATGACGTGAGGGTATGACGTGTAGTAAGTGACGGTATGACATGAGGGTATGACGTGAGGGTATGATGTGAGGGTATGACGTGAGGGTATGACGTAGGTTGAGTGAGAGATCGACGTGCCTCAGATGGACGTCGATCGATCGACGTCAGGGTATGACATCAACCAGTTTTGTGGGAAAGTAAGGGAAGAAAGAGGGAAGCTAGGGGATCCTTTGGGTGACCTTAGGGACTTCTTAGGACCTGATTATGACTAGTCTAAGTCTTGGGAACATGACTTAAGATGGTGAATCAAGTTTGTAGAATTTGAAGGGTATTCGAATCGGATTTCAACGTGGATGACTTAGGAGGGTTAGGAAATCAACGTACGAGGTGTTTCAGAGTTCAATAAAGGATGGTTAGGGATACTTGTCTTGGGTTGTGAACCTTAGAATCGAGACTAAGTGTTGACGAGATGGTTGAAGCCTAAAGTTATGATGTGTAAGTTAGTGAAAGCTTGTGTGTTGTTTATACTTGCGCATGTGTACATGAACTACTTATGTGAACGAGATACGAGAATGAAACGAGGAGTCTTGCATCATGGCACTTGCATTGCATATTGATTTGAAAAGAGATGTGCTTCGGCACAGATTTGCGAAGGTGACCTGCAATGTTAACCGGGATGGAAATTTAAGCCGGGGTGTATTGCAGGTCACAAAACACTGTAACGTTAACCGGGATGGAAATGTAAGCCAGGGTGCGTTACAGGGTATAAAGTCCTCTGCAATGTTAATCGGGATGGAAATATAAGCCGAGGTGCATTGCAGAGTTTTACGAGTCTATGATGTTAATCGGGATGGAAATCTAAGCCGAGGTGCATCACAGAGCATAACGAGCCTGTAACGTTAACCGGGATGGAAATATAAACCGGGGTGCGTTACAGGATTACGAGTTACGAGACCGGACATTGTGACATGCATTGCACTGATTTGAAAAGAAATGGCTCATGCATTTATGATTGTGTAGTGTAGTGCATATTTTGACATGCATCACGAGAGTCAATGTGGTATGAGTGCAAGTGTTAGTTGATTGCCAGTGAATCGTTATTTGCGTGCAAATTGCTGTACTTGCTTTATTACGTTATTCGCGTATATATTTTGAAGTTTACAAGACATGTGCCCTATAATTCCCCTGAATTATATATTACTCATGTCTTGCCATGTATTGATCCCGTATGTCTTATAAGCGGGTTACTTGCTAGCGTTTTTCGCTAAGGGTACTACCTTTGTCTTTGCAGATGAGCCTAGTTACGACATGATTTTTATTGAGGACGACGGCGAGTGGGCGGAATGGGATGCCTAAAGCATGTTGAGGGGATTTTATTAGACGATTTATGTTCTTTCTGATTTTTAGTTCATTTGAGGTTTTAGATGGCTGCGACCATATACTGTTTATGATATTCACATTGTCTTTTGAAATACGGCGTTGATAGTTTTAATTTTACGAGATATGTTTCCGCACTTATTTCTCTTACGTCATGGATGATGTGAAATCGAGAGATGAGACGTCTTGTAGTCTTCTTAGTAAGCTACGACGGGTGAACCGGTTCGGATTCTGTTGTCTGGGTCGGGGCGCTACAGAAAGGATACCCCGGTCTTAGAATATGTCCGCCAGTTTACCACAATAGGACGGTATGCACCTTTGATCATGGAGGATGAACAGTGGAAGATGAGTAAATTCATGCCTGGTCTGAATCCTCGGATTAAAGCGGGATTGGACAAAATATACCCAAGAACTTTTGATGAATTGATAAGGGGCTGCTATGAAGTAGAGCGCGATATTCGGATGATGGAGGTGCGAAGGAGATTGAATAGGCATATGAAAAGAGGAAGTGGGAAGAGGCCGCCGTATCATCGTGGAACCATGCATAGAGTGATCAGAGACGATAATCGAAGGGTGAGGCCCCCAAGGACTCCGAGACGCCCAAGTTACTGACAGGTACATTAAAATTCCCAAACTAAAGTACTTACATTTTGTCTTATTTATTCCAAGAAAGAATGAGTCCTAAAGGAATATGGTAAGGAACCATGAGAAAATATTGTATCCAGGCAGTAATAAATGGACAGAGTAAATAACTAAGAGTTGTTAAGGGACCAGGGAGAAATATAGAAGCGTAGGCCCCACTATCCCTAGTTTCGAGGACGAAACTTATTTTAAGAGGGGGAGAATGTTGTACCCCGCTCAAAAATTAGAACGGCAGCTAGGGTTGGGGGAGAAGCATGGCAAGAGAATGAGACCTCGAAAGGAAGACATCACCGGCTTATCTGTGATTATATAGAATTTAAGGTAATTAGCATACCCCCAAGTGCAAAACATGAAGCAAGAGGGCTGATTGAAATTTACATATGAGTGTTAAGTTGATGACCTGAGAATTGAGAACTAATAGAAGAAGTATTTTTAGACAACTTTAATGAGAGGTTGGATTATATAACATGCCCTACACATATAATATGGGCATACGTCTAGAAATACATAAACACCACAAGATGGGCCAACATATAATAAAAAGGGTTAATGGATTATGGCCCATGGGAAATGTGAGTAAGGAAATTCTAAGAATAAGGTTCGTTTTACAACTCCAGAAGATGGGCCTAAGTAAGCCCTTAGTAAATTGAGAACTCCCTTCTTCCATCTCCAATATGGCCATTGGGTATCGTTTGGAGGTAAGACCCAAAAGAACTTGGGCCATCAATTATATAAATCTGTAGGTCTAGAAGATTTAACTTGGCGGAGAATAAGTAGCACTACACGCTTGTGTAAGCCTTGGATGTATATATATACGAATATGTGCATGGGAACCATATAAAGTGGAAAGCTACCATGTAATTTCATGAATTTCAGAGACCTAAGCATACTTAAGATGCAACAATAAGGCCTAAGATATGGACAGATCATGAATAGTATGTGGGTATGTATATTAGTATATGTATATACATATATATACGAATCCATGCATATACATACGGCGATACAATGATTTCGGAAAAGTATGATATATGTGTATGTACACACCCTATACGGATATATATATATATATATATATATATATATATATATATATATATATATACGTATATGGGTGTATACGCATCCACTTAGCAATTCAAGGTATAATACGTAAGGTTATGGCTTATTCTAAAAGAAAATATAGATATATATATACATGGGTGTGAATGCGTATATAAAAAAAATATATACGGATAAATGTATATGCATAGTTAGACCTTTATGGATAAGAATTATGAAAAACATAGGTGGGACATATGTATATGCGTATATATTGGACATACGCACAAAGGTGAAGCAAGATGAATTGTGTTCATAAAGAGTACCCATAAATGATGGGGTTATAAGGTAGATATATATAAATATATATGCTAACACATACATGCGAAATGTATGTACAAGGAATGTATATATGTGGTCGGCCATAAGGCCTTAGGGGGAATGAATCATTATGACTAGCAAAAGACCTTGAATAAGCATTATGGTTAGGAAGTGTAATGAGTTAGTTAGGAAGTGTAATGAGTGTCATTTAAAGAGGATCTTTCCCTCTTCCCATGGGAACCGCCGGCTGCCTCACTAAAGGAAGGGATTTAATTCCTTCCTTGATACAAGAAAGCCCCTTACTATATACTTAAATGAAGTGCATTCAAGAGGTCAACTTTCAAACTAAGGAGAAATTCCCCTTCCCTCTCAATGAGCCGGCGGAAATACGGGCCAAGGAGGAGTCCAAGTCTTCTTCAACCTCAAAGTTATCTAGTATGGATGTGTTAAAGATTCTCTCTTTTCCATGATGGGGACTCACGGTGGAAGGGGTGAAGGTGACATGTGTGATTTTGCATGAAAATGTTAGTTTAGTAAAGAAATGGAGATAAGCTTGGTCCTTGTTGTGTGTTATGCTTAACATACTCTTGGAAACATCATTTTCTTGCATGCACCGAAAAATAGGGCCGTTGGTGAAGAGTGCGTGTGTGCACCCAAAATTGTTGCTAAGTGTTTGTGACAAGAAAATGTAAGTCAAGGACACTTAGAAAGAATAAATGACCACTAGGAAAAATCACTGGAACCGGACAGAAACTTTGGCTGTTTTGTGAAACCAAAAAAGGTACCTTAAGGACTCTCAAATCCATTGATTCTTGGTATTCTATTAGTTCTATGTGTACATTAGATGTGAGAGTTGGAATTGCAGTAAAAAGAGTTATGGTTTATTTTTAATAAATCTTTTGGTAAAACTGCTCAAGAAGAAATTACTGGAACTGGGCAGAACGGTGTGACGTTTTACATGACCTGAAAATGAATCTTAGGAGTATTCAAATTGGCTAATTTTTGGTGTTATGTTAGTTTCATATGTATATGAAATGTGTGAGTTAGAAGTTCAATAAAAGGTGTTGTGGTTTGTCCTTAATGAAGTTTTTAGTAAGAAGTGGTCAAACAGAAGTACTGGCACTGGACAGATTTATGTGTTATGTTGAACGACCTGAACATAAATCTTAGGAGTGTTCAAATTGGCTAATTTTTGTTACGGTGATAGCCTTATGTGTATATGCAATGTGAGAGGTGGAATTTTGATAAAAGGAGTTGTGAATTATTATTAATGAAATGTTTGGTGAAACTGCTCACACAGAGTTGCTGGAACAGGACAGTTTTTAGTAGTAAGTTGTGTGGCTCGAAAATGCACTTTAGGGATATACAAATGAGCTGATCTTTAGTATGATGATAGTCTGATGTGTTTATGACATCTGTGAGTTAGAATTTTGGAAAAAGGAGTTGTGGTTTGGTCACAATTTATTTCGTGATACAACTGGTCAATCCAGTCCCTGCATGTACCTAATTTGGGAAAGTAATTAGATGACCCCCTTAAAATTATTGAATTGCCTTGGAAATTTTATGGTAATTACTTAGGGCATAGATGTGCATGTTCATGTAAAGAAACCAGCCTAAAACCACCATTTTGATGGTTAACAACTGAGTTGAAGTTAGTGGTATAAAACTGGAAAATAGGACAGTTTAATGTCTTAAGTTGTAAGGCTTCGATCCTGATCATTTAGAATTGAATGTGATGTTTAGCCTTATGAATATTGTTCCTTGGTAAATTAGCTATGTTTTTCAGGTGATGGATTAGAATGAATAAGGTCTTATGACCTATGAACCCGAGGCAATGCGGTATGACCTGCTGGTTTCAGCAGTACCTTTGATGATAGTATGATGTTTTGAGGACTTTAGACATTTCGGAATGTTACGAAATTTTTATGGACTGTGTCTAAGTCTTCATTATGCACATATATGGCATGAGTCTATGAATGTGATCATGAATTGATGAGCACGGGACTGTATGAACCGAATGTGATCGCTGGACAGTTTTTCAGCTTTAAAAGACAAGTCAGTGCATGTATGTTATGATGTATGTGTTCACGAGTTGCGTAGTGCATGTCATACATTGCATCATCGTCACGTACATGATTTACAACATGAATTTTTATGAGAATGAAAGATGAAAAGCATTTTCAAAAGATGATTTTGAAAAGAATGATTCTCCGCCGGTACCGTGTGTGAGTATGAACTTGGCCAGTAAGAACCCACCAGATCAGGGTTAAGTGATCTGACAGTAGGCCGTGCGGGCCCGGATAGAATAGACCCGACAAGAAGAAGATGACATTACCTCCTCAGATCCGGGAGATAGATCTGAACCCTCTATTGTTTTATGACGATGATGATTTGAAAGAAAAGCATGAAAAGATCATATTTTATTTTTCATCTCGACGCCTTACACGAGCATATGCATGCATGTTGCATTCATGAAGGGACACACGACATTTAAGTTGTGACGACTTTGTAGTTCTTAAGTGACGATTTTTGTTATGATTGTTCATCAATACAAGTTGTAGTCCTTGATGTTATATTCTTCTTTAAGTAACGATTCTATTTAAGTTATGATCTTGCTACGCTAAGGAATGATCCCTATTGAGTATAGGGGTGGAGGACATGTATGCTTCTTAACCAAAATATTTTTGGGTTTTGGTTCTTGTTCGCACTTTCCATTTAACCCTCGATTATTATGGTATACTTGCTGGTGACATTGTCACTCACCCTTATTTTTCCTCCCAGAGGTTGCAGAAGACAAAGTAAAGTGGATCGATGACGAACCTAGGGTTCCCTACCCGTGAGCACAGTGAAGGATGGACAGGATTAGGAGACCTGACTTGCCAGCTTTAAGGGATGACTAATTTATGTATTGTGATGGAAAAAAAATTACCTTTGTTACTTTCTGAAACATTTGATCGGGGTTATAAACTTTGAATGATGGTGATGATGCTTTAATTTCAAAGCTTTAAATTCTGCCACGGTTTCGCTTGCCTATTTATATGTAAGTGTTAAAATCCATGCACTTACACCATGGATCACGACACGAATGGACGACGCCTAGTACTCTCCTTAGTGAAGTACGGCGGGTGCACCGACCTCGGCGGGGCCGGGGTGCAGGGCGCCACAAATATGACCGTTCAGGCCCGGAGAGAATAGACTTGATAATGATGATTATGACAGTACAGGCCCAGAGAGAATAGACCTGATGACGATGATTGTTTGTATGACCGTTTTCAGATTCGGACATAATAGATCTGAAGGGAATGGTATGACCGCCTCAGATCCGGATATAATAGATCTGAATACTCACTCCCCTCGTTTTAGTAACGATGATGTTTTGAAAGAAAGAATGAGAGAACTTATTCTTATTTTTGTCATGATGCATCACATGTGTATACGCATACATACGACATTGTCTATGGCTAGTCGAATGATTGATGTACTATTACTTTGGCTATGACGATATGGTTTAATATCTCATAAGTTATGATCTTAACATGATTCATTGTCTCTTAAGTTACAACCCTATGTCCTTACGAATGATGAGTTGAAAGTCAGGTATGTTGTGAATCCAAACATTTTTGGGGTTCTGATTCTTGTGTATACTTTCCATTTAATTCATGATTATTTATGGTATATTTGCTGGTGACTTTGTCACTCACCCCATTAATTTTTCCTCCCAGAGCCTGCAGGAAACAGGGTCGAGTGGATCGATGACGAGCCTAGGGTTCCCTATCCATAGGCGTGCGAGAGAGGATAGCTTCAGGACTTTAGTATGATGACTTATGTTTGATGAACTTATGATGGGATTTTAAATTTGGACATCTCTTTTATTTTGGTGGACATTGATGTGGACGATGTTATGAATATTCGGCATGTTTTTATTTAGAAGTTTTTATTATGTCTCAGTTTTTGCTTACTTGATGATGTGTAAGCATGAACGTCCGTGTACCTTGTTATGGACTACGATATGTTATGAATCGACGTCTGGTACTCTCCGTAGTGACGTACGGCGGGCGCACCTTACGCGGGCGAGCCGATGTGGGGCGCTACATAAGTATATTTATTTATATTATTTTTGGAGTTGAAATATAAATAAACTGTTTTGGACGGAATTATATATTAGTATAAGTATGTTCACATTTAAGAATATTTATACAATACACACACACACACACACATATATATATATATAGAACATGTAGAGAAAAAAAGGGTTTGAGTGATTTCAAAATATGTGATTTAAATAAATGACATAAAACGTGCATGATATAAACAAACGTGTGCATGATATTGCTTATTACTTGCCTTATTTAGCTCATATATAATGTTGCCATACTGACGAGCCATGAAGCGTTAAAGCTTACATTATATGGCAAACATTTGTTGTGTTTATACTATTTTCGGGTGCCACCATTAATGAACTAAACTAGTTCATTAAGTGAAGTACTTAGTTAATTAAACTAAGTAGTTCATTAAAGGAAGCTACATTTGGAAAAGGCACAAAGGCAACAAGGCTAAGGAAGGAAAGTCTTCTCATCCTCCCCTCATTCATTATACACGCATATACATATATAAATACATATATTTTCAGATTTTTTTAAGGGCACATACACATGTATTCTAACGTACTACCGACACGTTATATATTTTATACGTACGTTAACGTCACACCACTATACTTAACTCATATTTATGATTATATTCAGGTCATATATCATATGATATAAGTCATGGTGATGACAAATTAAATACGACACGTTAAAAGGTTCTAAACTAAAAATTATCGTATCGGGCGAATACCGAAACTTCGCCAACGTGTCACGTACTTGCCATAAATAGATGTCCAGCCCCTACACCTTAAAAATCAATAAAAATTTCGTGCCTAGGGTGATATTTTCAGCCATAAAATCCTTCCATGTTGGCACACACAAATCACCCCACATTAAGGCCAAATTGTGGAGACTCCAATTTTAATTTTGTCACATGTTAATGGCGCCACTTTAGACCAGCCAAGTGCTGAGAATTAAAGTTTATATTATATATATTATGTGTAACATAATATATATAACATGTGCAAAAAAGTTGAAATTTAATTAGAGAAAAATCGGGTAGTCGGTAAATATCGAAAATTCGATTTTCTACATACACAATGCATGAAACGTTTTTGGCACATCGTATGACACGTATCTAGACACTTTTTACATATGTCATACATCTTAAAGTGTTCTAGAAAATTAAATTAAGGGCTGATTGGAATATAACATGTGTGTATTATTAAATGTGCACTATTTTACAAAGTTAGCAAAAATAAAATTTCAGCACATGCATATACATTTACCAACGCCCCTACAGCTGAGATGGAGCCTATGTGGAGCATTGTTGGCATATTGATTGGTCATGAATCAATCATACAATGTTGGTGATTTAAAGAAAGAAGCTACAATTGGTAAGGTTTCAAACTTTGTCTCATTTAAAACACATTCAGCATGTTAAAGTATAGCTGGCCGATTTTTTTGAGTAAAAATGCATATAATTGGTGTCTTGAATTATGTGGTTAATTGGAAGAAGAAATGGAAGTAATTTGAATAAGTTTCAAAGCCATAAAGTGTGATATCCTATATATCACACATGCTGAAATTTTTCTGCATGTGTGGAATGCATCTTGACCGTTTTTATGACTATGTGGGTGTCCAAAATTTCATTTCCAATTTGATAAGGATATTTGCTATCAATTGATGATTTATTTTAAAAATAAAAATCAAAGAAAAAGGGAAGTACTTTGAATTAAGGAACCATGTATCACATGCTGAAATTTCAGCATGCTAAATTCTCTTAATGCCCGATTTTGTTACCATGGTGTGGAGAAATTTTGTCTAGCTTAATTTATGTGGTAATCTTGGATGATTATGGAAATTATTCTATGTTGATTTTGGCATATGTTTTAAGTGTTATTCTCAGAGTTTCCAAGTCATCAATGATGACAACATTCTACCTATAATGAAGTGCCAAGTAAGCAAAGCTTAAATGATCATCAAATGAGAAGACGCCAAGTAAGCAATACCATTTCACAATGATGTCTTACATTCTCCCAAAGACTTAGGATAAAATTTTCAAGAGGGGGAGGACACCTAGGGGGGACGGCCATATGAGCATAAAAGGAAAGAAGATGAGCAAAAACAAGACAAGCACAAGCAGTGCAAAATCAAGTGATCAAAAATGCTAACCTCTCTTCTTCTACACTCTCTTTCTTTCTTTCCTCTTGAAAGCCTATTGTATTCATATTTTCAATCTTGAATAGGCTTGTTATAGACCACCACACATTCTATAACTTTGTAAAAGATTGATCAAGGTGTGATCAATCTTCATTCTTGCAAGGTGGTGGTGTTCGTGCGAATTGTATTCATCGTACAAGGTTTGTAAAGGGTTGGAGTTGGTGTGTAACTCCATCAACCCTGTGGTAAGGTGTATTGCGTGTGTGTGACTAGTGTGAACCAAGGAAGGTGTTCCTTGAAGACTGGAGTAGGTTGTTTATAACCGAACCAGTATAAAATTCTCGGTGCCATTTACTTTCAGAATTTATTTTTTGTTACTGCACAGTTTACTCTTTTTGTTGGTGTTCGTAAAAATAGTAAACGACTTTCAAAAATCACGAAAATTTCCAGAAACATACCCACACGTTTAATGTTAATTTGGCACAAGTTTCAACCCTTTTGGATAAGGATAAGTCGATCAAACATCAAAAGTTCTGAGACTAGTGCAGTCTGATTTTCAGACTTGCAAAGGTTGAGACTTTGATAGTAATTGACCAACTTCCCAAAATAATTTTGCAAAACTGTTTCTACCCACTTAAATTTACTATATAAGGAGTTAGTTATTAAAATTTCAGAGCATTTGGACTTACACACAAATAGAAATAAATTTTTCAAAACCATCTACCGTTTCTGGCTGATTCGCGCAATCTGATCACCAACGGTTTTTGAAGGGGTTAAAGGTTGAATTTAAATTTGAAATTTTTAATGGACCCTCATAACATCTGAGTCTAAGTCCTTTAAAAATTTCAGAATTTTTGGAGACCTATAACCTGGTTTTAAAAACGTTTTAAAACTGGTCCTGAAAACAGAATCTGTTTTCAGAAGTTGAGTTGTTTAGTTTTAAACAAATTTTAAAAACCACATTTTCCGAACCACCTATTCAACCCCCCTTTCTAGTGGTGTCTTGCAGATCCTACAAGTGGTATCAGAGCGCAGGAACACTCACTACAAAGGATCCAACGATTCAGTGAGATGGCAACCACAAATCTCAAAACCGAGCAAGAAGGTATGTCGAGCCAAAGGCCTCCTCTTTTTGACGGTGAGTCGTTTATTCAGTGGAAACTTAGAATGAAGTTTTTCCTTATGGCTATAGACATTGATCTTTGGTCGATAATAGAAGATGGTCCTTTTGTCCCATCTAAGTTATCCACCGTAGACGGAGTCACATTAGAAGTTGTTAAACCTAGACAAGAATATACGAGTGACGATAAAAAGAAACTTAGTATGAATGCTAGGGCTATGCAATTTCTCCTAAACGGATTAAGTAAAAGTGATTCTAGTTATGTCTCAAACTGTTCGAGTGCACAAGAAATGTGGAGGATACTAGAAATGAAACACGTGTAGGATCTGCAAGGCACCACTAGAAGGGGGGGGGTTGAATAGGTGGTGCGGAAAATACGGTTTTTAAAATTTCTTTAACCCTAACCAATTCAAGTTCTGAAAACAGATTCTGTTTTCAGTACCAGTTTTAAAACGATTTAAAAACTAGGTTAGAGGTCTCCAAAAATTATGAAATTTTGAGAGAACTTAGCCTCAGATGTTGTGAGGGTCCCCTAAAAATTTCAAATCAAAATTCAACCTTTAACCCCTTCAAAAACCGTTGGCACTCAGATTGTGCAATTCTGCCAGAAACGGTAGATGGTTTTGAAAAATTAATTCCTATTTGTGTGAATGTCCAAATGATCTGAAAATTTGACCAATAACTCCTCACACACTATATTGAAATGGGTTGAAACAGTTTTTGAAAATTCTTTTGGGAAGTAGGTCAAATACACCCAAAGTCTCAACCTTTGCAAGTCTGAAAATCAGACTGCACTAGTCTCAGAACTTTTGATGTTTGGATGACTTATACTTGTCCAAAAGGGTTGAAACTTGTGCCAAATTAACCCTAGAACGTTTATGTATGTTTCTGGAAAATTTTATAATTTTTAGAAAACGTTTACTATTTTTGCGAACGTCAACAATATAAGTAAACAGCGCAGAAACTGAAACGTAAATGCAGAAAGTAACTTGCACCAAGAATTTTATACTGGTTCGGTTATAAACAACCTACTCCAGTCTTCAAGGAACACCTTCCTTGGTTCACACTAATTTCACACACGCAGTACACCTTACCGCAGGGTTGATAGAGTTACACCTTAACTCCAACCCTTTACAAACCTTGTATAGTGAGTACAATTTGCACGAACACCACCACCTCGCTAGAATGAAGATTGATCACACCTTGATCAATCTTGTACAATGATGAATGAATGGTGGTTTCTATGAAGCCTATTCAAGGATGAAAGAAGTAAAGTACAATAGGCTTTTTACAAGAAGAAGAAAGAAAGAAAGTGTAGGAGAAGAAAGCTTTTGCACTTTGATCACTTTTGAATATGATTCTTGGTCTTATTTTTGTTTGTTCTTCTCTTCCCATTTTATGACATTGCAGCCGTCCCTAGCACCCTTCTCCCCTCTTGAAACTTTCCTTTTAATTGCTTGAGAGGATGTGAGACATCATGGTGACAACATTTTGCTTACTTGGCATCACTCCATTGGACCATCATTTAGTCATTGCTTACTTGGCACCTTTTGATTGGCTCATTGATGTCATCATTTGATGACATGGATATTCTGAAAAAACACTTTAAACATGTGCCAAATAATCAATTATAAAATCATGCCAAAATAGTCACAATATGTCATAAAGTTTGAGACAAAAATCCTCTCTTTCCATCTCACAAAAAATCGGCCATAAAGGGGTGTTTCAATGCTGGAATTTTCAGCATTTTCCATGTGTGACAAATCAGAATTTCTTCCATATTTCTTTGAATTTCTTCCATAAAAATACATCCAATAATTAAGGCAAGTCTTGCCACAAGATTGAGAATGAACTTGGACACAATAATAGGGTAAATTTCGGCCACACCATTTTCACACATGCTGAAAAATTTCAGCATGTGTGATATAAAGAATATCACACTAAATACATTTCAAATCATTTCCATAACTCATTTGATTTATTCCTTAATGCAAAATTAACAAAATATACTCCTTAATGATGAAGAATTCGGCCATTAAGGTGTGTGACATGCTGAAAATTTCAGCATGTGACATAAGAGAGGTGTATGTTGAAAACTTACCTTTTGTAGCTTCTCTCTTTGATTCATCAACATTGTATGATTGATTCTTGACCAATCAACATGCCAACTAGGCTCCACATGTGCTCCATCTCAGCTAGGGTGACGTTTTGATGTGTATATGCATGTGCTGAAATTTATTTTTGCTAACTTTGTAAAATAGTGCACATTTAATATTATACACATGTAATATTCCAATTAGCCCTTAATTTAATTTTCTAGAACACTTTAAGATGTATATTATATGTAAAAAGTGTCTAGATACGTGCCACATCATGTTCAAGAAAAACGTTCCATGTCAAGTGCGTAGAAAACCGAATTTTCGATATTTATCGATTACCCGATTTTTCTCTAATTTAGATTCCAACTTTTGCACATGCTATATATATTATGTTATACATAATATATATAATATATACTTTAATTTCCAGCACTTGGCTGATTTAAAGTGGTACCATAAACATGTGACAAAAATAAAATTAGAATCTTCACATTTTGGCCTAAATGTGGGGTGAATTGTGTGTGCCAACATGGAAAGTATTTTTGTCTCAATGTACAGTGTATGGCACGAAATTTTTGATAAATTTTGATGTATATGGGCTGGCCATTTATTTATGGCAAGTACGTGACACGTTGGCGAAGTTTCGGTATCGCCCGATACGACAAATTTCGGTTTAGAACCTTTTATCGTGTCGTATTTAATTTGTCATCACCATATCTTATATCATATGATATAAGATCTGAATATACTCATAAATATGAGTTAAGTATAGTGGTGTGACGTAAACGTACGTTCGTAAGATATATAACGTGTCAATAGTACGTTGGAATAAATGTGTATGTGCCTTTTATAAAAATCTGAAAATATAGTATATATATATGTATTAAAAACGTGTGACATTGATGTGTGGAGGAGGAGAAGACTTTCCTTCCATAGCCATGTTGCCTTTAAGCCTTTTCCAAATGCATCTTCCTTTAATGAACTACTTAGTTTATTAAACTAAGTACTTCACTTAATGAACTACTTTAGTTCATTAATTGTGGCACCTGAAAATAGTATAAACTCAACAAATGTTCGCCATATGATGTAAGCTTTAAAGCTTCATGGCTCGTTAGTACGACAACATAATATATGAGGTAAATAAGGCAAGTTATCATGCATACATGTACACTTGTGTATATATATATATACTTAACGTTATATATATATATATACATATTCAAATTTCTTATTTTAAAATCACTCAAACCCTCATATTTCTACAATCTCCCCCTTTTGATGATTTTCAAAATAACAAGTGTACATGATTTAAGTGTTGTCTCTCCCCCTCGAATTGTGCACAGATTTGAAATTTGAATTTCGAATTTCAAATCCGGCTCCCCCTTGATTTTTGCAATTAGGATCAATCAGTGATCTCTCTCCCTTAAATCTCTCTCTCTCCCCCTTAAATCATGCTTTTCTCTCCCCCTTTATTTTGGAAAGTTAATCAAAAGATTCCTGTCAAAAAGGAAAGTAAATCAAATAATATCGCATTAAATCACATCAACAGGAAGCATGCCTAATTTAGAACGGAGAGATTCAAATGTGGCTTGATTTAAGGCCTTAGTAAATATATCCGCTACTTGTGATTCGGTGCGTACGTGATCTATGACAATATTACCATTGTTAACGTGATCACGAAGAAAATGATAGCGAACTTCTATATGCTTAGCCTTAGAGTGTAATACGGGGTTCTTAGACAAATTTATGGCACTCATACTATCACAATATATAGGAATTTTATCTACGGTAATTCCAAAGTCCGAAAGTTGTTGTTTTATCCACAACAACTGTGTGCAACAAAGGCTAAGAGCCATATACTCAGCCTCAGTAGTGGACAAAGCAACACTTGCTTGCTTTTTGGAAAACCATGAAATAAGGGAATTTCCTATAAATTGGCAAGTTCCGCTCGTGCTTTTTCTATCTATTTTGCAGCCACCATAATCTGCATCAGTGTAAGCATGTAAGTCGAATGTAGAATCCTTATCGTACCAAATACCTAAGGTGGGCGTGTGCTTAATATAGCGAAATATTCTTTTTACCGCATTTAAGTGTGACACCTTAGGTTGACTTTGAAAACGAGCACACATGCATACGCTAAACATGATGTCAGGCCTACTAGCAGTTAAATATAGTAAAGAACCTATCATAGATCTATATAATCCATTATCAACATCTTTACCATGTTCATCTTTGTCTAATTTAGTGGTGACACTCATAGGTGTGGGGGATGGTTTCAAATTTTCAAAATTGAATTTCTTGATCATGTCGTTTACGTACTTAGCTTGGCTTATATGAATTCCTTTACTCGTTTGCTTAATCAAAAACACGTTGGAGATTTGAAGTGTATCCGGGTTTCCAATCGTACCTTTACCAATGATCTTGCCTTCATTGTTGTCTCCAAAGGTCACGGATCCGCCTTTTGTGACCTTCTTTAATTTGGAGAAGAGGCTCGGGTCACCTGTCATGTGCCTCGAGCAACCACTGTCAAGGAACCACTTTATTGATATGTCTTTTGATGAGTGGTCTCCCTGCAATGTAAAAAGGTGATTTAGGTACCCTTTTAATTTTGGGTCCTTTCGAGTTAGTTAATCACCTTTTAGTAAAGGTACCTTTCGGTACCCATACTTGGGTGATCCTTCTCGGTCTATCAAATGGCAAGAAAGTAGATGAAGGTGCGACATAGTATACATGTGGTGCATGTACTTTGGGTCTTTGCCCAAGGACTCCCCTATACTCAATGTATGGAGGACGTTTGTGATATGTCCTTGTGTGTGTGTGCGTGGTGCGTGGATGATATGTATTCCGTGTATGCATTGATCTCTTCTTCTCATATCTATATGGTACAACATTATATTTCACATGATATGAGGGAGTGGGGCGTGTGGAAGGGGGTGTTTTCTGCGTCATCTTAGACGCCACTTGATGCTTAGGGGTGTCTACCTTTTTAGACACAACAAACTTGGTTGGTTTGGTTGATACTTCGTTAGTATCAACGTACCCCAATCCAGTTTTGTCACTGTCATGCTTTTGCGATAATATGATGCGATGCAGCATGTTTGACCCTGTATCGAATTGTTTCATCATGTTCTCTAAATCTGTATTCCTTGATTTCAAATTTGAAATCTCGGATTTCATTTCATTATTTTGAGAAGTTAATGATGAGATCTCGGTTTTTAATGCAGTGATGGCACATGAAGACTCTTTCTTTGAATCGCTTAATTGAGCGACAAGATTCTCGTTAGAAGATTCTAACAGTTTCTTGTCTTCAATTAAACGTTTCTTTTCTTTTGCGAGAGTCTTAGTAAATTTATGTAACTCAAGATATTGACTAAATAAATCATCGTAAGAAGGTTCAGAGTCAGAGTCAGAGTCAGATGATACCTCATTAGACGCCTTTGAAGCGAAGCAAACTTGAGCGGTCTCCTCTTCGGTCTCAGTTTCAGAGTCTGATGAGTCACTCCATGTGGAGGCCTTTAGTGCACGTTTCCTTTGTTTAGGATCTGAGACGGGTCTATTTTTGTTCCGCTCCTTGTCAGGGTACTTATTAGTTTGCTTTTCTTTGTTTGGGCAGTCATATGATAAGTGTCCGAGTTTGCCGCATTCATAACATTTAATGTCCTTATCATTTGACTTGTTTTTATTTCTCTTAGATGTAGTGCCCTTGTTTTTATTTCTAAATGATTTTCTCATGAATCTTCTTAGTCCTTTTGCCAATAGAATTAAGTCATCATTATCCGATTCGGAATCACTATCATCTATGTGATCGGAGGGAGGGGAGACGTATTCATTTGATTTAAAAGCAATTGTCTTACCTTGTTTGGTTGATTCCGATTTCCGAATAATGAGTTTGTTTTCATACACTTTTAGTGAACCAATGAGTTCTTCCATTTTTATCGACTTAGTCTCCTTGCTTTCTTCTATGGCAGTCACTTTAGGATCCCATTCTGAAGGGAGGCTCCGTAGGACTTTCTGTACTTTTTCCTGCGTTGTAAAGGCCTTACCAAGAGACTCAAGAGAGTTATAGATATTAGTCAAACGAAGATCCATATCAACAATTGACTCATTAGGCAACAACTTGAAAGACTCAAGAGTAGACATAAGCATATTGATTTTAGACTCTTTGACTTGACTCGTGCCTTCGTGTTTCATTTCTAAGATTCTCCACATTTCTTGTGCACTCGAACAATTGGACACATAACTAGACTCACTCTTACTTAAGCCATTTAAGAGTAATTGCATGGCCTTAGCATTCATACTCAGTTTCTTTTTGTCTTCACTAGTATAGTCTTGTCTCGTTTTAATTACTTCTAGTGTGACTCCATCTACAATGGACAATTTAGACGGGACATATGGACCATCTTCAATTATTGACCAAAGGTCTATGTCTATAGCCATAAGAAATAATTTCATCCTAAGTTTCCATTGAATGAAAGACTCACCGTCAAAGAGTGGAGGCCTTTGGCTTGACATACCTTCTTGTTCGGTTTTGAGATTTATGGATGCCATCTCACTGAATCGTTGGATTCCTTGTCGTGAGTATTCCTGCGCTCTGATACCACTTGTAGGATCTGCAAGGCACCACTAGAAGGGGGGGTTGAATAGGTGGTGCGGAAAATACGGTTTTTAAAATTTCTTTAACCCTAACCAATTCAAGTTCTGAAAACAGATTCTGTTTTCAGTACCAGTTTTAAAACGATTTAAAAACTAGGTTAGAGGTCTCCAAAAATTATGAAATTTTGAGAGAACTTAGCCTCAGATGTTGTGAGGGTCCCCTAAAAATTTCAAATCAAAATTCAACCTTTAACCCCTTCAAAAACCGTTGGCACTCAGATTGTGCAATTCTGCCAGAAACGGTAGATGGTTTTGAAAAATTAATTCCTATTTGTGTGAATGTCCAAATGATCTGAAAATTTGACCAATAACTCCTCACACACTATATTGAAATGGGTTGAAACAGTTTTTGAAAATTCTTTTGGGAAGTAGGTCAAATACACCCAAAGTCTAAACCTTTGCAAGTCTGAAAATCAGACTGCACTAGTCTCAGAACTTTTGATGTTTGGATGACTTATACTTGTCCAAAAGGGTTGAAACTTGTGCCAAATTAACCCTAGAACGTTTATGTATGTTTCTGGAAAATTTTATAATTTTTAGAAAACGTTTACTATTTTTGCGAACGTCAACAATATAAGTAAACAGCGCAGAAACTGAAACGTAAATGCAGAAAGTAACTTGCACCAAGAATTTTATACTGGTTCGGTTATAAACAACCTACTCCAGTCTTCAAGGAACACCTTCCTTGGTTCACACTAATTTCACACACGCAGTACACCTTACCGCAGGGTTGATAGAGTTACACCTTAACTCCAACCCTTTACAAACCTTGTATAGTGAGTACAATTTGCACGAACACCACCACCTCGCTAGAATGAAGATTGATCACACCTTGATCAATCTTGTACAATGATGAATGAATGGTGGTTTCTATGAAGCCTATTCAAGGATGAAAGAAGTAAAGTACAATAGGCTTTTTACAAGAAGAAGAAAGAAAGAAAGTGTAGGAGAAGAAAGCTTTTGCACTTTGATCACTTTTGAATATGATTCTTGGTCTTATTTTTGTTTGTTCTTCTCTTCCCATTTTATGACATTGCAGCCGTCCCTAGCACCCTTCTCCCCTCTTGAAACTTTCCTTTTAATTGCTTGAGAGGATGTGAGACATCATGGTGACAACATTTTGCTTACTTGGCATCACTCCATTGGACCATCATTTAGTCATTGCTTACTTGGCACCTTTTGATTGGCTCATTGATGTCATCATTTGATGACATGGATATTCTGAAAAAACACTTTAAACATGTGCCAAATAATCAATTATAAAATCATGCCAAAATAGTCACAATATGTCATAAAGTTTGAGACAAAAATCCTCTCTTTCCATCTCACAAAAAATCGGCCATAAAGGGGTGTTTCAATGCTGGAATTTTCAGCATTTTCCATGTGTGACAAATCAGAATTTCTTCCATATTTCTTTGAATTTCTTCCATAAAAATACATCCAATAATTAAGGCAAGTCTTGCCACAAGATTGAGAATGAACTTGGACACAATAATAGGGTAAATTTCGGCCACACCATTTTCACACATGCTGAAAAATTTCAGCATGTGTGATATAAAGAATATCACACTAAATACATTTCAAATCATTTCCATAACTCATTTGATTTATTCCTTAATGCAAAATTAACAAAATATACTCCTTAATGATGAAGAATTCGGCCATTAAGGTGTGTGACATGCTGAAAATTTCAGCATGTGACATAAGAGAGGTGTATGTTGAAAACTTACCTTTTGTAGCTTCTCTCTTTGATTCATCAACATTGTATGATTGATTCTTGACCAATCAACATGCCAACTAGGCTCCACATGTGCTCCATCTCAGCTAGGGTGACGTTTTGATGTGTATATGCATGTGCTGAAATTTATTTTTGCTAACTTTGTAAAATAGTGCACATTTAATATTATACACATGTAATATTCCAATTAGCCCTTAATTTAATTTTCTAGAACACTTTAAGATGTATATTATATGTAAAAAGTGTCTAGATACGTGCCACATCATGTTCAAGAAAAACGTTCCATGTCAAGTGCGTAGAAAACCGAATTTTCGATATTTATCGATTACCCGATTTTTCTCTAATTTAGATTCCAACTTTTGCACATGCTATATATATTATGTTATACATAATATATATAATATATACTTTAATTTCCAGCACTTGGCTGATTTAAAGTGGTACCATAAACATGTGACAAAAATAAAATTAGAATCTTCACATTTTGGCCTAAATGTGGGGTGAATTGTGTGTGCCAACATGGAAAGTATTTTTGTCTCAATGTACAGTGTATGGCACGAAATTTTTGATAAATTTTGATGTATATGGGCTGGCCATTTATTTATGGCAAGTACGTGACACGTTGGCGAAGTTTCGGTATCGCCCGATACGACAAATTTCGGTTTAGAACCTTTTATCGTGTCGTATTTAATTTGTCATCACCATATCTTATATCATATGATATAAGATCTGAATATACTCATAAATATGAGTTAAGTATAGTGGTGTGACGTAAACGTACGTTCGTAAGATATATAACGTGTCAATAGTACGTTGGAATAAATGTGTATGTGCCTTTTATAAAAATCTGAAAATATAGTATATATATATGTATTAAAAACGTGTGACATTGATGTGTGGAGGAGGAGAAGACTTTCCTTCCATAGCCATGTTGCCTTTAAGCCTTTTCCAAATGCATCTTCCTTTAATGAACTACTTAGTTTATTAAACTAAGTACTTCACTTAATGAACTACTTTAGTTCATTAATTGTGGCACCTGAAAATAGTATAAACTCAACAAATGTTCGCCATATGATGTAAGCTTTAAAGCTTCATGGCTCGTTAGTACGACAACATAATATATGAGGTAAATAAGGCAAGTTATCATGCATACATGTACACTTGTGTATATATATATATATACTTAACGTTATATATATATATATACATATTCAAATTTCTTATTTTAAAATCACTCAAACCCTCATATTTCTACAACACGAAGGCACGAGTCAAGTAAAAGAGTCTAAAATAAACATGCTTATGTCCACACTTGAGTCGTTTAAATTATTGCCTAATGAGTCTATTGTTGATATGGATCTTCGTTTGACTAACATCTACAATTCTCTTGAGTCTCTTGGTAAAGCTTTTACCACGCAGGAAAAGGTACAGAAAGTCTTACGAAGCCTTCCATCCGAATGGGACCCTAAAGTGACCGCAATAGAAGAAAGCAAGGAAACTAAGTCAATAAAGATGGAAGAATTAATCGAATCACTTAAGGTTTATGACAATAAACTCACCATACAGAAATCGGAATCATCTAAACAAGGTAAAGCTATTGCTTTTAAATCAAATGAATACGTCTCTACTCCTTCCGATCACGTAGATGATAGTGATTCTGAATCGGATAACGATGACCCAATTCTATTGGCTAAAGGATTAAGAAAATTTATGAGAAGGTCATTTAGAAACAAAAATAAGGGTACTACAACTAAGAGAAACAAGAACAAGTCAAATGATAAATATGTTAAATGTTATAAATGTGGCAAACTCGGACATTTATCATATGACTGCCCAAATAAAGAAAAGCAAACAAATAAATACCCTGACAAGGAGCGGAACAAGAATAGACTCGTCTCAGAACCCAAGCAAAGGAAACGTGCTCTAAAGGCCTCCACTTGGAGTGATACATCGGATTCCGAGTCTGAAACCGAAGAAGAGACTGCACAAGTATGCTTTGCATCCAAAGCATCTAATTAGGTATCATCTGATTCTGACTCTGACTCTAAACCTTCTTATGATGATCTTTTTAATCAGTATTTAAAATTGCACAAATTCACTAAGACTCTTGCTAAGGAAAAGAAGCGATTAATTGAAGACAAGAAACTGTTAGAATCTTCTAACGAGAATCTTGTCGCTCAATTAAGCGATTCAAAGAAAGAGTCATCATGTATCATTACTGTATTAAAGACAGAGATTTCATCATTATCCACTCAAAATAATGAAATGAAATCCGAGATTTCAAGTTTGAAATCAAGGAATACAGACTTAGAGAAAATGATGAAACAGTTTGATACGGGATCCAACATGCTGCATCGCATTATATTATCACAAAAGCATGACAGTGACAAAAAGGGTTTGAGATACGTTGAGAGTAGACACCCCAAAGCCTCAAGTGGCGTCTAAGATGACGCAAAACCCGCCTCTTCCCTCATCACGCCCCACTTTCTCTTCATATCATGTGAAATACAACTTTGTACCATATAGATATGAAAAGAATAGAGTAATGCATACACGACATTCATATCATCCACGCACTACGCACACACACACAAGGACATATCAAAAACGTCCTTCATTCAATGAGTATAAAGGAGTTCTTCGGCAAAGGCCCAAAGTGCATGCGCCACATGTCTACTATATCGCACCTTCATCCACATTCTTGCCATTTGCTAGACCGAGAAGGATCACCCAAGTATGGGTACCGAAAGGTACTTTTACCAAGAGGTGATTAACTAACTCAAAAGGACCCAAAGTTAAAAGGGTACCTAAATCATCTTTGCACATTGCAGGGAGCCCACACATCGAAAGATACAACTATAAAGTGGTTCCTTGACAGTGGCTGCTCGAGGCACATGACGGATAACCCGAGCTTGTTCATCAAATTAAAGAAGGTCACAAAAGGCGGATCCGTGACCTTTGGAGACAACAACGAAGGCAAGATAATCGGAAAAGGTACGATAGGAAATCCAAACACTCTTCAAATCTCCAACGCCTATTTGGTAAGCAACTTATCTTACAATCTTCTTAGCATTTCTCAATTTATTGACAATGGCTTTGATGTGTGTTTCACTAACCCTTACTGCAACATAATAAATAAAGATGGAGAAACTGTTTTAAGAGAAAAACGAGAAGGTAATATTTTTACGCTTTCTATGGATGATATGGTAGACGCTAAAGTTAAGTGCTTTATGTCAAATGAACCCAATGTGAATTTATGGCATAGACGTTTAGGGCACATTGGTATCTCCATACTAGAAAAACTTCAACGAAAGAACCTAGTACGAGGATTGCCTAAGTTTGATTTAGACAACTTTCAGTTGTGTGAATCTTGCATAAAAGGCAAACAAACACGTGAGTCACTTAAGCCTAAAAATGAAATAAGCACGACTAGAGTCTTAGAACTATTACATATTGATTTGTTTGGTCCTAGTCGCACTACAAGCCTTGGTGGGCGCCACTATGCATGCGTGATTGTTGATGATTTTTCTCGTTATACTTGGACTTTATTTCTTGCACATAAGGATGATAGTGCCATTGAGATTGCAAAATTAATCAAACAACTTGAAAATCAATACGGTGTCAATGTGAAAAAGATAAGAAGCGATAGAGGCGGTGAGTTTAAAAACAAAGAGATGATTTCATTTTGCGAAGAAAAATGAATCAAGCATGAGTTTTCGCCACCTAGAACTCCACAGTTAAATGGAGTAGTAGAAAGAAAGAATCGAACATTACAAGAAATCGCTAGGACTATGTTATGTGAAAATAAATTGCCTAGATTTCTGTGGGCAGAAGGCGTAAATTGTGCATGCTATATTGTAAATCGCTTATCTATAAGAAAGAAAATAAACAAGACGCCTCATGAGATTTTGAATGATCGCATGCCTAAGATTGACTATTTTTGTGTGTTTGGATGCAAATGTTTTATTTTAAATACAAAAGATAATTTAGACAAATTTGAATCCAAATCAATTGAGTGCATTTTTGTCGGATATTCTATAAATTCAAAGGCATATAGATGTTATGATCCTCTCACTAGACAAATCATGGAATCTATTCATGTGAAATTCAATGAATTTGGTGAGATTGATAAAGATAAAGAATATGACGATGACTTTGAATTGAAACCCGTGTTGAATGAAGATGATGGTACATTTGATATGCATGATATGAATGACACACTAGAAATGCATGATCACATAGAAATGCATGATAACATAGAAAATAATCAACCAAGATGGCATAGAGATCACCCACATGATCTCATAATAGGCGACCTCACTCACGGTGTGCGACCACGTAGAAGAATTACTTCGGACGAAATAAATGAATTTCATGCTATGATTTCTGAAATTGAGCCCAAAAATGTGCATGATGCTTTGAGTGATTCTTCTTGGATTGATGCTATGCATGATGAACTTAATCAATTCGTTAGAAACGATGTATGGGATTTAATGCCACTACCACAAGATAAGACTATAATAGGCACAAAGTGGTTGTTTAGGAATAAAAGGAATGAAGAAGGAAAGGTCGTTAGAAAAAAAGCGAGACTTGTAGCACAAGGATATAATCAAGAAGAAGTAATTGACTACGATGAAACATTTGAACCCGTAGCACGTTTAGAAGCTATACGACTATTACTTGCTATTGCTTACATGAAAGATTTCAAATTATATCAAATGGACGTAAAACGTGCATTCCTTAATGGATTTATACAAGAAGAAGTATACGTGAAGCAACCACCCGGTTTTGAAGATTTGAAACATCCAGATCACGTGTACAAACTAAAGAAGGCACTATACGGACTAAAGCAAGCACCGAGAGCATGGTATGATCGTTTTGCTACTTTCCTTTTAGAAAATGATTTTAAACGAGGTACTATAGGTAGTACACTATTTTTGAAACAAGATAAATCAGATTTACTTATTATCCAAATCTACGTTGATGACATTATTTTCGGTTCTACCCCACATGGACTTGTTGAAGATTTTGAAAATTGCATGAAATCTGAATTTGAAATGTCTATGGTTGGTGAACTTAACTATTTTCTTGGCTTACAGATTAAGCAAACGAGTAAAGACATTCACATAAGTCAATAAAAATATGTCAATGACATGATTAAAAAGTTTAACTTTGAAAATTTGAAACCATCCCCCACCCCTATGAGTGTCACTACTAAATTGGACAAAGATGAACATGGTAAAGATGTTGATAATGGCTTATATCGATCTATGATAGGTTCTTTGTTATATTTAACTGCTAGTAGGCCTGATATCATGTTCAGTGTATGCATGTGTGCACAATTTCAGAGTCAACCTAAGGTGTCTCACTATAATGCGGTAAAAAGAATATTCCGTTATATTAAGCACACGCCCACCTTAGGTTTGGTACGATAAAGATTCCGCATTTAACTTACATGCTTATACTGATGCAGATTATGGTGGCTGCAAAATAGATAGAAAGAGCACGAGTGGGACTTGCCAATTTATAGGAAACTCACTCATTTCATGGTTTTCCAAAAAAACAAGCAAGCGTTGCTTTGTCCACTACTGAGGCTGAGTACATGTCACTTAGCCTTTGTTGCACACAGTTGTTGTGGATAAAACAACAACTCTCGGACTTTGGAATTACCGTAAATAGAATTCCTATATACTGTGATAGTATGAGTGCCATTAATCTGTCTAAGAACCCCGTATTACACTCTAAGGCTAAGCATATAGAAGTACGCTATCACTTTCTTCGTGATCACGTAAACAATGGTGATATCGTCATAGATCACGTACGCACAGAAGAACAAGTAGCGGATATCTTTACAAAAGCCTTAAATCAAGCCACGTATGAATCTCTTCGTTCCAAATTAGGCATGATTTCCATTGATATGATTTGATTTGACGTGATTTGATTTTCTTTCCTTATTTACAAGAATCTTTTGATTTACTTTCAAAAATAAAGGGGGAGAGAAAGAATGATTTAAGGGGGAGAGAGGATACTAATTGATACTGATTGCATAAATCAAGGGGGAGCGGATTTGAAATTTGAAATTCAAATTTCAAATTTATGCATGATTGAAGGGAGAGCGATAGCATTTAAATCATGTGCATAAGTTATTTTGAAAATCATCAAAAGGGGGAGATTGTAGAGAAAAAAAGGGGTTTGAGTGATTTCAAAATATGTGATTTAAATAAATGACATAAAACGTGCATGATATAAACAAACGTGTGCATGATATTGCTTATTACTTGCCTTATTTAGCTCATATATAATGTTGTCTTACTAACGAGCCATGAAGCGTTAAAGCTTACATCATATGGCATACATTTGTTGTGTTTATACTATTTTCAGGTGCCACCGTTAATGAACTAAACTAGTTCATTAAGTGAAGTACTTAGTTAATTAAACTAAGTAGTTAATTAAAGGAAGCTACATTTGGAAAAGGCACAAAGGCAACAAGGCTAAGGAAGGAAAGTCTTCTCCTCCTCCCCTCATTCATTATACATGCATATACATATATAAATACATATATTTTCAGATTTTTTTAAGGGCACATACACATGTATTCCAACGTACTAGCGACACGTTATATATTTTACGTACGTACGTTAACGTCACACCACTATACTTAACTCATATTTATGAGTATATTCAGGTCTTATATCATATGATATAAGTCATGGTGATGACAAATTAAATACGACACGTTAAAAGGTTCTAAACTAAAAATTGTCGTATCGTGCGAATACCGAAACTTCGCCAACGTGTCACGTACTTGCCATAAATAGATGGCCAGCCCCTACACCTTAAAAATTAATAAACATTTCGTGCCTAGGGTGATATTTTCAGCTATAAAATCCTTCCATGTTGGCACACACAAATCACCCCACATTAAGGCCAAATTGTGGCGATTCCAATTTTAATTTTGTCACATGTTAATGGCACCACTTTAGACCAGCCAAGTGCTGAGAATTAAATTTTATATTATATATATTATGTGTAACATAACATATATAACATGTGCAAAAAGTTGGAATTTAATTAGAGAAAAATCGGGTAATCGGTAAATATCGAAAATTCGATTTTCTACATACACAATGCATGGAACATTTTTGGCACATCATATGACACATATCTAGACACTTTTTACATATGCCATACATCTTAAAGTGTTCTAGAAAATTAAATTAAGGGCTGATTGGAAATAACATGTGTGTATTATTAAATGTGCGCTATTTTACAAAGTTAGCAAAAATAAAATTTCAGCACATGCATATACATTTACCAACGCCCCTACAGCTGAGATGGAGCCTATGTGGAGCCTTGTTGGCATATGGATTGGTCATGAATCAATCATACATTGTTGGTGATTTAAAGAAAGAAGCTACAATTGGTAAGGTTTCAAACTTTGTCTCATTTAAAACACATTCAGCATGTTAAAGTATAGCTGGCCGATTTTTTTGAGTAAAAATGCATATAATTGGTGTCTTGAATTATGTGGTTAATTGGAAGAAGAAATGGAAAATAAGTTTCAAATCCATAAAGTGTGATATCTTATATATCACACATGATGAAATTATTCAGCATGTGTGGAATGCATCTTGACCGTTTTTATGGCTATGTGGGTGTCCAAAATTTCATTTCCAATTTGATAAGGATATTTTCTATCAATTGATGATTTATTTTAAAAAGAAAAATCAAAGAAAAAGGGAAGTATTTTGAATTAAGGAACCATGTATCACATGCTGAAATTTCAGCATGCTAAATTCTCTTAATGCCCGATTTTGTTACCATGGTGTGGAGAAATTTTGTCTAGCTTAATTTATGTGGTAATCTTGGATGATTATGGAAATTATTCTATGTTGATTTTGGCATATGTTTTAAGTGTTATTCTCAAATTTTCCAAGTCATCAATGATGACAACATTCAACCTATCATGAAGTGCCAAGTAAGCAAAGCTTAAATGATCATCAAATGAGAAGATGCCAAGTAAGCAAGACCATGTCACAATGATGTCTTACATTCTCCCAAGGACTTAGAAGAAAATTTTCAAGAGGGGGAGGACACCTAGGGGGGACGGCCATATGAGCATAAAAGGAAAGAAGATGAGCAAAAACAAGACAAGCACAAACATTGCAAAATCAAGTGATCAAAAACGCTAGCCTCTCTTCTTCTACACTCTCTTTATTTCTTTCTTCTTGAAAGCATATTGTATTCATATTTTCAATCTTGAATAGTCTTGTTATAGACCACCACACATTCTATATCTTTGTAAAAGATTGATCAAGGTGTGATCAATCTTCATTCTTGCAAGGTGGTGGTGTTCATGCGAATTGTATTCATCGTACAAGGTTTGTAAAGGGTTGGAGTTGGTGTGTAACTCCATCAACCCTGTGGTAAGGTGTATTGAATGTGTGTGACTAGTGTGAAGCAAGGAAGGTGTTCCTTGAAGACTGGAGTAGGTTGTTTATAACCGAACCAGTATAAAATTCTCGGTGCCATTTACTTTCAGCATTTAGTTTCTGTTACTGCACAGTTTACTATTTTTGTTGACGTTTGTAAAAATAGTAAACGACTTTCAAAAATCACGACGATTTCCAGAAACATACCCACACGTTTTAATGTTAATTTGGCACAAGTTTCAACCTTTTTGGATAAGGATAAGTCGATCAAACATCAAATGATCTGAGATTAGTGCAGTCTGATTTTCAGACTTGCGAAGGTTGAGACTTTTATAGTTATTGACCAACTTCCCAAAAGAATTTTGCAAAACTGTTTCAACCCACTTAAATATAGTATATAAGGAGTTAGTGATTAAAATTTCATAGCATTTGGACTTACACACAAATAGGAATAAATTTTTCAAAACCATCTACCGTTTCTGGCTGATTCGCGCAATCTGATCACTAACGGTTTTTGAAGGGGTTAAAGGTTGACTTTAAATTTGAAATTTTTAAGGGACCCTCATAACATCTGAGGATAAGTTCTCTCAGAATTTTTTGAGACCTATAACCTTGTTTTAAAAACGTTTTAAAACTGGTCCTGAGAACAGAATCTGTTTTCAGAAGTTGAGTTGTTTAGTTTTAAACAAATTTTAAAAACCACACTTTCCGCACCACCTATTCAACCCCCCCCCTTCTAGTGGTGTCTTGCAGATCCTACAGAACATTCTCTCCGTTGACGGCAGCTCCTTCCCGTTTCCGATGCCGGATGTTGACCATGGCGGCGAGTGTTCTTTCACCGCCATTGTTGCCACGATGCCTCTCCAATCTCAATCTTGCTTAAGCCTCCATCAAAGCACAAAGATATTCCAATGTTTACCTTTACAGATGTGAAATTTGACACTTTTGCCGCCCATTACCGGTTATCCCTCACCGACACATTTTGGTATGGCTGGCACTCTCTTTAGGTCATTCGACAGGTATTTGAACGCATTGGCTTTCAATCGGATATTTGAATTACTTTGCTGGATTCATCACACATTATTCTCATTTTTGCTCACGAACCGGATTATCTTCAGTGCTTTTATCGTCGGTCAGGGCAAATAGCCGGTTGCCATATGAGGGTCACCAAGTGGACCACTGATTTTGATCCAGCCGCTGATGCCTCCATTGCTCCCATTTGGATAGCTTTTCCGAGTATGCCATTACACTTTCATCATAAGGAAGTTTTGTTTGAGATCGCACTCCTGATCGGAACGCCAATCAAATTGGATTTTGCAACGGCCAGTGGCCTACGCCCATCGATAGCGCTCGTCTATGTCGAGGTCGAGGTCGATGTTTTACAGGACCTTTCGAAAAAATTATATATTCAAGTTAAACAGAAATTGATATTGCAACATGTAATCTATGAAGATCTACCCTCCTTTTGTGTTGACTGTCGACGTCTTGGCCACATAGTTGGTGCTTGTGATGAGCCATCCCCACCGCCTTTTGTTAAGCCACAGCCAACTACATGTTGGACCCCAAAGAAGGTGAAGCCAGCAGTTGCAGATGATTCAGTCACCTTACTTCAGCACTCTCATCCGACAGCAGTATTTGCTACTCCATTTGATTTTCCTTCGATTGCTGCCTCACAGCCGACTGATCCTGTGTCTCCAATTCCCTCTGTTCAGGATATTAGCTTGTTACACCCAAATAAAGAAGATGTTTTGTTAAATCAAAAAATTATGTATGATCATGATGATTATCAATGTTCTGATTCTGAGGTGGATCATTTAGCTGTCCCAAACCCTAATTTTGATGCTCATGCCCATGCAGAATTCTTACGACAAATGCATAGTTCTTCTGTTATCATTGGCAAACATCTAGCGTCGAAAACAATGCCTTTTGAGATTGACAGGCCCTTATTTGAATTGCTAGACTCAACGGTGCCGAATTCTGAAGGCTTCATTTGTGTACCTTCTGGGCGGTGCAGACGTACTAGAAAGGAGTTACCTCCCCAGCCTCTCTCGACAGTCGTGACTATTAGTGCTACTCGTATTGGTCAGTTCCATTCGCTTCCTTTTACTACTTCCCAATGAATGCTTTAACATAGAATGTTGGAGGTGAGCAAACCTCTTTATCGGGTATCCTCAATTTGTTGCGTACCTATGCTATTAATTTCCTGGTAATAATTGAACCCAAGCAGCGGCCTTCTTGACTTAATTATTATTGTCTCAAGCTTGGTTTTAGCTATGCACAAGATACATGTGATGGAAACATTTGGGTTTTTTGGCATACAATGGATGTTTAATTTCATAGTGTTATACACGACGCTCAGGCTTCACATTTTATGTTCATGTGGTGTTCCACTCAGCAACTGTTTCACTGGACAGTAATTTATGGTCGACATACTATTTTGGAGCGCAAGTCCTTATGGGACTCGTTGGTGTCCTTTTCTCAGCAAGTTAATCATCCATGGGTTCTAGGTGGTGAGTTTAACACATTCTTTCGTCTGGAGGAACATAGGGGGCGCATCACTCCTACACTTAATTCTCTTGCTGATTTCAATGACTGTCTTCATAGTTGTCAATTGCAGGAAATTCAAACACTGAGGTCTATATTTACATGGGCTCATGGTAGTGGCCAGAATCGCGTGTTACGGTGTTTAGATCGCATGTTATATAACACTGCGTTTATGGATATGTTTGCTGATATGGTGGTTCATCATCTTCCGCGTTCTTCCTCAGAGCATTCTCCATTATTATTAAAATGTCGATCACATTGGACAAACCTCCGGTGCCATTTCGGTTTCTTAATGCTTGGACTGAGGATGAAGACTTTTACTCATTTGTTGAGTCCAATTGGAAACAATATCCGACAGTAAGTGGGATGCGTGAATTGTATGCTAAATTTGGACTTTCGATCATGCTCTTCGCCAGTGGAATAGAGACATCTTTGGTAACTTATTTAATCGGGTTGCAGAGGCGGAAACAACTTGTGCTATATTGGAAGCTCCTTATGACCAACATCCTTCTTCAGACAATCGCATGGCTTTCTCTCTTATGCAGGAACAATTAGTTCATGCGCATAATGAAAAGCTTCTTTTTGGGCACAAAAATCTCAGATTAGATGGACTAATCAGGGTGACGCCAATACTGCCTATTTTCATGCTATGGTTAAAGATAGGTATCGTCGTCAACTTATTCGCCAATTAACTGAAACGACAAGTAATACTCTTGAGGAGCTTGATGAGTTAGGGGCTGTGAATGTCCAATATTTTCAATCTTTGTTTACAAGTGAGATTGTGTCTGATATTTACGATTTCCTTCAATTTATACCCTCCTTGGTGACTTCTGCTGATAATGAAATGTTGCTTTCTCTTCGTGATATGGCCGAAGTTGAAAAAGCTGTTTGGAGCCTTAATCCTAACAGTGTTGCTGGCCCCGACGGATATAATGGGCATTTTTTCTCAACTGCTGGGACGTATTAAAGCAGGATGTATTGTGTGCGGTTCAGCAATTTTGTCTTGGTATTCCTGTTCCACAGGTTATGATGTCATCGGTTATTACTTTGCTTCCCAAAAATCGTAGCCATCCACCTATGCTAACTTTTGACCTATTTGTCTCTCAAATTTCATCAGCAAATTCACTATATGTATATTGACTACACGTTTGTCGATTTTGCTACACACGCTTATTTGTGCTGAGCAAATTGCATTTTTACAAGGTCACGACATCAGTGAGCATTTCACATGGCAAATGAGATGGTTCACTTAATTGATAAAAAGACACGTGGGACGAATGTCTTGATTAAACTTGGTATAGCTAAAGCTTTTGATCTTGTGAATTGGCACTATTTAGAGACATTGCTTCAAAAGTTCGATTTACATGATTGTTTTATCCGACTTATTCTGAACAATATGCAATTTTCTAAGCTTTCGGTTTTTGTCAATGGTAAGAGTTTGGGTTTTTTTCCCCACGCGAGGGGTGCAACAAGGTGACCCATTATCTCCATTACTCTTTATTCTCGGATCAGAGGGCTTTAGTAGGGGTCTCTACCAACTTTTCAGCAATGGTTCACTTGTTGGGTTTAGTATGGGACGTATGTTGGGGGTATCCCATTTGGCATACGCCTATGATTTGCTTATTTTCTTAAATGGCAGCACACAGAATTTGCGGGTTTTTAAATTCTTCCTTCATTTGCATCAACGTGCATCTGGTCAGTTGGTTAATTATTCGAAGAGTCATATTGTTGCCAGTTCATATGTTGCACGCCGCTCTGTTACATATGGTTTCCGTCACGTACGTAGCATGAATTTTGTGATGTTTTGGAATAACAAGTCTAGTGGATATTATAAGGAGATTATAAGAATTACTAGATTAATTATGAAGGGTAGGACTAGTATTTAAACTTAAAGGGCAGTACAAGTTATATTTATCCATTAAATAAAGAGAAAAGGAAATTATCACATAAAGAGACAAAGGAGGGATGGAAGTGTAGATTCACCATTCACCTACACCTCAATTTTCCCCCGACCCCTACTATTTTAATTCCTAGAAAATTCTAAACCTTTCCTTTTATTTTACCTTCAATCATTGTTATGCCTTACTTCATGTAAGACATGCATCCAATAGGATTGCATGCAAAACCTTTTTGATTCCATTAACTCCTTAACCAAGAAACAACCATCCTCATTATTCCCCACTACCCCATCCGGTTTTCCCCTCTCCTTACATACCAAATTCTCTTTCAATTTTGTCATCTTCTCCTTTTAACATGCCTTACACCAACAAGACCTCAACCCACTCAAAATGCATGCAAATGCTTTGTCCTCCCACTATTCTCCTCATCCAAGAAATGCCTATCATTACCCCCCCACCATCCCATCCGGCCAAGGCCCCTCTTAGGCAGTAAAAATTTATTTCCTCCTTCATCCCACACTTAATAACTTTATTCATCCCAATTTCAATCACCCCTCCCTTTCTCCATTTTCTCTCTACAAAACTAAGCCTTCTCCATCCCATCACTTTAAAACAGAAAACAACAATGCTAGGAGAAGAAGAACTTCTTTCACTTCCAAGAGAGACACAAGTATACATGCACTCAAGGTCATAAGGTAATCACTATACCACTCCTTTTTACACCTTTGGCATCCTCTATATCTCACACAATACCCAAATTACCTCCATTCTTAGGCCATCACCATGAGCCTATATAAGAGAGGAAGAAGGAGAAACTTTAGTGAAACAAGTAGAAGCATCCACGCTATCCAAGGTGAGAATCATATAGAATTGATTTTATACATTCAAAGTCTCATCCTATTTCCAAAAGAACTAATCTTTTTCCTTTCTCTTGGCCATCAAGGTTGAAACCTTCAAGCTAGGGGCCAAAGAAGAAGTCTTTCACCACTTAGTGTAAGAATCAAGCTACTAAGGCAAGTGTTTCTTCCTAGTTCCTTCAAGGAAATTGAAATCTAAGTTCAGTATGCTCATTAACAATTAATGGATCATGCATGCAATTAAAAACTAAGGTTTCTAAGTTTCTTGACATGAATGAACTTGCATGTAGAAATTGATGATTCATGTGTTCTTTTATGGAATTAAACTATCCAATGTGTTTAGAATGCTATTTTAATCTAACATGCAAGATGATATTTAGTCCCTAAATTACCATTATGCCGTGTATGTCTAAAAAGAATGCATCTTTCCTATTATCTCTACATTTAGATGCAAAATGTTGTACCCTGCCTAAATTAGTATGGTATCTAGGGTTGGGGTGAAGCAATGCAATAGAACGATATCTGAAAAGGAGGGTATCTTCGGCTTTACCTACGATTGTTTAAGATTAGCATACCACCCAAAGCGTAAAATATGAAGCAAGTGAGCTGTTGGAAGTTTTCTGATGGTTACTAAATTTTCTGCTCAGAGGATTGAGAACAATTAGAAGAAGCCCCTTTCTAATATAAGTCTATCGTTAAGAATCTTGGAGGGTTATTCCAGTCCTTTAAGTGTCATACTAATTAAAGATCCAAAAGGATGAAAAGAGGGAAAATACCCCTCTTCCCCATTCTAGCCGCTGGGTAGAAGGAGCCATTAAGAGGCCTTTTTGTTTCTAGAAAAAGGTGGCTACCTCTCTTAATTGCTTACTAAAGCAATTACCAAAGACAGTTCATGGTGTTTCCTTAGTCATAATGATAAATGACTTAAGGATTAGGAATAGACACACTAATCTTTGAATAATTACACTTGGGAGGGAAAGGACCCCTCCCCACCGCCGGCTTATTTTTGGAGAAAGCCAAAGAAGACTTTGTCATTTAAAATATAGCCTCTTAAGGGGTTAAGCAATTTCAAATTTAATGGGAAGCAGGTCTATGTGACACATTCATATACATATGGTATGGGCATACACACACAGATATATATATATATATATATATATATATATATATATGTATACGTTACATGATGGGCTATGATATGATAAGTGGTTCAACGGATTATGGTCCATGGAAAATATACTCAAGGGGCAGCCAATAAAGATACACAAACACGTGTGTATATATATAGGTATATATATATAAATATATTAAGAAAGGAAAATGGAAGCATGGATAGGATGCAATTGAATTACATACACCCACGTATGTTTTCGGCCATGGGGTTTTAAGGAGTAACTAATGGGATAGGGTTCCTCATACAAACTCCAAAATATGGGCATCATTAAGCCTTTAATAAATGAAGAACTTCCTCCGTCTATCCCCATTATGGCCGCCGGGTACTATTTTGGAGTAAGACAAGAGGAACTTTATCAATTAATTATAGCGAATCTTAAGGTCTAGCAAATTCAACTAGGCGGAGAATAGGTTACATGACACACTCGCGTAAGAACACTGGACGTATATGGACTTATACATAGATATGTATGTATATGTGTACATGTATAGTATAAAGTGGAAGCTACAATGCAATACATGGCTTAATGGATTGCAGTACAATGAAAAGTTTACTTAAAGAACCGTATATGGAAAATACACAAATCTATGTATGTAAGTAATCGTGTATGTTTATATCAAAATGGATCATCCACGATTATGTTCTAAGATGTAACAACAAGATATGTAAAATTGATAGACTTGTGTATAATATATGTGCATATACATATTGGCATATATATATATATATATACGGATCTAGGTATATATATGGCAATAAAATGATTTTGGGAAAGTATGTTATACATATATACATATACGGTTATATATATATACACACATCCACTTGGTATTTTCGGCCATAATGCGTATTTTAAGGTTTATGACTTATTTTAAATTGTGAGAAAATATAACTATATATATAGGTGTATATATATATACGGATATATAGCTATACACATGTAGGTAAGAATTATGAAAAAATATATATAAGTGGGATATATATATATATTTCTGCCATATGTATAAAGTGTAGCCTAATGAAATTATGCTTATGAGAAGTACACTTAAATGATTATGACATGAGATAAATATATACATACGTATATATATGTATTATTGAGAAAAATATATATATATGAAGTATATATGTATATTTCGGCCATAAGGCCTTATGAGGTGAGTTATTGAATTCAAGAGCATTTAAGCAAATCTTAAAAGAACAAGGTAGTTGGGTGTAAGGGGATTATTCATTTAAAGGTGTCTTTCCCTCTTCCCATGAGGAGAGCCGCCGGTTACCCTACCCAAGAAGAGTTAATCTCTTCTCTTTTAACAAGAGGCCTATTTAAAACCTCTTAAGTATTCTTTATCCAAGAAATTACTCCAAGTACTTCTCCTTCCTCTCAAGAAACCCGGCTGGAATGTGAGCCAAAGAAGGTCCAAGAACCACTCCAACCTCAAGGCTTGTATAGGTAAGAAAAACATCAATAGTTTTAGTAAGTTAAACTTTAAAGGATGAAGCTCATGTGGCATCCTCTTCTTTGACAAAACCGTGAACATCACGGCTCTAGGTGAAGGTTTTCAAGACAACAAACAAAGGTAGTGCCTTAGCAAGAGTGGATTTCCCTCAAACCGCTCAAGATGCAAATGGTAAGACCCTCCAACCCTCAACTTAGTTGTTTTACGTAATTAAAGAAGTGGCTAATAAGTACCCCCATAAACCGTATGTGATAGGAAAAGGTGGGAGGGAGTAATCCTTGTGCCAACAAATTCAAGCAAGATCTAAAGACTATGAAGGCAAGTACACTATACTTATTTGTGGCTTGAATGTGAAAGTGCTTGCTTGAATGTCTAGTTGACCTTAAGATTCAATCTTAGATGTGAAATACTAAGCCTTGATGCATGAAACTTTTGGCCTAGGGGTTAAGTGGCGTGTATGTGTGAGTTTTTCTCCAAAGTTGGATTCTTTGTTGATTATAAGTACTATTATGTGATAAATCCAAGATGAACATGCTAAAGATCCCTCCTTTTCCATGGTGGAGGTCACGGTTGGAAGGGATAAAAGAAATAAGAGTAGTTTTGCAAGAAATGATAAGTTATGGGATAAGATGTGAACAAGATTTATGCTTTTGTGTGTTAAGCTTAATATGTTCCTTGTGGAAATGTGATTTTATCTTGCATGTACGAAAATGGGCTGTTTGGGGGTTAGGGTGCGTGTGCACCAAGTTTTGCTAAGGTTGGATTTAGTGGGAACATGGTGTGCATGGCCAAAGGATGATGTATGTGGCATACAAGCTGTTTTGAAAAGATTTGTATATGATGTTTGTAACGTGTTAAATCTGTAAATTTCCCATGGAAAAGGTGAGTTTGAAATTTAATAAAGTGTTTATGTCAAACAATGCAAGTTAGGGCCATTTAGGAATGAAATATGACAAAATTTGAAATTCACTAGAGCAGGACAGATTTTAGGTCGTTTTGTGAGACCTGAAAGGAGACCTTAGGAACATTCAATTTAGTTCATTTTTGGTATGACACTAGCCCTATGTTTATATTAAATATGAGAGTTGGAATTTCGTTAAAAGGAGTGACGGATTATTTTTAGTGAAATTTTTATTAAAACTGGTCATGCTGGAAAATTTCTGGGCTAAACAGATTTCGTGTGAAGACCAGGAAATGGACCTTAGGAATATGCAATTGGGCTGATTTTTGGTAGAGTACTAGCTCCATGTGTTTACTAAGCTTGAGAGTTGGAATTTTTGAAAAAGGATTTACGGTGTGTCGCACTAAAATTTGTAGTAAAATCGGTCACTCCAGAATTCAGCATGTAACGGTTCTGAGAAAGAGAATAAATGATTCCTCTAACGATATTATAAATCTGTGAAACTTTTACGTTAACTACTTAAAACATATGTGAACCCTTTTAAGCAAGCCACTTATCTTAGAATGACTAATTAAAGGGTAAACACCATGATTAAGTGGGCGTCACCAATCTGAAATCTTGGGCAGAATTGAGTAATTTATTATAAGGCCTTGTTCTAATAGACTTAGGCTTAGTTATACGGCTTGGGCTTATAATCACCAGTTAACGGAATGTTTATAATAGTTTCCCAAAGCCGGCCCAAATTAAAAAGGAGTTTAATGGGCTTACACAAAAGGCAAAGGAGAGAGGCGCTGAATTGCCGAAATTTAGCAGCCTTGTTCCGTAGTTAATTTGATTAAGTGTCTTACCCATTTTACATCGTCACGAGAATTCTATTATGAATAATAATGACATTTTTATGCGTATGTATGACAAGCACTCATGACAGTGGGCCTAACCATAAGGGATTAAGACAGAGTATATGGATTGAAAATGCTGGAAATTTTTCCAGCATAAGGAATCGGTGTACATAGGTGTATATGTAACGCATTACATCATGACTTGCATAATACATGTCTTGAATTGCATCATTGTCATTTACATGATTTATGGAATTTTTTTATGCAAAAGAAAGATGAAAAGCGTTTTTAAAGAAAAGATTATTTTTTAAAAAGAACGCTCCCCCGGTACCGTTTGTGTATGTTTCTTGGCCAGTAAGGACCCGCCCAGATCCGGGGTTAATTGATCTGATAATATGGTCCGTTCAGGCCCGGAGAGAATAGACTTGATAATCGACCGTTCAGGCCCAGAGAGAATAGATCTGATAAGTGATGACGTTACCGTTCTGAATCTGGGAATAATAGATTCGAAGGGGAGAAGTGACCGCCTCAGATCCGGGTGAATAGATCTGAACACTCTATTGTTTTCTCGACGATGATGTTTTGAAAGAAAATCATGAAAGATCATAACCTCATTTTTATCATGATGCATCGCACGTACATATTCATGCATGCTGCACTTAATGAGTCAGCGAGTAGTGGTACGTGATACTTAGACCAAATGTTTATGACTAGGTAGCTCCTAGTTATGCTCTTATTAAGTGATGATCCTTGATATGTTATGAACTTACATAAGTTGCAATCTTTTATTGTTACGTTCTTTAATAATTGACGATCTTGCTTAAGTTATGATCTTGACGCATTAAGTGTTGATCACTAACGGGTGTTGGATGGAGGTCAGGTATGTTTCTAAAACCGAATTTTTGGGGGTTGGTTCTTTTATGTACTTTCCATTTAATCCTCGATTATTTATAGTATACTTGCTGGTGACTTTGTCACTCACCCCCTATTTTTCCTTCCAGAGACTACAGGGAACAAGGTAGAATGGATTGAGGATGAACCTAGGGTCCCCTACCCGTGAGCATAGCGGAAGATGGATGGATTAGGAGACATGACGTGCTAGTTGTGATCGATGACTTGTCATGTAATTGTTATGGGAAATAGTTACTTCTGGGAATTTCTGTACTCATGATTTGGGTTGTAAAACTAAGAATGATTTCGTAGACGTTTTTAATTTGAGGTTTTTAATTCTGCCACTGTTTCGCTTACTTGTAGACGATTAAGCACGAAAGTCCATGCATTTTATCATGGACTACGACATATTATGGATCGACGCCTGATACTCTCCTTAGTGAAGTACGGCGGGTGCACTACATCCGGCTGGTCCGGGATGCGGGGTGCTACACAAAATGGTAGACATATGTGTATTTTAGACTAATGAGTGTGCGAATAATAATCTCCTAGGTTATTTTGATACATGCATGTCCATTTTCTTCCTATGCATATGTGGTAAAGAGGATTTTCATGAAGATTGAAGTATTATACTCTTAAGATGACACAACCAATCCATTTCTTTATGCATGTCTAAAAGATGTCATCTTAGTCACTATAAGTGTTAGCATCTCCATTTTCACTCCCCTAGGGGACTGTCCAAGGGCCTCCCACATAAGCCATGAATTTATCGTCATCATCATGATGCATATTTTGATGATCATGGTCTTAAGAAGGAGAAATCACATAGTACTCTCTATTTGTCAAGCTTCATATGTCGCATGTTATGTGTAGCATGATCTGTAGGACCTGTATAGCACCACTAGAAAGGGTGTCGAATAGTGGGTGCGGAAAAATTGGTTTTTAAAAACTTTTGGACACCAATTACCCACGTCTGAAAACAGATTCTGTTTTCAGATCCTTATTTGAAATAATTAAATGACCTAGTTACACACCTTCAAAAATTATGAAATTCAGTGTCAATGAACTTACAGATTTTTTGAGTATCTCATAAAAATTTCAAATTAAAATTCTACTCCTAACCCCTTGAAAATACGTTCTTGGTCAGATTACGCGAATCTGCATAAAACTGTACTCCGACTTGAAAATTTTATTCCGATTAATTTGTGACTCCAAATGATCTAAAACTTTTATGGAATAATCCTTAGGATATTTACTTTAAAGGGTTGAAACGGTTTTTCAAAATTCCTTTGGTAAGTATGTCAAATACGTTGATGTTCTCAACCATTGCAAGTCTAAAATTCAGATTGCACTAGTCTATGTTTCTGGAAACTTTTGTGATTTTTGAAAATCGTTTGCTATTTTTACCATTGCAATGAAAGTGATGCAAAAACTAGAAACTGAAAGTAAAGTGCTGAAAGTTAGAACACCAAGAATTTTATACTGGTTCGGTTAACACAACCTACTCCAGTCTTTGAGGACAACTTCCTTGGTTATCACTAAACACCAAAAACACCTTACCACAAGGGTGCCTAGATTTACACATTAACTCCACTCTTTTACAATCAATAGGATCAAGCAAACGGATAATGGACACCACCACCGAACGAATGAAGACTTCATCACACCTTGATCAACCTTTTACAAAAATTGAAACGTGTATGGTGGTATATTCAGAGACTATATAATATCAAGATTATATGAACAATAGGCTTGAGAGAAGAAGAAGAAAGAAAGGTAGAAGAAGAGAGTAGAAGATCTTTTTGCACTTGAGAGAAATGTGAGAGTTGTCTTGCCTTTGTTTGCTCTTTTCTCTTCTTTTTAATCACCTCATGGGCACTCCCCTTAGGGCTCTTCCATCCTTAATAATTCTCTTTAATGCCCTTAGAAGATTGCCTGTCTAGATATGTCACCATCTTGCTCACTTGGCACAACATGATTGGATGGATGACTTGGCTTTGCTTACTTGTCACTTGATGATTGGTCCAACTTGGCCTCCTTTAATGAGCTGTAAAATCTTAAATAAACTTACAAAACATGTGCCAAAAAGTAATCAAAATATTACCAAACAATCACCATTCAATCCCTTCAATTTTGGACTCAAATTGAAGACAAAGTAATGCTGAAATTCGGCCATAAAAAGCAACATGTGCTGAAATTTCAGCATGTGTTGTATTTTGAATTGTTTCCTTGTGTGTTTCCTTCTTCAATGTCATCAATCATGTATGGCTTATTTTCCACCATTTAAAGTGCCAAATAAGTGAAAAATAAGCTTCATCTAGGCTCCGTTATAGCTGACAATGGCGTGTAGAACCAATGTGCATGTGCAGAAATTTTACTTTAGTAAGCTTTGTCAAATAATGCACAATAATTACACATGTATGGTATATTCCAATCAGCCATAATTTGAATATTCTAGTACACTTTAATATTTATCAAATATGTAAAAATTGTCTAGATACGTGTTACATGTCATGCCAAAAACGTTCCATGTGTTGTGTTCGTAAAAAACCAAATTTTCGACTTTTGTCGATTACGTGATTATTCTCCGATTAAATTCAAATATTTTGCACATGTTATATATATTATGTCACACATGATATACATAAAATAATTTAAATATTCAGCTCATAAGGGCTGAGACATAGGCGCCCACATGTGACAAAATAGGTTGAATTTGAAATCTCCATAATTTGGCCTTAATTGCGGGTGGTTTGTGTGTGCCAATATGGAATGATTTCATGGCTGAGTATACCATGTGAGCCACGAAATTGGTGGCCATTTTTGAAGTATAGGGGCTGACCATTTATATATCGCAAGTATGTGACACGTTAGCGAAGTTTCGGTAGTCATCCGATACGACAGTTTTTGGTTTATAACCTTGTAACGTGTCGTAATAATTGTGTCATCACCATGAATTATATCATATGATATAAGACCTGAATGTACTCGTAAATATAAGGTAAGTATAGTGGTGTGACGTTGATGTACGTTCGTAATATATGTAATGTGTCGGTAGTACGTCGGAATATATGTGTACTGTGCCTTTTTATAAAAAATCTGAATATATATATATATATTGAAAACGTGTGATTAAGGGAGGAAGGAGACTTTTGTTGTACCCTGTAAAAATCGTACTATACCAGAACTCGTTTGATGCGACGTAATAAAGAAGTTCTCCAAGTTGCATTTTATTAAGTTACCTTAGTGAGTCTGTATCTAGATTTCTTTTGAGATGGATGCGATATAATTATACAAATGGATGTTGGGGAGCGCGTGAAATGACCATTTAGCCCTCCAAGACGTTGTAAATTCGGTCATAGGGACTTGGAGGATCTTGGAATAATCTCCATATTTTTTAAGAGGACTAGCCCAAGCACTTCTCCACAAAGTAAGACTCACAACCTACACTATAAATTGGATGTTAGGAGCAATATCATATTTATGAGAATAGAGCAATGAGTATAATGACCACCAAGCCCTTGTAATTTCGGCCACAAGACATTAATGAACCTTAGGGTATTGCCCATTTTACAAAAAGACTAACCTAAATAAGTCCTCATGAAAGTAAACCTAAAAGCTTATATAAGAAACTAGATATTATAAGTTATGGTGTAATTATACAATTATGTACTATAAAAGGTGTGAAAGGACAAAAATGCCCTTCTAATAGCACAAGAATTCGGTCAAGACGCCTTGATCAACCTTGGAATAAATACGTTTTTATAAAAATGCAACCATAAATGATCCTCACAAAGCAAGATTAAAATCATAATCAGATAAAAAAATAATATTATAAATTATATAAGTATGGGATATGATAAATGTGAAAAGGCAAAACTACCCCCCAAGACCCAAGATTTCGGCCAAGGAGAAGGGAGGGATCTAGAATCCTCTCCATATTTCTAGTAACTGAATTACTAACAAAAATACAATTATATAATAACGAAATAGAGAAGACATGCAAAAAAGAAACAATAAAATAATAAAAAGGAGAGGCATGGGAGGCAAAAGCTTGAAGCTACAAGCCTAGGCCCCTTTTCCCCTCTACCCAATGGATCCCTCTTCCCATTCCCCTAACATTATTTATTTTTAAACACATCTAGAGGCATCACCTCCTCTCATCTTGAATTCCCTCTCAAAAACAACCAAGACAACTCTAAGACAAATTTTCCATTCCCCTCCAATCACACCATACGGTTTCTTCATCCTTAAGGTAGGAGGTCCAACTCAAGTCTCATCTTCAAGACTCAAGAAACATCTAGGTAAGTTTTGTTCCAAGCTCCTTAAGTGGATTCTTATTTTTCTAAGGAATGAAGCTCACATGAGTTCTTTTTTCTCCACCACAAACCATGACCTTCATGGTCACTAGGTGCAAGACATTCAACTTTTTTAGGTGGTGCGATCCTTTGGTACTTGAAGCTCCATTCAAAGTCCCACTTTGGTAAGAAGATCTAATCTCAAAACAATTATATTTTCATCAAAGAATGATGACTAACATCCTTCCCTCATTCCTTCAAACCAACCGTATGCTCAAGGGTGAAGGAGGAGGAACATCCTTCCCTCCAATTCACTTGTTTTGAGCAAATATGATACTTGTTGTGTACAAACTACAAACTGTTTTGGTATGATGCAAAGATAACTCAATAAAAAGAATGAAATCTGGATATTCATGGGAAAAAGGTGTATGTGGTGACTAATAAGTTATTTCATAAGCACAAGATGTTTAGTGGTCACTTGACATGAAAAGATGACAAAACACAAAATTACTGGACCTGGACAGAATTGAGCAGTGTGTTGTGAGACCTCAAAATGGGCCGTACTAACGTGTAAACAATTTGAGTTTTGGCATGATGATAGCACCCTATGTGTGTAGCAAGCGTGAGAGTTGGAATTTTGGTAAAATAAGTTGTGGAATATTTTTAATAAAATATTTGGTGAAACTGCTCAGGCTGAAAATTCTGGAACTTGGCAGGATTGTATAACGTTTTGAATGGCTTAAAAACGGATCTTGTAGATGTTCAATAAAGCTGATTTTTAGTGTGGTGACAACCTTAGGTGTGTAGTAAATACAAAAATTTGAATTTTGTTAAAATAAGTTATGGATTATTTTTAAGAAATTAATTGGTAAAACTGCTGCAGCTGAAATTACTGGAACAGGGCAGAAATGAGTGACGTGTTGCTTGACCCAAAAATGGATCTTAGAAATATGCAAATGAACTAAATTTCTATGGGATTCTAGTCCGGTATGTTTATGACGTCTGTGAGTTGAAATTTCAAAAAAAGAAATTATGGTTTTGTCATAATGGAAATTTTAGTAAAATTGTTCAATCCAATAATAGCACGTGACCCATTTCGGAAAAATAATTAAATGAGCCCTTTAAGTTGGATTGTTCTGGAAATTTTATGTTAATCACCTAAGACATAGAGGATCATGACCATGTAAATTAATCAACTTGGTATTTTCGTTTGGACGGGTAATTGGGGATTTAAAGTTAATGTACCAAAGCTGCAAAATTAGACAGAACAGGGGAATAAGTTAAGAGGCCTAATTTTTGTGGATTTGGACCTATATACACGGTTTGGGCTCATGAATGTTGGTCCTTAGGAATTTTACTATGTTTTCCAGGTTGTGGTCCAAATGACTAAGATTTTAAGGTCTCAAAAACTAAGGTAATAATGGTTAATATATCGCAGAATTCAGCAAGTACACTTGATAATGATTTAATGATTTAAGGGCTTTACTCGTTTAGGAAGTTACGAAAATTTTACGACATGTAAATAAGCCCCCACTAGACACATGCAGGCCAAAAGATTATGAAAATGGGCATGTTTGGTAAATTTAGCCGCCCCATGAACATGAAGTAAAAATCTGGAAATTTTTAGTTTCTGAAACCATGCTTTTTGACATGTTATAAGGAATGCTTACGATTATTCATGCCATGACTTGCATTGCATATCACTTCATGTATCATGCATGATCATGTGCCACAAGAATCTGATTTTTATAAATTTTCCGTATGCAAGCAAGTCTTTTCAAGAAAGTATGTTTTCCGTTATGCATGAAAGTTTTTATGGTCCCATGTTTTAAAGAGAGCTTTATGAATCCCTTGCCGGCCAAGCATGCGACTAACCCGTTTTAGACCCGGGGTTAATTGGTCTGTTGACATGATATGTTCTGGACCTGTTCAGATCCTGGGTTAATTGATATGATACATGTTCTGGACCCGTTCAGATCCGGGGTTAATTGATCTGATACATGTTCTGGACCTGTCCCAGACCAAGGGTTAATTGGTCTGTTGATATGTTCTGGACCCACTCAGATCCGGGGTTAATTGATCAGACACTCTATTTTTCTGACATGTTACTTTATGGGACCAAAATGAAGTTTTGGCACGACATGACATCATGCATTGCATTATGCATAACTCATGAGCACGTTGATAGGTTGTATGTTACAGTTAAGGGATAATAAGATATTATTGGTATAGCATTACCTAAAATTATGCTTAGGCTATATCGTCAAGTAAATCAAGGATTAAAGATCAGGTGTGAATTAATATTTGAGGTTCTTGGGGTATTACATTCATGTTATAATTCTTTATTTATTTCATGGTAGATTATTGCATTGTTGCTGGGTGATTTCTATCACTCACACTTTTATTTTTCCCAGAGCCAGATAATGCTAAGATTGAGTGAATCGAGGATGAGCCGAGAGTACCATATCCGTAGGCGAGGGAATCCGAAGAAGGCAAAGCTTAAGGACTTTTGTGCGGCCATGATGTTTGTATTATGAACTATGTTAAACTCTTTGGGGTATCGGTGATGTGTTTTGTGGACTATTACTTTTGGGGACTTAGTACTTTTGTAATGCATGTTCATTTTGAAAAGTTTTAATTCTGCCTAAATTTTACTACCATGTTAAATGTTAGCATGGGAGTCCATGGCTTAAGTTATGGATTTTCGCATGTTATGCACGATGCTTTGTACTCTCCTTAGTGAAGTACGGCTGGTGCACCGTATTCGGACGAGGTCCGGGTGCAGGGGGCTACAGGTGGTATAAGAGCCTAGGCTCTAGATTTCGGGCAGAACATAGAACTAAGTTATGATCTTAGCAATCTAAGTTTGATCTTAGACCTAAGTCATGATCTTAGGCGAGAGTTGACTATAGACTAGGACGATGTAGACGGGAAATTAGGGTCATGACTTAATAACAAAGCCCTAGTCAATGAAGGTTGTACATGTCATAGAATTTAATTCGTATCTTATTGAACTGGATTATAAATTAAATTTTATCGCCAATCTAGCTATTTTAGCATTGAATAAAATCCTGATACTCCGTAATGCAGATGGCATCACGGACTGATGAACAAGCATTATCCCTATCACCCCCGGGAAGCAGCGGATTCTACTATCGACAGCTAGTTAGAGCACATATTCCAAGATTCGGTGGAGAGGCTAATCCGGAGGAGGCTGAAAGATGGTTAAATGAAGTCGAAAGTATCCTCTTGTTGATACGAGTGCCGGATGAAATAAGGGCACGAATTGTCCGGCCCTTTTTTGTTGGTAAGGCCATCTAGTGGTGGAGGACTTGTATCCAGCCACTGCCCCGACCAGTAACCTGGGCGAAGTTTCTAGAAGAGTTTTGTGAGTCCTTCCTCTCTCAAGACTTAATCACGAGGAGGATTGAGGAATTTGACACATTAAAACAAGGGCCAGGCACCACCGTTTCAGAATACGCGCATCAGTTCGCTATTTTTAGTCGATACGTTCCTTTGGTCTTGGAGGATGAAAAATATAAAGTGATCAGATTCATGTGCGGTTTAGACTTACGGATCAAAATTCGGCTAGTTAAGGCTTATTCAAGAACTTTTGACGAATTATTGGAAGAATGCTACCGAGCAGAACGCAATAGCAAGATAACGGAAGGACGAAATAAACGACTTAACGAGTGTATTAACAAACGGAGTAGGAGGTGGCAGCCGTATCTCTATAGGGCCAACAAAGAGGCAACCAAGAACACTAACCTGGATCAAAGAGTGCCTGATTCAGCAATTCCTGAAACATCAAACCTGTAACAGGTATGTCTAACTGCCCTTTAAATAAGAAGTACCTAAGTTGTTCATTATCCAAGTATAAATGGTCATGCTAAAGATCGAATTAGAGCAACTTGATAAAGAACCTTAGGAAAGATTTCTACATAGCCATTAATACATGAACAAAGAAAATAACTAGAGTAGCACAACTGAAGCATGAAGGTTAGAATATGTTACCAAATTTGCTCTTAATAGTCAGATTAGCATCCTGATGGTCGGAACTCAACAAGGCTTCAATCAAGGGTAAATACCGGTTATCTAGGAATAATGATTTGTCTGACCTGCTTCGGGAAACACAAACAATGACAAAGCGGAGTTGCAAATCGGATATTTCCAACTAAAGAATCAAGATTGAGGATGTACATGAACTATGTATAGGACGCATCATAGACATCCCAAAACCATTAGGGTTGACAAATGTTTGGCTACATTAATAGATCCTATGAATCTAGTATCTCAGGGGCATTTAGATAAGATTGGTTTAAATTCCTTCTTTGACTAATATAAAGAGGAAGAAGGGAAATTCCGTGAGATATAACACCTTTATGGTTGGATGAGAAATTACAAGTTGGGAGTATCTAACACACTCTAACAGTAACGATATGATGTAACGGAAATTCGCATAGCTTGATGATCCAAATAATGTACATGAACGAAGCACACAAGGATACCTTCATGATTTGAAAAAGAAAACATAGATTTTTTTTGAAGAACAAGAAACCCTTGAAATGTCATAAGATTTAAAGAAAGAATTACGATTCTAGATTCAATTACTATAATGATAGCATATCGACAAAGCGGATGAGTTGGGTAGGACTTGACGAAAGATTTGGGGTTCACCGTTCTACGAAAGTACATTCTCAAACAAAGGTACGAATCATCGAACATGTACTTTAAGAGAGCAATCTCGAATACTGATCGATACGAGTATATACGCAATATAGCTAACACGCGTGTACACAAAGATGTTTACAGAAGGAAAGCACATGATTTACAGTCTGGAATTAAGGACCTCTATTTTGTTCTGCATATTTAACGAAAAGAAGGAAATCTTAATATTACATGATCATGTTGTGTACATCCTTATCGACCCTGGAAGGAATATCGTCATCGGTACATAGTATCGAGATTGGAGGTGCTTAAGACATGAGGTGGGCTATGATAATGCCTTTAGAGAATAAAGGATAAGTTCTGACGTAACCTCTAAGATAGGCTGAACGAAGCAGTTGCAAGGGGACTAGATCGATATTTTGTTCTGTCTTACCTACCAAAGGATAAGAACGGGACATCAAAGACCCGCAAGATTGTTGCAACCCATTCAAGTTCCAAGAGAAAATGGAATCGTGTCACTACAAATTTCATGACTAACGTGTCAAGGACAAAGAATGGATATGTTACTAGTTGAGTATAAGCCGATCGTCTGACAGAGTTCGCCATTCTGTGGCCTTACAAAACACTGTATGGAAGAAAATGTTGATATCCACTTTAGTGGGGTGGACTCGGGAATCGATGAAAGCATGAAAGGAGATATACCACATCTCTTTGACCCGTACTCTTAAGTTTCGAGGACGAAACTTTTAATAAGGGGGGAGGATGTTGTACCCTGCGAAAATCGTACTATACCAGAACTCGTTTGATACGACGTAATAAAGAAGTTCTCCAAGTTGCATTTTATTAAGTTACCTTAGTGAGTCTGTATCTAGATTTCCTTTGAGATGGATGCGATATAATTATACAAATGGACGTTGGGGAGCGCGTGAAATGACCATTTAACCCTCCAAGACGTTGTAAATTCGGTCATAGGGATTTTTTAAGAGGACTAGCCCAAGCACTTCTCCACAAAGTAAGACTCACAACCTACACTATAAATTGGATGTTAGGAGCAATAACATATTTATGAGAATAGAGTAATGAGTATAATGACCACCAAGCCCTTGTAATTTCGGCCACAAGACATTAATGAACGTTAGGGTATTGCCCATTTTACAAAAAGACTAACCTAAATAAGTCCTCATGAAAGTAAACTTAAAAGCTTACATAAGAAACTATATATTATAAGTTATGGTGTAATTATACAATTATGTACTATAAAAGGTGTGAAAGGACAAAAATGCCCTTCTAATAGCCCAAGAATTCGGCCAAGACGCCTTGATCAACCTTGGAATAAATCCGTTTTTACAATAATGCAACCATAAATGATCCTCACAAAGCAAGATTAAAATCATAATCAGATAAAAAAATAATATTATAAATTATATAAGTATGGGATATGATAAATGTGAAAAGACAAAACTACCCCCCAAGACCCAAGATTTCGGCCAAGGAGAAGGGAGGGATCTAGAATCCTCTCCATATCTCTAGTAACTGAATTATCTAACAAAAATACAATTATATAACAAAGAAATAGAGAAGACATGCAAAAAGAAACAATAAAATAATAAAAAGGAGAGGCATGGGAGGCAAAAGCTTGAAGCTACAAGCCTAGGCCCCTTTTCCCCTCTACCCGCTGGATCCCTCTCCCCATTCCCCCAACATTATTTATTTTTAAACACATCTAGAGGCATCACATCCTCTCATCTTGAATTCCCTCTCAAAAACAACCAAGACAACTCTTAGACAAATTTTCCATTCCCCTCCAATCACACCATACGGTTTCTTCATCCTTGAGGTAGGAGGTCCAACTCAAGTCTCATCTTCAAGACTCAAGAAACATCTAGGTAAGTCTTGTTCCAAGCTCCTTAAGTGGATTCTTATTTTTCTAAGGAATGAAGCTCACATGAGTTCCTTTTTCTCCACCCCAAACCATGACCATCATGGTCACTAGGTGCAAGACATTCAACTCTTTTAGGTGGTGCGATCCTTTGATACATGAAGCTCCATTCAAAGTCCCACTTTGGTAAGAAGATCTAATCTCAAAAAAATTCTATTTTCATCAAAGAATGATGACTAACATCCTTCCCTCATTCCTTCAAACCAACCGTATGCTCAAGGGTGAAGGAGGAGGAAGATCTCAACTCAACTCATCCAATATCCAAGCTAAGAAAAGAGCTTTAGTTTTAAGAGGCAAGTATACACTAGACTCTCATGATTTATTTGAAGAATTAGTGACTTGGATGACTAGATGTGTCTAAGATGAGAACTTTAGTTGAATACACTAAGTTTTAAGACCACATCTTAGTGATTCCTTAAGAACAATGTCTTGCATGTGATTAAATCCTTCGAAGATGACATCTTTTCTTACATGCAAAGTAAAATGAGGCTGATTTAGGATGGATTACGGTCCAACCAAGTGAGCCTAGGCAAGAATAGCTCTTGGATGAAACTTAGGAAGCATCAAGATGACATGCAAGTGCTAGATGTAATTTTACAAGGTTACTTGGTAGGATTAAAAATGAACTAGCATGTGAATGTGTTTCATGTCCAAATAAATGTTATAAAATTTGTGTATGACACCTCATAACTTTCCGCCAAAGAGATGAATGTGATGGTGAGTCTTGACTTCAAGAAACAACACTTGTTTTGAGCAAATATGATACTTGTTGTGTACAAACTACAAACTGTTATGGTATGATGCAAAGATGACTCAATAAAAAGAATGAAATCTGGATATTCATGGGAAAAAGGTGTATGTGGTGACTAATAAGTTATTTCATAAGCACAAGATGTTTAGTGGTCACTTGACATGAAAAGATGACAAAACACAAAATTACTGGACCTGGACAGAATTGAGCAGTGTGTTGTGAGACCTCAAAATGGGCCTTACTAACGTGTAAACAATTTGAGTTTTGGCGTGATGATAGCACCCTATGTGTGTAGCAAGCGTGAGAGTTGGAATTTTGGTAAAATAAGTTGTGGAATATTTTTAATAAAATATTTGGTGAAACTACTCAGGATGGAAATTCTGGAACTTGGCAGGATTGTATAACGATTTGAATGGCTTAAAAAGGATCTTGTAGATGTTCAATAAAGCTGATTTTTAGTGTGGTGACAACCTTAGGTGTGTAGTAAATACGAAAATTGGAATTTTGTTAAAATAATTTAGGGATTATTTTTAAGAAATTAATTGGTAAAACTGCTACAGCTGAAATTACTGGAACAGGGCAGAAATGAGTGACGTGTTGCTTGACCCAAAAATAAATCTTAGAAATATGCAAATGGACTAAATTTCTATGGGATTCTAGTCCGGTATGTTTATGACGTCTGTGAGTTGAAATTTCAAAAAAAGAAATTATGGTTTTGTCATAATGAAATTTTTAGTAAAATTGGTCAATCCAATAACAGCACGTGACCCATTTCGGAAAAATAATCAAATGAGCCCTTTAAGGTTATTGGATTGTTCTGGAAATTTTATGTTAATCACCTAAGACATACAGGAGCATGACCATTTAAATTAATCAACTTGGTATTTTCGTTTGGACGGGTAATTGGGGATTTAAAGTTAATGTACCAAAGCTGGAAAATTTGACAGAACAGGGGAATAAGTTAAGAGGCCTAATTTTTGTGGATTTGGACCTATATACACGGTTTGGGCTCATGAATGTTGGTCCTTAGGGATTTTACTAGGTTTTCCAGGTTGTGGTCCAAATGACTAAGATTTTAAGGTCTCAAAAGCTAAGGTAATAATGGTTAATATACCGCAGAATTCAGCAAGTACACTTGATAATGATTTAATGATTTAAGGGCTTTACTCGTCTTAGGAAGTTATGAAAATTTTACGACATGTAAATAAGCCCCCATTAGACACATGTAGGACAAAAGATTAAGAAAATGGGCCTGTTTGGTAAATTTAGCCGTCCCATGAACATGAAGTAAAAATCTGGAAATTTTTGGTTTCCGAAACCATCCTTGTTGACATGTTACAAGGAATGCTTACGATTATTCATGTCATGACTTGCATTGCATATCACTTCATGTATCATGCATGATCATATGCCACAAGAATCTGATTTTTATAAATTTTCCGTATGCAAGCAAGTCTTTTCAAGAAAGTAAGTTTTCCGTTATGAATGAAAGTTTTTATGGTCCCATGTTTTAAAGAAAGCTTTATGAATCCCTTGCCGGCCAAGCATGCGACTAATCCATTTCAGACCTGGGGTTAATTGGTCTGTTGACATGATATGTTCTGGACCCGTTGAGATCCGGGGTTAATTGATCTGATATATGTTCTAGACTCGTTCAGATCCGGGGTTAATTAATCTGATACATGTTCTGGACCCGTTCAGATCCGGGGTTAATTGATCTGATACATGTTCTGGACCCGGCCCAGACCTGGGGTTAATTGGTCTGTTGATATGTTCTGGACCCGCTCAGATACGGAGTTAATTGATCAGACACTCTGTTTTTCTGACATGTTATTTTATGGGACCAAAATGAAGTTTTGGTACAACATGACATCATGCATTGCATTTTGCATAACTCATGAGCACGTTGACAGGTTGTATGTTACAGTTAAGGGATAATAAGATATTATTGGTATAGCATTACCTAAAATTATGCTTAGGCTATATCGTCAAGCAAATCCAGGATTAAAGATCAGGTATGAATTAATATTTGAGGTTCTTGGGGTATTACATTCATGTTATAATTCTTTATTTATCTCATGGTGGTTTATTGTATTCTTGCTGGGTGATTTCTATCACTCACACTTTTATTTTTCCCAGAGCCAGATAATGCTAAGATTGAGTGGATCGAGGATGAGCCGAGAGTACCATATCCGTAGGCGAGGGAATCTGAAGAAGTCAAAGCTTAAGGACTTTTGTGCGGCCATGATGTTTGTATTATGAACTATGTTAAACTCTTTGGGGTATCGGTGATGTGTTTTGTGGACTATTACTTTTGGGGACTTAGTACTTTTGTAATGCATGTTCATTTTGAAAAGTTTTAATTCTGCCTAAATTTTACTACCATGTTAAATGTTAGCATGGGAGTCCATGGCTTAAGTTATGGATTTCGCATGTTATGCATGACGCTTTGTACTCTCCTTAGTGAAGTACGGCGGGTGCACCGTATTCGGACGAGGTCCAGGTGCAGGGCGCTACAATTTTCCATTTCCATGTTTGTTGCCTTCATGCCCTCTCCAAATATTTCTTCATTTAATGAACTACTTAGTTCATTTAACTAAGTACTTCACTTAATGAACTAGTTTAGTTCATTAATGGTGGCACCTGAAAATAGTTCAAACACAACAAATTTTTGCCATTTGATGTAATATTTAAAGCTTCATGTCTTGTTAGTACGGCAACATTATATATAAAGTATATAAGGCAGGTTTGTTGCGAAAACGTGTCAAGTCATAAAATGTGTCATGCATTTCTTTAGCACATGTTATTTAAATCAGGCATTTTGTGAATCCCTCAAACCCCTTTTTCTCAACAATATCCTCCTTTTGATGATTTACAAAATAACCTAAGTTCATGATTTAAATTTAGTCGCTCCTCCTCCAATCGTGCACAAATTCAAATTTTGAATTTTGAATTCTCTCCCCCTTGATTTTTGCAATCCATCACTCTCACTCCCACTTAAATCATGCACTCAAAAATCTCCCCCTTTTGATGATTTAAAACATAACCTAAGTTCATGATTTAAATTTAGTCTCTCCCCTTCCAATCGTGCACAAATTCAAATTTCGAATTTTGAATTCTCTCCCCCTTGATTTTTGCAATCAGTCACTCTCACTCCCCCTTAAATTATGCTCTCTCCCCCTTTATTTTGGAAATAAAATCAAAAGTACATGTAAGAAAGAAATAGCAATTTGTATAACAACAAAAATCATGCATTTCAAGTGTATTGTGGAATAATATCAAAAGTGCGTTCTTAAGAGTTATTTATTCAACCCTTTGCGAATGTCCCTTTTGGTACCCAAATGTAGGTGACCTTTCTAGGTCGTCCAAAAGGTGAGAAAAGAGATGAAGACGCAATATAATATATGCTAGGGGCAAATGCGTTTGGCCTTTGGCCAAGAATCCCATCATGTACATAGTATTATCTTTGTCTTTGATATGATTTCGTGTTCATGTGCATACTGCGTGATCTAAATGGATTTGTGTTGTATGATCGTCGCGTATGCATCGATGGTTTCCTTTCAAATCTATATGGTACATGATTATACTTTGCACGTGAGGAGAAAGAAGAAGTGCGATGAGGTATAATAGGTGATTCGCTAGTTTTGATGTTCACCTTCTTAGGCTTTTCAATCCTTCTGAACCCATATGGTAGCTTAGATGAAGATAAGACAAAGTTCGTAGATTTATTTTGTTCCTCATTATCTTCAAGGTATCCTAATCCAGTTTTGTCACTTTCATGCTTTTGCGAAGAAATGAGACGATCCAGCATGCAAGTTCCTCTATCGAATTGTTTTACCGTCTTTTCTATATCTTCGTTTCTTGATCTCAAATCTGAGATCTCGGCTTTCATTACCATATTTTCAGATTTCAAGGATTGAATTTCAGATCTCAATGACACAATCAAATTTGACGACTCCTCTTTTGAATCGTTTAATTCACATACAAGATTTGCGTTAGAGGATTCTAACGATTTCTTGTCTTCAATTAAGCGTTTCTTTTCTTTTGAAGAGTTCTAGCAAACTTATGTAATTAAAGATGTTCAACATACAAATCATAAAAGATAGTTCATAATCAGAATAGGAATCGGAATTTACCTCACTATCAAAGGGTGTAGCCTTTGCCTTGACATACCTTCTTGCTCGGATTTGTGTCTAGTGGTTGCCATCTCACTTAGATCATTGGATCTCCTTGTTGTGAGTGTTCCTACGCTCTGATACCACGTGTAGGACCTGTATAGAACCACTAGAAGGGGGGGTTTAATAGTGGGTACTAAAAAATTGGTTTTTGAGAACTTTTGGACACCAATTACCCACTTCTGAAAATAGCATCCGTTTTCAGGTCCTGATTTGAAATAATTAAATGACCTAGTTACAGACCTTTAAAAATTATGAAATTCAGTGTGAATGAACTCACATATGTTTTGAGTATCTCATAACAATTTCAAATTAAAATTCCACTCCTAACCCCTTGAAAATACGTTCTTGGTCAGATTGCGGGAATATGCAAGAAACCGTACTCCGACTTGAAAAGTTTATTCCGATTAATTTGTGACTCCAAATGATCTGAAAATTTTATGGAATATCCTTAGGATATTTACTTTAAAGGGTTGAAACGGTTTTTCAAAATTCCTTTGGTAAGTGTGTCAAATACGTTAATGTTCTCAACCTTTGCAAGTTTGAAATTCAGATTGCACTAGTCTCAAAACTATTAACGTTTGACTGACTTATACTTATCCAAATAGGGTGAAACTTATGCAAATGAAAGCTAGGACGTGTGGCTATGTTTCTGGAAAATTTTGTGATTTTTGAAAATCGTTTTCCATTTTTACCGTTGCAATGAACGTGATGCAAAAACTAGAAACTGAAAGTAAAGTGCTGAAAGTAAGAACACCATGAATTTTATACTGGTTCGGTTTACACAACCTACTCCAGTCTTCGAGGACACCTTCCTCGGTTATCACTAAACATCAAAAAAACTTACCACAGTGGTGACTAGAGTTACACACTAACTCCACCTATTTAAAAACAATATAATCAAGCAAACAGATCACGCACACCACCACCAAACGAATGAAGGTTTCATCACATCTTGATCAATCTTTTACAAAAATTCAAACATGTATGGTGGTATATTCAGAGCCTATATAATATCAAGATTATCTGAACAATAGGCTTGAGAGAAGAAGAAGAAAGAAAGGTAGAAGAAGAGTGTAGAAGATCCTTTTGCACTTGAGAGAAAGTGAGAGTTGTCTTGCCTTTGTTTGCTCTTTTCTCTTCTTTTTAATCACCTCATGGGAGCCCCCCTTAGGGCTCTTCCATCCTTGAAAATTATATTTAATGCCCTTGGAAGATTGCCTTGTGTAGATATGTCACCATCTTGCTCACTTGGCGCAACATGATTGGATGGGTGACTTGGCTTTGCTTACTTGTCACTTGATGATTGGTCTAACTTGGCATCCTTTAATGAGCTGTAAAATTTTAAATAAACTTACAAAACATGTGCCAAAAAGTATTCAAAATATTTCCAAACAATCACCATCCAATCCCTTCAATTTTGGACTCAAATTGAAGACAAAGTAATGCTGAAATTCGGCCATAAAAAGCAACATGTGCTGAAATTTCAGCATGTGTTGTATTTTGAATTGTTTCCTTGTATGTTGCCTTCTTCAATGTCACCAATCATGTGTGGCTTATTTTCCACCATCTAAGGTGACAAATAAGCTTCATCTAGGCTCCATCATAGCTGACAATGGCTTGTAGAACCAATGTGAATGTGCTGAAATTTTACTTTAGTAAGCTTTGTCAAATAATGCACAATAATTACACATGTATGGTATATTCCAATCAGCCCTAATTTGAATATTCTAGTACACTTTAATATGTATTGAATATGTGAAAATTGTCTAGATACATGTTTCATGACATGCCAAAAACGTTCCATGTGTTGTGTTTGTAGAAAACCGAATTTTTGACTTTTGTCGATTGGGCGATTTTTCTCCGATTAAATTCAAACATTTTGCACATGTTATATATATTATATCACACATGATATACATAAAATAATTTAAATATTCAGCTCAAAAGGGATGAGACATAGGCGCCCACATGTGACAAAATTGGTTGAATTTGAAATCTCCACAATTTGGCCTTAATTGGGGGTGATGTGTGTGTGCCAACATGGAATGATTTCATGGCTGAGTATACCATGTGAGCCACGAAATTTGTTGCCATTTTTGAATTATAGGGTCTGTCCATCTATATATTGCAAGTACATGACACGTTAGCAAAGTTTCGGTAGTCATCCGATACGACAATTTTCGGCTTATAACCTTGTAACGTGTTGTAATAATTTTGACATCACAATGACTTATATCATATGATATAAGACCTGAATGTACTCATAAATATGAGGTAAGTATAGTGGTGTGACGTTGACGTACATTTGTAATATAGGTAACGTGTCGGTAGTATGTCGGAATATATGTGTACTGTGCCTTTTTATAAAAAATTTGAATACACACACACACACACACACACACACAGATATATATATATATATATATATATATATATATATATATATATATATAATTTTTAAAGATGCTGCCCTCCTTCCTCCAGCGTGATCTCTCATGGCTGGCGGCGTAGCTGCCGTCAGCCGCCTTCTCCTACCTCCATCGGCTAGCTTTTCTCCGGCCACTTTGATTCACCCTCCTTCACCCTCTTCTACATTATCCCAGTTTTTCTCATGACGAACAGCACTCCCATTGCGGCGGCGCCGCAAATCAGCCCCGATCGATCATTCGCGTCGTTATTCGCGGCTCCTTTAGCACAAATACAACCCAAGCCAATCCAGAAATTCAAGGGCAGTCATATGATTTCTTTCACAGATGAGGAAGTTCAGTCCCTTGCCACCCCATACCGCTTCACATTGGTTGGTACTTTTTGGTATGGAAGGCCTCCGTTTGCAACGATACGTGCTGCCATTGACAGAATTGGTTTCACCAGATCCGTAAAGGTCGGCCTTTTAGATGCTACACACATTATTCTTCACTTCGATCTTGAACAAGACTATACTAGATGCTTCACCCGACGAGGATGGATGATCTCAGGAAAGCAAATGCGAATCACAAAGTGGACGCCAGATTATGACCCTGCGATTGAAGTGCCTATCATTCCCATCTGGGTATCTTTTCCGGGCCTCCCCATTCATATGCATCGTAAAGATGCAATTTTTCAGATAGCGTCCATCCTTGGTGAACCATTGAGGCTTGACGTAGCCACGGTAATGTTAAACCGACCCTCTGTTGCCCGAGTTTGTATTGAACTAGATGTCTCTAAGGAGCTACCTCAAAGAGTTTTCATTCAGACATCATCAAGAATGATCATGCAGACGGTTGAGTATGAAGATCTTCCCCGATATTGCACCACCTGTTACCGTCTAGGCCATGTAGCCGCCGATTGTGGCAAGCAGCATGCAAACCCTATGCCGCCTGCTGAGAAAGACACCATGGAATTGGCAAACCCTAAGCCAACTTAATCTGACAAATCACAAAAGAAGCGTTAGACGCCCAAAAAATCTGGCCCATCATCATCTGATCAACAGCCGCCTATGCATGAAGTAGACAAACAAATCCCAGTCTCACCGGAAATGGCTATCACTCATGCGGTTTCAGCAGTACAAGACATCTCTAGATTAAAAGGGATTGACGATTGTCTTCTCGGAGATCTTCCTGGGACAACCTTATTGTTCTCACATTCAGATAATGAGCGTGAACCTTCATTAACAGATAATTTACACGTTGATCAGGAGGCGCGAGAAGGCAATGATATTGCAAGTCTAATTGAAGCAACGTATGTTGATGCACACTCTACTGAGCATACAGATTATGCAAACGCTACTACTGAGCATACAGAAGATGATCCGATTACACGCAATCCTAACCAGGGACCACGCTTATTACGACAGAATCCTCCCATGTCTCCCTGTTTAACCAGGTTACGTGCAACGCACATCTCTAACTCCTTTGATGTTTTGTCCCAATGAAGAAACTGTTGTGGAACGTACGAGGAATACGTAATTCTTTTAATCGTTTTCTTTCCTAGTTCGAAAATACAAAGTATATCTTCCTATTGTTATTGAGCCAAAGTTGCGTCCCAGTGCCTTGTTATCCTATCAATTGCAACTTTTTTTTTTCTAAATCTACAACTGCTTGTAATGATGAAATCTTTTTTTTGGAAGGACGCACTTCTCAAGATGGAAGATGAACAACCTGGACACCAACATCATTCCATTAAGTTCCGTCGGTTGGCCACGGGAGACTGCTTTTGGTTTACGGGTGTATATTTTGTAACTATGGAATGTAATAAAAAGGGAAAAGATCCACAAGTGACACAATTACATGTTATGGAAGTTAAAATCTTGGGCCACCGTAATTTCGGCCCAAATGGCCTTTTTGGTATTTAGGATAATAATGTCCAAACATAAATTATATGTTCATGAGACCATAATATTAACATAAACTGTAAATGTCTAAACAATTAAAGTCCCATGAGGTTTTACAAGAAAAGTAGGAATAAAGTGAAATTATGGCTAGAGGGCCTTTCGGTCCTAAGCCCAAAAATTCGGCCATTATCTTTAATTGATGTAAATTTTAATCTATCATGTAAATTATGAGTTGAGTAGGTTTAAAGACTAGCCTAATTGATCACCCGATGTGATTTGAATGTCAAACATTATGAATATGAAAACCCTTCAAATAATGATATACGGCTATAAAAGATATAATTCAATCCACTATGAATGTTACTACCACGAGCAACCTTTTAATTAACACATGTATAATACAAGTATGCTATTTTCGCAAATGCTTAAACCAAATGAACTAATTACATATGTACAAGAATTACACCAATTAATTAAAGTAATACTAAGCATGTCCGTTTATGCACCAATAAGAACTCGGCTAAACCAAGAATGACCATGAAGATACTTATCCAAAGAAGTCCATGTCATTCATATGGTCCTCATGTTTTCTACACAATGGAACATGTTTTTGAACCTAAGTTCTACATGTAGCGCCACGTCCCAAACCCTAGGGTCAGAACCGGTACGCCCGCCGTATTCTACTTAGGGATATACAAAGAGTCTGTGCGAATCCCTGCACTTATCAAAACGACAGAGTATTCGATTGCGGGAGCGAAATAAATCAATTCAAAACCCTAAATCGAAAGCAAAATCCCCAAATCATATATAGTCCACATCAAGTAAGAATCCCCTAAACGGCATCATAAAGTTCGTAAAATAAAATCCCTAAGCTAAGTCCTCAAATGAAATAATAGATAAAATAAAACTTCCTCATCTCTTGTTCCTCAATCTCCCGATAGTCTCTACGAGTCCCATTGAGCCCACTCTGAATCTTCTCTAACCCATATGTAATCATACCCCGAATCGTCTGCAAGCAAACAAAACAAACGGTGTGAGCGACAAAAACATCACTCAGTAGGTACCCTGCCTGCATCGGCCAGTGAGACCATACATGCTAGGACAGTAGTGAAATACATATACGTACTGTAATACGAAAATAGACTATCCACGTTTTCACAAATACATATAACAGTCATAACTTCCTAAAACAATCAAAACACATAATCATGCGAAATGAACGTGAAATGCAATGCCACATACGTGATGCATGATAACCCTACATTCTCAGAAACGTTCATCTAATCGTGCAATGCATGACCCCGGATCCTAACAGAACGGAACAGAACGGAACGGAATAGAACAGATTAGATATGCGACTTACGTCTCGCATATCCTAACAGAACAGAACGGAACGGAACAGAACAAATCGTATATGCAATGTCGTGATGCATGAATGCACAGAAATCATACACGAAATCCTTCATTTACTTCCCTTTTTCTTTTTTTCCTTTTCATTTTACCTTCCTTTTCTTTTTCTTTTTCTTTTTCTTTTTCTTTTTCTTTCCTTTTCTTTCTCCTACCTTCTTGCTTCTTCGTGCGATCCCCTTTCTCCTGTATTCCCCGCTGAAATTCCAACTCCCTTTCCCCCACCCCTTCCAGCCGGCCGTACTTTCACTCCCCTGCCTCCCAACCGCCCCCCCTACGCCATACCCGCATCCCCCTTCCCTTTCAAAGCCCACCCCGCCCTTCTCACCACTCCCGCCCCCCATCCAGTCCGCCCCCCAACCAGACGCCCCCACCCAAGCACCCCCACTGACCAGCCAGCACCACCCCCCTCAGCCCCCTCTCAGCCCCCCTTTCACCCTTATTCCTCCATCCGGCAGCACGTGGTCATAGCCCACCATCACCGGCCACGCGCCGCCGGCACAAACACTCTTTCCTGCGACCTCCGTCCGGCAGCACGTGGTCATAGCCCACCACCACCGGCCACGCGCCGCCGGCACAAACACTTCTTCCTACGATTCTGGTATTCACACGCACAACAAAAGTCAAATCTTTTTCAAGTTTTCATACGAAAATAGCATCATACATATATATACATATACGATCATATATAAAGACATACAATTCATCACATATACATATAATCTAACGACCAAGCATCTATACAATCACAAATACTAACGCACGATCTCGTTTTCATTGAGAAATTAAGGATTGTGTCGTTTTCATACAAAGGATGTTAAGGGGGCACCTACTTGGTAATTGATACGCATTGAAAGGTTGATCGAGCAGTGGTTTCTCCTTCCTAAACTGGCGGCTTGTTGCTTGAAACAAGAAGGAATCGTCCTTTTTTTCTTCTGGGAGTAGACGGCGTGCGTCAATGTGGGGGAAGAAAAGGAGTCTAAGCGTTGTTTAAATAAAAATTTGATTAGGGTTTAGGAAAAATTATCCTAATCAAATTAGGTTTAATAAATTAATTGGGCCCAATTTTCCTTTTTAGCCTTATTAAATTTAGGATTATAACATTCTCCACCCCTTACAAAAAGTTTCGTCCCCGAAACTGGCGTACCTTAGTCGAAGAGTCGAGGCCACATCTCCTTTATCTGACTTTCGAGCTCCCACGTGGCTTCTCTCTCGGTGTGATTACTCCATTGATCCTTCACATACGGGATAACTCGGTGCCTTAGAACTTGCTCCTTGCGATCAACGATTCTTATAGGAACCTCCTCGTAGGTCGTATCACTCCTTACTTTCAAAGGCCGTGCCTCCAAAACATGGGTAGGGTCAGGGACATATCATCTGAGCTGTGACACGTGGAATACGTTGTGCACTTGTGACAACGCTAGAGGCAAAGCAAGTCGATAAGCCAGAGTCCCAATCTTCTCGAGCACCTCGAAGGGACCCACATACCGAGGGCTCAACTTACCCTTCTCTCCAAATCTCATTACTCCTTTCGTAGGTGAAGCTCTAAGATACACCTTCTCTCCTTCCTCAAACTCCAACGGTCGTCTCCTCAAATCAGCCCAACTCTTACTCTTGTCTTGGGCCGCTTTCAATCGCTGACGAGTCACCCTGATCTTTTCTAATGTCCGCTCAACCAATTCCGGCCCAGTAATGGCTCTCTCACCAACCTCATCCCAATACAGTGGTGACCCACACTTCCGTCCATATAGAGCCTCAAATGGTGCCATCCCAATAGCACTGTGATAACTGTCATTATACGAGAACTCAATTAACTTTACCATGCCATCCCAGTTTCCTCTAAAATCCAACGCACACGCTCGTAACATGTCCTCGAGTGTCTGGATAGTCCTCTCGGACTGACCATCGGTTTGAGGATGGAATGCTGTACTCAGTCTCAACTCGGTACCCATATCCTTCTGACAAGCTCTCCAGAATCGCGACGTAAATCTCGAGTCCCGATCAGATACTATACTCACTGGAATGCCATGTAAGCTCACAAAACGGTCAACAATAACCCAAACAGCATCATTATTATTTCTAGTCTTGGGGAGTCCAACCACAAAATCCATGGTGATATGCTCCCACTTCCACGTGGGAATCTTTAACGGTAGCATTAGACCTTCGGGTCGCTGATGTTCTGCCTTAACCAGTTCACACACCAAACATCTCTCTATGAACTCCGCGATGTGTCTTTTCATACCACTCTACCAATAGTTTTCTCTTCAAGTCATTATACATCTTGGTGGCTCCCGGATGGATAGAAAGTCTAGTATTATGAGCCTTCTTTAGCACCTCCCTTCTAAGGTCCAAATTATCAGGCACACATAATCTTCCTTGGAACCAAAGACTCCCATCTCCCAACACCTGAAATCCTTCGACCTGACCTATAGTCAACCTCTGCTTGATATCTCATAACGCCTCATCATCAACCTGCGCTACTTTAATTTTCTCAACCAGTGTAGGCATAATGGTTAGGGTGGCCAGAACATTTGCTGTGGAGTCAACAATATCCAAATCAAACTCTGCAATCTTTCTCTCCAGCGGGGTCTGCCGGTCATGACTCGATTTCCTACTCAGTGCATCAGCCACTCGATTAGCCTTTTCCGGATGATAACTGATCATGAGATCGTAGTCTTTGATCAATTCCAACCAACGGCGCTGTCTCATATTAAGTTCCTTCTTGGTGAACAAGTACTTCAAACATTTATGGTCTGTGAATACCTGACATTTCTCTCTATAAAGATAGTGTCGCCAAATCTTCAAAGCAAATACTACTACAGCCAACTCTAAATCATGGGTCGGGTAATTCTATTCATATGGCTTCAACTGTCTCGATGCATAATGTTGTAACCCAATGAGGGATCCTTTTGTATCTATGATCTATGTAAGTGAATATGTGATACAGATCAGATCTCAATTACAATGTATTGACACAGATCAGATCTTAATTACAATGTATTAAGTCGATGATTACTATTAAAAAATTTCGTTTCGGATAGTAACATACGCCAATAGTAATGGAACGAGAATATTGGACCATGGGAAGGAACCCAATTTTCGCCCAAGGCCTTATAAGATTCGGCCAACAGCCCAAGGAAGGCACACCACATTTTCCTATATTTTAATTATGCAAATAAACAAATGAATAAATAAATGAATATATTAAATAAAGAAAAAGAAGAAAGTTAAAGAATTAAACTAGGCATGGTTGGGGTCAATAAAGACCCCCAACCGCCGGTTAATTAAGGGGGGAGGCTAATTAAGAGAGTGCTACTCTACTATGGTTGATGGTAACCTAACCAAGGTTCAAGTAACTAAGGTTAAGAAAAGTAACTAGGGTTAGTTTCAAAAAGTAACTATGATTGGAATAAAGTAACCAAGGTTAGTGAAAAAGTAACCTTGGTTAGTTAAAAGTAACCAAGGTTAATCCATTAACCATACTGTGGTAAGATTTTCACCCTCCCTTTTACCCCTCTCCAACGGCTAAACCAAGCCAAAAAGAAAAGAGTTTCCCTCCAATATTGCACTTGAACCCTTTTAGAATACTCAAGAACTTTAAGAGCAAGAAAGCTCTATCTCTTCCCTTCCCTTCAAAACCTTCGGCCAAGGAGACAAGCAAGGAGGTCTAGGCTCTTCCAAGGACTAAGAGATATTAGGTAAGGTTCTTAATCTCTTGAGAAAATGTTTGCATCTTCAAAAGAATGAAACTTATGATGCTATATCTCTTGTTCATAACCGTGACCTTCAATGGTCATTAGGCTCAAGTCTCAGGCTTTTAAGGATTCTAAGCTAGAGAAGCTTGGAAGCCCCTCAAGCTCCTTTTGAGAAGAGAAAGATTTCAACTTTTCTACACCTCTCCAAGAAGAGTAAGCAAAGAAGGAAAGTACAGTATACTCTTTGTGGTTTAAATGTGAAAGTGTGTGCATGAATGGCTAGATATACCTAAGGTCTAATCTTAGTTGTATATGCTAAGTTTGAATGTCAAAACTTTCGGCCAAAGCCATACGGGGTGTAGGTGCGAAATCTTGTTCCAAAGGTGTAATCTTTGAGGGTTATATGACTTATTATGTGATAATCTAAGATGAATAAGTTAAAGATTCTCTCTTTTCCATGATGAGGTTTCACGGTGGAAGGGGTGAAGGGAATGAGTGTGATTTTGCATGGAGATGATAACTTAGTGAGAAATGGAGATAAGTTTTCGGTCTTGTTGTGTGTTGTGCGTAACATGATCTTGGATACATCATTTTCTTGCATGCACCAAAAATGGGGTTGTTGGTGAAGGGGGGCGTGTGTACCCAAAGTTGTTACTAAGTGTTGTGTTAATAGGAATGTGCATGTGAGTTAAAGAATGATGTATAAGGGTGTATGAACTGTTTTATGTGGGATTTGCATGTGGGATTGTAGCCTGGATAAGCCTGTAATTTTTCTATAAAAAGAGTTAGTTGATGACTATTTAAGTGGTTGTGACAAAAATGTAAGTTAAGGACACTTAGGAAGGAAATACGACAACTAAGAAAAATTTTACTGAAATTAGACAGAAACTTGGGCTAATTTTTGAGACCTGAGAAGGACCCTTAAGAACTTTCAATTCAGTTGATTTTTGGTATGCCGTTAGGTTTATGTGTATATTAGATGTGTTGAGTAGCATATAAATGGACCTTAGAGCTATGCAAATTAGCTAATTTTCGGTATGACACTAACCCTATGAGTAAAGTAAAGGTGAAAGTTGGAATTTTGTCAAAATGAGTCCTGGTTTATTTTTTATGAATTTCTAGTAAAATGGGTCAGACTGAAATGCGCTGGATTGACAGAATTTGTGTGGCATGTTGCACGATCTGAAACTGGACCTTAGAAAAGTACAATTGGGCCAAATTTTGGTAGGATGCTAGTCCAACGAGTTTATTAAGCTGGAGAGTTGGAATTACCTAAAAAGGACTAAAGGTTTGGTCACAATAAATTTTATAGCGAAATTGGTCATTCAAGAATTCAATTTGTAACCGCTTTATGAAGAGAATATATGACTCCCTTATCGATATCGTAAATCCATAACATTTGCATGACAATCACTTAAGACATACATGAAGGAATACATGCGAACCAATTGGTCTTGAATGATTATTTCAGTAGAAATCACCAAGGAGAAGTTGGTTCCATTAAGCTGGAAATTTTCCAGCATAGCGACGAGACGTGTCCATTCGTTTATGTCACGCATTATGCCACGGTTTGCATATTACATGTCACGCATTGCATCATCGTCATGTATATGATTTACGGCATGATTTTTATGTGAAAGAAAGATGAAAAGCATTTTCAAAAGATGATTTTTGAAAGAATGATTCCCCACCGGTACCGTGTGTGTGAGTATGAACTTGGCCAGTAGATGACATTACCGTTCCGAATCTGGGAATAATAGATTCGAAAGGGAGACGTTACCGCCTCAGATCTGGGAAGATAGATCTGAACACCAGTAGATGACGTTACCGTTCCGAATCTGGGAATAATATATTCGAAGGGGAGACGTTACCGCCTCATATCCGGGAAGATAGATCTGAATACCAGTAGATGACGTTACCGTTCCGAATCCGGGAATAATAGATCTGAACACTCTATTGTTTTAACGACGATGATGATTTAAAAGAAGAGCATGAAAGATCATATTTCCATTTTCATCTCAATGCATCACACGTACATATGCATGCATGTTACATTCATGTAGCGACTCATGAGATTTAAGTTGTGATGACCTTGCAGATCCTAAGTATGACATCCCTAAGTGATTATCCTTGTTGTGGTATTCATCAATACAAGTTACAGTCTTTTAATGTTATGTTCTGCTGTGGGTGATGATTTTTCTTAAATTATGATCTTGCTACATTAAGTGATGATCCTTATCGAGTATTGGACGGAGGATAGGTATGCTTTTAAAACCGAAAATTTTGGGGTTCGGTTCTTGTTCGCACTTTCCATTTAACCCTCATTTATTATAGTATACTTGCTGGTGACATTGTCACTCGCCCTTATTTTTCCTCCCAGAGGTTGCAGGAGACAAAGTAGAATGGATCGATGACGAACCTAGGGTTCCTTACCCGTGAGTGCAGTGAAGGATGGGCAGATTTAGGAGACCGGACTTGCCAGCTTTAAGGGATGACTGATTTATGTATTTGAGATGGAAAAACAATTGCTTTTGTCACTTTCTGATACATTAGATGTGGGTTGTAAACTTTGATTGGTGGTGATGCTGTTCTAAATTTTGAAGTTTTAAATTCTGCCACGGTTTTGCTTGCTTATCTATATGTAAGCGCTAAAATCCATGCATTTATATCATGGATCATGACGCATATGGACGACGCCTAATACTCTCCTTAGTGAAGTACGGCGGGTGCACCGACTTCGGCGGGGCTGGGGTGCGGGGTGCCACAGGTGGTATCAGAGCGAAGGCTCCAGATCCAGGCAGAATGTAGAACTAAGTCATGATTGTAGTCAGCTAAGTTTGATCTTAGATCTAAGTTCCAATCTTAGTTGAGAGTTGACCTTAGAATAGGACGACTCAGACTGGAAAATTAGGGTACGGCCCAGTGATATGCCCTAATTATTGACCAATCACAAATTTAAATTATAACGTATGTACATATATGCTCTTCCTACATGCTTAAGTAAAATGTTGCTATTTATTTTGACATTCCTGTGTTAAATAAAGCCGACACTGCAGATGGTACGACCCAGAGGGAGACCAGCCAGAGCTCGACCCGGGGTGCAGGAGCCTATCCCTCCTCCACCTGCGCAAGTCCCTCCACCCCCCGCCGCCTCAAGGCCAAAACCCACCACCAGTTCAGAACGTCCCTCCACCACAAGGACCTTTTCCACCCATGATGCCAGATATTAATGCTTTTCAAAACTTTAGCCAAACAGTCACCCAAATTGGGAAAGTAATGCTGCAAACAGAATAACCCTCAACCTCACGAGCCGGTCAGAGATGCTCAGTATTATTTTGAAAACTGAAGAGAGCCAACGTTCTGCCCTTTTAAGGAAAGTCAGATTCTGATGCTGCTGAGAAGTTGCTTGATGAGGTGGAAAATTGTTTCGAACTGATCAGAGCCCCAGATGACGTAAAGACTCAAGCATGTAGACCATTCTTGTTAGGAGAGGCCAACCAATGGTGGAAGGCCAATCTACAAGCCTTGCCAAGACCAATTTCCTGGGAAAGGTTCCTCCAGGAATTTAACAAGTTTTACATACCACCTTCAGTCAAACTGCAGAAAAGACATGAGTTTGAATCTCTAATGCAAGAATCTGGAATGACGGTTGCTGATTACGCCATCAAATTCATAGCTCTGGGAAGATTCCAACCATCCACCATGAACGATGAAGAAACCAAAATGTTGAAATTCGAGAGAGGACTGAACCCCAGAATCCGAACATGGTTGGTTAATGCCAACCCAGCAAATTTTGGAGCCCTTCTAGATGCATGTTACAGAATTGAAAGAGATATCATCCGCCGGGATGAATTTAGCCAAAAGAGGGGAAGAGAGGTGTCAAGGAGCGGAGGGCCCCGTAAGTCCGCAAGGCAAAATACAAAGGGCTCGGGGCGTCAAGGGAAGAATCGATTTCAGCGCCGCTCCCAAAAGAATCAATCACAGAGCCAAGGACAACAATCTGCCATTCCAAGTTGTTCTCATTGTGGTAAGCGCCACGTAGGAGAATGTTATGTCTAAGCAGGGAAATGTTTTGGATGTGGTCAGACAGGGCACATCTCTAGGGACTGTCCAAACAAAGGAACCACCTGCTTTGGATGCGGGAAAACATGACACATAGCTAGGGAATGTCCAGAAAAGGGGGGCCAATAGCCACAACAGCCGCCAAAACCTCAGCATCAGCGCACCAATGCACGAGTTCACGCTATGACTGACGCAGCTGCTGAAGAGGCCAAGGACGTAGTGACAGGTATTTTCAGAAAATCTTACTAATTCCGTCTTTTACAATACTGTTGCCTTATGGTTGCTTAGTAAGTATTGTATGATTCAGGAGCTATACTAGTATGTTCAATACCTGCCAACGTGCTATTTGATAGTGGCGCTAGCCACTCTTTCATATCAAAGAGATTTGCAAAGAATATTGAGAAAACCCCAATCTATAGTGATGCACCTTATAGAATTCAAGCAGCTGGGGAGCAGGTGCTTGTAGCTCACCATGTTTTCGAAAATTAAGAGCTTGAGTTTGATAATCATCGGTTTGACGCCGATTTAATCTCCATACCTATGACGGACTTTGATGTAATTTTTGGAATGGACTGGCTCTCCAAGAATTATGCCAACGTCGACTGTAATGAAAAACAGGTTACCTTTAAGTGCCCCACACGTAAAAAAGTAACTTTTCAAGGAGGATCAAAGTTACAGAAGAGTCCTAAGAACATTTATGTAAATGCGATCCGCGCTAGTAAAGCACTAAGGAAAGGACATGAAAGATATCTTATCTATGCCATAAACACTGATCAAGCAACCATAGACCTGTCCCAAGTTCTAGTAGTTCGTGAATACCCGATGTTTTTCCAGAAGACTTGCCAGGTCTTCCTCCGGAACGAGAGATATCTTTTGAGATCAACCTAGTTCCGGAATCTGCACCAATATCAAAGGCTCCCTACAGAATGGCCCCGGCAGAACTAAAAGAGCTGAAGGAGCAGTTACGCGAATTGCTGGAAAAGAAATTGATCCGCCCAAGTGTTTCACCTTGGGGAGGTCCAGTACTGTTCATCAAGAAGAGAGACGGAAGTATGCGGTTGTGTATTGACTATAGGGAGCTCAACAAGATCACTATAAAGAATAAGTACCCTTTGCCAAGGGTCGACGACTTGTTCGATCAGCTTCGGGTAAGAAAACAAAATTTTATTTTAGCAATAAGTTTATTATGAACCCTACCTAAAGATATCCTGATGCAGGGGGCAAGGATTTTCAGTAACATTGATCTTCGCTCAGGATATTTCCAGTTGAAGATCAAGGCTAAAGACGTCCAGAAAACTGCATTCAGAACCCGTTATGGGCATTACGAATTTTTAGTAATGCCATTCGGACTAACCAACGCCCCTACAGCATTCATGGATCTAATGAATCGAGTCTTTCAGGACCAACTAGACAAGTTCGTTGTAGTCTTCATCGACGACATTTTGATATATTAACCGGATGAAGAGACCCATGCAGCCCATTTAAGGGTTGCTCTGGACATCCTACGAAAGGAACATTTGTATGCAAAATTTAGCGAATGCGAATTCTGGCTACGAAGTGTAGCATTTCTATGGCATGTGATATCCGAAGAAGGTATATCAGTAGATCCCAAGAAAATGGAGGCAATCACGGAGTGGCCCAGACCGACAAATGTTATAGAGGTACGAAGTTTTCTCGGTCTCGCTGGTTACTATCAGAAGTTCGTGGAAGGATTCTCTCGAATTGCTATGCCTCTAACCCGATTAACCCAGAAGAAAACCAAATTTGAATGGACCTCAGATTGTGAGAAGAGCTTTACTTAATTGAAGAGGAAACTGACCTCCACCCCAATGTTAGCACAACCCATTCCTGGAGAAAACTTTGTTGTATATAGTGATGCTTCTAACAACGGGCTGGGATGTGTGCTAATGCAAAAAGATCGAGTGATTGCATACGCATCCCGACAATTGAAGCCATTTGAACAAAACTAACCAGTACACGACCTCGAATTGGCAGCTGTGGTCTTCTCACTAAAAATATGGAGGCACTATCTATACGGCGAAAAGTGCGAAATTTTCACAGACCACAAAAGTCTCAAGTATCTGTTTACCCAAAAAGAGCTGAACATGTGACAACGAAGATGGCTAGAATTAATGAAGGACTATGACCTATCAATTCAATATCACCCAGGGAAAGCCAACAAGGTAGCAGACGCATTAAGTAGAAAAACAAGTCATCCACGCCAACCACCTTTGCAGCGTGACATGGAAGAATTTGATCTAGAAGAGGTTGATTCGATTGAAGGCATGCTAGCAAAGTTGGTGATAATTCCTTCACTAATAGACAGAATTAAAGAGGAGCAAGAAAAGGATGAAACACTAAGAAAGATAAAGGACCGGGTACGAACGAAACCCACCGGAGGATTTAAGGGTCGAAACGACAATAGTTTGTGGTTTCAAGAAAGATTGTGTGTACCCAATAACGAAGACCTACTGAATGAAGTTCTTAAAGAAGCACATAACTCGTGATTATCCTTCCACCCTGGAGCAAATAAGATGTACCAAGATGTGAAACGACGATTCTGGTGGTGTGGCATGAAAAGACAGATTGCGGAATTTGTGGGAAAATGCCTCGTTTGCCAAAGGGTGAAAGCAGAACATCAGAAACCCGCTGGGTTGCTGCAGCCTCTCGAAGTTCTCGAATGGAAATAGGACCACATCACGATGGACTTTGTTACCGACCTGCCTAGAACGAGAAGCGGTTATGATGCTATTTGGGTGGTAGTTGATCGACTAACCAAGTCTGCCCATTTCATGGCCATTACCATCAAAGCTCCAATGGAGAAATTGGCTACGATGTACGTGGAACAAATTGTGAGTCTCCATGGAGTACCCCTAAGTATCGTATGCGACCGCGATCCTCGTTTCACATCACGGTTCTGGACAACTTTTCAGAAAACAATGGGCACTGAGATTCACATGAGCTTGGCATTTCATCCCCAAACGGATGGTCAATCAAAAAGAACCATTCAGACACTGGAAGACATGTTGCGATCCTGCACACTTGACTTTGGGGGAAGCTGGGATCGAAGTCTCAAGCTAGTAGAATTTTCTTATAATAACAGTTATCATCGATCCATAGGGATGGCCCCGTACGAAGCACTCTATGGAAGGAAATGCCGTTCTCCGCTCTACTGGGATGAAATAGGAGATAGGATTCTCACTGGACCTGACCTAGTAGAGCAGACTCGAGAGAAAATAAAAATCATAAAGCAAAAGTTACAAGTAGCCCAAGATAGAAGCAAGGTTTGGGCAGATGAAAAGCGGCGACCTTTAGAATTTCAAGTTGGGGGAAAAGTATTTCTAAAAGTGTCGCCAACTAAAGGAGTTAAAAGATTTGGTATAAAGGGGAAGCTGAGCCTAAGATTTATTGGGCCATACGAGGTTCTGGAAAGGATTGGGGAAGTGGCTTATCGACTCGCTCTACCACCCACCCTATCTCAAATACATGATGTGTTTCATGTATCTCAACTGCGATGATATGTACACAATCCTAGCCACGTCATAAAGGATCAACCTTTGAAACTAGAAGCCGATACGACATATGAGGAAGAACCAGAAAAGATAGTTGATCGTAGAGAAAAGGTATTAAGGAAACGATCAATACCAATGGTCAAAGTGCAATGGAAGAATCATTCTGTAGATGAGTCTACCTGGGAAATGGAAGAACAAATAAAGAACTTGTACCCTCACCTTTTTTATTAGCACTTTCAAGTTTCGAGGACGAAACTTATAGTAAGGGCGGAGGATGTTGTAACCCAATGAGGGATCCTTTTGTATCTATGATCTATGTAAGTGAATATGTGACACAGATCAGATCTCAATTACAATGTATTAAGTCGATGATTACTATTAAAAAATTTCGTTTCGGATAGTAACATACGCCAATAGTAATGGAACGAGAATATTGGACCATGGGAAGGAACCCAATTTTCGCCCAAGGCCTTATAAGATTCGGCCAACAGCCCAAGGAAGACACACCACATTTTCCTATATTATAATTATGCAAATAAAAAAATGAATAAATAAGTGAATATATTAAATAAAGAAAAAGAAGGAAGTTAAAGAATTATACTAGGCATGGTTGGGGTCAATAAAGACCCCCAACCGCCGGTTAATTAAGGGGGGAGGCTAATTAATAGAGTGTTACTCTACTATGGTTGATGGTAACCTAACCAAGGTTCAAGTAACTAAGGTTAAGAAAAGTAACTAGGGTTAGTTTCAAAAAGTAACTATGATTGGAATAAAGTAACCAAGGTTAGTGTAAAAGTAACCTTGGTTAGTTAAAAGTAACCAAGGTTAATAGGTAAACCAAGGTTAATCCATTAACCATACTATGGTAAGATTTTCACCCTCCCTTTTACCCCTCTCCAACGGCTAAACCAAGCCAAAAAGAAAAGAGTTTCCCTCCAATATTGCACTTGAACCCTCCTAGAATACTCAAGAACTTTAAGAGAAAGAAAGCTCTATCTCTTCCCTTCCCTTCAAAACCTTCGGCCAAGGAGACAAGCAAGGAGGTCTAGGCTCTTCCAAGGACTAAGAGATATTAGGTAAGGTTCTTAATCTCTTGAGAAAATGTTTGCATCTTCAAAAGAATGAAACTTATGATGCTATATCTCTTTTTCATAACCGTGACCTTCAATGGTCATTAGGCTCAAGTCTCAAGCTTTTAAGGATTCTAAGATAGAGAAGCTTGGAAACCCCTCAAGCTCCTTTTGAGAAGAGAAAGATTTCAACTTTTCTACACCTCTCCAAGAAGAGTAAGCAAAGAAGGCAAGTACACTATACTCTTTGTGGTTTAAATGTGAAAGTGTGTGCATGAATGGCTAGATATACCTAAGGTCTAATCTTAGTTGTATTATGCTAAGTTTGAATGTCAAAACTTTCGGCCAAAGCCATGTGGGGTGTAGGTGCGAAATCTTGTTCCAAAGGTGTAATCTTTGAGGGTTATATGACTTATGATGTGATCATCTAAGATGAATAAGTTAAAGATTCCCTCTTTTCCATGATGAGGGTTCACGGTGGAAGGGGTGAAGGGAATGAGTGTGATTTTGCATGGAGATGATAACTTAGTGAGAAATGGAGATAAGTTTTCGGTCTTGTTGTGTGTTGTGCATAACATGCTCTTGGATACATCATTTTCTTGCATGCACCAAAAATGGGGTTGTTGGTGAAGGGGGGCGTGTGTACCCAAAGTTGTTACTAAGTGTTGTGTTAATAGGAATGTGCATGTGAGTCAAAGAATGATGTATAAGGGTGTATGAACTGTTTTATGTGGGATTTGCATGTGGGATTGTAGCCTGGATAAGCCTGTAATTTTTCTATAAAAATAGTAAGTTGATGACTATTTAAGTGGTTGTGACAAAAATGTAAGTTAAGGACACTTAGGAAGGAAATACGACAACTAGGAAAAATTTTACTGAAACTGGACAGAAACTTGGGCTAATTTGTGAGACCTGAGAAGGACCCTTAAGAACTTTCAATTCAGTTTATTTTTGGTATGCCGTTAGGTTTATGTGTATATTAGATGTGAGAGTTGGAATTTCATCAAAAGGGGCTACGGTTTATTTTTAATAAATTTTCCTAGTGAGGATGGTCCTGCCGAAAATGCTGTTCTGGACAGAATTTAAGTAAGATGTTGAGTAGCCTAGAAATGGACCTTAGAGCTATGCCAATTAGCTAATTTTCGGTATGACACTAACCCTATGAGTAAAGTAAAGGTGAAAGTTGGAATTTTGTCAAAATGAGTCCTTGTTTATTTTTTTATGAATTTTCTAGTAAAATGGGTGAGACTGAAATGCGCTGGATTGACAGAATTTGTGTGGCATGTTGCATGATCTGAAACTGGACTTTAGAAAAGTACAATTGGGCCAAATTTTGGTAGGATGCTATTCCAACGAGTTTATTAAGATGGAGAGTTGGAATTACCTAAAAAGGACTAAAGGTTCGGTCACAATAAATTTTATAGCAAAATTGGTCATCCAGAATTCAATTTGTAACTGCTTTATGAAGAGAATATATGACTCCCTTATCGATATCGTAATTCCATAAAATTTGTATGACAATCATTTAAGACGTACATGAAGGAACACATGCAAACCAATTGGTCTAGAATGATTATTTCAGTAAGAAATCACCAAGGAGAAGTTGGTGCCATTAAGCCGGAAAATTTCCAGCATAGCGACGAGACGTGTCCATTCGTTTATGTCACGCATTATGCCACGGTTTGCATATTACATGTCATGCATTGCATCATCGTCATGTATATGATTTACAGCATGATTTTTATGTGAAAGAAAGATGAAAAGAATTTTCAAAAGATGATTTTTGAAAGAATGATTCCCCACCGGTACCGTGTGTGTGAGTATGAACTTGGCCAGTAGATGACGTTACCGTTCCGAATCCGGGAATAATAGATTCGAAGGAGAGACGTTACCGCCTCAGATCCGGGAAGATAGATCTGAACACCAGTACATGACGTTACCGTTCCGAATCTGGGAATAATAGATTCGAAGGAGAGACGTTACCGCCTCAGATCCGGGAAGATAGATCTGAACACCAGTAGATGACGTTACTGTTCCGAATCAAGGAATAATAGATTCGAAGGGGAGATGTAGTTTGTTGAAAGAATTTTTTTTTTCAAAACTATTTTTAGACAATGTTTTGCTCTTCATTTGTTTCAAAAATGCTTATTCTAGTACCAAATGAAAAAACATACTTGATTAAGTTTTGAGGGAAAATAAAATTTAACCTTAGAAAAACAATACTTGAGCAAAACAAGGGCACGAACTTTATAACAATTTTAATTTCAACGGAGTAAAGCCACAAAACCTTTGCTATACAAATGTAGGATTTTAACAATCATAGCGATTGCATAAGAAAGTTTTTAAGAAAAAAACAAACAAACAAAAAATTTCCAAAATATAGTACTACGAATCCATAAAAAGAATATGTCTTCAAATTTATTGTTTTGCAAAAAAAAAAATCTCTCAAAAGTCATTAGCGTAATTTAGATATTCATCATACTCAAACACAAGTTCAATCAATAGTTTTGTAAAGTCACGAGATTATGAAGAATAAAACATTAACAGCTTAGCTAAATTTGAACGCTACCATGGTTACCAAAATAAGGATTTCAAAAGAAATTTCTAATGTCGTATTTTTGTCCATCTATAATCAAACCTTCAACATAGATGACCCAATGTTTTGATTGTACATGCTATATATTAGGCAACTTAGGATATTCTAATACATCACACTGCTTCAATTTGAACATTAGTGAATGCCAGCGGTTACCAAGAATATTATACACTTATTTCTACAAATTTGATCATTGCTTACTTTTAATCAATCAAAAAGGAGAAAGGAAATTTCTTATAAATCTTTAACCTAAGTTGTCCCACCCTAGCATGACACACTAAATATTAATCGACTTAGGGCATTCTAATCCACCATGCTTCCACGCGCCAAACTGGTCCATCATACTTCTTTTCCTGGTTATTTCAACCATTAATTCTAGTTTAGTTAGATCTTACCTGAATAGCACACACTACTTGTGCATACTTATTCTATTTCAATTCAAGCATACACGATACACCATTACTTATGTGTTCCTAAGAATCAACACTTCACTTAAATTTATAGTAATTCGTCATTCCACTATATTTATTTTAGTAGTGCTCGCTTATCACTATCAATCGATATCCTAAATAAGACTGATATCTTCAGCCGATTTGATACTCTAAAATATGACCTCTTAATCATAACTATAAACTCCTCTGTATGATATTATTTGTTAAACTCTACTAATTGTAACGATAATAAATCATTTTTCTTAATAATTTGTTTTATTATAAACTCTCTTAGGAACTATGGTCCCAACTTAGACCTAGTCGCGTCCGACATTATTATAGGGGTAGAGGCGTGAACTTCCTTCATTTACCATAGTGGTACCAGGTTCACAGGAGTCAGATCTAAAGGATTATATAAATGGTTATAATCAGTACTTAGGTAAGACAAATAATTCAGCGTCGTATGGGGTGCCCTAGGTATACGTGGGCATATCCCTTATCCGATCACCAGTTAGGTCTAATGTCATGACTTATTCTATAATTATACTTGGTATCATCATTTCTTACGTCTAAAATTATTACTTAGTCCTAAATTCAATGCTTAGAATATAATCACAGCTTAAGACTATGATGAGTACTTATGTTCAAATCATCACCTAATATTCGAATCACCACTTAATTTCTAGAGTCGATATTTAGTATCATCATTCCTTAGGTCTGAAATAGTAACTGATGGACAAGGTCATCACCTAACTTCTAAGGTCACTTCTTATTTCCAATAACATGCGTAATATATGATCATTGTTTATGACTAAAAATTGGTGCTTATGTCTAAGATCATGACTTAGGGGCAAAATCGTAACTTAATTTCTAAGATCATAGCCTAAATGTGTACTTCTGCCGTGGATCTGGAGCCATACTCTGATACCAACTGTAGCGACCCGTCCCGAGCCCTAATACTCGAAACGACTCACCCGCCGTATCTCGCTAAGGAGAATACAAGGCGTCGATACAAATCAACTACATGTCATCATAATAACGTAAGTCGATGTCAGCAGAAGTCATTACTAAAATCTTCGATTAAATAATCATCATCATTAATACAATGTCTAAGAATTTCTAATCAATCCAATAGTCAAATGTATGTAAACACTAATCTCAAAAATACATAAACCTCGAATATCGAAATAACTGTCTCAACCAACCCTCGAAAGTCTTTTCTGAATATCTTAGTCTTGAAATCTCCCGTCTCGATTTTCTACAGTATACCAACTCCTGTGTAAGCATACCCTACCTTCTCATGCTGCAAAACTGTTGAGTGGTGGTGTGAGCCAAAATCAACGAGCTCAGTAAGCAACCTACATATACTTGTTATATAAACCATACATGCAGAAGCAAATACAAATAACCTTTATAGTTAACATACATGTCCTTAGTCCACAAATAATTTCACTTAATTATCTTAACAGTTAACATTTCAAAAACACAAAATAAATAATTCCTCAAGTCAATCTCAATTACCGTGATGCATGCTCTTCTCAAATATGACATACACAACACACAAATAATCACATAACAAAGAATAGAACAATACATACCAATGAAGTAGATAAACTGCGGAAGGTAAATCACTCCACATAATAATGCGCAACTTTATGATGCATGCCCCTCTCTACGTGTCACGCGCAGCAAAAACATGCCATGCACGATGCATATATCTCTACCGTACAATGCATGATCCTGGGACATAATGGTGATATAATCTATCACCCCGACACCTGTGCCCATGTTAGACATAGCCTGCCGTTGTCGACACCCGTTCCCATTTAGACCCAGCATGCCTCGGTACCCGTGCCCATCTAGACCCAGCCTACCGTCCGACACCCGTGTCCATTTAGACCCAGCCTGTCTGTTGTACGCCGCCAAAAAGTCATACAGTACTTGAAGACTCATATAAGTTAATTTATAAAGTGGTATCCTTCAAGTGTCTTTCAATAAGTTTCCTTAGTGATTCTTTTATTTTAGGATGATAAGCAAATGATATAAACATTTCAAGCGTGAGTTAGGGACTATATGAAGTGGCCAATTCATTCCCAAAGGCTCAAGAAAATTCGGCCACAAGGCATATAAAGGGGTCTTAAAGGGGTTTTTCCCAAATTATAGGAGAGTTTAATCTTAAGGGGCCTCCCTAAAATAAGCCCAATTGAAAATTAAGGAGTGTAAGTAGTGGGCAATTCTTTCCCTAATTCTTGGAGAATTTCGGCCCTAGCCCAAGGGAAATTAAGAATTTCCTAATTTTATTTAATCTTAAAACAAGAAAAGGGAAATAATTAAAAATGGGGCAAATACCCACATGGCTTCTTATTAAACTCATTTGGAAAGAAATTAAGCATGGTAAAGTTTCCCCTCAAGAGTCAAAATCGCCCCCCCCCATGGTTGACCAAGAAGATTACACAGGTTACTGAAAATTTACTACAAGGTTAAGGAAGTAACCCTAGTTGGGTAAAGTAACCTAGGTTAGCCATAAAGTAACTATAGTTGACATAAAGTAACTATAGTTGGAATAAAGTAACTATAGTTGCATTAAAGAAACCTTGGTTAGTTAAAAGTAACCAAGGATAATTAGCCTAACTAAGCTAAGAAGAATCCCTTCCCCTCCCACATAACCCACGGCTGCACCTTATAGCTAAGGGAAGGAAAATTTTCTCCAAGCAATTTTAGAACACTCCACACTCAAGAAATCACAATGGAGCAAGAGACTTTCCCCTTTTGCCTATGTGGAAGTATACGGCTAGTGAAGAAGGTCCAAGAACCATCTTCAAGCTCCAAGAATTCATCTAGGTAAGTGTATGTTAAATCTTCTAAGTGAAATCTATATTAAAAAGGATGAAGCTCACAATATACCCTCCTTTTTCCATGCCAAAAACGTGACATACAAAGGGGCACTAAGTGAGGATTCTTCAAGCTACTAAGGAGAAGGTAACATCTTGGTGGTTTGAATCCATTTCAATCTTCATTTTGGTAAGAGAATCATAACCACAATATAGTTATTTCTTCATTAAGAAGGTAGCTAATAATTCATCCTTTCTTCTTCTCAAAAACGTGAGCTATGATGAAGTGGGAGGAAGGCTTCACTCCATGTCAATCAAGACTCACGCTAAGGAAAAGCTCTAAGGTGCAAGGAGGCAAGTATACTCTAGCCAATCTTGCCTTATTTGTGAAGTGCATGCTTGAATGGATAGTCATTTTTAGGCTATGAATCTTAGTTAAAGATGCTAAGTACAAGATATGAAAACTAGTTGTTATAAGAAAAGTGATGGTATGAGCAATTGATTGGTTACATGAAAGTGTTGTGACTGTTTTTGATGTGATTCATGAATAGATTATTTATGGTTAAAAGAATGTTATGAGGCTTGAAAACATTATGTTGAAGTGTGTATTTGATGGTTATTTAGTCACTTTAAAGAATGAAGTTGCATGGAAATGCTTGAACCATAAAAGTGACTAAGTGGTGAAACCACTGGAGCTGGACAGTTTTATGTGTCATGTTGAACGACCTGAAAATGAACCTTAGGAAGGTGTAAATTGGCTAATTTTTGTTATGGTGATAGATTTGTATGTTTATAAAATGTGTGAGTTTGAATTTCATTAAAAGGAGGTGTGGTTTGTCATTAATGAAATTTTTTGTAAGAGTTGGTCAAACAGAATTACTGGAGCTGGACAGATTTATGTTACATGTTGTACGACCTCAAAATGAACCCTAGGAGTGTTCAAATGGGCTAAATTTTGGTATGATGATAGAATTATATGTTTATGAAATGTGTGAGTTCGAATTTTATTAAAAGGAGTTGGGGATTATTTTTTATAAAGTTCTTGGTAACACTGCTCAAACAGAGTTTCTGGAACAGGACAGTTTTGAGTGGTAAGTTGTGTGGCTCAAAAATACACCTTAGGAATGTGAAAATGAGATGATATTTGGTATGATGATAGTCTAATGTGTTTATGACATCTGTGAGTTGGAATTTTGGTAAACAGAGTTGTGATTTGGTCACAATTCATTTCGTGATACAACTGGTCAATCCAGTTTCTGCATGTGCCCAGTTTGGGAAAGTAATTAGATGACCCCCTTAAACTTATTGGATTGCCTTGGAAGTTTTATGGTAATTACTTAGGGCATAGATATACATGTTCATGTAAAGAAACCAGCCTAAAACTACCATTTTGATGGTTAACAACTGAGTTGAAATTAGTGGTACAAAACTGGAAAATAGGACAGTTTAATGTCTTAAGTTGTAAGGCTTTGATCTTGATCATTTAGGCTTGAATGTGATGTTTAACCTTATGAATATTGTTCCTTGGTGCATCGGCTATGTTTTCCAGGTGATGGATCAAAATGAATAAGGTTTTATGACCCACGAAACTGAGGTAAGGCAGTACTGCCCTGCTGATTTCAGCAGTACTTTTGATGATAGTATGATGTTTTGAGGTCGTTAGACATTTCGGAATGTTACGAAATTTTTATAGCATGTGTCCAAGCCTTCATTATGCATATGTATGGCATGGGTTTATGAATATGAGCACGAATTGATGAGCACGAGTCTGTATGAACAGAATGTGATTGCTGGACAGTTTTTCCAGTTTAAAAGACAAGTCTGTGCATGCATGTTACGATGCATTTGTTCACGAGTCGCATAATGCATGTCATACATTGCATCATCGTCACTTACATGATTTACGGCATTGATTTTATGCAAAAAAAAAGATAAAAAGCATTTTCAAAAAGATGATTTTTTTTTAAAAGAACGCTTCCCCACCGGTACCGTCTGTGAGTATGAACTTGGCCAGTAAGAACCCGCCCAGATCCAGGTTAAGTGATCTAATAGTATGACCGTTCAGGCCCGGAGATAATAGGCCTGATGATGACCGTTCGGGCCCGTAAAGAATAGACCCGACAAGTAGATGACGTTACCGTTTTGAATCCGGGAATAATAGATTCAAAGGGGAGACGTTACCGCCTCAGATCCGGGGAGATAGATCTGAACACTCTATTGTTTTATGACGATGATGATTTGAAAGAAAAGCATGAAAAGACATATTCTCATTTTTATCATGATGCACCACACGTACATATGCATGCATATCACGTTTATGGAGTCATTGTGTAGTAACACATGATACTTAGACTAAGTTGTTATGACCTTGTAGATCCTAAGTATGACTTCATTAAGTAATGATTTTTGTTATGTTATGAATTGATGCGAGTTACGGTCTTCTATTGTCATGTTCTATATTAAGTAACGATTTTATTAGGTTATGATCTTGACGCATTAAGTGTTGATCATTAACAGGTATTGGATGGACGGAGTCATGCGCTACTCTTGCACATTCATACGCATTGCATATGGTCATGAGAATGATGTTGAGCCTATTTGCACTAGGCTGTGTTATTAATTGCTTCGTGACTAAGTTATGATTTTATTGCCTTAACGGCTATTGATTGAAGGGATGAGATGCTAGCCAAATGCTAGAGGTAATGTTACATAGGTTTGATCCTCCTATCTCTCGTTACCTAAGTTATGATTTCACTACTGTTGATATGTAAGCTATGATCTTATTGATGACCTTTAGGCCAAGTTGTTATGAATTGGTAGCTCCTAGGTTATGATCTTTATTGAGTGATGACCTTTTATATGTCATGATCTTTATTGAGTGATGATCCTTCACAAGTTATAAGCTCTATTAAGTTTCAATCTCTGTTAAGATATGACCTTGGATATACCTTGTGTTGACTTCTTGCGGGTGTTTAATGGAAGGTCAGGTATGTTCTAAACCGAATATTGGGGGTTCCGTTCTTGTATGTACTTTCCAATTAATGCATGATTGTTTATGGTATACTTGCTGGTGACTTTGTCACTCACCCTCCTATTTTTCCTCCCAGAGGCTGCAGGGAACAAAGTAGAGTGGATTGAGGATGAGCCTAGGGTCCCCTACCCATGAGCGCAGTGAGGAGTGGACGAGTTTAGGAGACATGACTGGACAGCTATGACTTATGACTGATGACGTAGTTGATATGGAAAACATTTGTTTTGTGACTTTCGATACTTCTGATTTGGGATGTAAACTATGAATGATCGTGTGGATGATTTTAATTTGAAGTTTTAAATTCTGCCACGGTTTCGCTTATTTATTTGCGTGTAAGCGCGAAAATCCATGCATTTTACCATGGATTATGACACATATGGGATGACGCCTAGTACTCTCTTTAGTGAAGTACGGCGGGTGCACTGACTTCGGCGGGGTCGGGGTGCGGGGCGCCACAGGTGGTATCAAAGTTAAGGCTCCAGATCCGGGCAGAATATAGAATTAAGTTATGATCGTAGGAAACTAAGTTTGATTTTAGACCTAAGTCATGATCCTAGATGAGAGTTGAACTTAGACTAGGATGGATTAGACTGGAAATTAGGGTTTTGATCAAATGATAAATCCCTAGTCGAGGCCATCTATGGAATGTAATCATGCCTGCTTGCATGACCATAAGATCGTATATGGATTACAAATTAAATGGTGTCGCTTATTCTGAATATTTATACCTTGAGTAAGACTCCGACACTTCGTGGTGCGGATGGCGCCACCATTCAGTAAAATGACATCATCACTGTCACCCCAGGAGGCAGTAAACTTTACTGGAAATAGTTAGTAAGAACACGCATTCCAAGGTTGGGCAGGGAATTTAGTCTATAGTAGGTAGAAAGATGGTTAGGTAAAGTTGAAAATAATTCCATACTGATACTGATACTGGTACTGGATAGGGTAAGAGCATAGTTCTAAGAGGAGTTTTGTGAGTTCTTCCTCTCTCAGGACTTAGTCACGAGAAGGGTTGAGGAATTTGACTCACTAAGACAAGGGTCAGGCATCACCTACCCATTCATTACTTTGGGACAGTATGCTTCTTTGATTAAGAGAGATGAAAAGTTTAAGGTGATCAGATTGGTGCGCGGTCTAGACCCCCAGATCAAATTAGGCTAAGTTAAGTCGTATTCAAGGACCTTTGGTGAATTATTGGAGGACCGCTACGGAACGGAATGTGATAGTAAGGGAACGAAAGGATGAAAGAAACGATTTAACAAGCAAACGAAGTAGAAGGTGGAAACTGTATCCATATAAGGCTAGTTTATGTGGATGACAAAGTAACAACCAAGGTACGCCTAATAAGTGTGAAGTACCTATGTCCTCTTCTCTACTTCCTTTTAACCAAGTATGAGTGATTGTGATAGTTTTCTTTAAGTTATGATGAGTAGACCACAAGTAAGCAAGTGAGATTATTAGTGATAACATGACTAAGTATGACACTGTGTATGGGACTCGGGGTCCTCGTTATGATGCGTCACTATTAGCACTTGTACACATTTTATTGCACTATATGGGGAACATGTCATGATTATGAAAAACATGTTTTAAGAGCACGGGCCACCTTAGGATGATTTGAAATGTCAAAAAAAAGGGGGAACATAAGTTTCAAAGGAGAACCCACAACTCCTAGTTCGATTTTATGAAATGATCGCAAAAGGGGTAAAAGTTATTACGTAAGGCGATCAGCAAGACGGATGGATGTGGCACATACCTTATGAAGGGCTTGGTATGTGTACCTTATGGGAAACGGAAGACAACATGAGGAGTAGACGCCCCATTTTGTTGACTAGCCTGAAGTTTCGAGGACGAAACTTATATTAAGGGGGGAGAATGTTGTACCCCGCCGGAAAGTCATATAGTACTTGAAGACTCATATAAGTGAATTAATAAAGTGGTATCCTTCAAGTGTCTTTCACTAAGTTTCCTTAGTGATTCTTTTATTTTAGGATGATAAGCAAATGATATAATCAATTCAAGCGTCAGTTAGGGACTATATGAAGTGGTCAATTCATTCCCAAATGCTCAAGAAAATTCGGCCACAAGGCATATAAAGGGGCCTTAAAGGGGTTTTTTCCAAACTATAGGAGAGTTTAATCTTAAGGGGCCTCCCTAAACTAAGCCCAAATGAAAATTAAGGAGTGTAAGTAGTGGGCAATTCTTTCCCCAATTCTTGGAGAATTTCGGCCCTAGCCCAAGAGAAATTAAGAATTTCCTAATTTTATTTAATCTTAAAACAAGAAAAGGGAAATAATTAAATAGGGGGCAAGTACCCACATGGCTTCTTATTAAACTCATTTGGAAAGAAATTAAGCATGGTAAAGTTTCCCCTCAAGAGTCAAAACCTCCCCTTGCCCCCATGGTTGACCAAGAAGATTACCATGGTTACTGAAAATTTACTACAAGGTTAAGGAAGTAACACTAGTTGGGTAAAGTAACCTAGGTTAGCCATAAAGTAACTATAGTTGACATAAAGTAACTATAGTTGACATAAAGTAACTATAGTTGGAATAAAGTAACTATAGTTGTATTAAAGAAACCTTGGTTAGTTAAAGGTAACCAAGGATAATTAGCCTAACTAAGCTAAGGAGAATCCCTTCCCCTCCCACATAACCCACGGCAGCACCTTATAGCTAAGGGAAGAAAAATTTTCTCCAAGCAATTTTAGAACACTCCACACTCAAGAAATCACAATGGAGCAAGAGACTTTCCCCTTTTGCCTATGTGGAAGTATACGGCTAATGAAGAAGGTCCAAGAACCATCTTAAAGCTCCAATAATTCATCTAGGTAAGTGTATGTTAAATCTTCTAAGTGAGTTCTATATTTAAAAGGATGAAGCTCACAATATACCCTCCTTTTTCTATGCCAAAAACGTGACATACAAAGGGGCACTAAGTGAGGATTCTTCAAGCTACTAAGGAGAAGGTAACATCTTGGTGGTTTGAATCCATTTCAAGCTTCATTTTGGTAAGAGAATCATAACCACAATATAGTTATTTCATCATTAAGATGGTATCTAATAATTCATCCTTTCTTCTTCTCAAAAACGTGAGCTATGATGAAGTGGGAGGAAGACTTCACTCCATGTCAACCAAGACTCATGCTAAGGAAAAGCTCTAAGGTGCAAGGAGGCAAGTATACTCTAGCCAATCTTGCCTTATTTTTGAAGTACATGCTTCAATGGCTAGTCATTTTTAAGCTATGAATCTTAGTTAAAGATGCTAAGTACAAGATATGAAAACTAGTTGTTATAAGCAAAGTGATGGTATGAGCAATTGATTGGTTACATGAAAGTATTGTGACTGTTTTTGATGTGATTCATGAATAGATTATTTATGGTTAAAAGCATGTTATGAGGCTTGAAAACATTATGTTGAAGTGTGTATTTGACTGTTATTTAGTCACTTTAAAGAATGAATTTGCTTGGAAATGGTTGAACTATAAAAGTGACTAAGTGGTGAAATCACTGGAGCTGGACAGTTTTATGTGTCATGTTGAACGACCTGAAAATGAACCTTAGGAAGGTGCAAATTGGCTAATTTTTGGTATGGTGATAGATTTTTATGTTGATGAAATGTGTGAGTTGTAATTTCATTAAAAGGAGGTGTGGTTTATCATTAATGAAATTTTTAGTAGGAGCTTGTCAAACAGAATTACTGGAGCTGGACAGATTTATGTTGCATGTTGTACGACCTCAAAATGAACCCTAGGAGTTTTCAAATGGGATAATTGTTGGTATGATGATAGACTTATATGTTTATTTATGAAATGTGTGAGTTGGAATTTTAGTAAAAGGAGTTGTGGATTATTTTTAATAAATTTCTTGGTAACACTGTTCAAACAGAGTTGCTGGAACATGACAGTTTTTAGTGGTATGTTGCGTGGCTCAAAAATGCACCTTAGGAATGTGCAAATGAGCTGAGTTTTGGTATGATGATAGTATGATGGGTTTATGACATCTGTGAGTTAGAAATTTGGTAAAAAGAGTTGTGGTTTGGTCACAATTCTTTTCGTGATACAACTGGTCAATCCAGTTTCTACATGTACCCAGTTTGTGAAAGTAATTAGATGACCCCCTTAAACTTATTGGATTGCCTTGGAAGTTTTATGGTAATTACTTAGGGCATAGATGTACATGTTCATGTAAATAAACCAGCCTAAAACGACCATTTTGATGGTTAACAACTGAGTTGAAGTTAGTGGTACAAAACTGGAAAATAGGACAGTTTAATGTCTTAAGTTGTAAGGCTTCGATCTTGATCATTTAGGCTTGAATGTGATGTTTAGCCTTATGAATATTCTTCCTTGGTGAATTAGCTATGTTTTCCAGGTGATGGATCAAAATGAACAAGGTTTTATGACCCACGAAACTGAGGTAAGGCGGTACTGCCCTGCTGATTTCAGCAGTACTTTTGATGATAGTATGATGTTTTGAGGTCGTTAGACATTTCGGAATGTTACGAAATTTTTATAGCATGTGTCCAAGCCTTCATTATGCATATGTATGGCATGGGTTTATAAATATGAGCACGAATTGATGAGCACGAGGCTGTATGAACAGAATGTGATTGCCGGGGAGTTTTTCCAGTTTAAAAGACAAGTTTGTGCATGCATGTTACGATGCATTTGTTCACGAGTCGCATAATGCATGTCATACATTGCATTATCGTCACTTACATGATCTACGGCATTGATTTTATGCGAAAGAAAGATGAAAAGAATTTTCAAAAAGATGATTTTTGTTTTTTTAAAAGAACGCTTCTCCACCGGTACCGTGTGTGAGTATGAACTTGGCCAGTAAGAACCCGCCCAGATCAGGGTTAAGTGATCTGATAGTATGACCGCTCAGGCCCGGAGATAATAGGCCTGATGATGACCGTTCGGGCCCAGAAAGAATAGACCCGACAAGTAGATGACGTTACCGTTCTGAATCCGGGAATAATACATTCGAAGGGGAGACGTTACCGCCTCAGATCCGGGAAGATAGATCTGAACACTATTGTTTTATGACGATGATGATTTGAAAGAAAAGCATGAAAAGCCATATTCTCATTTTTATCACGATGCACCACACGTACATATGCATGCATATCACGTTTATGGAGTCATTGTGTAGTGACACATGATACTTAGACTAAGTTGTTATGACCCTGTAGATCCCAAGTATGACTTCATTAAGTGATGATACTTGTTATGTTATGAATTGATGCGAGTTACGGTCTTCTATTGTCATGTTCTGTATTAAGTAACGATTTTGTTAGGTTATGATCTTGACGCATTAAGTGTTGATCATTAACGGGTATTGGTTGGAGGGCATTATGCGCTACTCTTGCACATTCATACGCATTGCATATGGTCATGAGCATGATGTTGAGTCTATTTGCACTAGGCTGTGTTATTAATTGCTTCGTGACTAAGTTATGATTTTATTGCCATAACGGCTATTGATTGAAGGGATGAGATGCTAGCCAAATGCTAGAGGTAATGTTACATAGGTTTGATCCTCCTATCTCTCGTTACCTAAGTTATGATTTCACTACTGTTGATATGTAAGCTATGATCTTATTCATGACCTTTAGGCCAAGTTGTTATGAATTGGTAGCTCCTAGGTTATGATCTTTATTGAGTGATGACCTTTTATATGTCATGATCTTTATTGAATGATGATCCTTCACAAGTTATAAGCTATGTTAAGTTTCAATCTTTGTTAAGCTATGACCTTGGATATACCTTGTGTTGACTTCTTGCAGGTGTTTAATGGAAGGTCAGGTATGTTCTAAACCGAATATTGGGGGTTCGGGTCTTGTATGTACTTTCCAGTTAATGCATGATTGTTTATGGTATACTTGCTGGTGACTTTGTCACTCACCCCCTATTTTTCCTCCCAGAGGCTGCAGGGAACAAAGTAGAGTGGATTGAGGATGAGCCTAGGGTCCCTTACCCATGAGCGCAGCGAGGAGTGGACGAGTTTAGGACACATGACTGGCCAGCTATGACTGATGTCTGATGACGCAGTTGAGATGGAAAACATTTGTTTTGTGACTTTCGATACTTCTGATTTGGGTTGTAAACTATGAATGATCGTGTGGATGATTTTAATTTGAAGTTTTAAATTCTGCCACGGTTTCGCTTATTTATTTACGTGTAAGCGCGAAAATCGATGCATTATACCATGGATTATGACACATATGGGACGACGCCTAGTACTCTCCTTAGTGAAGTACGGCGGGTGCACCGACTTCGGCGGGGCTGGGGTGTGGGACGCCACACTGTCGTCCCCGACACCTGCGCCCATTTAGACGCAGCCTGTCATCCTCGGCACCTGCGCCCATATTAGACGCCGCCTGCCATCCATCACTATCCATCAATAACCGTGCCAATGTTAGGCACAACCTGTCAAATGCAATGCAATGCTCGTGCCATGAATTCAAATGCATATCATACGTAATCTGGTGTATCCATACTCACACATATGTTCGTGTCCATACACGTGCATATATATGCGTATGCATACCCCACACATCCATATATATATACAATACGCATTGAAGTTGTACAACCCTACATACACCCAGTTTACATACATATCTCACATATACACACAACTCCCATAATAGAGAAATCCAATTCAAGATATGCAACAACAACACACTAATCCATGATAAACATAACAGCACACATAGACCACTTACCTCTGATGCATGACAATATAACAAGCACAGATAGACCACTTACCTTTGATGCATGACAACATAACAAGCACAGATAGACCACTTACCTCTTATCCGTCACTTAGCTTTCTTATTCTATGCTTGAACGTGAGAAAGGTTACCATAAAAGTCTCCGCTTCTACATGTCCAACTTATCCTCTGGAACCTTCAAAATTTGAACCTGTAAGTTAATTATTTGTTTATTAACTTGTTTTTCAACTTCGCCTTTACACCACAAATTCCTTCTCCTTTGAATTACTCTTACACTTTCACCATAATTATCCGACCATTATGTATATTAAAATATTTAACTTCAAATTCAAAAGTAACATAATAAATAGACATTTCATTCCAAAGGCACTTTATGTAATTAAATATAATCTTGAACCTAGAAAACAAACGGCAGGGTCTAATTCAAAGATATTATATTTATATATAGATATTTGTAAATCAGCAACACATTATACGAATGTATGTGAATAACCTTAATTACACCAAAGCAACTTACTTACAGTTCATTTTATAATAAATCTGAATTTTTGTTTTCCAAAAGGAAACAGTGATAGGGTACCCAGAACTTAACGCGACAGTGGTCAAATGAATTTAAAAATGTCGAATTACTGAAAATAAAAAAAAGAAATCAAATATATAAGATAATAGTTTGCTGACTTTCAACTGGTTGTAAATATATATTCCTGTATAAAATTTCCGGTGACAAAATTTGTATATGTAAAAAGAACCCATTTCAATGTATATGTGCATAAATATGAAACTTATACTATCTTCCTTTAACAACGGATATGTATTTACATCTATGAGACCAGAACTAACATGTAAACACCTAAGTTGTAACTCTCAGAAATAAACAATATATATGTATGTATATATATTAAATTAAAATATAAATAGTAGCTTTATTATATAAATATCTAAGGTCGAAATCCACCAGCAATGTTTGGAAACTGAAGTCCCATATGTTTAATAATTAAAAGAAGACATACTTGTGACCAAATATTTACCTATGTGAAATTGGTACCATTTCAAACAGAATATATACACATATATGCAAATGAATTTTTTTCTTTAACGTAAACAAAGAAACGCCCCCAATATGATGCATAAACCCAAATATCACACACAAAAGAAACATCTATACATATAATCATACATTTACAACCAAAGTTCATACAAAAATTCATATATAATACAACTAAATAAAAGTGTGGTAGAAAAATACTAAGTATAGGAGAGGAATACTTACCATGATTTGAGGATACTATACTGTACTATTGATTTAGGACTTGTTGGAAACACAACTATCTCTCCTCTTTTCAATTAATGTCAGCCGAATGAATGGAGTAGAAAAGTAAAAACAAGGCTGCTGTGTGTTGGCCTTGTGCCGGGGAAGAACGCATAGTGCAGCCAGGTTTTTTTTTTCCTTCTTTTGCTGCTGACGGCTGAGTTGAGAGGGTTTGGTTATATTTTGTTTTTATTTGTGGAGGGAGGCGGCAGCTGTGAGGTCGAGGGGAATCGTTAGGGTATTATGGGTGTATGTATATAAAAGTATATAGATATATCTTAGGAAGTTTCCAAATGGATGAAGCTTAACTTAAGCAAAGGTAATCTCATTTTGAAATTTGATTACCAACCAACTTATCCATTCCATCCTAACCCCTTTTAGGATAAGTACTCCATTTAGTTGTATTACACTAATTAATTTTTTTCCCTTGTATTTCTTTGTTGGTACCGGGTCATAACATTCCCCCTTCCTTACAAATAATTTCTTACTCGAAACTTGCGTATTTTCTGCACTAAATTTTTCTTAATCGCAATACTAAGCCTCTCGATAAAAGTAATACATAATCAATCCACCACTAGTAAAAAACAAAAATAATAATGTTGTTTCAACATCATTCTTGATAACTATAGCTTTGAAAGTCACTTAAACCACTTAATATCTATCACTGAATTAGCACAATACCTATATGTATTGGCCTGCAAGTATTGTACGATCCAATGCCTAAGTAATAATGTTCCAGATAACTTTAAATATCTAATACATGTTTCTAAAGTATAGATCTTCAACCCTCTTCAATAAATAACTAACTCTCAAGACCAATCCTAATACAACACGAAACTTGTGTGCTTAAACTACTTTCCTTATACTCAAACGAGAATAGAACGCATTCAGCCTGCAAAGCATGTTTATTTGAAATCTTTCCTGCTATTTTTCTGTTTCTTTGTTAACCATAACTTAAGGTTGTAATAAGAATCTTAAAGTATAATTTGTCTCATGTAGCATTTTTGAATAAAATGTAATAATCCCTCGGTTTGGAAAAGTACTCCTATAAAGTAAATCAAAAAGACTGATAAGGTATCATAATGTAGTTTGTCGAAAGAAATTTTTTTTTTCAGAACTATTTTTAGACAATGTTTTGCTCTTTATTTGTTTCACAAATGCTTATTCTAGTACCCAATGTAAAAACATACTTGATTAAGTTTTCAGAGAAAATAAAATTTAACCTTAGAAAAATAATACTTGAGCAAAACAAGGGCACGAACTTTATAACGATTTTAATTTCAACAGAGTAAAGCTGTAGCGCCCCACACCCGGACCCCGTCCGAATACAGTGCACCCGCCGTACCTCACTAAGGAGAGTACAAAGCGTCATGCATAACATGCGGAAATCCATAACATAAGCCATGGACTCTCATGCTAACATTTAACATGGCAGTAAAAATTAGGCAGAATTAAAACTTTTCCAAATTATATATGCATTACGAAAATACTAAGTCCCCAAAAGTAGCATTCCCACAAAATAATATAACCGAAATTCAGACAGACCAAACATTGTTCATAATACAAACGTCTTGGCTGCACAAAAATCCTTAAGCTTTTCTCCCTTCAGATTTCCTTGCCTATGGATACAGTACCCTCGGTTCATTCTCGATCCACTCTATCTTAGCATTATATGTCTCTGGGGAAAAATAAAAGTGTTAGTGATAAAAATCACCCAGCAAGAATACAATAAACTACCATCAAATACATAAATAATTACAACAAGAATGTAATAACCCAAATACCTCAAATAATATCTCATACCTGATCTTCGTTCCTGAATTGGCTTGATGATATAGCTTAAGTCTAAATTTAGATAGACTATACTAATAATGTCTTAATAGTCATTAACCATAAGATACAACATGTTAGCATGCTCATGGATTATGCAAAATGCAATGCATGATGTCATGCCGTGTCAAAACATCCTTTTTGGTCCCATAAATAACATGTCGTAAAAACAGAGGGTCAAATCAATTAACCCCGGATCTGAGCGGGTCCAGAACATGTATCAGAGCAATTAACCCCGGATCTGAGCGGGTCCAGAACATGTATCAGATCAATTAACCCCGGATCTGAACGGGGTCCAGAACATATATCAGATCAATTAACCCCGGATCTGAACGGGTCCAGAACATGTATCAGATCAATTAACCCCGGATCTGAACGGGTCCAGAACATGTAACAGACCAATTAACCCTGGGTCTGGAGTCGGGTTAGGCGCATGCTTAGCCGACAAAGGAAATCATGAAACTTTCTTTAAAACATGGGACCATAAAAACTTTTCATGCTTAGCGGAAAACATTTTTACTTGAAAGACTTGCTTGCATAAAATTCATAAAATCAAATTCATGTGGCATATGGACATTCATGATACATGGAATGATATGCAATGCAAGTCATAACATGAATGATCGTGAGCATTTCTTATAACTTGTCACAAGTATGATTTTGGAACTAAGAATTTTCAGATTTCCTATTTTATGTTCATAGGCGGCTAACTAGGCTTATGAGACCTTACAATCTTCATTATTTGGATCATAACCTGAAAAACACCCTGAGGCTTAACCCTTATAAGCCCAAACCGTGTATAGAGGTCCATATCCTCCAAATTGAGCCTTCTTAAATTAATCCTCTGTTCAGCCCAATTTCCAGCTTTAGTACATCTAATTTATATTCGTAGTTACCCATTAAAACGTTAAGACCAACCGGATTAATTTACATGGTCTTACTCCTTTATGTCTTTCGTGATTACGATAAAATTTCTGGATCAATCTAAAAACCTTAAAGGGTTCATTTAATCATTTTTCTGAAATGGGTCATATGCTGAAACTTGACTAGCCCATTTTACTAAAAATTCAATTGTGGCAAAACCATGAATTCTTTTTCCAAAATTCCAACTCATACATGTCATAAACATATAACACTAGCATCCCACCGAAAATTAGCCTATTTGCATGTTCCTAAGATTCATTTTTGAGTCCATTAACTCGTTACTTAATTTCTGCTCTGTTCCAGTAATTTCAATTGAGCAGTGTTACTAATTAAATCATTAAAAATAATCCACAAATTGTACTACCAAAATTCCAGCTTGGGTACTCACTGCACGCATAGGGTTGCTATCATGCCAAAAATCAACTTTATTGAACATCTACAAGGTCCCTTTTTAAGCCAATCAAAAGGATGTACTGTTCTGCTCAGTTCCAGACTTTTCAGTCTGAGCTGCTTTACCAAATATTTTATTAAAAATAATCCACAACTCATTTTACCAAAATTCCAACTTTCCTATTTCCTACACCCACCAGGCTATCACCAAACCGAAAATCAGATTTATTGAACATCTACAAGGTCTCTTTTTAAGCCAATAAAAAATATGTACAGTTCTGTCCAGTTCCATTGGTTTGATGTTTGGTCATTCTTTTAAGTCAAATGTCCAATATTCATCTTGTTCTTAGGAAATAGATTAATGGTTACCACTTACACTCCTTTGTAACATGAATATCCAGATTCCATACTTATTATAAAGTCACCTTTGCATCATACCAAACAGTTTGTAGATAGTAAACCAAGCAAGTGTCATATATGCACAAGACAATGGTTCTTCCTTGAAATCAATACTCACCTCCCTTTCCATCCTTTAGGCCGAAACATATGTGGTACCTTAACCACATTTTACAACATGTATTCAAGCATGCAACACATTCAAGAGTCTTTTTTAGTCTAATCTTGCAACAACTTCATAAAAACGCATACCCATCATATGCATGCTTTTCCTAGGACCTTTCAAGTTACAACCAAGGGTTAATCTTGCCTAGGCTCACTTAGGTAAATCTTATTTCATCTTAAATCAGCCTCTTACTATATTGCATGTAAGAAAAGACTCCATCTTTGAAGGAATAAATCACATGCAAGGCATTGTTCTTAAGGAGTCACTAAGATATAATCTTAAACTTAAGATATTCAACTAAAGATCATATCTTAAGAACTTCTAATCATTCAAGCCACTAATTCTTTAAGTAAGTCATGAGAGATTAGCGTATACTTGCCTTCCTCAAGCTTAAGCCTCCTTAGTTTTGGACTTGGATGAAATGCAATCTTCCTTCTCTTCAATGTGCACCCCACAGTTTTGGGGAATGAAAAATAACAAAGGTTAGTCCTTTTCTTAAGTAAAAGATGTAACCAAATAGAGGCTTGAGTGAATTACCAAGATGAAGTTTGAATGGTGTTCAATCTTCTTAAGAATCTAGCACCTCTTAAAGGCTTGAAAGCTTGGGCCTAGTGACATGGTGGTCACGGTTTTCCTTGGGCAAGAAGAGGAGTACCAATGTGAGTTTCATCCTTTGAAATATAGAATTCATTTAGGAGGTTCAACATGCACTTACCTAGATGGGTTCTTGGAGCTTGAAGATGAAGATGGCCTTGACACTCCAAAGCTTCACCATGGCCGAAAGTTGAGCATGTGAAGGGAGGGGAAAATTGTCTAAGTGTTGTCTTGGTTTGCTTTCTAGAGAGAGAGTATTCAAGATACCATATAGTGGAGCTTCTAGGTTGTTCTTAAGATGAATCTTGATGGGGGATGGGAGAGGAAAACCGTTGGGTATGTTAGAGGGAAAGGTTTTCCTTAACTTTTGTTAGGCTAATAAGAACTAGTTAACCTTGGTTACTTTGTACCAACTATAGTTACTTTAGTTCAACTATAGTTACTTTAGGTCAACTATAGTTACTTTTTGTCAACCATAGTTACTTTACGTCAACTATAGTTGCTTTATAGCTAACCTAGATTACTTTACCCCAACTAGTGTTACTTCCTTAACATTGTAGTAACCATGGTAATTTTCTTGGTCAACATGGGGGGCCGGTGGTTTTGACCTTTGAGGGGACCCTACCATGGTTAATTTCTTTCCAAATGAGTTTAATAAAAATCCATGTGGGTATTTGCCCCCTTTTTATTAATTATTTCCCCCTTTTCTTGTTTTAAAATAAATTAGAAAATTCTTAATTCCTTATGGCTAAAAGGGCCGAAACTTTATAATAGTTGGGGGAAAAATTGTCCACTACTTACAACTCCTAAATTTCTATTTTTGGGCTTATTTTAGGAAGGCCCTTAAGATTAACCTCTCCTATGATTTGGAAAAACCCCTTTAAGACCCTTTTCAAACCTTGTGGCCGAGATTTTCTTAAGCCTTTTTGGGTGAATTTGAATTGGTCATGGTCCCTATCTCATTCTTGAATGATTATATTGTTTGCTTATCAACATAAAATAAACGAATCACTAAGGAATCTTAGTGAAATGCACTTGAAGGATACCACTTATTAATTTACTCACACGAGTCTTCAAGTACAATATGACTTTTCGTCGGGGTACACATTCTCCCCCCTTAACATAAGTTTCGTCCTCGAAACTTCATGCTAGTCAACAAGATGGGGCGTATACTCCTCCTGTTTTCTTCCGTTTCCCATGTGGCTTCTTCTTTAGGTAAATAAGATAGCATAAAGCGTCTATTTAACTCCCTCAGAACTGCTTTGTTCAATTCATCTTAGAGGTCTCATCAGAACTTATTCTAATTCTCTAGAGGTGTTATCGTAACCTACCTCATATCTCAAGCACTTGCAACCTTTATACTATGTACTCGATAATGAAATCCATCCGGTGTAATCATGATCATAAAAGGCTTATAATTTCCTTTTTCATAATACGAAAAACTTGGCAGAGGTCATTAACTCTGGGATACAGACCATTAGCTCCTTTTTGTAACCGTCCTTTCAGTAATCATGTAACAGTCATCCTACGTACGGAATAGCATCCAAAGGCACCTGGAATAATTCCCATAAGGTACACATACCAAGTTCTTCATAAGATATGTGCCACATTCATTCGTCTTGTTGATCACCTTACTACGTAATAACTTTTACCTTTTTGCGATCATTTCATAAAATCGAGCTAGAAGTTGTGGTTTCTCCCTTGAACTTATGTCCCCTTTTTTGACATGTCAAATGTTTCTTGTTCATCATAGGTCCTTGTTTTCTCTGTTGATACCTAAAACATGTATGTATCACTATTTACGTGTTCATAAGACATTTGGATGATCATGCTATACATATGAAATGAGGACATGTCAAGGTGTAACGTCTCCGCTGGAGTTGTGCTAGATATCCTCAACTTATAAATTCCTGATCCAAACATTTTGTCTTATGGGATTCTCTATTCCACCTCCCAAATGGGTCACTGTTCTATGTCTCTCCTAAACAGTCCTATAACGCTTCATCATCTTACCACCTTTCTATGAATTCTTCCATAAGAAACTCTAACACACAGGTTCACTAAACAAATTCCCAAACAATACACCACTTATCAATTGCTTTCCCACAGCTGGTTAAGTAGATCGTTGATTTAGTCAGAGGGTACTTATTCCTGTGGTGAATATGTTGAGTTCTTTATGATCTATGCAAGGACGCGTGTCTCCATCTTTCTTTTCTACGAATAACACGAAAGCACCCTGGGCAAAACGTTGGGAAATAGGTTCCTCCCTTAAAAGTTCACGCACTTGTTCCTTTTGGTTCAGCAAGCGTCTTTCAGTGAGTTACCTTCATAGACTTAGGGAATTCTTTATCATCATCCTACGGTGGCCCGTTCTCATAAAACATGGTTTTCATCATCGTGACTTACTTTTCATAGTTCGCCTAACATGACGCTTCATATCGTGATGTCATAACGTTTTCAAGTTTGGCTATAGTACTCTTGATAATAACACACGATATGCCAATCCATTCGCCATATGGTGCGACAAAATGTGTACAAGTGCTAATAGGGGCGCCTCATGGCGAGGACCCCGTGTCCCAAACACAGTGTTATACTCAGTCATGCTATCACTAATAATCATAACTTAAAGAAAACTATCATGATCACTCATACTTGGTTAATAGGAAATAGGACATAGGACATAGGCACTTCACATTTATTAGGCGTACCTTGGTTGTTTCTTTGTCATCCGGATAAACTACCCTTATGTGGGTACGACTCCCACCTTCTACTTCGTTTTCTTAGTACGCTCGTTAAATCGTTTCTTTCATCCTTTCGTTCCCTTATTATCGCATTCCGCTCTGTAGCGGTCCTCCAATAATTCACTAAAGGTCCTTGAATACAACTTGACTTAGCTTGATTTTTTTTCTGGGGGTCTAGACCGTGCACAAATCTGATCACCTTAAACTTTTCATTTCTCATGTTCAAAGGAACATACCGTCCTAAAGTAGTGAACGCGTACCCTGAGATGGTGACGCATAACCCCTTGTCTTAATAAGTCAAAATCCTCAACTCTTTTTGTAACTAAGTCCTTGGGAGAAGAAGGACTCACTAAACTCTTCTAGAAAATTCCGCCTAAGTTACCGGTCGGAGTGGTGGTTGGGTACAAGTCTTCCACCACTGGCTGTCCTTAGCAACTAAAAAGGGTCGGACAATTCGTTCCTTATTTCATCTGGCACTTGTATCGATCAAGAGGCTACTTTCGACTTCATTTAACCATCTTTCAGCCTCCTCTGGATTAGACTCTCCATCGAATCTTGGAACATGTGTTCTAACTAATTGTCGATAATAGAACCCGCTGCTTCCTGGGGTGACAGGGATAATACTTGTTCATCAGTCCATGATGTCATCTGTATTACGGAGTATCAGGATTTTATTCAATGCTAAAATAGCTGGATTGGTTGTAAAATTAAATTTATAATCCAATGCAATGGTTATTCGTGAAATAAAACACGAATTAAATTCTATGACATGTACAACCTTCATCGACTTGGGCTTTGTTATTAAGTCATAACCCTAATTTCCTGTCTAAGCCGTCCTAATCTAAGGTCAACTCTCGTCTAAGATCATGACTTAGGTCTAAGATCAAACTTAGATTGCTAAAATCATAGCTTAGTTCTACGTCATGCCCGAAATCTAGAGCCTGGGCTTTGATACTACCTGTAGCGGCCCGCACCCAGGCCCCGTCCGAATACGGTGCACCCGCCGTACCTCACTAAGGAGAGTACAAAGCGTCATGCATAACATGCGGAAATCCATAACATAAGGCATGGACTCTCATGCTAACATTTAACATGACAGTAAAAATTAGTCAGAATTAAAACTTTTTCAAATTATACATGCATTACGAAAATACTAAGTCCCTAAAAGTAGCATTCCCACAAAATAACATAACCGAAATTTAGAAAGACCAAACATTGTTCATAATACAAACGTCTTGTCTGCACAAAAGTCCTTAAGCTTTGCTCCCTTCAGATTTCCTTGCCTATGGATACGGTACCCTCGGTTCATCCTCGATCCACTCTATCTTAGCATTATCGGTCTCTGGGGAAAAATAAAAGTGTGAGTGATAAAAATCACTCAGCAAGAATACAATAAACTACCATGAAATACATAAAGAATTATAACAAGAATGTAATAACCCAAAGACCTCAAATAATATCTCATACCCGATCTTCGTTCCTGAATTGGCTTGATGATATAGCTTAAGTCTAAATTTAGATAGACTATACCAATAATGTCTTAATAGTCATTAACAATAACATACAACATGTTAGCGTGCTCATGGATTATGCAAAATGCAATGCATGATGTCATGCCGTGTCAAAACATCCTTTTTGGTCCCATAAATAATATGTCGTAAAAACAGAAGATCAGATCAATTAACCCCGGATCTGAGCGGGTCCAGAACATGTATCAGATCAATTAACCCCGGATCTGAACGGGTCCAGAACATGTATCAGATCAATTAACCCCGGATCTGAACGGGTCCAGAATATGTATCAGATCAATTAACCCCGGATCTGAACGGGTCCAGAACATGTAACAGACTAATTAACCCCGGGTCTGGAGTCAGGTTAGGCGCATGCTTAGCCGACAAAGGAAATCATGAAACTTTCTTTAAAACATGGGACCATAAAAAATTTTCATGCATAGCGGAAAACGTTTTTACTTGAAAGACTTGCTTGCATAAAATTCATAAAATAAAATTCATGTGGCATATGGACATGCATGATACATGGAATGATATGCAATGCAAGTCATAACGTGAATGATCGTGAGCATTTCTTATAACTTGTCACAAGTATGATTTTGGAACTAAGAATTTCCAGATTTCCTATTTTATGTTTATAGGCGGCTAACTAGGCTTATGAGACCTTACAGTCTTCATTATTTGGATCATAACCTGAAAAACACCCTGAGTCTTAACCCTTATAAGCCCAAACCGTGTATAGAGGTCCATATCCTCCAAATTGAGCCTTCTTAAATTAATCCTCTGTTCATCCCAATTTCCAGCTTTAGTACATCTAATTTATATTCGTAGTTACCCATTAAAACGTTAAGACCAACCGGATTAATTTACATGGTCTTACTCCTTTATGTCTTGAGTGATTACGATAAAATTTCTGGATCAATCTAACAACCTTAAAGGGTTCATTTAATCATTTTTCTGAAATGGGTCATATGCTGAAACTGGACTAGCCCACTTTACTAAAAATTGAATTGTGGCAAAACCATGAATTCTTTTTCCGAAATTCTAACTCATACATGTCATAAACATGTAACACTAGCATCCCACCGAAAATTAGCCTATTTGCATGTTCCTAAGATTCATTTTTGAGTCCATTAACTCGTTACTTAATTTCTGCTCTGTTCCAGTAATTTAAATTGAGCAGTATTACTAATTAAATCATTAAAAATAATCCACAACTTGTATTACCAAAATTCCAGCTTGGGTACTCACTGCACGCATAGGGTTGCTATCATGCCAAAAATCAACTTTATTTAACATCTACAAGATCCCTTTTTAAGCCAATCAAAAAGATGTACTGTTCTGTTCAGTTCCAGACTTTTCAGTCTGAGCAGCTTTACCAAATATTTTGTTAAAAATAATCCACACTCATTTATCAAAATTCCAACTTTCCTATTTCCTACGCCCACCAGGCTATCACCACACTGAAAATCAGCTTTATTGAACATCTACAAGATCTCTTTTCAATCCAATCAAAAAGATTTACAGTTCTACTCAGCTCCAGACTTTTCAGTCTGAGCAGCTTTACCAAATAATTTATTAAACATATTCCACAATTCATTTTACCAAAATTCCAACATTCATACTTTCTATACACATAGGACTACCACCACACCGAAAATCAGCCTTATTGAACATCTCCAAGATTCATTTTAAGGTCATTCAATATGTTAAACCATTCTGTCAAGATCCTGAATTTTCAATCTGAGCAGTTCCACCAAACATTTTATTAAAAATCATCCGTAACTTATTTTATCAAAATTCCAACTCTCATATTTGCTACACACATAAGGTTAACTTTGTACCAAAAATCAGCTTGATTGAAGGTCTACAAGACCTATTTTTAGGCTAGTAAATACATGGCTCAATTCTGCCCAGTTCCAGTGGTTTGATGTTTGGTCATTCCTTTAAGTCAAATGTCCAATATTCATCTTGTTCTTAGGAAATAGATTAATGGTTACCACTTACACTCCTTTGCAACATGAATATCCAGATTCTATACTTATTATAAAGTCACCTTTGCATCATACCAAACAGTTTGTAGATAGTAAACCAAGCAAGTGTCATATATGCACAAGACAAGGGTTCTTCCTTGAAATTAATACTCACCTCCCTTTCCATCCTTTAGGCCGAAACATATGTGGTACCTTAACCACATTTTACAACATGTATTCAAGCATGCAACACATTCAAGAGTCCTTTATAGTCTAATCTTGCAACAACTTCATAAAAACACATACCCATCACATGCATGCTTTTCCTAGGACCTTTCAAGTTACAACCAAGGGTCAATCTTGCCTAGGCTCACTTAGGTAAATCTTATTTCATCTTAAATCAGCCTCTTACTATATTGCATGTAAGAAAAGGCTCCATCTTTGAAAGAATAAATCACATGCAAGACATTGTTCTTAAGGAGTCACTAAGATATAATCTTAAACTTAAGATACTCAACTAAAGATCATATCTTAAGAACTTCTAATCATTCAAGCCACTAATTCTTTAAGTAAGTCCTGAGAGATTTGTGCATACTTGCCTTCCTCAAGCTTAAGCCTCCTTAGTTTGGGACTTGGATGAAATGCAATCTTCCTTCTCTTCAATGTGCACCCCACGGTTTTGGGGAATGAAAAAGAACAAAGGTTAGTCCTTTTCTTAAGTAAAAGATGTAACCAAATAGAGGCTAGATTGACTTACCAAGATGAAGTTTGAATGGTTTTCAATCCTCTGAAGAATCTAGCACCTCTTAAAGTCTTGAAAGCTTGGGCCTAGTGACATGGTGGTCACGGTTTTCCTTGGGCAAGAAGAGGAGTACCAATGTGAGTTTCATCCTTTGAAATATAGAATTCATTTAGGAGGTTCAACATGCACTTACCTAGATGGGTTCTTGGAGCTTGAAGATGAAGATGGCCTTGACACTCCAAAGCTTCACCATGGCCGAAAGTTGAGCATGTGAAGGTAGGGGAAAATTATCTAAGTGTTGTCTTGGTTTGCTTTCTAGAGAGAGAGAATTCAAGATACCATATATTGGAGCTTCTAGGTTGTTCTTAAGATGAATCTTGATGGGGGATGGGAGAGGAAAACCGTTGGGTATGTTAGAGGGAAAGGTTTTCCTTAACTTTTGTTAGGCTAATAAGAACTAGTTAACCTTGGTTACTTTGTACCAATTATAGTTACTTTAGTTCAACTATAGTTACTTTATGTTAACTATAGTTACTTTATGTCAACTATAGTTACTTTATAGGTAACCTAGGTTACTTTACCCCAACTAGTGTTACTTCCTTAACATTGTAGTAACCATGGTAATTTTCTTGGTCAACATGGGGGGCCGGTGGTTTTGACCTTTGAGGGGACCCTACCATGCTTAATTTCTTTCCAAATGAGTTTAATAAAAAGCCATGTGGGTATTTGCCCCCTTTTTATTAATTATTTCCCCCTTTTCTTGTTTTAAAATAAATTAGAAAATTCCTAATTCCTTATGGCTAAAAGGGCCGAAACTTTATAATAGTTGGTGAAAAAATTGTCCACTACTTACAACTCCTAAATTTCCATTTTTGGGATTATTTGAAGAAGGCCCTTAAGATTAACCTCTCCTATAATTTGGAAAAACCCCTTTAAGACCTTTTCCAAACCTTGTGGCCGAGATTTTCTTAAGCCCCTTTGGGTGAATTTGAATTGGTCATGGTCCATATCTCATTCTTGAATAATTATATTGTTTGCTTATCAACATAAAATAAAAGAATCACTAAGGAATCTTAGTAAAATGCACTTGAAGGATACCACTTATTAATTTACTCACACGAGTTTTCAAGTACAATATGACTTTTCGTTGGGATACAACAAAAGCCACAAAACCTCTGCTATAAAAATGTAGGATTTTAACAATCATAGTGATTGCATAAGAAAGTTTTTTTTAAAAAACAAAAAATTTCCAAAATATAGTACTACGAATCCATAAAAAGAATATGTCTTCAAATTTATTGTTTTGCAAAAAAATAATCTCTCAAAAGTCATTAGCATAATTTAGATATTCATCATACTCAAACACAAGTTCAATCAATAGTTTTGTAAAGTCACGAGATTATGTAGAAGAAAACATTAACAGCTTAGCTAAATTTGAACGCTACCATGGTTACCAAAATAAGGATTTCAAAAGAAATTTCTAATGTCGTACTTTTGTCCATCTGTAATCAAACCTTCAACATAGATAACCCAATTTTTTGGTTGTACATGCTATATATTACGCAACTTAGGATATTCTAATACATTACACTGCTTCAATTCGAAGACTAGTGAATGCCAGCGGTTACCAAGAATATTATACACTTATTTCTACAAATTTGATCATTGCTTGCTTTTAATCAATCAAAAAGGAGAAAGGAGATTTCTTATAAATCGTTAACCTAAGTTGTCCCACCCTAGCATGACACACTAAATATTAATCGACTTAGGGCATTCTAATCCACCAGCTTCCACGCGCCAAACTGATTCACCATACTTCTTTTCTTGGTTATTTCAACCGTTAATTCTAGTTTAGTTAGATCTCACCTGAAAAGCACACACTATCTGTGCATACTTATTCTATTTCAATTCAAGCATACACGATACACCAGTACTTATGTGTTCCCAAGAATCAACACTTCACTTAAATTTACAGTAATTTGTCATTCCACTATATTTATTTTAGTAGTGCTCGCTTATCACTATCAATCGATATCCTAAATAAGACTGATATCTTCAGCCGATTTGATACTCTAAAATCCGACCTCTTAATCATTACTATAAACTCCTCTGTATGATATTATTTGTTAAACTCTACTGACCGTAACGCTAATAAATCATTTTTCTTAATAATTTGTTTTATTATAAACTCTCTTAGGAACTATGGTCTCAACTTAGACCTAGTCACGTCCGACATTATTGTAGGGGTAGAGGCGTGAACTTCCTTCATTTACCATAGTGGTACCAGGTTCACAGGGGTCAGATCTAAAGGATTATATAAATGGTTATAATCAGCACTTAGGTAAGACAAATAATTCAGCGTCGTATGGGGTGCCCTAGGTATATGTGGCAATATCCCTTATCCGATCACCAGTTAGGTCTAATGTCATGACTTATTCTATAATTATACTTGGTATCATCATTTCTTACGTCTAAAATTTTTACTTACTCCTAAGTTCAATGCTTAGAATATAATCACAGCTTAAGACTAGGATCAGTACTTATGTTCAAATCATCACCTAATATTCAAATCACCACTTAATTTCTAGAGTCGATATTTAGTATCATCATTCCTTAGGTCTGAAATAGTAACTGATGGACAAGGTCATCACTTAACTTCTAAGGTCACTTCTTATTTCCAATAACATGCTTAATATATGATCATTGTTTATGACTAAAAATCGGTGCTTATGTCTAAGATCATGACTTAGGGTCAAAATCGTAACTTAATTTCTAAGATCATAGCCTAAATGTGTACTTCCGCCGTGGATCTGGAGCCATTCTCGGACACCAAGTGTAGCGACTCGTCCCAAGTCCTAGTACTCGAAACGACTCACCTGCCGTATCTCGCTAAGGAGAATACAAGGCGTCGATACAAATCAACTACACGTCATCATAATAACATAAGTCGATGTCAGCAGAAGTCATTACTAAAATCTTTGATAAAATAATCATCATCATTAATACAATGTCTAAGAATTTCTAATCAATCCAATAGTCAAATGTATGTAAACACTAATCTCAAAAATACATAAACCTCGAATATCGAAATAACTGTCTCAAGCAACCCTCGAAAGTCTTTTCGGAATATCTTAGTCTCGAAATCTCCCGTCTCGATTTTCTACAGTATACCAACTCCTGTGTAAGCATACCCTACCTTCTCATGCCTGCAAAACTGGTGAGTGGTGGTGTGAGCCAAAATCAACGGGCTCAGTAAGCAACCTACATATACTTGTTATAGAAACCATATACGTAGAAGCAAATACAAATAACCTTTATAGTTAACATACATGTCCATAGTCCACAAATAATTTCACTTAATTATCCTAACAGTTAACACTTCAAAAACACAAAATAAATAATTCATCAGCTCAATCTCAATTACCGTGATGCATGCTCTTCTCAAATATGACATACACAACACACAAATAATCACATAACCAAGAAGAGAACAATACATACCAATGAAGTAGATAAACTGCAGAAGGTAAATCACTCCACATAATAATGCGCAACTTCATGAGCATGCCCCTCTCTATGTGTCACGCGCAGCAAAAGACATGTCATGCACAATGCATATATCTCTACCCTGCAATGCATGATCCTGAGACCTAATGGTGATATAGTCTATCACCCGACACATGTGCCCATGTTAGACACAGCTTGCCATTGCCGACACCCATTCCCATTTAGACCCGGCATGCCTCGGTACCCGTGCCCATCTAGACCCGGCCGACCGTCTGACACCCGTGTCCACATATACGCAGCCTGCCATCCATCACTATCCATCAATACCCGTGCCAATGTTAGGCACAACCTGTCAAATGCAATGCAATGCTCGTGCCATGAATGCAAATGCATATCATACGTAATCTGTTGTATCCATACTCACACATATGCTCGCGCCCATACACGTGCATATATACGTGTATGCATACCCCACATATCCATATACATATACAATACGCTTTGAAATTATACAACCCTACATACACCCAGTTTACATACATATCTCACATATACACACAACTCCCATATAGAGAAATCTAATTCCAGATATGCAACAACAACACACTAATCCATGATAAACATAACAGCACACATAGACCACTTACCTCTGATGCATGACAACATAACAAGCACAGATAGACCACTTACCTCTGATACATGAAAACATAACAAGCACAGATAGACCACTTACCTCTGATGCATGATAATATAACAAGCACAGATAGACCACTTACCTCTGATGCATGACAACATAACAAGCACAGATAGACCACTTACATCTTATCCGTAACTTAGCTTTCTTATTCTATGCTTGAACATGAGGAAGGTTACCGTAAAAGTCTCCGCTTCTACATGTCCACCTTATCCTCTGGAATCTTCAAAATTTGAACCTGTAAGTTAATTATTTGTTTATTAACTTGTTTTTCAACTTCTCCTTTACACCACAAATTCCTTCTCCTTTGAATTACTCTTATTCTTTCACTACAATTATCCGACCATTTAGTATATTAAAATATTTAACTTCAAATCCAAAATTAACATAATAAATAGACATTTCATTCCAAAGGCACTTTATGTAATTAAATATAATCTTGAATCTATAAAACAAACGGCAGGGTCTAATTCGAAGATATTATATTTATATACAGATATTTATAAATCCGCAACACATTATATGAATGTATGTGAATAACCTTAATTACATCAAAGCAACTTACTTACAGTTCATTTTATAGTAAATCTGAATTTTTGTTTTCCAAAAGGAAACAGTGATAGTGTACCCAGAACGTAACGCGACAGTGGCAAAATGAATTTAAAAATGTCGAATTACTGAAAATAAAAAAACAGAAATCAAATATATAAGATAATAGTTTGCTGACTTTCAACTGGTTGTAAATATATATTCCTGTATAAAATTTCCGGTGACAAAATTTATATATGTAAAAAGAACCCATTTCAATCTACATATGCATAAATATGAAACTTATACTATCTTCCTTTAGCAACGGATATATTTATGTCTATGAGACCCGAAATAACATGTAAACACCTAAGTTGTAACTCTCAGAAATAAACAATATATATATATATGTATATATATTAAATTAAAATATAAATGTAGCTTTATTATATAAATATCTAAGGTCGAAATCCACCAGCTATGTTTGGAAACTGAAGTACCATATGTTTAATAATTAAAAGAAGACATACTGGTGACCAAATATTTACCTATGTGAAATTGGTACCATTTCAAACAGAATATATACACATATAAGCAAATGAATTTTTTTCTTTAACGTAAACAAAGAAACGCCCCCAATATGATGCATTAATCCAAAGATCACACACAAAAGAAACATCTATACATATAATCATACATTTACAACCAAAGTTCATACAAAAATTCATATATAATACAACTAAATAAAACTGCGGTAGAAAAATACTAAGTATAGGAGAGGAATACTTACCATGATTTGAGGATACTATACCGTACTATTGATTTAGGACTTGTTGGAAACAAAACTATCTCTCCTCTTTTCTATTGATGTCAGCTGAATGAATGGAGTAGAAAAGTAAAAACAAGACTGCTGTTAGTTGGCCTTGTGCTGGGGAAGAACGCATAGTGCAACCAGGTTTTTTTTTCCTTCTTTTGCTGCTGACGGCTGAGTTGAGAGGGTTTGGTTATATTTTGTTTTTATTTGTGGAGGGAGGCGGCAGCTGTGAGGTCGAGGGGAATTGTTAGGGTATTATGGGTGTATGTATATAAAAGTATATAGATATATCTTAGGAAGTTTCCTAATGGACGAAGCTTAACTTAAGAAAAGGCAATCTCATTTTGAAATTTGATTACCAACCAACTTATCCATTCCATCCTAACCCCTTTTAAGATAAGTATTCCATTTAGTTGTATTACATTAATTAATTTTTCCCCCCCTTGTATTTCCTTGTTGGTATCGAGTCATAACACCCACTTCCGGTCAAGGCATGAAAATAAGTAACTTTGATGTATCAATTATTATTAGAATATATTTTATAACTATGGAATGTAATAAAAAGGGAAAAGAGCCACAAGTGACACAATTACATATTGTGGAAGTTAAAATCTTGGGCCACCCTAATTTCGGCTTAAATGGAGTTTTTGGTATTCAGGATAATAAAGTCCAAACATAAATTAAATGTTCATGAGACCATAATATTAACATAAAATGTAAATGTCTAAAAAATTAAAGTCCCATGAGGTTCTACAAGAAAAGAAGGAATACAGTGAAATTATGGCTAGAGGGCCTTTCAGCCCTAAGCCCAAAAATTCGGCCATTATCTACAATTGATGTAAATTTGAATCTATCATGTAAATCATGAGTTAAGTAGGTTTAAAGACTAGCCTAATTGATCACCCGATGTGATTTGAATGTCAAACATTATGAATATGAAAATCCTTCAAGTTATGATATACGGCCATAAAAGATAGAATTCAATCCACTATGAATGTTACTACCACGGGCAACCTTTTAATTAACACATGTATAATACAAGTATGCTATTTTCGTAAATGCTTAAACCAAAGGAACTAATTACATATGTACAAGAATTACACAATTAATTAAAGTAATACTAAGCATGTCCATTTATGCACCAATAAGAACTCGGTCAAACCAAGAATGACCGTGAAGATGCTTATCCAAAGAAATCCATGTCATTCATATGGTCCTCATGTTCTCTGTACCATGGAACACGTTTTTGAACCTAAGTTCTGCATGAAATGTTTTAAGCTTAAAAGATTTCAAGAATTGTACAGCGAGACGATTGATTCCGCACGACTTATGCATGTACTCATAGGTAAGTGTAACACCTTGTCTGGGACAAGGGCTCTGTACCTATCCTTATACACCTGATATGCAGGCTGAGTGTAACACCTTGCCCGGGGTGAGGGTTCTCTGCCTTTTCTGTTTCATCTATAACGTTCATGTCTGGTCCTGGGGGAGGATGTCAGGGGCAAATACGTTATCGTAGAGTGTAACACCGTGTCGAGGACCTGGGTTCTCTGCGATAGCATGTCACCCTTTGTCCTATGTACGTATGATGTAACACCATGGTTGGACCATCGGGATTCATAGAAGGTACTCGTGGCTACACGGGGAATCATTTGGTATGTCGTGGGTACCATTCTCATGTTATGAAAATTGCTATTGCTGCCATGTCATGTCATGTTTATGCAAGTATGAAATTAAGTGTTTTCTTTTCAGAAAAGGTTTTCTGCTGCATATGCCAGAAAAGGTCTTCCTTGAATATGTCACTATCATGTCTCATGTACCAAGCAACTCTAAGTCATAAATCTTGAAAATAAGACAAGCAATATTACAGAATGACCAGAATAAACCAAAGAAGATTGTACCCCAAAATGAAGTAACTATAAGCTAATACAAGTTTACTTAAGCAGGATAGTATGTTTGCTTTACGATGTTTTTTTCTCTGTGATAATGATGCATGATACGATATCTCTGTTCTTACTTCCGCATTTACATTATTACTTGTCAGCATGCACTTTATGCTTTACTCTTGCTGTTTCATTAAGATTTATGATTCATTATGCTTCACCATACTGTATCACCCCTCACCCCTACCCCCATGTATCATCCACTTGACGAACCTAGGCAGAACTACTTGCTGAGTGATTCGTTATCGCTCACCCCTTATTTTTACCACGCAGATCCTCAGAATCCTGAACCAGAGTTTATCGAGGACGAGCCCAGGGACTAGATGTATGAAGCTGACTAGTAGCTGGCGACATCCTCTTTTGTATATTGGGATATTCAGCTCTGTGTTTTGTTATTTTGTTTTATGGATGTATCTATGACACTAATGCGGTTGTATTAGGATGTACTCCTGATAACGTTTATTTCAGCTTATGTCATTTCATTTCTGCTTATCGAAACATGTTATTGCGATTTGTACATGTATGATGATGACGTCTGGTGCTCCTCGTAGTAGAGTACGATGGGTGCACCGTGCCGAGACCCTAGTCCCGCGTGGGATGCTACACGCTCACTATCGGATATGTGTTCTGTACTGGGTATGCGTCCATCCTCTCTACCCATTAAGTATTTGGGATGTTATTTATATCGATGGATAAACTACGCTTATTGTTGTCAATCGGTATTGCAGCATTTTGATGCTAAATTTTCTAGCTGGATACGTCATTTGCTCACTCCCGAAGATAGTATTGTGCTCTTATAATCGGTCCTTTCTTCTATTCCGTTGCATTTTATGGCCGCCGCGCGCCTGCCTAAGAGTGTGATTCAGCCTAACACCCGAAAAATGACGACATTTTTTAGGGGTAATAGATATCATTGGGTGTCTTGGCAAATGCTTTGTGCCCAGAAGCTGAGGTCGGCTTGGGCATTCGCAGTCTTCCTTTTGTTGAAATGGCCTATGACTGCAAGCTCTGGTTGAATTTTCACACAACATCATCTCTTTGGGCCATATGCATGCATCAAAAGTATAGATCACGTTCTGATTTCATCCCCAGAATATATGACTCTCCGGGTTGGAAGCGGATTTGTTCAATAAATTTGGTCTGTTCAACGCTTACTACAAGTGCAGATGCTTTAAGTTGGACCACCTCTGCTACAAGTCAGTTTAAATTCAAATAGGCTTAAATGGATCTCCGTCCTTCTCGTCCAAATCGGTATTCATACAAATTTATTTGGTAGAAGACGCTACCTAAATCTGTCAGTGTCTTTAGTGGAAGCTCTTTTATAATGCACTACCATTTGAAGAGCATTTAAGTCGTTTTCAGCAAGCCCGTCCAACAATTTACCCTTTTTGTAGATCCGCTTCGGCTACAATCATGCATATATTTTCATAATGTCATTGCATTCATGAGGTTTGGACACAATTTGCATTACATTTTTATTGCCCACTTCCCCGTCCCTTGCCTCTACGACAATATATTTTACAATGGTGGCTGTCTTCAACATCCTGTTCTTTCTTAGGCCATTACCGGGTAGTAGCTCCTTCAATAATTTGTTGGAATATTTGGAAACTCTACACTAATGTTTGTTATGGTTTGGCCGATCTTTCGGTACAATCCCTTTATGCCATGGCTCGGCTTTCGTGTTATATTTGGGCATCAACTTTATCTGGAACTAAATTGTCCATAAATCTACCGACTCTCATTCAGCAGGGCCTTTCCCTGCACCTAAAGGTTCAGAGGCAGCAGATCTTGAAATGGCAGCTCCCTCCTACAGGAAACCTAAGCTTAATATTGATGCCTCAGCTGGCAGGTGTTCGGCTTCAGCAGGAGCTATACTTTGGGACCATACTGGCCATAGTTTACCCCAGGTTCGAGCAGAGATTCAGGCGGCATTATTTAGCTTACTCTACTTTGGCCAGTGGCATCGTAATATATTTGTTGAATCTGACTGCATTCAAGTCACAATAGCCGGAGATCATTCCCTTACTTCCTTGGTGGAATACACGCATTTGGCATCCTTTTTGCTTCTTACAGTTAGCACTATATCTCATATTCCGCATTAGATTAATATGGTGGCACATCATTTGGCACATCATGCGCATCTTTTCCCTCAGACGGCTGTTTTCACTTCGTTGGAGTCTCTTCCTTTTGCTGCACGTGGTTACTATTTAACGGACGCCGCTACTTATGCCATGCACACATCGCATTGAGAGCTCCAGCATTGGTTTTGCTTACACCATTGTTGCATGTATCCTTGTATGGACAATACTATCTCAGTATTTGCTTCCTTACTCTATATATCCTATGGTTACTTTGTTCTCTTTTTCATTTCACTGTGAGAATCTGCATTTCGGATATTGCGCATTCATACTCATTTGTGAGTTCTGATTTGCACCCACACTGGAGTTCTAGTCTTCACTACTTATATGTTGTCTGTATCATTATGATATGGGCAACTGCGGTATGTTCTTTTATTTCTTTTGTCCTATTGTTTTTTCATCTTTTCAAGTTTTATAACTACTTAATTTCACCTTTTGAATGGCTCGTAGGCGAGTGCTACACATCAACATCTAATGTTGTGGATCATCCACCAGGTCTGCTTCAACACGTCAACAATTGCATTTTTATTTTTGTATGGTGCAAGATTTCATATTTCATTTTGTACATGCATTACATTTCCTTATGTTTGGAAGAGTCTCCCTTTTCTTCTTTCATCTGATGTAACCACAGTATTCCTCTACCATAAATGAGGGCTATTATTAATAAAATTACCAGACGGTACTGCCCGTCTTTCCACAAAAAAAGTATATTTATACAAAACTTAAATTGTTTATGGAATAAAAGGTGTACAAAGTGGTATTTGTGTATTAAATGGATAGAGATGGAAAATGGTTCGAATAAATAAACGTAGATTTTTGGACCGAGTTTTCATATGGAAGATTGTAATTTGATTTGTATTTAGCATATGAAGGGTTTAAATGGGTGTCATATAATAAAAAGTTGTATGTTATTGGTATATGAATGTGTGGGTGTATGTATATACCTTTATATACGCATGTATGGGCGTGTGCATATATACGTGCATACATATATAGCTGAGATGGAGATGTGTTTGGTATTTTAGAACTTTTTGGATTATTTGGTGTATCAGTTTGAAATTATTTGGTATTTGGGGATATTTTGGTAAATTAGGTAAATTTGGCCCTTTTTTGTAATTTGCACTAACTTTTGGGAATTGGAAAATAATTTTGAAAAGCTGCATTCATATTTTGGAAATTCACCCCTACACTTGAAATATATTGTTAAGCCGGATTGGTTCCAAACAAACGGAGTGTCCGGACATGTTGGCTATTTTGGAAATAGAGCGTCCGGACATATTGGTCGCCATTGGAGTGCCCCAGCATGTCGTATCCCGAACACTCGCAGGTACTCTTATCTCTCGTCGATCTATAAAAGCCTTATCATCCTTCGGTGAAATATTCCATACTTTATTCCTATCGATTATCTTAATATTGCCAAGCTTGTTAATGTCGAATATTCACATATCTAATTCAAGTATCGTTTATTCGCCGTGAATTATCCGATTCTTAATATGTAGCATAACACCTTTTATTTAATTATGTCCCATGTTGTGTGATATGTGAGAAAATAATTTCCCTCCTCACACACACAAAAAAAAAATCGGCCATAATAAGTCTCCAAGAGACTAGAAGATTCTTCAACCAACCACCAACACCTTCTTAATTGTGGTGTGCTAGCTACCTTCTTAACTCCTTATCAAAAGTTGTAAAAGACAAACAAGTAATTAGCCTACCCTAATAAAGTCTTATTTCCCTCTCCCAACCCTCCTAGAATCGTCCCCCATAGCCCTTCAAGACCCCATTTGATTTTCAAACCCATCTTCTCAAATACTTAAAGTTATAAACCCTAAAACATAACTCCAAGCAAGAATGATATCTCAAGTGCTCCTTCCCCAACACATCATCTAGGCCGAAAACTTTAGGAGTCAAGGGAGGAATAGAAGTCTCATCAACCTAAGCTCATAAGCATCTCAATCAAGTAAGTAATGTCTTATTTTATATCTCCATTGATGGAATTTTAGTATAGTAAGCTTGAATGGTAACCCATGTTAATTTTTCCAAAAGCCGTGGGTTAGGAAGGCTCAAGTGGGAGTTCTAGTTCATCAATCTCATCTAAGAAGAAGAGTTAGAAGAACCTAGGCTTGATTCTAAGCCTTGAGGTAAGTTTCTAAGCATTTTGTGGTTCGTTAGTATTCTTTTAATGTTGGCCTTGTGTTGACCCAAAATCCGTGTGTTATGGCTCAAGTGGAGGGAACCCCAAGTGATTCAAGCTACCTTGAAGTTAATCTATATTCTAAAGCTTCATTTCATGGCAAGTATACTTTAACCTCTTACAATATATGTGATTATGTGCATACTTGAATGTCTAGAAGCTTAAGACATAATTTTAGTGAAAATATGCCTAAGTTGTTATCTTTTCGTATGTATTGAAAGGTTGGATGATAGACCTCTCTTATGTTGCAATATATAGCATGTTTAAACTGGAAATAAGAGTTAAAAGTGATGGATTAGGGGCTGCCCTATGTTTGGTATTGAATGAAACATGATTGGTATGAAGCCTAGCATTTTTAGTGGTTTTAGCATGAGAAATTGTTGGACTAGAGGACTGTTTTGTTTAAAGGAATGAACAGCCTGTATGAACGACTTTTGCATGCTAAAAAGGACTTTAATTAGTACAGGGAAGCCTTGTTACGTCTATTGAATGACCATTAACTTGGATTATAGGCTAAAGAACGAAAATTAGGAAGGAAAAGATACTTCTATGCATGTCGATTGAAAACCGAATCCTGGACAGATTTTATGCTAAATTGATGGATTTAGTTAAGGACCTTCTAAACGTTAGATTGAGCTTATTTTTGGTATGGTCGTAGCTTATCATGTCTATTTTGTTGTGGAGTTGGAATTTCTGGAAAATCGTTAGTGGATTGATCAGAAATGAATTTTTAGTATCAAGGGGTCAAACCAGTTTCGGGTTGTACCACCTTGGGGAGAAAAATTATTTAAGTGCCTTAAACATCTTGGATTGATATGAAATTTTTAAAAGAAGTACCTAAGACATAGAGCTAAGTATTCATGTAAAGAAATTGATTTTATCTCTTGATCTTGGTGGTAAACCATTAAGGTAAAGTTGGTGTAACATTCTGGAAAACAGGGCAGATTGACCCTTGGTGTTGTATGACTTGTGTTGTGTTTTTTTTGACTTGTTTTGGTAAATGGGCATTTGGATATTATTCATGAAAGAAATAGAAAAGATTTCCAGGTACTAAATGAGCCCCATAATGAGTTTATGAATGGAGACAAGGTAAGAAACGGAGTTGAGAGTGCAGCAGAATTTCTGTTGTACCCTTGTTGGGAGTTATTTTTATTATGATACCCACGCTTGTCGGAATCGCGTGAAATTTGTACAGAATGTAGTTAAGATCATGTGGTGCATGTCCATATTTTTAGTTTCTGGAAAATAGGCTAAAAAGGTTGATTTTGAGGCCGGGCAATACAGGACATGCTGCTGGATCGTTTTCCAGCCCATGAAGAAAGTTGTTTATGATGCTATAAGTGCATTTTACCATGTTGTATCCCATGCAATTGCATTGACATGCTCATATGTTTCATGCTCATGATTTTGTTGATGTTTTATATAAAGTTTCTGTTTTGAAAGAATTTCCGTCCCTTCTGGCCAGCTTAACCCGCTACAGATCCGGGGTTAATTGATATGAAGAGTTATAAGAACCGATCCAGGCCCGGTATAATAGGTCTGAAGATGATCATAATTATAAGAACCGATCTAGGCCCGATATGATAGGTCTGCAGAGTGTAAGAACCGAGCCAGGTCTGGTATAATAGACCTGAAGGTGATCATGTTATAAGAACCGAGTCATGCCCGGTATAATAGACTGACACACTCTCATGTTTTATGATGAGCATGATTTAAAAGAAAGAAAGAAAGTTCAAGTATTTTTATGAGCATGTCTAAATGAAAGAAAGAATGTTTCCCGTTGCATTTGCATTGCATTCACATTTTCATACACATTACGCATGATACCTATTCATAGAAGTAAGGGTTGGCTATAGCACGTAGAATCTAACTAAGTGATGACATTTAGATCTTAGCTAAGTGTTGATATGACATTAAGTATGATGCTTCGGAAAGGTATTGGCAGGTATGTTTTAACTTAAGGAATTGGGGTTTGATTCTTGTATGCCGTTTTCTCTTTATTGTATGGTGTTATTGTATACTTGCTGGCGACTTTGTCGCTTACCCATCTATTTTTCCCCCAGAGCCAGGTAATTAAGTCGAGTGGATTGATGATGAGCCACGGGTGCCATACCCATAGGTTATTGAAGTCGCTGTTAAGAGAATGATGATGGAAGCTTTTGATGAACCTTTGGGACATTTTGGGACTTAGCTATTTTCGGATTTTTTTTCGGATTATGTTTGTGTAATTTCGCGGTGTAATTTGCTATCGGTTCAGTTTGTATAATTTTGCTATGTATACGCGATTTGACGCTTTCGGATTAAGGTTCAAATTCTGCCGTATTTTTATCTACCTGTTAAGATCGTGACTTTGTAATACATGTTTATCCATGGGTTTTATGAGTTAAGTATCGATGCTTTGTATTTTTCCGAAAGGGAAAGTACGGCGGGTACACCGTACGAGGGGTAGCCGAGTACGGGGCGCTACAGGTGGTATCAGAGCCAATGCTCTAGATTCGGGCAGAACGTAGAAGCTAAGTTATGATCTTAGAAATCTAAGAATTGATCTTAGACTTAAGTCATGATCTTGGAAGAGAGATGGCATTAGCTTAGACAACTTAGATTGGAAATAGGGTCCCCTGGTTGATCTGCTAGCCTGATATGTCGCATATTAACTCTTTTTCCTGCTTTAAATTCCTTTTTCCAAGCATGTCTAAATTCAGTCAGTCATTTTGATCCATATATACATATATACATCTTTCTGCTCCATATACAGATGGTTCGGACTCGTGGTCGTGGTAGACCTCACAGAGATGCTGCCCATGCACCCGGACCAAACCCTCCACAACCTCAAGATCAAGTCCCTCCACCTCCTCCTCAGAATCAGAATCCACCGCCTCCTCCTCCACCGCAGAATGAAAATCCCCCACCAGCTCAAGGAAACCCTCTTCCGCAAGTGCCACTTCTTATTCCGGATTTCCAAGCATTCTGTCAGACCGTAACTCAGATTGGCCAGGGAATGATTCAGCAAGTTGCCCCTCCTCCCCCTTATGAACCGATAAGAGATGCGCAGTATTACTTTGAGAAGCTCAAGCGAGCGAATGTGCCGCCTTTTGAAGGCAAGTCTAACCCCGATATGGCTGAAAAATGGCTAGATGAAGTGTAGAACTGTTTTGAACTGAATGGAGCCCCTGACAATATGAAAACCCAAGTTGTGAGGCCTTTCCTCCTTGGTGAGGCGAACCAGTGGTGGAAGGCTAAGCTGCAACCTTTGCCCCGACCTATTCCATGGGAGAGATTCATCCAAGAGTTCAACAAGTTTTATTTTCCCCCGTCAGTAAAAATGGAAAAGAGGCATGATTTTGAAATGTTGAAGCAAGAACCTGGTATGACTATGTCTGAATATGTGAGCAAGTTTCTGGCTTTGGGTAGATTTTCTCCGGCTACGATGAATGATGAGGAATCTAAGATGGTGAAGTTTGAGAGTGGGCTGAACCCAAGGATTCGCACTTGGTTGGTGAATGTTATCTCTGCTGATTTTGAGGCGCTTGTTGATGCATGTTATCGGATCGAGAAGGATATCATTCGTCGCGATGCGGACGGTGGGCCAGAAAAGAGGAAGGGACACTTCCGGTGATAAAGGAGCAAGGAAAATGACTAGACAGAATTTTCATGAGAGGCAAGGTAGACAGCAGAATCAGAACCAAAGAGGAAATCAGAATCGTGAACAGCGCCATGGGCAGAATCAGAATAATCATTGAAATAATCAAGGAAATCAAGGACAGCAGAAGCAGGCCATTCCCATGTGTCCCCATTGTCAGAAGAATCATTTGGGCGAGTGCTATGTACAAGCTGGTAAGTGCTTTGGTTGCGGCAAAACTGGTCATATAATTAGGGATTGTCCTGATAAGGGAGCTGCTTGTGTTGGATGTGGAAAGACTGGGCATATTCTGAGAGATTGTCGTGAGTGTAGTGGTCAGCAGCAGAGGAACCAATGTCAGCGCTCGAATGCACGTGTGCATGTGATGACCGATGCTGCAGTTGAGGAAGCTGGAGACGTCGTGGCTGGTATGATTTAAAATTATGCAATGCTAATCTGATAAATATTATATTGCTGCGTAGTTAAAGCTTTGCATGATTCAGGCGCTATTCTTGTATGTTGTATGCCCGCAAATGCGTTGTTTGATAATGGCGCCAGCCACTCCTTTATATCTAAGAAATTTGCAAAGGGATTAGACCATAATCCCATCCGGCTTAAATCACCCTATCGAATCCAAGCCGCTGGTGATCAAGTGCTTACGTCTCATTATCTGTATAAGAATTGCGCGGTCGAGCTCGATGACCATTGGTTCGCGGCTGATCTGATCCCAATTGCTATGAGTGACTTTGACATTATTCTTGGTATGGACTGGTTGTCTAAGAACCATGCCCATATTGACTGCAATCAGAAGAAAGTCACTTTCAGAGCCCCGGAGCAAGAGGAAATATCATTTCAAGGAGGTCCCAAGTTGAAGAAGTCAAAGAATATTTTTGTGAATGCAGCTCAGTGCCCGTCAAGCGTTGCGAAAGGGATGTCAAGGCTATCTTGCTTATGCTCTTAGTGCCGAGCAGGCAGCGATGGACAGTTTCGCAAGTTCCAGTAGTTCAAGAGTTTCTTGATGTCTTTCCAGAGGAACTACCAGGACTTCCCCCTGATCGAGAAATTTCCTTTGAGATAAATCTCATCCCCGGAGCTGAGCCCATTTCTAAAGCTCCTTACCGCATGGCACCCGCTGAGCTGAAGGAACTAAAAGAGCAATTGCATGAGTTATTGGAAAAGAAGTTGATTCGTCCAAGTGTGTCACCATGGGGTGCCCCAGTTTTATTTGTAAAGAAGAAGGATGGAGGTATGCGGCTGTGTATTGATTATCGGGAACTCAACAAGATCACCGTGAAGAATAAGTATCCGTTGCCCCGGATCGACGATCTGTTCGACCAGCTTCGGGTCAGTAATTACCAAGTCTTATTTCAATATAATAATCATGAATAATATCTAAAGTATCCTAATGCAGGGAGCTCGGGTGTTTAGCAAAGTGGACCTAAGATCTGGATATTTTCAATTGAAGATAAGAGCTGAGGATATTCCTAAGACAGCATTCAGGACGAGATATGGACATTATGAATTTCTCGTGATGCCTTTTGGACTGACCAACGCCCCTGCAGCGTTTATGGATCTTATGAATCGGGTGTTTCGGGACCAGTTGGATAAGTATGTGGTAGTCTTTATTGACGATATCCTGATTTATTCGCCTGATGAGGAAACTCATACAGCCCATCTGAGGACAATACTTGGTATTCTAAGAAAGCATCAGCTCTATGCAAAATTCAGTAAATGTGAGTTTTGGTTGCATAGTGTGTCATTTCTGGGCCATATTATTACTGAAAATGGGATTTCGGTTGATCCCAGAAAGATTGAGGCAATTACTGAGTGGCCGAGGCCGACCAATGTCACTGAAGTAAGGAGTTTTCTCGGACTGGCCGGTTACTACCGCAAGTTTGTTGAAGGATTTTCAAGGATAGCTATGCCACTCACTAGATTGACTCAGAAGAAGACAAAATTTGTATGGAATGAGGATTGTGAAAGTAGCTTTTCTGAACTGAAGGCAAGGTTGACGTCTGCACCAGTTTTGGCTCAACCCATTTCAGGAGAACAGTTTGTGATCTACAGTGATGCTTCCAAGAATGGATTGGGTTGTGTTCTTATGCAGAATGGGCGTGTGATCGCGTATGCGTCTCGCCAGCTTAAGTCGTTTGAGCAGAATTATTCAGTACATGACCTTGAGCTTGCAGCAGTTGTATTTGCTCTGAAGATTTGGCGTCATTATCTGTATGGAGAGAAGTGTGAGATCTTCACGGATCATAAGAGTTTGAAATACCTCTTCACTCAAAAGGAGCTGAATATGCGCCAAAGGCGATGGCTTGAGTTGATCAAGGATTATGACATCTCTATTCAGTATCATCCAGGTAAAGCTAATAAAGTTGCTGATGCTTTGAGTCGTAAGACGAGTCATCCCCGTCAACCACCTCTACAGCGTGATATGGAAGAGTTTGGTCTGGAAGAAGTGAATTCGATTTCCGACGTGCTTGCAAAGTTAGTAGTGGTTCCTTCTTTGATCGATAGGATTAAGGAGACTCAAGTTAAGGATGATGCATTGATGAAAGTTAAGAGCAAGCTGAAGGAGAAGCCATCTGACGATTTTGAAGTCCGTAGTGACGGCAGTTTGTGGTTTAGAGGTCGATTGTGTGTGCCTAATGATGATGCGATAAAGAGTGAAGTGTTTCAGGAAGCCCATAATTCACGCTTGTCTATTCACCCAGGAGCAAATAAGATGTATCATGACTTGAAGCAAAAGTTTTGGTGGCCAGGAATGAAGAATCAGATAGCAGACTTTGTTGAGAAATGTCTTGTATGTCAGAAAGTCAAAGCAGAACATCAGAGGCCAGCTGGATTATTGCAACCACTTGAGGTGCCTGAGTGGAAGTGGGATCACATCGCTATGGATTTTGTGACCGATTTACCTAAGACAAGAAGTGGATATGACACTATTTGGGTTGTTGTGGATCGTCTGACGAAGAGTGCTCATTTCATGGCGATGTCGATTAAAGCACCCATGGAAAAGTTGGCTTCTATGTATGTTGATCAGATTGTATGTTTGCATGGAGTTCCTATGAGCATAGTTTGTGACCGAGACCCCCGCTTCACATCAAGGTTTTGGACGGCATTTCATAAAGCGATGGGTACAGAAGTTCGCATGAGTTCAGCTTTTCATCCCCAGACTGACGGTCAATCAGAGAGAACAATTCAAACATTGGAGGACATGTTGCGTGCTTGTGTGTTGGACTTTGGAGGTAGCTGGGATAAGAGTTTGAAGTTGGTTGAGTTTTCATACAATAACAGCTATCACAGATCTATTGGAATGGCTCCTTATGAAGCTCTTTATGGAAGAAAATGTCGATCGCCATTGTATTGGGATGAGATTGGAGATAAGATTTTCACAGGACCTGACTTAGTGGAGCAAACCAAGGAAAAGGTTATGATTGTAAGACAAAGATTGAAGGCTGCTCAGGATAGAAGCAAGGCGTGGGCCGACGTGAGGCGTCGACCACTTGAGTTTCAAGTAGGAGATAAGGTATTCTTGAAAGTATCTCCATCGAAAGGAGTAAAGCGGTTCGGAATTAAAGGTAAGCTTAGTCCTAGATTCATTGGACCATTTGAGATCTTGGAAAGGATTGGAGAAGTTGCTTATAGACTTGCACTACCACCATCGTTGTCTCAATTACACAATGTGTTTCATATATCTCAATTGCGTAAGTATGTGCATGATTCGAGCCATATTATGGATGAACAACCTTTGAGGATTGAAGCTGATATATCATATGTTGAGGAACCCGAAAGGATAATTGATAGGGAAGTGAAAGCATTGAGAAATAAGTCTATTCCTATGGTCAAGGTGCAATGGAAGAACCATTCAGTTGATGAGGCCACTTGGGAGTTAGAGGAAGGCATGAAGCAAAAGTACCCATATCTCTTTGACAATTCATAAGTTTCGGGGACGAAACTTTATTGAAGGGGGGAAGGATGTCGTATCCCGAACACTCGCAGGTACTCTTATCTCTCGTCGATCTATAAAAGCCTTATCATCCTTCGGTGAAATATTCCATATTTATTCCTATCGATTATCTTAATATTGCCAAGCTTGTTAATGTCGAATATTCACATATTTAATTCAAGTATCGTTTATTCGCCGTGAATTATCCGATTCTTAATATGTAGCATAACACCTTTATTTAATTATGTCCCATGTTGTGTGATATGTGAGAAAATAATTTCCCTCCCCACACACACATAAAAAATTCGGCCATAATAAGTCTCCAAGAGACTAGAAGATTCTTCAACCAACCACCAACACCTTCTTAATTGTGGTGTGCTAGCTACCTTCTTAACTCCTTATCAAAAGTTGTAAAAGACAAACAAGTAATTAGCCTACCCTAATAAAGTCTTATTTCCCTCTCCCAACCCTCCTAGAATCGTCCCCCATAGCCCTTCAAGACCCCATTTGATTTTCAAACCCATCTTCTCAAATACTTTAAGTTATAAACCCTAAAACATAACTCCAAGCAAGAATGATATCTCAAGTGCTCCTTCCCCAACACATCATCTAGGCCGAAAACTTTAGGAGTCAAGGGAGGAATAGAAGTCTCATCAACCTAAGCTCATAAGCATCTCAATCAAGTAAGTAATGTCTTATTTTATATCTCCATTGATGGAATTTTAGTATAGTAAGCTTGAATGGTAACCCATGTTAATTTTTCCTAAAAGCCGTGGGTTAGGAGGGCTCAAGTGGGAGTTCTAGTTCATCAATCTCATCTAAGAAGAAGAGTTAGAAGAACCTAGGCTTGATTCTAAGCCTTGAGGTAAGTTTCTAAGCATTTTGTGGTTCGTTAGTATTCTTTTAATGTTGGCCTTGTGTTGACCCAAAATCCGTGTGTTATGGCTCAAGTGGAGGGAACCCCAAGTGATTCAAGCTACCTTGAAGTTAATCTATCTTCTAAAGCTTCATTTCAAGGCAAGTATACTTTAACCTCTTACAATATATGTGATTATGTGCATACTTGAATGTCTAGAAGCTTAAGACATAATTTTAGTGAAAATATGCCTAAGTTGTTATCTTTTCGTATGTATTGAAAGGTTGGATGATAGACCTCTCTTATGTTGCAATATAGAGCATGTTTAAACTGGAAATAAGAGTTAAAAGTGATGGATTAGGGGCTGCCCTATGTTTGGTATTGAATGAAACATGATTGGTATGAAGCCTAGCATTTTTAGTGGTTTTAGTATGAGAAATTGTTGGACTAGAGGACTGTTTTGTTTAGAAGGAATGAACAGCCTGTATGAACGACTTTTGCATGCTAAAAAGGACTTTAATTAGTACAGGGAAGCCTTGTTACGTCTATTGAATGACCATTAACTTGGATTATAGGCTAAAGAACGAAAATTAGGAAGGAAAGGATACTTCTATGCATGTCGGTTGAAAACAGAATCCTGGACAGATTTTATGCTAAATTGATGGATTTAGTTAAGGACCTTCTAAACGTTAGATTGAGCTGATTTTTGGTATGGTCGTAGCTTATCATGTCTATTTTGTTGTGGAGTTGGAATTTCTGGAAAATCGTTTGTGGATTGATCAGAAATGAATTTTTAGTATCAAGGGGTCAAACCAGTTTCGGGTTGTACCACCTTGGGGAGAAAAATTATTTAAGTGCCTTAAACATCTTGGATTGATATGAAATTTTTAAAAGAAGTACCTAAGACATAGAGCTAAGTATTCATGTAAAGAAATTGATTTTATCTATTGATCTTGGTGGTAAACCATTAAGGTAAAGTTGGTGTAACATTCTGGAAAACAGGGCAGATTGACCCTTGGTGCTTGTATGACTTGTGTTGTGTTTTTTTTGACTTGTTTTGGTAAATGGGCATTTGGATATTATTCATGAAAGAAATAGAAAAGATTTCCAGGTACTAAATGAGCCCCATAATGAGTTTATGAATGGAGACAAGGTAAGAAACGGAGTTGAGAGTGCAGCAGAATTTCTGTTGTACCCTTGTTGGGAGTTATTTTTATTATGATACCCACGCTTGTCAGAATCACGTGAAATTTGTACAGAATGTAGTTAAGATCATGTGGTGCATGTCCATATTTTTAGTTTCTGGAAAATAGGCTAAAAAGGTTGATTTTGAGGCCAGACAATACAGGACATGCTGCTGGATCGTTTTCCAGCCCATGAAGAAAGTAGTTTATGATGCTATAAGTGCATTTTACCATGTTGCATCTTATGCAATTGCATTGACATGCTCATATGTTTCATGACCATGATTTTGTTGATGTTTTATATAAAGTTTCTGTTTTGAAAGAATTTTCGTCCCTTCTGGCCAGCTTAACCCGCTACAGATCCGGGGTTAATTGATCTGAAG